>JAFBMS010000057.1:0-741634 GCA_019788955.1 Albula glossodonta | reverse complement strand
TTTTGGTTTGTGTATTCCGGTCCCTACGGGGAAGAATCTGGTCACCTCCTGGGGGTATCAGCGAGGAAGACCAGCCCGAGTGCAGATCGCTGCCCTCAACCGACTGGTCTCCCAATGGCCCCAACCTGAACTCCTAACCACCTTGGAGATCGTTGAAAGAGTGGCGGTGGATCGTTTCCTGCGGGGTGTTCCCTATGACCTCCAGAAAGCAGTGGGACAACACGTGTTCTGATCCCAGGAAGAGCTTGTCGAAGTCATCAACGAATCGAGGGCCCGGGAGGCGAACCGCTGCCGGGAGGAGGAATCCCGGAGGGGCCCACCTGGGGCCCGGCCAGCCCCACTGGGATGACCCGAGGGAGAGGAACCCCAAGCCACCCACCTCAGGACGTCCCCATCCCAACGGACCCCGGTGGTGCACCAGCTCGCTCAAACGCGGGCTGCGGCTGCTTCACGACCCATCAACCACATAGCCCCCAGGCAGTCCAGGCCCCTAGATGTCCGGTAACTGTGGAAGACCAGACCTGGGATGCCCTGTTGGACACAGGAAGTGCCGTGAGCCTGATGCAACCCAGAATCATCCCTTCAGGCCATTCCACCCTGCCCGACCGCCTCCTGCTGACCTATGTCCTCGGGGATGCCCACAAGGTTCCCGCGGTCTGCCTGGGGGTGAAGAGCGACCGGGGCCAGTGGAATGTCCGGGCTGGGGTGGTCACTGAGCTGCCCGTGCCAGTTGTGTTGGGCCGAAATTTCCCGGGGTTCGAGAGGCTAATCCAGGCCGCCAGAGGAGCCCCGGGAAAAGGAGCTGCATGGAGCCGCCGGAAGCTGGGAGCAAGGCCCCGGCGGGAGAACCAACGGCGCCCGTCCACTGGCCCCAAAGAAACCTGGATCAGCCGCTGCCTGGGGGAAGAGGAGGAGGCTGACGTGGAAGGTGAGCACATACCACCACTAACTGAGTCTGATCACATCTTCCAGGTGGCCCATCGGAACCAATTTTGCACCGCCCAGCTCCAGGATGACCAGCTACACCATGCCTGGGCCCAGGCCCGGGTAATCGAGGGGAATACCCAGGGAGAGGGAGAGCCAGTGGACCGCTACTTCTCCGTTCGGGGTGGACTCCTTTATTTCAACGTGCGGCGCCGGGGAGAGATGCGGGAGCTCTTGGTGGTGCCATGGGACCGTATCTCCACCATCCTACACCTGGCCCACACTCACCTGTTGGGAGCCCACCTGGCCTTCGAGAAAACCTGGGAGAGGGTTAGAGACCGGTTCCACTGGCCAGGGATGTACAGGGCGGTGAAGGACTACTGCCGGGCCTGTGCCACCTGCCAGGTAACTTCCCCCTGTCGGCCACCCCCTGCACCCTTAATCCTTCTCCCTGTTATAGAGACTCCCTTTGAGCGCCTGGGCATCGACCTGGTAGGACCCCCAGCGCGTGGACACCAATAAATCCTGGTCATCCTGGATTACGCCACCCGCTACCTGGAGGCAGTGCCCCTACGGACGGCCACCTCCAAGAACATCGCTCGAGGGCTGGTGTACCTGTTCAGCCAGGTGGGGATCCCCAAGGAAATGCTGACGGATCAGGGGACCCCCTTCATGTCCAAGGTAATGGCAGACCTGTGTCGCCTGCTGTGTGTTTCCCAGATCTGAACATCAGTATACCACCCTCAAACTGACGGGCTGGTCGAGCGCTTCAACCAGACACTGAAGCGGATGATCCGGAAGGTCGTGGCGGCAGATGGTGCTGATTGGGATCAGGTACTCCCCTATGTGCTCTTTGCTATTTGTGAGGTCCTGCAGGCTTCCACAGGTTTCTCCCCCTTCGAGCTGCTGTATGGGCGAAGACCCCGAGGTCTGCTGGACATCGCCCGAGAAACCTGGGAAGAGCAGCCTTCCCCCCACCGCAGCCTAGTGGAGCACGTGGAAGCCATGCGGGAGCGTATCGCCCACATCATGCCCCTGGTGCGAGAGCACATGGTCGAGGCCCAGCGTGCCCAGCAGCGAGCCTACAATCGGCCCACGCAGCCCCGAGATTTCTGGTCAGGTGAGTGGGTCCTAGTCCTCATCCCCACTCTCGAGAACAGGTTCCTGGCTACCTGGCAGGTGCCCTACACCATCCGGGAGCGCGTAGGGCCAGTCAACTACTGCGTTGACCAGCCCAGCCGAAGAAAACCGCAGCAGGTGTACCACGTCAACCTGTTAAAGAGGTGGGTGGCAGGTCCTACAGAGGCGGGGTCACCCTATTCACCACAGAGGAGGTCAGTCCGGCCCCAAGAGAACTGGTGCGCATCGGTGCTGACCTGAGCCCTCACCAATGGCAGGAGGTAAGAGAGCTCATTGACTAATAATGCCAGGTGTTCTCTGCCTCCCCAGGTCGCACTGATGTGGTCGAACACCACATCTGGACTCCGAGGAACACTGTGGTGAACGTGCGGCCTTACCGTATTCCTGAGGTGCGAAAGGCAGCTGTTGTGGAAGAGATTGAGTGAATGAAGCAGACGGGCATCATTGAGGAGGCATGCAGCCCCTGGTCAAGCTCCATCGTGCTGGTGCCGAAACCTGATGGCTCTCTTCGGTTCTGCAACAACCGCTGAACGCGGTGTCGGAGTTTGATGCGTACCCCATGCCCCAAGCGGATGAGCTGATCGAATGGCTGGGTGAGTCGAGGTTCATAACCACGCTTGATCTAACCAAGGGTTATTGGCAGGTTCCACTCCCGCAGACCGTGAGAAGACGGCGTTTGCCAGTCCTGTCGGACAGTACCAGTACCGGGTACTTCCATTTGGGCTTCATGGGGCTCCCACTACGTTCCAGCGCCTGATGGACGTGATACTCCGGCCTCACCAGTGCTATGTGGCCGCCTACATCGACAACGTGGCCATCCGCTCCCGCTCCTGGTCTGAGCATCTCACCCAGGTCCGTGTGGTGTTGGGGGCCCTTCGTTGTGCTGGTTTAACGGCTAACCCCCCAAGTGCTGCATGGGGCAGAGCGAAGCACAGTACCTGGGGTACAACATTGGGCGGGGTCTGCTCAAACCCCAGGAACGGAAAGTGAAGGCGGTAAGGGAGTGGCCGCAGCCCCGCACTAAGACACAGGTACGTGCTTTTCTAGGTTTGGCTGGATATTACCGTCGTTTCATCCCTCATTTCTCCACAGTGGCTGCGCCCCTAACGGACCTAACCAAGAAGGGGTCGCCTGAGAAGGTACCGTTGGGCCCAGCCGAGGAGACTGCCTTTCATGACCTGAAGGTGGCGTTGTGTCCTCCACACGCCCGACTTCGACTGTCCCTTTGTGGTCCAGACGGATGCCTCGGAGACCGGGTTCGGAGCTGTCCTGTCCCAGATGTACGGCGATGAGGAACACCCAGTACTCTTTCTGAGCCATAAGTTGCGCCCCAGTGAGTCCAGGTATGCTGCCGTTGAGCGGGAGGCCCTAGTTATCAAATGGGCCATTAGCTCACTGCAGCACTACCTCCTCGGGCGTCAATTCACACAGGTGACTGATCATGCTCCCTTACAGTGGATGGCACAGGAGAAAAACACTAGTGCTCGTGTCACTCGCTGGTTCCTCTCCCTGCAGCCTTACTCTTTCAGGGTCGTCCACCGCCTGGGAACATGCCATGGGAACGCGGACGGCTTGTCTCGGCTGTATGCCCTCTGGGCCACCGCATCCTGTTCCAGTGGCGGTTGGCTAAAGGGGGGGTAGTGTGGCGGGGCAAGAGGAGTTGCCCCCACCCAGCGCCGCACTGCCTGCAAACGGTCATCTCAAACCGCCACTGGGAAAACACGATCAGCATGCAGGGCAGCGCCGGGCATGCAGCCGAAGCATCAGGACCCTGGAGAGCGGCATTGGGCTGTGGACAGCTGCCAACGAGGCACACCTGTAGCCCCTCAGCAATCAGCCCAGCAGCCGCTACTCCAGGGTGATTGCGGGACTACTAAAGTCGCCGTGGTCCCATGCTCGAGGAGATTGTCTGTCTCCGCTCTTCGGGGCTTACTAACTGGCTGTGTTTTTTGCTCTCCACAGACTCTGGCTAATTAAGAGGAGGACAAGTGTTGCAGAAGGAGATTGCCTGCCTGCTGGCCCTTCACCACTGTTTGTGTTTCACTACTAGTTTGTTTGATTTTCGTTGCGGCTGTGTTCCGCCGCAGGCTGTATTATTTTGTGGTTACCTTATTAAAGCAGGCTTCATGCCTGACAAACTAAATCGCTCTAGTGCTTGTGCTTCATTGTGCCGTCCCACCTTGCTGATCCTCCCCGTTCAGCGTCACAGTGCATTGTGATTATATTTATACGTATGAATGTGTGAATTGTAGTTTCTGTAATGTTTGTATATATATATAGCATACATTCAAAATGAGTTCCTCTCTTCATACACTCAATCACTGAACAATCACATGATTTTCACGATATTTTTCTTTGTATTTTGTGATTTTTTTTCTAGTTATCCAATCTGTGTAGCCTCTATTGTACTTTGCAATTTTTTTAGCATCATGCATGTGCATACCAGCAAAGACTATTGTTACGGCCATAGTCGCAGCTCTGGATCCCGTGTGCACATGTAGGGTTGCCTCCTTAAGTCATGTATCAAGTGTGTTTTAAAATTTGCTGTAATTAAAGATAAATAAATAGTTTAGTGGTTAGCTGCAGAATATTTTGGTGATGGTAGTTATCCTTGGGCTTGAGATGGAGTCATGCAAAGGTGCCCCAGTCCCTTTAAGTGTTTGGTTGGGTCTCAGGGGAAGGGGGCAGAGTGATTGAGTGCCAGCAGGTATAAAGTTGGTGGAAAATGGTCGTCTTGAGGAGAAGCAGAAAGAAGAAAAGACCAGAGAACAGAGAGCGCTGGTACTTGTATGCCACCACCTGAAGACCAACTGTGGAAGAGAGACTGCAGCTAACTTTTAGGAAATCCAAAACTTTGAACAAAGGAAAACCACAGACTGAGCTGGCCCGTCAAAGTGGAAGACTGCACGCTGGAGTTGGCCGAGGACCCGAGAGATACATCCTGAGGGGTTTGTGGCGCCTGGACTTGGTAAGCACCTTTGACTTTGTTGGCTGCCATCTCAAGTCCAGGATAAAACTTTGGGGGATATCTTCCAGGGGTCTAGGAGAGGTGTGCAGGGAATGTTAGGGTGTGGCATGGGAGGTTTACCCCTAGCAAACGAAGGCCTATAATTGTGGTGGGCTCACAGCTGGCCTCCTATGCCCGCTCGTAACAATTGGGGGCTCGCCCGGGATCCCAGCTCTGTGGATGTATATGATATTATAAATCAGTGTGGGGATTTACTAGGCTAACCACTTGTTAGCATTGTGGGTAACCGCTTGTTAGCATTGTGGCTGACCGCTAGATCCCTAGTAGTTTAGTTTACCAACCAATAAGCACTAATTATGTCATCCATTTTAAAACTGATCTACAATTAAGCATTGTGTTTGATGGCTCTTTCCCTTCCTTCTCTATTAGTATTTATACGGAGTATTAGAAGTTAGGCCTAGCATTTTGCTAGCAAAGTATTCCTGTGCGCAGGGTTAGCAGTACTTGGGTTTATTAGCCTGCTAAAGGGGGCACATCGCCAGGTTAGGTAGGTTTCCTTGGGTGTACTGGCCCAGGACTCGGAGTAGCCGAGCCGTACATGCGCCTGCGGGTACAGGAACATTTGCCTGGTTTGAGGGGAGCGGCTGCTTTGCCTCATTAGCTAGCTAGCTGGTGCTAATTGAGCATAGCTGTAGCTTGGTAGGGTTTGGGTGTCTTGCGACAGACAGCCATAGTGTAAGGCAAGGCTAGGTTTAACTTAGTAATATTCTGTGTGGATTAACATACTATATTGTGTGGTGTGTGGTGTAGTTGGGGTGCAGTTGCACTTCTAGTTTTATGCCCAGTGAAGGGCATCAGTTTCTGTAGTGCACACCAGGAACTGTGATTGCAGTGTAGCTTGCATTGTGGTGTTGTGGTTTGTTTCCAGTACTTGTGATTTCACCTGTTATCGTGCTGGCCAGCTCGGGTCGGTTGGTGTCCTGGGTGGACACCTCACGTGTTAGTGCGGATTGTGTTGGGCATAAGTCCAGTGGCACAAGTGGTGTGGCTATCCGTGGAAGCAGCACCCCTGAAACACAGGGTAGCATTCTCCCTTGTGTTTGTGAGCAGTGCGGTGGGCGGATTTTCTCTGCGGTGGCTACGATGAGCCTGGTGTCGGCTGGTGCAGAGGAGCAGCTGGAGCTGCCTTCGCGCCGACAATTTCGATACATGACAAAACCCCAGCTGCAGCAGTTAGCTGAGTATGAGGATTTGACTGTACCTGATGGCATAACTAAGAAGGAGTTAGCTGACCTGTTGAGGGAAGCATTGCATTTGGAGGAGCTGTGGGCTGAGCAGGACGCAGAGTTTGAGCGCCAGACTCAGCTGGAGAAGGAGCAGCGTAACCATCGTTATGAGCTAGAAAAGCTTCAGTTAGAACATCAGTTTGAGCTGGAGAAATTGAGGCTGGCTAATGAGAGGGGGCCTCGGGAAAGAGGTGTAGACTCTGAGCCATCATTCAACATTGGGTCAGCTGTGAAGTTTATGCCTAAATTTGATGAAGAGGAGGTCGATATTTTTTTCGAAGCCTTCGAAAAGGTGGCTAAAGAGCTGGATTGGCCAGTTGGGAAATGGCCATTGCTGGTGCAGTTCCGCTCTTATAGGCGCAAGCCTGGGGAATCGTACCTTGATGCATGCCGTCGGCAGGAAATTCTTTTTGATCGCTGGCTGACCGCTTGTAAGGTTAATAACTATGTGGGCCTCCATGACCTGATCTTGCTGGAACAGCTCAGAGATGTTCCAGCACCTCGGGAGGTGGAGATATATATTGCAGAGCGCCAGGTGGGTACAGCACGAGAAGCCACAGAGTTAGCTGACCAGTATGAGGTTATTCATCATGGTACAACTGGGCGAGGAGGCCCTGATAAGCTAAGGTCGGGTGAAGGCAGTAGGTCTGAGGCTAGGAAACCCCAGGGTGATTCTGTAGGGCCAGCAGGGGGTCCGGCTGCTGGGCGGTCAGGTTTCACTGGGTCCAGGCTAGAGCGGACTGGTCAGAGACATTTTAACCAGCCTGCACCTAGGGGCCGAGGTAGCTCTTATGGTAGCAGGGAGATTATTTGCCATGGATGTAAAAGGTCAGGGCACATTAGGTCTCGATGCCCGGGTCGTCTTAGGGACGGGGCATCTGGAGTGGAACTGGTGATGCCAGCGACTGCGCCCTTGCATGGCTGTGAGTCTGAGAAGCAAGTGGTGCTTGCTAAAGCCCGTCCTAATGTTTATGACGCCTTCATCTCCCAGGGCAGTGTGTCAGTGACTGAAGGTGGCAAGGAGGTGCCAATTAGTATTCTGAGGAATACAGGGGAAGCCCAGTCACTGCTTTTAGCAGGGGCTATGGACCTGCCTGTCCCTTCCTCTCCCAGTAAGGGAGTCCTTCTGGCAGGCCTAGGAGGGGAATTTGGTATGGTCCCCTTGTGTGATGTGTATTTGCAGTCTGACTTGGTTGTCGGCTCAGTTACAGTTGGTATAGTGCCATCCCTCCCTGTTGAAGGCATTTACTTGTTGTTGGGTAATGACCTTACTGGTGCCCAGGTAGGTGCAAACCCAGTTGTGACGAAAGTTCCCTGTGAAGAGGTGGGCGTGAAGGAGCTTGAGCAGAGGTTCCCCGAAGTTTTTACAGCATGTGTGTTGACTCATGCCCAAGCTAAAGTCCACCAGGTCCTGCCTCCACAGGATGTGGTGAAGCCACTAGCGGGCTTGTCTGAAACTTTCATGAGCACACGGAAGGAGGTACAGGAAAATCCTCAAATGAGTCAAGAAGCGTTAGTGGGAGCTCAGCACGCAGACCCTGGTTTGAAGGAGGCATTTGTCTTAGCAGATGCTCAGGCTGTAGAGGCCGTGGCGATTGGGGGTTACCAATTACAGGATGGCGTACTGATGAGGCGGTGGAGACCTCCCAAGCAACCTGCAGAGGCCTGGAATATAGTGGACCAGGTTGTGTTGCCAGCGGCATATCGGGAGAGTGTGCTTCGGATGGCGCACGAGGGGCCGGTAGCGGGCCATTGTGGCGTGCGCCTCACCCTGACCAAGATTGGGCGCCATTTTTGGTGGCCCGGGTTGAGGGGAGATGTGGTGAAATTCTATCGGTCGTGTGATGTGTGTCAGCGGATAGGGAAACCCCGCCATGCACCTCCACCAGTTCCCCTACAGCCGCCCTCTGTTATTTCTGAGCCATTCTGCCGTGTGATGGTGGATTGTGTAGAGCCCTTACCTAAAACAAAGAACGGGAATGAGTACCTGCTAACCATTCTGGATGTGAGCACTCGTTTCCCCGAGGCAGTGCCATTACGCAATATACGGGCCAGTACAGTTTTTGACTGTTTGACCCAATTTTTCACATGGTATGGGTTGCCAAAAGAGCTGCAGTCTCACCGGGGTAGTAATTTCACGTCCACTGTGTTCCAGGCAGTTATGCATAAGCTGGGTATACAGCAAGTGACCACCTCTGCATACCACCCTCAGTCCCAGGGTCCAATTGAGCGTTTTCACCAGACCCTGAAGGAGATGGTGTGGGCATACAGCGAACAGTTTCCTAGTGAATGGGATGTGGCTATGCCCTTTTTGATGTTTGCAGTACAGGACTCTGTGAACGAGTCAACCGGATTTACCCCTTTTGAACTCGTTTACGGCCATGAGGTCCGTGGACCTTTACGCCTAATTAAGGAGTGTTTGGTGGGGAGTCAGGGCCCTGAGGACACTTTGCAGTATGTTGAACGTTTCACGGATAGGTTGCAGGCTGCTTGTGAGATTGCTCAGAATAACATGGCTGCTGCTAAGGTCCGAATGAAACAACAATATGATAAGAGGGCTAAGCCTTGTTCCTTTGATGTGGGAGACCAAGTGCTGGTATTGTTGCCAATAGGCAGTGGGAAACTGGGTGTACGTTTTGAAGGACCTTATGCTATTCTGAAACGGGTGGGACCCTGTAACTATGTGGTTAGTACCCCCGGACGGCGAGCGAAGTCTCGTTTATGTCATGTCAATTTATTGAAGCGGTACGAGGGGCATGCTCCTATGGCTCCCGTGTGTGTTTTGGTCCCCCCTGATCCTGATGGGGAGGGTGAGGGGCCTAGGGCCTCGCTTCCTGAGCCTGTGAGTGCAAAGCTCCAGAACACTCTGGCTCGGAGAGTGCTGAGGGAGCAGTTGAATTATTTGGAACCATCCCAGGTTGACGACGTTGTGAGACTGGTGGAGTCTTTCCTAGAGATCTTTAAGGATACCCCTGGGCTAACAGACCATGTGGTCCATGAGGCCGACACGGGGATGGCTGCTCCCATTAAGCAGCATCCTTACCGTTTGAACCCACAGAAGCGGGAAATTGTGCAGCACAAGCTTGACTATATGGTGGAGATTAGGGCAATTGAGCATGGGGTAAGTGAGTGGAGCTCTCCGGTGGTATTAGTAGCCAAGGAGGGGGGAGCTCACCGCCTTTGTATCGATTACCGTAAGGTAAACGCAGTGACTAAGACTGATGCATACCCTATCCCTCGCATTGAGGAGTGTATTGTTCGAATAGGAGGGGCTCAGTTTGTGTCCAAGTTTGATCTTTTGAAGGGATACTGGCAAGTCCCTCTAGGTCCTCAGTCTAGGGAGGTGTCAGCCTTTGTCACCCTGGGTGCTCTCTATCGTTGTCGGGTTCTGCCTTTTGGTATGAAAAATGCACCCGCGACATTTCAGCGTCTAATGAATTTAGTGACAGCTGGCTTGCCTGATGTTGTCACATACATTGATGACGTTGTGGTTTACAGTGATACTTGGCCAGACCATGTGCAGGCAATTGCATCTCTGTTTCAGAGCCTGGCAGAGGCTGGCCTGGTGGTGAACCTTCCCAAGTGTGAATTTGGGAAAGGTCAGGTGACATATCTGGGCCATCGGGTTGGCCGAGGTCAGGTGCTTCCACGGACTGCTAAGGTGCAGGCCATCTTGGACTTCCCTGTGCCTCAAAATCGCCGGCAGTTAATGCGGGTTCTTGGAATGTGCGGGTTTTATCGCAAATTTGTTCTGAACTTTGCTACAGTTACGGCACCTCTGACTGACCTGCTGAAGAAAGATACCAAGTGGGTTTGCACTGAGGCTTGCCAGGTTGCCCTGGATCATGTCAAGGCCATTTTGTCTTGTGAGCCGGTGTTGGTTTTGCCTGATTTTCAACAGCCTTTCTGCATGGCAGTGGACGCCTGTGATGTTGGTGTGGGGGCGGTCCTCCTCCAGGTTGGGACAGATGGGGTGGAGAGGCCTGTGGCCTACTACTCCAAGAAGCTGAACCAGCACCAGAAGGCTTATTCAACTATCGAGAAGGAGGCTTTGGCTTTGGTGCTGGCAGTCCAGCATTTTGAGATTTATGTGTCAAGTGTTATGGGGGATGTTGTGGTTTATTCTGACCACAATCCTCTCTCCTTCTTGGCAAAATATCAAAGGACGAATGCCCGTGTTTTCCGGTGGAGCCTAATACTTCAGCCTTACGGGTTGGTAGTTAAACACGTAGCCGGGAAAGATAATGTTATCACGGACGCTTTGTCTCGGAGTGGAACTTGAGGGGGTTTGGCTGCAGTTGTTGAATTAGGGCTTAATTGGGAACTTCCAGGGAGCACAAGACAGGTGTGTGCCGTGCTCATGGCCCTGGAGTTTGGCTCCTATGCCCATACGAAGATTTGGGTTTTAGGGATTTCTTTTCTTAGTTTTAGTTTGGTTTTTTAAAAAAAAAAAAAAACAAAAAGGGTACAAAAAAAAAAACAGTAAGAGTGCATGATGGCTTCTGGCCAAAAATACAAAACTAAACTGCATGAATTGTGTGTGTGATTATTGGTGTATGGGATTGGTAGTTTTGTCATTTTGGCTTGGGGGGGGACTGTTACGGCCATAGTCGCCGCTCTGGATCCCGTTTGCACATGTTGGGTTGCCTCCTTAAGTCATGTATCAAGTGTGTTTTAAAATTTGCTGTAATTAAAGATAAATAATTAGTTTAGTGGTTAGCTGCAGAATATTTTGGTGATGGTAGTTATCCTTGGGCTTGAGATGGAGTCATGCAAAGGTGCACCTGTCCCTTTAAGTGTTTGGTTGGGTCTCAGGGGAAGGGAGTGGAGTGATTGAGTGCCAGCAGGTATAAAGTTGGTGGAAAATGGTCGTCTCGAGGAGAAGCAGAAAGAAGAAAAGACCAGAGAACAGAGAGCGCTGGTACTTGTATGCCACCACCTGAAGACCAACTGTGGAAGAGAGACTGCAGCTAACTTTTAGAAAATCCAAAACTTTGAACAAAGGAAAACCACAGACTGAGCTGGCCCGTCAAAGTGGAAGACTGCACGCTGGAGTTGGCCGAGGACCCGAGAGATACATCCTGAGGGGTTTGTGGCGCCTGGACTTGGTAAGCACCTTTGACTTTGTTGGCTGCCATCTCAAGTCCAGGATAAAACTTTGGGGGATATCTTCCAGGGGTCTAGGAGAGGTGTGCAGGGAATGTTAGGGTGTTGCATGGGAGGTTTACCCCTAGCAAACGAAGGCCTATAATTGCGGTGGGCTCACAGCTGGCCTCCTATGCCCGCTTGAAACACTATGCTCGCTGGAGGATACAGCACTTCAAAAGTGGTCATGATTCATGAACATCTCATGAATGTGTTTGTTATGAATGCAGTTACGGAACATCTCCTGCAAAATAAAACAGAGAGAGTCCTGTTTTTGCCTTGCGTCCTCCTTACACCCCTCTAACACATTGCTTCTGGAGCAAGCTGTCACAGTTCCTTTACATTGAAAGTAGATAACATATTATCATTGACTTAGTTATAGAATAGCCTGTAAAATCTGAGGGTTCCTACTTCCTGGAAGTGTCAACACTTGGTCACAAAAATTAAGTTCTGAGACTAAGCCAGACTGACCCTGTGTTTATTGAAAAAAAGACCTTAAAACCCATGTTCTACCATCTGAATTGATTAAAACATAACTAAACTAACTAAACAACTAAAACCAGCATACAGTGCAGTTCCCCTGTCTGTGGGACAGTGAATTCCCCTGTCTCATAAGGCTTTTTATTTACTACACTAATATAAACTCATTATGCTTTATGGTTTTCTTAGCTTTTGCAGTATGAATCCATACAAGAAGATGAGGCCACTGAGTGGTGTTGATTCACTCAGAGAAATGTCACTGCTACCATGAGGAAATGATGGAAAGGGACAAAGGGATTTTTCTGTAAATAGTATTCCACAAACCCTCAGTAACCTGGATGTTGCATATACTTTTGAGTATAAATGTTTTCTTAAACGCACATTTCCCATCTGCATTAAACATATCATTCATACCAAATGGATGTCCAATGTTCAAATCGTTTACTACAGCAATTGGACAATGCGGTTTTTAAGACTATACAATGGTAATTATGTTCACCAGCTTTTATACTGCTCAGAGGCAAGGCCATGATATTGACTTGATGGTTTGTCCCTTTGCAAATGTATTCTAAGAACACAGAGCCACATGGACACACTTGTGCAGTGTTATGAGATCACTATTGATGTGCAGCCAGCTTCTGCTACATACAACTCCTGATATTTAGCTATGCTATTTAACTGGCTTTTCAGAATGTCCCATGTTATCCCATGTGACAGCTCCTGTAATGATTAATCAATGAGTGACATTTAATCTATCCCCTCTGTCATTTGCAGTGGAACAAACATCTGAGGGAGGCATACAGCAAATGTAGAGAATACCATACCTCTAACAACAGCTATTTTTATTTGATAATGTGTACATTGTATTTTAAACAAATGATTTTAAAGAAAACCAGTATTCAATACCAAAAAGTACCTTATTTTTAAAATGTAGTGCATGCACACAATATGTAAAACCAACTCTTGTCCCACAAGTTTATACTGTGTGCAATACACAGTGCATAATTCAACAAATAAAAAGAACCTCATATTCAGATTAAAAAAACTTTACAACATTGGTCAGGTCTGTTACTTCAGTGCTTTTTCAGGATGGAGGACATCTGCAGCACGGTGACCTGAAACAAAATAGAACAAGTTGAATGTATTTATGTTCCAGTCTGGTACACTGCCCAGAAAAAAAAAAAAAAACGCTTTATTAAAATGTACTGTCTATGAGAGTTTTTCAAGCAGTGCGGGGGCTTGGCTTTTGTGATCTGTTGCTTATAGCTGTTTCCCTTTTGGCTGTGAACATATTGTTCTTTAAAAGTGGGTATAGCACAGTGAGGGACATATGCACAATTAATTCACAGTAAAATCCTTACAAAGAAAAAGAACACTGGAACAAGTCATTGATTGAGAAATATGTTTTCAATGCAAGGTATAGGAAGTTATTAATAAGAAAAAGAACTTCTTTTAAGCCTCTTAAGTTTGATTTTAGGTTTATGCAAGATGAACAAAGAAGGGAAATGACTGTTGAGCAGTGAAGAAGCTGAGTATTATTTAATATCAAAATGATGTGCACATTGCCTTTTTATCCTTGTATAATTTTATTGTAGTTTTGTTTATCCAATGGACAAATTCTTGCTCTCATTATCATCCTGATTATTTTAATAACTAATAAAAAATTACTACAATACTCAAAAAATTCAGATTTATTTCAAATGACTTAGTGAGGCTTTAAACGTATGTAATGGAATGAAACACTGAGTTGTTAGTAGGAATTACTCTTCTGGAGTAAGAAAAATGCATTTCAAGTAAAGGAGATGTATGAGAGAGAAGGGGAAACAAGTGTAAGAGATGCATCAACTGCCACAAATTTCCCTATGGCTAACTAAAATTTAGAGAGTCAAAAAAGCTGTAATTTCAGTGTCCACAAAGTTTGCAACAAATTTACTTTTTTAACTTTACTTTTAAACTTTAAAGCCAGGTACTGCCATTATTCTAGGTCAGGGCTGCACAACTCAGTTGCTGGAGGACTTATGTGTTTGCAGATTTTGTTTCAAGTAATTCTGGCTATTTTCCATAACAATTTTCCACAACAGTGCTTGTTCACTCCTACACTGGGCCGGTGCAAATCATGCCTGAATCAAAAAAGGCCAGATTAAATAAATAATTGAGTGGTGATTTGCATAAAATCCTGGAGCTGATTTGCTTTTGTTGTGCACCCCTGACGTAGGCCCAGTCCTGATGCCCCCCATAAGCTGTGAATGATGAGACAAGGTGTCGCACTAACGCTCAGATCTGCAGGTCACTGGGGGCTCGCCTGCTGCTGCCGCTACTTGCCAATGACATTCGGCGGTTAGGTGAGAAGGGCTGCGGGCTGTCACCATCGCGACTGGGCCTCGATTCGGAGCTCAGCCCTCCGATTGAGTCTGGGCTCTGGGACCGGCTCAGCCTCTTGAGGTCGGGCTTAGAGGCAGCCCGAACACGGCCTGCAGTGAAGCTGCACCGGGTTTTACTAGCACCCATGCTAAAACCTTCTCCATCAGAACTGTTGCTCTCCTCCACTGTGGAGCAGTTCCAGGGAGCGCTGACTCTCCGATGCCGCCTCCCAGTGCTAACCAGCAGGGTGGGACATGAAGAGGAATCCGCTGGGAGGGCGGACCGCAGTGAGCACTTTTGTTCCCGTGACTTTAGATGAGGAGTCTCCTCTGGTTCATGCTGTGTATCGACCGGTGGTGAGCGTGCCTCACTGCTGGTGTTGTTGGAATTGTTGTTATGCTCCGTGGGGCTGGGCGATGCCTCCTTATGGCAGTCAGGGCCTGTCTTACAGGCAGGATCGCCCTGGATTGGAATGAAGGTGGAGGAACTGTCAAGGACTGGGTAGGTTGGGCCATTACCTTGCCTCTCCAGCAGGAGGGTATACCCGCTGGGTGCAGTGGGGATTGTGGCTGTACGACCACTGCACACCTGTTGCACCACAGAGTTCTTTTTGGACTTGCTGACATAGTAGTCATCTGATTCATCCCTTACGTGTGGGTAATAGTCCATAAGACCCTTCTTGAGCTTCTTGTATCCCAGGTGAAGAATCTCCAGTATGTTGAGGAAGAGGGAGACAGCAGCAATGCACTGCATAAACACCATGAAGACACTCTTTTCTGTGGGTCGGGAGACAAAGCAGTCCACGGCATTCGGGCAAGGTTCACGTTCGCACTTGAAGAGCGGATCCAGATGGAACCCATAGAGCAGGTACTGGCCCATCATGAAGCACACCTCCACAGCAGAACGGGTAAGGATATGGGCCACGTATGTGCGCAAGAGAGACCCACGCAGCGGCGCCTTGTTCAGCCTGCCCTGCTCCAGTTGTCGTAGTTCCCTTTCTAGCTGCCTCCTCACCTCTGCCAGCTCAACCTCCAGTGTCTCTAGCTCTCGCCGGAGTTGCACCTTCTTTCGGTGCCGTTCCTTCTCCAGTGTCCGCAGCTGGTAGAGGGCATGGCCCATGTACACCAGTGATGGCGAGGACACAAAGATCACCTGCAGGACCCAGTAGCGGATTAGTGAGATGGGGAAGGCATGGTCATAGCAGACATTGCGACAGCCTGGCTGCTCTGTGTTGCAGATGAAGTGTGATTGCTCATCATTCCACACGTCCTCTGCAGCCACACCCAGTACCAACATACGAAAGATGAAGAGGATGGTGAGCCAGATCTTTCCCACCATGGTGGAGTGGATGTGGACTTCCTCCAAGATCCCACCCAGGAAGTTCCAGTCTCCCATTCTCACACAGGAACTGCTGAAAAAAGTAGGAAGCAGGGGTAGAGAATGAAAGAGAGAGTAATGGAGTAAATACAGGGGGCAGGTGGCAAAACTTTGTAACTTTAACCTCTCACTGGCTGGGAAGTGCAGACCCCCTTACACAGCTTTTATTAGACACTTAATCTGAGGTGTAACATTCTCCCCAGGTGTTATTCCTGGCTCCAGACACCATGCAGCAAAAACATCATCATAAGGTTGTATGTTCAACTCAGCTGTACCCCCAACTAAAGTTTCATGGAGGTGGGTTCTATATTGCATATATACACAATATCCTTTATTCTTGTCTGGCAAATTGCTGGGAGGATAGACACTTTTTAAAATCTCATTTTCTGTTTTATGTGGTATTTAATTGTGTATGTTTCTTTATGGTGACTGAGTACAACTGAGTATAATTTACAACAACTACAACAGAAAATTATGCTTCTTTGATGGGACTGACATGATATAAAAAAAAAAATTCAAATCGGATTTGTCAATGTTGCCTGTCTTATTATTTCGGTTCCACCCACACAATGCATATAAACTGTAGTTTATTAGCAGGTACTCCAGGAGAGCTGGCACTTAACAAAAGCCTTGTCTTTGATGATCCTGAAGGCATTTGCCACATTATTGGGAGGATCTAAATATTAGTAACCAAAGGATCCCACACTGATTTAAATCCACCCCTCTCCTGAGGTGAGAAGCCAATTGTGCCCACTACTAAAGACTCAGATGAAGTCTGAAATTTTTATGTCTCAGCCCCAGATGCCAGTATATATTACACATGGGCCACTTTTAAGCCATTTTCTTTTGGATAGCTGCCTAGTTTCCAGCAGTGAAATCAATTTTATTAAAGGGAATCAAATCCAATTTTTTCCATGCCTTACAAAAACTTCCTGCCACAATATGCTTTACAGTACACTCTGGCCTGAGCCTTGGGAATGAACCAGACTCCTCAGTGGGAGTACATATACAACATATATGTGCACTTTGTTGTAGATTCACTCCCACAAAGTACCAGCTATCAGCAGTAGGTTTGGCAAACCCTGAATGTCTGAACTCAAAAATCAACACAGAGCTCATCCTTATCAAGTTAATCCCCTTAGTCTGTGGGGAGAAATGTAAATGCTAATTTTTTAGCCATCAGATTTTTTCCACAGGTTATGGTATTCCATGACACATTGATTTATTTCACAATTAGGTATCAGCTTTTATATCTATTTACCATTTTACAATAGCTGTAGTTATCATAATATAATAGTTATACATCATAAAAGTTGATATACTTGTATTGTGTTTTAGACATTGTATTTTTATTTCCATGATAGTACAATTTGTGAATTTGCAATAATATGTGAATTAATTCATAACACGTAGACAGGTACATGTGTGATTCCCCTTTCCTTTCACATACCAAGAATTCAAAATTTTTTCATTAGTATATCTACAGATCATCATTGCCACAAATTTCATTTTAAATGCTAATTAATAGCACAAATATTAGAAACAGTAATAACAGCAGTCTTTGCAAGTAAATTCCTTAATATTTTTAATGTGAAAACATCATAATTTCGTCAACCAAATTCACTAAACCAAATATATAAATAATGCATACTTTTCAACATACAGGCTTTAGATTAAAGCACACAACAAAGAAAACAGTATACGTGCACAAACCTACCTTTCATTTGAGGAACATAATGTACATATACAGACATTTCATATCAGGACACCTCTTCAGGTAATTTAATCCAAGGCACATCATCCTAAATTTTGAAAAGTACATGGCATACAGAGAAGAATACGATCTCCTTCAGGCAGATAGTTTCCCCAGAAACGTTACTTGAGGGTTCCATCAAAATGAAGAGGTTTGTGATACTGTGTGACAACTTATAGACTGCCAAGAGAAATCAATGTGCGGCTTGTTGTCATTTACCTTGCAGCAGCGTGAACTGACAGCAGGGTTGCATCAAACCCCTGCGGGTCATGCAGGCACAACTGGGTGGCCAAAACATACAAAATCGTTTCTATCAGCAGATCAGTACTGAGACTTTATTTGATCAGATGAGCTCTGTTCCTTTTCTGCCCCATGACACAGGAGAGGGTGCAAGACTGAGGGGTAACTGACAAAAGTCTACATGGTGCATCAATAAATAAAATGGAGCTGTTATCACTATCAAATGAGTTATATAAAACTTACTCAAAGAAGATTAGTCTTTTTGTACTGAAAATGTGCCCTCTTCATGCAGGGGAATTAGGAATAATCAACTCTCTTTTTGACAAGTGGCTATCGTGTTACACAGGGTACACTATGTATTGAGCACTTACACTTCAGTAATTTAACATTCATTGTTCTATCCAAACACCCTCAAATTTCTTGTAAGTCTTTACAATAGTGTTTGCAAACGTTTTGGAAAAACTAAATTTCAGAAATGGTGAATGATATGGACTGGCAGCCACCGACATTTCAGTTTTTTTTTATTTTTATTATCTTTAATTTTGTTAAATAAAACATAGACCTCAAATCTATGTATGGAATGATTGTAGGTAAAACCTGGCTGGGCTGAATTGCATGTTCCTGCCATTATATGTTCCTTTGATTTAATCACATAACCCTTTTCCGTCAGCGTTTTAAAGTGGTTTTAGACTCATGGCACCTAAGCCTCTCTACAATGTGGTCAAACTCTAGGATAGCATGATGTTCAGAATTAAGGTACACTGTTGTCACCCCTCAGAGCAGGTCAGAAAGAGACATTTCACTTTCTCATTAAAGGTCTATTCTGTTTCTGTCACTATTTATTACCAGTGGTTTTACAGAATATAGTTTTTAGGCAATTTTCTAAATTAATGGGTTTAGAGGCTAAGGACTGCGGTTGTGTGGTTGTTTGTTTACATTGTGCCCAAACACATGCATGAATGAACACACGCAGATACACACACTCACTCACATGAGGGCCCTGAATTTTCCACAGCCATTCTATCCTTTCAGATCAATGAATTTTCCTCTGTCTTGGCGATCAATCGGTCACGTCCGATTTTACACTCGGGTGGATCCCTCTGAAAGTAATTAAACTGTTCCTCCCAGCAGCAGCAATCTTTTGTTCCACTTAGAGGAAATCGATATTCTGGACTTGTTCAACTTGCTAATTGTACTGGTCTGCTACAGCTGGATCCCAGACCAATCACTGAATCTAGTTTCTTACCAAAGCATCCAAGTCTGCAGCACTCCATTTTGAGCTTCAAAAAGGGACAAGCCACCCTGTTTCACAGATTATCGTGTATATAATTTTCATCTTGAAAATTATAAAGGCACCGTATTGCAACCTAGCAAATGAAAGTTATAAGAGGAGACATTAAAATATTGTGATCAGTGGACAATATGTCTTTTGGGGCCTCACACAGTATGCAAATATGTCCTGTCCATACCAGTATTAGATTTAGAGTTTGTTTGTAATGCTGTTTATGAATGTGATGATGTATTCTCACTTCTGGTGTGATTAATGTGCTGGAACATTATTATTCCTGGTGTAATTATGAGCTGATAAGCCCATAAGTCCACCAATGTTTCAACAAAGAGGAGAAAGCTGGCCATAACACTAAGTCACCATGATCACAATCCACCCCAGCTGAACTGAATTACAAAAGGATTAACACCAGTTAATTTACAACAGATAAGCTAATAACATGCCATGAAGTTATAAATACATAAAAGTTATAAAATACAAGAGCAGATTTTTGTCCTTATGCAGACAGGTATGTACCTATGCAAATAAAGCAAATATATTTCTGGAAAGCAAATATTTTGTCACATAACATAAAATGCCTGGGAAAATTGAGATAAGACTAATGACAGAAATATTTTAGATGTCCTATTTTATACTGCGTATTTCTCTAATATTGGACCTGATTGGACCATTGTCAGTGGAAACAACTGCAACCAAATGTATCTTATAATTTGATATGAATCTCTCACATTTCTGAGGATGAATCTTGGCCAAATATTCTTTGCAGAATGGCTTTGACTCAAAAGACAAATTTAATTACAAAGTTGTAGGTCTTCAGGCATAAACTAATCTTTTCAGGTCTTGCCACAAAATTTCTTTCGGGTCCAAGTCTCGGCTTTGACTAGGCTACCGCAATACTTTAATTTAGTTTATTTTCATACTTGCTTGTATTCTCAGGATCATTGTCATCACACTAAATTTTTCCTTAGTTGCACTGGGAGCTCATGAACAATGACATTGTGTGCCTGTAAAAACTTTGAGGTGATTACTTCTTTCTGCCCATAAGGTTCAATGTATGTGCTGTTTAAACTCAAAAGGGCTGCATTCAATCAAATCTGGCTGTGTTCAATCACCTAAATTTAATTTTCAGTTTAGATTTTTTTTGTTTCATAAATAAGGGGGCAATTACTTTTTCACAGGAGCAATACTGAGTGATTGAGAAATTGCCAAAAACCCATATTGGTGAGTTTCTCAATTGAATGAATGAACTAATAATGTAAAAACAATGCTTTATGTTTTCTTGGCTTTCCCTTGTCTAATATTATGATTTATTTAAATTATCTGAAACCATTCAATGACAGAAATATGCAATAAAAGACGAAAATAAGAAGGGGCAAATACGTTTTCATGGCAAGGTAACTACAGTGAAGTGAGCTAATTACTAAAGTCAAATGGCGGTCGAGTCAACGAGAAAGTCCCCAGTGAATGTTCTAAGAATGTCCGACATGTCAGTGTGGATGATACATTTTATAGGCTAGCTTCCTTTAATCTGATGCTTGGTGACGGTCCACGGCGTCCCCGGACACCGCATCCTGCAAAATCGGTTGACAAGCGATGATCAGTGGTGTCACCATAAGTTGTTACTTTACAACGGTAATCAGTGCATCCACCTGTTTGGAATCCTCTAATAGCAGCTACAATTATTTTTTGCCAGCAAATAACTGAACAGAAGACAACATGACACATGACACATCATGTCATTCAGTGGGGTCTTCCCGCACTTCCTTCGCTTGATCCGTTGAAGAGCTCCGTTCTGCCACTTAGCAGTACTTAGCAGCAATAAGGCCATGATATCCGTCAAAATAAAAACCACCGATGAAATTCTTTGTTTTTATGCGAATCTTTAGCTCTGACATACGGTTATTTTCACTATTGAACGTTTCAAAAGGTTGCGTGTTATTATCAGTACGTCGACAAATGTAATTAAGGATCATAATTATAGCTATAATAATATTGTTTATAAAAATAGTGTCTGCATGGTATGTTAATGTAATGAATGAGTTAATTTTTTGGTTCTATTAA
Organism: Albula glossodonta; assembly: GCA_019788955.1. Lineage (NCBI taxonomy): Eukaryota > Metazoa > Chordata > Actinopteri > Albuliformes > Albulidae > Albula > Albula glossodonta. Next base: position 720,611 of record JAFBMS010000057.1, on the reverse strand, counting down.
TTACGTGTTTAACATACCTGATATTATACAACATTCCAAAACATAAAACATAAAAAACAACGGGTAATAGTTCAGTATTAGTTTTCCTGTCTAACTTCAACTTCAGATTAAAAGCAGCTACTAACAGGGATCACTGTGCAACATGATCATTAACACTTGACTGAATTAAAATTCTGATTCTTATATGTTGCCTTATTATAATTCTAGACTGCCATCATATGTGTGAAGTCTGCTTCATTACTCTTTAATTTTGTTTGTTCAACACATATAAATTAAAAGTGATTCTTTTGTCTTACCATCTCGCATCAGCTGCTGCAAACCAGATAAAAATAGATAAAACACATTAACCATGCCTGCAAGTATTTTAAACCTACAAAAACAACATTAGTAAACATCCTAAATCAAGTCCGAATGAGATGTGGGACTATTCTAGCGTCTTGCCAACTGCTGTTGACATTTACTTGGCACCATATCGTAAAAATGCATAGAATTGTATGGCACATATATTTTGGACTGTAGAAAAAAAAACACTGTAGTACGTCTCAATAAAAGAGGGGTTGAGAATACTCAGGAACATCCATAGTATCCAAAAAAGCAGTGTGATGTCTTATGGATCGCTGTTCACATTTGACTGGCACCATATACAGAAAACACATGCACCAGACTGTATGTCACACTTATTTTGGACTATAATGTCATTCCACGCCAACTCACCTAGGGCCCCCAGTTCATGTCATGGATTTTCTCAAAACAATTCATGTAAAAACTTCCATTAAATTACGGAACCTTGCCAAATCCTATAGCTCTACTCCAAATACTTTTTTAGTTTTGAATTTTCAAAGTTTGACCCTTGGAGCATTTTTGTGATTCTTTGTATGTGTATTCTAAGCCTCAACAATTGCTTATTTTTCTCTGGATTGAATTGAAATTTGTACTGAACATCCAAGAAACTCTAAGGATAATTTGCAGCATGTATTGATGTACATAGTTGTTGCTGAATGTTTTACAGTAATCAAATTAATAAAACATACCCAAGCGAAGAATCTTTCATTTTCAAAAATGAATATCTCCTCTAGTTTTGACTTTTTTGCAACCACATTTTGATTCTGTGTAGTATTAATATAGTTCTATCACATCTAGAAGTTATTTGGTCCTGCATAAAAAATTTGAGTGCCACAGATCTTGCTAAATATAGCTTCAGAACTGAAAAACCCAAACATTTTCCCAAGAAGGATTATTGTAATTTCCTTGAAACTTTTTTTTTTGGGAAAGTGTTAATATTCATTGCAGATATACAAAACAAAAAAATTTAAATATGTTATATTACTCCTCCATCATTTAATAATCTTTTTTTGAAAATAGCTAATTTTTCATACATTTCACTGGCTGTAATATTATATTCAGAGGTTTTATCTCATAGATAGATATTTTTACTGTTTTTATTGAGTTCAGGAAATTTTTAAGCAACAGCTTGTAATGGCTTGGTTTATTGCATACTAGATGATATTATCTTATTCCGTGTGTCTGGACAAAATATTATTCTTAGTTCCATAGCTCAATACACATATTATTTTGAAATTTCAAACTTTTTTGAACTAACTTCTGACATCATCAACTAGTAGGATCCTAGGTGAGTGGGCATGGAATGACCCACCTACAAAAAAAACTTTAATACATGTCTTAATGAAAGTGGGGTCCAGGGGCCTCATTTATAAAACTTAACGTACTTTCGTGCCTAACTAGATACGTACGCCAAAACCCACGAGATTGCGTATGTCTTCTGTTATAAATCATAACTAATCCTACAATTGTGCGTGCGTGAACGCGCGCCACAACCACACCCTGAAACGCCCACATTTAAGCATATATGGTGCTCCGGAAGTCGAAATCAATTTAGTAAGATCTATAAATAATGTGTAGAACAGAGCAATACATTTTAAATGCAATAATGGTAGCGAACAGGGGGAAAAAGAAACTGCAAAAGAAGCTGCGAAATCGAAGCTTTCGTCTCCTAAACAGAGATTAGAAAAAATATAATTTCAGTAGGCCACGGCACCAGGGTAACAAATATAAAAACACCTTGCATGGCAGGAGGTTACCGCGGCTGTCAATTTCTCAGGTATAGAGATCCGCACACAGATCAAAATCAATAAAAGATGGTCCGACATCAAACTTGAGGCAAACAGGCTTCTACTTGCCCAACTGCAAGTATATGGGCTACGGGCGGCGGTATGGAGGGTGCCACCACTGAGCCCCGTCGATGAGTGGCTGGCTACGATTATCGGAGTTGATTTAAGAGTGAACGAATCATGACGTAACCCTCATCGGGCAACCACATATGTCGGTGTTATTTGTGCATCGCAAATCACTTGCACGTTTATTGAATGGAAATTCTTCCTATTTACTTACACCTATTCATCCACTGACTGCCCCCTTATTGCAATGTGAGAGCAGTCGATTGCACCGGTTACGTAGGGAAAACCGGTCATCGTTGCAAATTGATTTTTGATGTTTCCTCTGTATAGTGGAATTTGATATACATCGAACTCAGGGACCATCCATGGTATGTCATGACTGAATGAGGGCTGGGATTTACACGACGGGTCCGCTATTTCCCGCTGGACACTCCCCGTGACCAAGAACCCCAGAGTTGACATGTTTTTCAGATGAGCAGGTATTGAATGGTTGCTACGTGCAGGGCGCTCCAGCACCGGCCCCAATTCAGCACATAGTTCCAAGAGAACAGCTCAGGTTACGCGAAATCGACTCATGAGCCAGTCATCATCATGGGCAAAAGAAGTCGGAACAGTCCCTGAAGACATGTTCGATCGCACCATTCAATTCACAATATCCTCATTGCCAAGGCAGCCATGATCATGCTGTCTTGCTATCCTCATACGCTTTAAGTTTATTAATGTGAACAAAATACATTGACTAATAATGCACTGAGTGCTCATATCTGTTAATCGGTTAATTTATCATTTATGGCCAAAACAACATTGGTTACAAATAATAATGTGATCCTAATTAATCATCAAGAAAAAGGAAACTTTAGTGCAAATTTCTTTTTGTCTCTAGGATGTGGTATTTAGAGCAAATATGTGCCCTGAATACGTAAGCACATTCTCACGTCAAGTAGAATTTTTATAAATCCCAAATTGTGCGTGAAAATCGGCGTACGCATGTTTTGGAGCGGGCCGACTGTAGACACAATGAATACACCTAACGTTATGGCATCTTTATTATGGATTGTACACAAAAAAAACCACAATACATGTCTCAATGAATGGGAGTACTCAGGAGCATGTCTAGTATCCCAAAGAAGTCAGTTTGGCACTAGACCCAATAACAGCATGACTATATTTGCATTTTCTCCATGCGCCTCTGATCCACTTTTGGTTTGGCATTTCTATGCCGAGAAGTGCAAATTACAGCAAAAAATAAAATTTCCAACCATTCCGATTTTGAATCAAACCTATGTTTTGTTTCCAAAAAAAGCATTTTGTCTCTGGACTGTTTTCAACCAAAATTTGTCCCTAACTTGACTAAGAAGTTCAAGTTTCTGTACAGTCCATAATAAATGTGTTATAAAATCAGGTGCATTTATTGTGTATACATGTTGCCAGGCAAATTAGCAGCAGTCCATAAGACATCGGACTGCTATCAAACTAACTCTTTTTGGACTCCTGAGTATTCCCAACCCAATTTTATTGAGACATGTATTAAAGTCCAATTTTTACAATCCAATTAGTATTTGAGACATGTATTTTTATTAATAGCTAAATAAAATACATTATTATTTAAAAATACTGCATATAAGTTACTTTAACATATACTCTAAGGTTTCGTTAACATTTCATGTTTAAAAGAGGTATAGTACCATTTTTGTACAGTTTTTATAAAGGACTTATATTATGACAACATTGACCCGGAAGCACTTTTCTTGTTTTTGCTGGCGGAACACAGGTTCGGAGGAACACAGGAGTGTTGAAGCAAGTGTCTTTATCGGTGAGGTAATTTAAATTAAGTCATCTTCTGTAAGAACGAACTTTCTGATAGGGTTTTAATTACAAATAAAAGCCGGTAAGAATTTATGCTTATACTGTTTACAGTAACCTTACTCTCTGAAGGGGCTGCTCGGACAACATAATATTGAGCTCAGTCTTAATACAGCTATCCAAGTAGCTACTGTGAAGTCATGATTTTAACAGACAAACATATAGTTAACCAGCGAAATAATTTAGTTATTAAGAAAACCACTACAATAACTACACTGAGACCGTCGGTCGGATCCATGCATAGCGTAGTACGGCACAGCCCCAAACCGAGTGGCTAACTTGCCAATTCTTTGCTGTCCAAGGATTATGCGGAATAGGGTGGCAGTTACAATTGGCATAATGGCTTTCTGGTCACTGAAGGGGGCGTTGGTTGAGAGTGGTAAAAACGTCTGGGAAATAGTCACTATTCAGAGGCAGACATTCTCCAATCCTTCCGGTGGAATTTTAGTTTTGCACCTTGATGTTAGCGATGTAAATATGGAGGAATATTTTGAGGGAAAAAAAAAGAATGCATTAAATGTATAAAAATGTAGTGTAATGTGACAATAAAAAATATGTGTAAATGTTTAAATGTGGCACAAAATGTATTTCTGCATTTATGTATTTGTCAGAGTATTTATTTATTTCAATGATTTTTGTCCGAAATATTATTCAATATATAAATGATGAGTAGATATGCAATGAAATTAAATGCTTTAAACAACTTACCCTGTGGAGACTCAAAACTGACATGTTGCCACTTGCTTTAGAGACCACATGTGATGGACACCGATCTTTAAGGCAGCAGTTTAAGGAATGACGACAAAAGCATAGAACTACAGTATAATTTTGTTTTCCTACTATGGATGAATCCACCAGTAATCTTACTAAACTGGAAACATTACTTGAGGGATTTCACAATGATGGAGACTACATTCATGGCTATGTTAGAGACGAATCCAGTGTCAGCAAAGCAATAGAAGTCTACCGACGCATCACTGCAACAACATTCAGTGTTAGAACCTCTACATCTCTCGATTTTGAACCAAACAAAGCAGAAAAGGGGAAATTCAGCACACGTTCAATTAAATTCACAAAGTCCAGCTGTCCAAACCTTAATGAAGATGGAGTTCCTTTCATGCACGGTGGAAGAAAAATCCTGGAATGTCAGTTTGGTCCTAGAAGGGAGCATGAAAAAAAAAGTGAGAGGGACGAGAGCATTACTGTATCTGGACTTCCGACGCTTGAAGAGATGGAACATGACTATGCTCCAGCCTGTGGGCCCACGATGAAAAGAAAACGGATGAATGTACGGGGAACAAGGAAGAATGGGTGTCAGGCGAGGATTTCCATCGTGCAGGTCTGCAGATTCCCTGACTACGCTGTAATTAGCAAGAAGTGCATGAGTATACAGCAGATTCAATTAAAAGAGAGACTGCTGCAAGACTTAAATGATGGTAAGGAAGTGAGGGTTGAAAACAGGTTCTACATTGACTTGCCACTCGACAAAGCCCACTCCAAACATCCTCCAGGGGCTCTCTCTGGAATGGCGCAGACTGTACACCCACAGATAATTAAGTGGATTGATCAACTGGTCGGGGAAGGTGTGACAAATGCCACAGAGATACAGGTAAAACTGAGACACCTGGTGAACACAAGAATGTCGGACACTGCGGCCCCTAATCTGCATGACAGGGGATATTACCCCAAATTACGAGACATTAAGAACCATATCTACCGGGCAAAAGTAAGACGGCGCATGAAAAATTTGGGTTGTGAGGAAATTGTGGAGCTGGGCCAAGAGGATGAAATAGAGGACCGGCAATGTGACGTAGACGACTGTCATGACATTTATGCAGAAGTAGTACTAAGGCAACAGGTGAGCACATTTTCATATCTTTGTGTGTAGGGATATATCAGGGAGTGTAATGTAACATCAGGGATTTTGATACTTTGAAGGTATGTTTTAGATCTTGCTCAAGAAAACAGCAAAAAGATTTTTTTAAAGTGACAACCAGTTCCCAAGCTGGCCTTTTTAAATCTGACCCCTTCAGAGTGTTGTTTACTTTTCTTAGAATTTGAGTTGAAATACTTGAATAATTGAATCAATTTAAAAGGTTTGCATAATTCAACTATTTCAACTCCAAGTCTGCTGTGTAATAATTAAAATCTAATTCCAACACCAGATACTCAAGGGCAATACTTTCACTTGAGAACACATTTGAAAGAGTAATTTCAAGAAACAGTCTGTACTGGCCTAAAGAAGTAATGCAAATACATATTGATGATAAAAAAATTTTTAAATATTTGTCAACACATTTTTGGATTAAAGTAGTAAACTATTTTGTATTGTCATTATGAATTCAGTCATCTTTGTTACAGAGCACAACTTGTCCTGATGATGACAGTGCCATCAGGAGGCAGAGAGAGGAGCTACTTGTGGAACTTGAAGTTCTCAGAGACATGGTTCACCAGTGCACAAACCTGCCAGTGCTGCAGAGATTGATGGAAGACACAAGAGCAATGCAGGAAAGAGCCCAGCAGTTTCTGGATTTGTCTCCAGAGGTTTTATTGACCACACCCTCTGACTAACAAAGACTATATGTATAGATAAATCAAACCGCAGAGCAATACAGTATTGTTAACTCCCTTTCTTCAGAGAACATTGAGTAAACATACAAATGTGAACATGAAGTGGGTGAGTATCTGCTGAGTCTACACAGAAATAATGATTTTACAATCATGGGGCATTTGTACCTGCTGGTCCTACTGAGAAACAGTTAATAGCAGTGGCCTCAATCTGGGGCTCTAGAGAGCTGCTGTGTCTGGTGATGTTTGGTTTTATTATGAATTCCACAACCAATTCAGACCCATGAAACCAGGTGAGGTAACTGTGCAGTAAACCATTTAATTGATCATTTATTTGTTGAGTAATAAGAAAAACCAGCATACCCTATGGCTCTCTATGACAAGGAATGAGCTGTGTTGACATACCTATATAATCTGCTAAAAAACCACACAAAGTTCTTCAGCTTGTCAATAGTTTCTTATGCTTATGTAAACACACTGTAACCCAGGTCTACATGTAAAAATGATTACAACATCAAACTTTCAATTTGTGATTCCTTTAAGCTCCTAGGCCTCACATGTCAACCGCGCTTGTATAATAATGGCATGGTTCGCTTGGAAGAAACTTAGGCAGGGGCTATACACTTGTATGTGAATGGCATAGTGGGGTCTTACACACACACACTATTTTAGAACTAACTGCTATACTCATGCATTTTAATTGCATGTTATCAGTGGAGACTAATGCTGAAGCCTATATGCAGCTTTATTGCCTTATCGGTAGTTGTTTATTGCAACATACTGTTCTACCCTCTCTTCTGTAGTTAGTTTTTCTCCATTGTTCAGATGCATTGTTCGAAAAAATAGTACTGGCTCTGAGAACAAGTGACACAAACATCAAAACGTTCAGTTTACGAAACAGCCAGTGCATGCTGAAAAACTCTTCATATCATTACTAAAATCACATAATGGTGTCTAAAAGGAAAATATTACTACAAAAACTACTCATAATCATAAGTTTACACCTGCAGTCATTTAGTCTTGATACAAAAAAATAAAAATATATTAAAATATTTTAGGGTGTCTATAGTTAATAGATGTTTACTACCCTTCTATGGTCATTTGCATCAGGCCATAGTTACTCATCCACATCAAACAATATTCTCCCTGGCCAGACACCTTGGATAATAAAAGCTATAATGACAAATCAAACCTTGGCACTCCCCTGTGGTGATGTCATCATAGGCTACATCCATGGTCTCAAAGTGGCCATAGATAAAAATGTGGATTATGGTCATATACTTTCCATTGCCATTCTAAAATAACTACAATGGTAGGTATGGAGGAAGATAAACAGTTGGTATTCTTGAATAGGTGTGGAACCACTCCCACACTAATGCACTATGGAATAGTGTGGAACCTCACATTTTCCCCATATGGTCAGAAAATTGGCCAACTTCTGTATGTATAGCAGTTGATGTATGTAGAGCAGGATACTGTCATGGATCCATTGCTCTGTGGTTTCAACAGTATATGCCTGCTTTCTCTTGAAAACAAGTATAATTGTTGACCTGCTCACATTTGGTTGAACCCTGCTTCTCTCAATGTCAGCCCATGGTTGATTACCTTACCCACAATTATTGCGCTTTTTCATTTGTCATCTCCACTGAGGACCTGCTCTCGCACCTCACATTTGCTCACCCCTATTGAATCAAAAGCTTTGAGTCAATTTTCACACATTGTAAATGAGCCTACACAGCTGCAACATATTTGTGTTTGGGAAAAGCTTGCTCAATATTGTGAGAAAATTTTCCACTGAGGTGACATCTGTCCTCAGTGCCTGCATTTGTGTTAAATGTTTCCACAGTGATAGCTGTGTTTACACTGGATAACTGTGTGAAGAGATACAGAAGCAATTCAGTGAATGTATTTCAATTTGTAGAAGGAAAATTCATAGTTGAGGCTGAAAGGCAATATTCTGTTCGCTGTGTAAAGAGGAGGTGCCGCATGGAATAACAAATCAGGAAAAATACAATTTTGAACTAAATGTTCAGATTATTCACACATTCACACAGGGGGCAAGGCACTACTAAATGTCCCTCTCAGATCGGGGACTAGTTAGCCGGCAGCAAAATTCTACTTCTGGATGCTGGACATTTGATACAAGCCAACTTTTCTCTGGTCCTGTTCTTAAGTGTATTTTCAATGTTCTTCACTGCTTTGAGAGGACAAGGTCAGGCTTTCACCCTTTAGGAGTTAACATTCTGTAGACTTGGAATCTTATGCATTTGAATTAGATAATCCACTGAAAAAAAACCTATTTATTTACCCATATCTCTCCAAATCAAGGATGTGTGGACATTTTAACAGATGACTTAAAAATTCCACAAACGCATTTCAAATAAACCTTACCCACTTTAATGAAAGCATTCACAGGAAACGGGTTGCTTTTATGCAATATTCAGATGCCTCCATCTTGTCCTGTACCAGGGAATATGGGTTGTATTGTAGAACTGATGGGGATATCCAGCATGAGATGGGAGATATCACCACTGTGACAACATTACATCCATTTAAAAGTAACAGTACAATCCTGCAGGGAGAAACTTCGATTAGAGAAAATTACTTTCTTCGACATTCTTTGAAAACTACCCAAACTGTAAATACTACTGCAAAACTAGTCCAAATATTTCTTCCAAAGAACAGGTACAAACTGACAAAAGTCAAGTGTAAGACCATGGTTCTAAATTTGCATGAACCATGCAAGTACCTTTAGAAACAAAGAAGAGTCTGCTATATGGCAGAAAAATATATTAAAGGCATCTTCCTCACAGGAGATACAAGTGTATCTCTAGAAATAGTTTACATTCCCACATCAGGAACAAATGCTATTGTAGTTTATAATCGGATCCAAAGGGATTTTGTATTATAAATTGAGGGAAGGAAAGCTTAAAAAAAAATTCAACGATAATTCTCTGGCCTCTTACGTTTTGAAAATTTGAAATGCTGAAATTTAATACTTATGTTAGGTGTGTGATTAACAAATATTCCAACAGCAGAACAGCATTTGCAAAAGCAAACATGGAGCACAAAGTCAAAACACTTTCACTGAACACCAGTTTTGCAAAAAAAAAGATGAAAATGCCACCATATTAGGTCTTCAATCAATATTCGGCCAATCAATTTTACAGTAAGAATTTATACATTTCCACGTCCCTAATTGCTTTAATTCAAACCCAGAGACATGGCTTTAACCTAAAAAAAAAAAAACAAACAAACCCAAGATTCATCTCCTAATGTGTATGAAGTGATAAAACAGACTCCATGAATCAAAACATTCTCCTCTGCAATTCAAAAGTGTAAGTACAGATGAGTCACAAACACCTGGGGAATGTAGGGGGGTGGAGTTGGAGTTTAGTGTCCCCCAGACTTGCGCCCTGCCCAAGACCGAGAGCGAGAGCGGGAGCGAGAGAGAGACCGAGACTGCGACCGCGAGGGGGAGCGTGGGTGGGAGTCATGTGACTCTCGCGAATTGGAGGCAGGGTGGAAGTCCTCAGGAGGTGGGCTCAGGGACTTAGAACGGGAGCAGGACATGGCTCTGGACTCCTTCTTCGGCCCTGACCTAGACCTGCCATGGGATGGGGACGGGGAGTTTGAGTGGCTGTGGGAGGCCTCAGGGTGGGACCTATGGTGCTCCCGCTGAGGGGGTCTGTGTCTGAAAGTACAAACAAGAGGCAGGGAAGAAACAATAAAGTGACCCCACTACTCAAACACCCCCCCCCCCCCCCCCCACGAGATGTAGCCTACCTGTCACTTTCGTGGCTCCTGCTGCGCCTCCCGTAAGGTCGCCCACAGGGCCTGTGGGGCAAAATGGAAATTGAGTTATGGGGGGAATAAGTTATTCCAGTATGACTATTTCTGTCATGACACTGTGAAGGCAGAGATGATGCTGCTCCCTTACTCTCTTGGGCTGTCAGAGTGGCGGGGACGGCGCTCGTAGGAGGGGCTGCGAGACCTGCGTCTGTCATAGCTACGGCTGCGGGATTGCCGGCGACGGCTGTCTTGCTCGTAGTCGTCATACCGAGAGAAGCTACGAGGAGAGGAGCGCCTTTCTTTCACCTTCATCTGACTGGGTGCTGAGGGATAAGGTCAAAGGATAAGGTATGGCACTCGCATATCATACAAAATTCCAACAAGTTTTGATTCAGTTATGTTGTTGTAAATCACTTCTGCTGACCAGAATGTATTATAATCAGTTCCAAAAACAAGCGCTGGCTCAATTTACCTACAAAAAAAAATGTACATGAATACAATTGGTTGTGATTTCTTTTGGCTGAATACAAATGATTGTGGAATATCTTACTCTTTCGGTCTCCCTGCGCAAACTGGATCTCAATCTGTCGGCCACACACCCACTTCCTGTCCAGGTTGTGAAGGGCATCCTCTGCATCACGCACGTCTTCAAATGTGGCTCACAGTCAAGGGTTTAAACTTGTGTCTCACACACATTCACACAGCTCAGCCTGGTGCACGTACAACACTGCTCACCACCCCATTATAAGGAAAGATATGACATGGCCAGCAGCAAAACATTGACGCTGAGCTTTGCCATCATAGAAAACATGCTTTCACTCACATTGCAACTGTTCAATTGATGAAATATGGATTCTACTTGAGAAAATGAAACCGACACACATCACATGACAATTTCACTTATCTTATGATTGTGCAGTGTAATCAAATACACTGATCCAACACTTATCAGTTACGATAGAAGATTATCATAAAAGGAGTACATGTTAACTAAAAATACCTTTGGCAGGATACAGAATCAGGTTTGTTACCTCAAACATGCTTGACCTTGATCTTGACCTTTAAGCTCTTTAAGGGCTTTGCAGAGGAACATGGGTTTCTCGCTCGTCTGGCCCCATAATCTTTTCCTCTCCCTTTGGCAGACAAATCCAAGCCTTGATGCCCAACTTGGTGCTTTTTTTCCTCTTTGTCTCTTCAAGCTTTAAATTCTCTTTATTTTCACCCTTTCCCTCTCTGCTTCTGGCAGCCTGATATCCTTAAGGTCTCTGTGGCATCACATAATCTTGAATCTACTCTACATGGCTCTGTATTACTCTGTGAGGGGCTCCACAACTGTGCACCTTTATATTTTCTAGGGTAACAACAGAAGAAATTTAGGTTAGGAGACAGAATTTGCCTGTGTAAAAATATCATTATGGCTTTCTTAATATAAACATCAATTCTGCCTATGCACATTGGCCCACCAACATACTTGTTTCCCCAATTACACACCACAATCAGGTCTTTCAGTAAATTCTAACAAGAGGCCACAGACAGACCCACACTGAGAAATGAGGTACATATTTATCCCATTACAATAGACAACAAACAAGTCAAAATTATTCAAAAGTATAGACACACATTTTCAATAAGGTGAGGAAAGGATATTGAATGTATGCAAATCCTCTTGATCGACGAGTATAGAAGTCAACTGGAATGTAGACATCTACTATTGGTCCATAACGACCAAACTCACGACGTAAATCCTCCGGCCTGAAGTACCGTAAAATGATACACGTTTTACTTGACTGGTTAGAGAGATCTCTAACTTCATAGACGCTCAATACACAGGGTGCCAGAGACTAGGAAATCAATAAGTTTAAGAGGATAGCTGTAAAAAAGCAAACGAGATGTACGACAATCCACTGGCAATTACGTTCATGAGCAATGCCGATCAGCGTGATTGATGTTTTATTGTGCTTGCGAACAGGTAATATTACATCTGTTTTAACTTAGCTATAAACGTTATCAGAAACCACCATGTGAATATCATTGTTCAGTTGGAGAGATGTTGAATTTTTACATAGTTCTTACATTACTTCAACACGTGTTATACGAGTTTGGCATTATTTTAGCTTTATAGAGCGAAAATACCGGACGGTTAGGTTGTTCGCGTTAACATTCACTGCATAAGTAAGGAATAATGCACTGCAAGCTGTGCGGCTACAGCAAAACAATAGGACATGGAGGTTACAGTACATGGCCTTCGCAAAACACATTATTTAGGTATAACCTTACGACTCAGAGCATTATCTCGCTTATATCACGGCCACTTGCCAAATATTAAAACATTCGTATGATGCTCTGTCTAATTGAAATGAAAGTTGTTTTGGTAACGCTAATGATCGGTTACTTTTACAAACTGAATAGATACTTAATCTATAAACACAAAAACAGTTCACAAGAAGAGTTGTTTAAACTTGTATAATCGCAGCATACAAACTTTACTATCTGCAGATTTTACGTTAGTTACAGTACAATTTGGTATATTTATAGTTGAACGTGTTTAGCTAGCTTTATCGTTATTGTCAATGGCGCTCTGCTGTGTAACGAGATGATCCCCTCGGTAGGAAAACCGAAGATAATTTATAACTAGATGTTTCAGTTGCCGTTAAAGTCTGAATTTATTTTATTACAATTTGCCTTGTTATTGTCAATCACCCTTACGGACCAATGGCGTTGCATGTCACATTCAAATGCGTCAACAAGTAGTGAGAACAACCAAACCTGTGCAAACTAAACCAGCAATTGTTAAGTACTTGCTCCCCATCCGAAACTCTTAGAAACTTCTGTGGATATACATGCCAACTCAAAATATAATGGGTCAAAATTTTAGGTAGGGACTCACTCAAAAAGGAATGCAGTTTTGCAAAAATATTTACATTTTGAGCTCTTATGGCCTTGTCCAACCAAAATAAATTTTTATAAAAAAATATTTTTATTGAAAATAAAGGAGCCGGAGGTCTATTGTTTTCGGTACAGTTCTTACCAGAACTGTAGCTACTGAACCACTATTTAACACCCCATGAGACATTTGCGAAGCTAGCGCATATGCAGCTTGACAGATTCTTATAAAAAGTGATTCATATTCTTGCAAAGAGCCTTGGATAAAGACCCTTGGCTGTTACATGTCTGTATGCACGAAAATAATGTACAATTTCCAGCCAATCAAGGTAGAGAATTCAGCGCGGCAGTGGTAAAAGTGAAGTTAAAGCTAAATGAATGTTCATATAAATAACATTAACTGCTTTAGCGATAACTAGTTAATAGACGGCAAGTTAGCCTGTCATTGACATTTTATTTCACGTTTGCTAGCGACGGTAATGCTAAATTTAGCCACTCACGACTACACTACCATGTCCAAATACAGTCAAACTCTCTCAGACATCAGATCCCCAGAGCTCTGTGTGGATGTCTCTATGTAGTAAATGTGGTAGTAAACCATCTGTTATAACTATCCTATCGTTAAATATAGCATTTACAGAAAAACCCAATTTTTACTTGAAAATAAACATGTTATCTAGCATTTCCACCTAGCGATATGTCTAAGGAAAGTTAGGTAATGATATAAAGATCTGAAAGTAAAATGTATATGAATATGTATGTATCGCTCAACAGCCAGTCAACTAGTCATAATTAAAATTTAGAATAAATTATCTCGCTGGATTAAAAAAAAAAAAAAAATCAACATCCAATATTCCCAAATTTTTAGTGATAGCAAACATTGTACCACAGGTGATTAGCTGGATACCTAGCTGCCTTACTAGCTACCGAGTGTTGGCTTCTCGTTAATTCCACTACTATTGGTCGTCTCATAGCTATCCGAGAAAACTGAATTTTTTTCAAAAAAAAAACTTTTTGCCACGCAAGCACTCACGTGTTACGGCGTGTATAAACGACTCAAGCAAACGTTAAGTACCTAACTAGCAAGTGATTTTGAGGAAGCGACTTGGTAAAATCATTGTAAGACAGCAAGGCACTTAATAATACGTCTTTAAAATAGATGGCTGGATCGATTACTTTAAAAAGTTACTGATACCTCCTTAACCATACCTTAGAGGCCTGGTCGAGGGAAATATTTGGTGGTGAACATTTCACGATCACTAGCTTGTCACTGAGGCCCAATTCAGAAATCACACAAACTGTGGATTTAAAAGCGCTACTAAGCACTGTGGGTTGCTTACCTAGACTCATCGGAGATGTTCCTGATGAACAGAGATGTGTTTGGAGGCCGCAGATACCTAGCCATTATTTATATTTTAAAAATCCCTTACCGCATACAGATGTACAGGATATACAGCCAAATAAACCTCTAACCAGCGCGAAAAACCTCATGCGCACACTCAATAACTACATTTTTCTACGTGTATCCGGGCACTCTTTCTCGGTGAATAAAAGTGTATGCACGGTCATCACTTTAACATCGCCCCCTACTGAGTAGGAGTGGAGGATTTATATAAATACAATTTAAAAATGTTGCGCCACACCAACATTCAATCTATCAATTTTAGACCAGTAGCTGGACAGCCGTTTTTCAGATCTCCCTTTGTAATGTAAGAGTTGGAAAAAATCAATATACATAAATTTCGAACTAGAACCCATTTCCCTTAAAATAAGGGCTGTCTCTGGGAACTTTAGGTTACAAGTCTGGTTCTTCAATTATTACACAATTGTGCTCTATAATTGAATATTAATGTATTGTCATTCTCTCTCTCTATTTGATCCTTTGCACAGAACATTAATAAGAAGATAATGTAATGTGCTCTTCCAACTGTTTCACAGAAAAATATGTCTAAAAAACACTGCACCATTAAAAATGAGATGCAAAAAGAAAGAACTTGTTGAATATATAAATATTTTTTATTAATCAGACAGTATTTCCCTCAAAATATATACAAAACACACAAACCGCAAACAATCTGTCCTGACATATATGTCAGAAATAGAAATGAATGACAACATGACACTTTTGAGAGTTAATTTGGCTTTCACATTTTCACTTATTTCATTTTGTAAGCTCTTCACATGATTTAAGCAATATCTACCCCTTGGAAAGCTCCCGAATCACCAATGTCTAACAGCCACTGACTAGTGTCAACTTCTGTCCTGATGTTACAGTGAATTTCCCTGCTGACTCTGGGTCTTCTTCACATATTTTTTTTTGCATCACCATAGGTTGGAGTAACTTCCGTTATTTACACTGATGAAAGTTGTCTTCCGACTCTTTCAACACAGGGAGGATTTTCAGAGCACTTCTCCATCCAGGCTTGAGTTCTGTTTTGAAATTTGAAGTTGTGATGCCATCTAACATCCTCTCGGTGGCATAGCCCCTGAAACCTCAAATGGTGTTCTGTCAGAGCTCTTCTCCAAATGTTCTTAATTATTGCTAAGACAGGAGTTTTCAGAAGCTGATTCATTTATGGTGGGAGACCAGGGGCAGCAGAGGAGACCACATGAGGATTGTATGCACTGGAAGGGGAAAGGAAATGAAAGAGAAACTGCAGACTGGGGGCATGGGAGAAGACTAAGAGTAGGTGGGAAGACTTTAGGTAGACCAAGCCTGAAGATCTGGGAATTAAGGGAATGCCATGTCCTCCTGGATGGTAGTGATCCTGGAACTGTGGGCCTGGGAGACTGAGAGAGGGATGTTTTAACATTCTACTCAGTGCTGAAGTCTGTATTACAGATAAGGGATTTTCAATTAATATGGTTCACTTTAACATTTGTGAATAGAGTGGCAGGCCAGTTGGGCACAGAGCATATAATAATATTATATTATATCATAGGCCCATAATATAATGTAGTTTAATCTAATGTAATGTCATGTATGATATTATAATGCTAACATTTTCAGTAGTAGGCCATGAACTGTAGTAAATGTGGGCCTGTAGTTTATGACTTATCCTCAGGTTCATAAAATGAGATATGTGCTTTATGATTGAGAAAACAGGAAATGTAATATTGAATAAATATACTATGATATATCTTAAAAAAAAACTATGGTATTTGTCTGATCAGGTCTGTGACTGTGTTTTGGGGTCATGACTAAGCACTTCACTTATATCGCTTGTACACGTCTTCACCAACTCCGACTCAACAAAAGGCTTTTTGCTTTTAGCGAGGTGTCCCCCCCATCCCTTCATAGCTGATGAGTGATGAGTAGCCTGGCACAAAATAACTACATTTTGCATATGGATGCAACGCATCAGCCAGAAGGGTGCTGCACATTTGTGGTGGTTGAGTTGTTCCCCTGTATGTACTCTAAAGGACTTTGACATCCTGAAGTGAAAGGCTGTATATAATTGCAATCCAGTATCACAAACCACAAATGATGATAAAATTCCAACTGAACTTACCTGATGGCCTGACCTTTGTCCTGCAGGAATAGTCCTGGTGATGCTCTGAATCAATCAGGAAGGCACTCATCTATGCACATAAAGGTCACACTGAGGTTTTAGCCATATAATCCATTATTTAAACAATAAGTTAAGGTGCACAATATCTTCATGAGTCACAACAACAAGGGCTGCAATGGTATGTAACACATTGCAGAAACCAGTTGCTGCTTTCAAATTCTACCAAAGAAATAACTAATCCAGACAATGAAGATGTAAAGCTAAGACTATAGTTTTCGTTCATCAACACCAAAACATCTGACATCGCATGTACTATTGGCATTTTGTTTTATGTGAGAGTATCGTGCAAGATAGGGCTTTGATGGCACTTTGGAAGGCTCAGGGCAAGCACACTCCTCACACTCACCCTTCTCCCCAGCTTTGCTCTCTCTTTCTCACGGAGCTGCTCCTGGAAGTTATCCTCGAAAGGGTTACCCACCAATGTGGGCCTTCTGGCCGAAAAAAGCTATTGCAAAGTAATGACACATATCAAATTATTCAGTATTGTATTGTCCAATGCAATAGTTGAAAATTGAGATTTGTAAAGACACAGCACCATCAAATGTACACCAGCCTAATCTTCATTGACCACTTCAGCCGTGTAATTGATCCGCAAGTGGTATACATGCCAGAATTTTTGTAGCTACATCAACTTGGGATGCAACTGTTACCAGTTTCACGATAAATCACGGTAAAATTCCCGAAATTCTCAAATTTTAATTATCATCAAAACCGTGTTTGATTACCGCGTTTTGAAAACTCATGGTAAATACTGTCCAGAATCAACCAAAATTAGCTGTCTCTCAAACACAGGAGCGCAGGCACAGCATGCAACGTGGATTTGTGTTGCGTCAATAGCTATATTAAGATAGGATTAATTTTACTAGGGAGGTGGGGTAATTTCGTGTTTTACATGTGCTTCTGGGTGATTCTAGTCCCGTCCGGATCGGCTATGTTGGGGTTTTTCTCCCTCCTCCCTGGAGTAAATTACAGCTGGAATTATCTTCAGTTTAAAAAAAAAAACTCCACGGTGGTCTGATAATTTTATTCCCGTCCTGACATAAATCTCCATAATTTTAAGCAACTGCCTATGCAATTAGTCATTTAAATAGGCTCTTGTGGTTAGGAAAACATTTTTTTTCTGTCCCGTCCGAATGCGTGGATGTGAGAAGCCATGTAAATATTCCAGTACTCCACCTCCCCATGTGAAACTAAACCCGTCCAAATAGTGCTTAAGTCTTAAGTGTGGTCGTGTTTTGGTATTTATAAGCGTGCCGAGGAAAACTTGGTCGAAGATGGTCACCCTGTCTGTAGAACATGCAGAGAGAAAATCGCAGCGAAAGGGGACAACACTTCGAATCTCATGAGTCATCGTCGTGACCACCACCCTCACCTTTATAGCGAATGTATGTTGTTATTTTAATGTTTATGCAAACAAAAAGTACATAGTGCTGTTAATTTTATTTATGATTTTCAATATAAAACGTGGCGAAATGATTTCAGTGTGTGTATAAGTACTTTTTGAAGATTTTCTGCACATTTTAATACCGCGATAATACTGATAATCTTGATAATTTGGTCGCTACAATCGCTATATGAAATTTTCTCACCGTTTCATCTCTAACGTCAACACTGAAAGCATTCAGGAAAGACCTGCTAAGTCTGCCCTGTTCCTTCTAACTTAACGTCAGCTAGGGCCTAAATGAATAATCAAAACATTGTTGACAATAAAAAAATGTCGACAAATATTTAAATTATCGAATGGTCGTTTCATCTAATGGTTGCCAACATAAGGTAATTTTTAACTGAAAGAATGTATGTTGCTGTTTAATCAGAACACCTGTGACAAAAAAACCTGATACAGCCAGCAAGGAAGTAGAAGATGATAATCGATTAATCATTATAATAATTGTTTGATTAATAGATTATCAAAGTAATCATTTGTTGCAGTCCTAATTTCAACATAAATAAATTGCAAACAAACTGGGAAATATACTCACTGGAATGTTTGACAGTGCTTTACCTTATCAAATATTTTAATTTATGAAGAACTGTCAAAGGTAAGACAGTATAAGCTAGCTCAAAAAAGTTAGGTTAGTCTGTTAGGTACCTCACACAAGGATGTACTAGTAGCATCACTTCAGGAGACAAGGTTACACCCTTCTGGTTATCATTCAAATCGCAACAAAGAAAACATTACAACACCAATGCCATTAATAACACTTTTAGCAAAGGATTGAAGACCTGGTATAGCAGCCAGTGTGTACCAGCTGTGCCAGCAGTGTAACAAAAATCATCTTCTCATCCTGCCCAATACAGCCCCACAATGTCACCACAATACCATCTCACAACCTTCTGCTCAGTCTTCTGCAAGTTGCCCCTCAGAATCCCCTGAATCTCAGCTTCCCAATCTTTGGAGATCTGGGGCACTGTCCGGTCACTCTCCGGCTTCTTTGATTGGAAGTTCCTGGTGAAAGAAAAAGAGACTAGAGTATCACTGCCAGACGCCATTTGAGACATCTTATGCTGTGATCAATAAACAAGATTCTCCACAGGGACTCCACAGCAGGACTAATATAGTGAAGGTAGAAAGGGGGTGGATATAAAGATGATGTCCATCCTGTGTTCAAAATAGTACTATTATCCTTTTTACAGGTACAAGATCCTCCGCTTTCACATCTTAATGAGTATATTCTTTCTAATGAAGCCCCCTTTTTGAAAGAATCCATACAAACCTGGCTGCAATTACGACTGTGTCCCCCAGAAAATACAGAAAAAACAACAAACCATGCAATTTAATTCTGATATTCCGATACGTAGAAAAATTACTTTCTGGAAAAACATGCTTGATAGTGGTGTTATTTCTATGAAATATATTGCAGATGAGGAAGGTAAACAAATGTCCTATAAAGAGTTAGCAAATATTTATGGTAATAGTTTCCCTCTACATAAGGCAAATCAACTTATCACTGCCATACCTCAAAATTAGAAAAGAATAATCATGTCGCAATTGTTGATTGCTATTTTAAGGGTACTTTGTCTTTGTCTATTGTGATATCTATATAGGTGGGCATTACTATATAGACATTGCAGCCTTAAAATAGTAATCAGTATTGTGGCATGACTTAAGACCTGGTTCTTGTTGGTCAAGGCACAGTCACTTTCAGTTGCTTGCAAGATAGCAATCTGTCACCAACCACACCTCTTCCTAAGCTCGACATCTCAGTGGGCACAAGGTCTTTTCTAGGGATGCACAATCTGGAATTTTTGTGATCTGATCACCAATTGATCACAAGCATGATTGGCTGATTTTGATTCTAATAACCTATAATTTTGGTAAATTAAAAGACGCATATTTCATGACTATTGAAAAAGTATCAACACACTGCGGTAAAGAACACAATTGAATTCCAGACGCTTTCCTACATTTTTTTTCACAGATTGCTCTTATGACTTTATTTTAACTCGTCAGCAGCAGCCTGCTTTAATCTGGTTAAATTACCTGGTTAAATCACTATCTCTGCTCACCCAATATCACAGAAAAATAGCTGATGAAAATGGCTTTCACAGGACTGTTTTAAATAATCTAACAAATAATATAACAAATATAAATAAGATAACATACAAAATAATGACTTGGGAATGAATACAAAGAGGACAACTCAGTATCACCTCATATTTTAATCACAGAATCAGCTATCATGATTGGACTAATAAATTTGAATGGGCCAGATTTTCCAATCAATGTGTATCAGCTGATTTCAATCAGCACCCATTGATCAGTGCATCCCTAGTCTTTTCGTATTTAAACTAGTTGGACACTTGGTAGTAAAATGACAGCTGCAAACACTCCCTTCCACCAAGTGCAAGATATTGCCCAAAGTGAGATGCTATAAGCTGAGAGAAATGAAGGGTGAGGTATATACTGCAAGGATGCAGTGGATGACACAGAATGGAGAGGTCTGGTCCCTCCACCACTCTCCAGCATCTCAATGGCTTGCTTCAGCTCCATCTTGTTGTAGAAGGCAAGCAGTTGTGGCTCTCTTGAGCGTTCCCCTCTGATCAGAAAACGTTTCAAATAGCGCTTATTGAAGCGGCTCAACCTGCCAGTACATAGGAGAGGTTAATTTTAGGGTGCCTTACAGCTAAGGAAAGCATTTTTTAATACAATCCCAAGATACATTACTTATGGAACCTCTATAATCAATCAATGCAGTTATTTCACATTAAATGAGTATATCACATTTTAAATACACCTTACTATTCATATTATTAAAAACAGATTATTTAATACATCTGGTACTGCTTAAGTATCTATGTCTCTGCATAAAGGTGAATTAATAAATTCACTTTGTTCAACACTATGTGGTCCAATTGTATATACTTGTCTTTCCAGTGATGATGTCCATAGTGCCCACACACACCATCAATGCCAGCCAGGAGACGATCCATGACCTGAGGAAATGCAGATTAGAAGGTATGTTTTGAGGAGTTGTTCTGTCCTCTGACCCCGAGTGCAGGTTACAGTGTAACAAAATCACAAGCATCATATATCACATAAAAGTGCTGGAAGCATTTTGCTATTATCTCTGGATAAAGGTATGTTTATCTGTGTGTTTGGGTCTGTTAATAGGTATGTGCTGATGCAAATGTTTGTTTATGAGTGTGTGGGGTGTTACCTGAGTATGGATCTCCTCATTGATGGAATCCTCACTGTCTGGTTTCCTCTTCACAGCTAGTATGTCCACCAGTGGCCGGATGGTCATGCCCTAAAACCACAACCATTAAAAACACTCACATGACCATCATAATCTTATATGTGTTATTGGAATTGTGGGTATTTTTGAAAATCTGAGTGTCTGCACTAAAGTCTGAGTTGCACTCACCTGAACAAACACAGTGAAGAAGATGATGGTGATGGTGGCAGTGAGGAACATGTCCCTCATGGGGAAGTGCTCATACTTTAGCAAGTACCCCAGTGAAAAAGCAATTGCCCCTCGCAGACCACCGTATGCTAAGATGAACTGGTCGGTTGGAGTAAGTCTGACTATGCGAAACTTGTTGATGATATAAGTCAGACCAATCACTCCTGAAAAGTACACATAGACCGTATTTTTGCACAGACCAATAGACTAATAAATCCCCAGTCATTGCAGTTAATGTATTTATTGTTAAAGTGATAATGATTAATAGTTTAACATATTCCTTAGATGGAATTCATCTTCACAATAACAGAATGCAAGTGGATCATTTCTCAGACTGTGATCTGCTGGAAATCAGAAATGAGAGGGTCTGTGTGGAACTTATATGAAATTTTCTTCACATCAGCTTTGATCTCTTGCCAGTGCATAAGTGTGAGTATAATTTTTATGTTCCTTGGGTTGTATGTGTGAGTGTTTTATTAGTATTGTTTAGCTGAATATCTCTACTGATTCTATGAGGTTAGAGTTTGTGTGTATGCATCTGTGTTTGTGTGTGTTTATGTGTTTATAACTGATTTAAAGAACAAATTGATGATTGACAGCCTCACCTAAAACACGGGAGATGAGGCAGAGACCTACAGAGACTGTGACAAAGGTCCAGTTCCAGGAATGGGATCCGGCAACCGTAGAGACACCAAGGAAGATGAAGATCAGGGTCTCACTCACACTGCTCCACATCTTCAAGAAGTATTTGATGGTGGTGTAGGACTTGTGAGATATGTTTGCCTCTACATATGGGCGCATTACTACCCCACATGCAATCAGGCTGGGCAACAGATACACACACATTAGGGGGCTTCCATTTCCTCAGTCTTCATATGAAATTGAACAACAAGGATGAAGGTCTCCTAGATCAAAGGTGGGTTTCTCGAAAGCTTTGTAAGGCTAAGAATGTCTAACTACCTCTTATGATCGTTCTAAAAATAACGTGGGTTTGTAGGCAAAGTGTCTCTTTAGTTCGGTTGAAAGTTACGAGACATCTGGATCGCTCGTTCATAGCAAATAACCTCTTTAGCAACCTGCTCTCAGTCGTCTGACCCAGCAGCAAACAGAATGCGCATGTCCTCATTATGCATTCTTACAATTGCAGATAACAATTGGCTTGTCTTGTATTGTTGTATTTTTATAAGCCAACAGAGTAAATACTTTTCAAAAATCAAATACACAATTATAAAATATCTGTGTTTGGATATGAGTTTGAATGCAGTGAATATTAAAGTAGACAAGATAATGATTTCGATGTCATTAGTAATAAAAGGGTGCTAAGTAATCATTTAATGAAATTTCATTAATTAAATTGCTGCGCCTGTATAGTTCCATAAAACAGGCTGTCCTGCCAAAACATTGCCACCCCTGTGTTTTGGAGAAAGGACATAATATTTGTCATTGCTGGATTTTTTTCTTAATTACTTAGGGTATTATTTATATAGGCCATTATTTAAATATTTACATATTAATGTAAGAAATACATATCAACAAAGTGGGAATTAACATTTTAAATAGTATTTAATGCTGACACAATATATTATCATACACTTCATATTTTAGTATTGATTGGTTAAAACTGTTGACGTATGACCTTACTGCATTGATTCAACAGCTAGCAATGATTTGCTAGCAATGCTGCGCAGTGCAATGAAGCTCTTTGCAAAATTCCTGTTAAGAGTCAGTCTAACGAATGTGTTTGAGAAACCCACATGCGGAGAGAATGTTTTTTGCTTAAGAACCTCTTTTTACGTGTTTGTTAGTGATAAGATCCATTTTTATTAAGAAACTCACCCCAGATGTGGGGAGCACTGGACAGAGATTACTATACTCATCCAAGAACAACCCAGGTCTCACCTCATGATGCCAGACAGATGGAAGACTTCAGCAGACAGGTAGGCCATGTAGCTGTAGACAAAGACGAAAAGTGGCTCGATGACCCGGAGGTTGGAGGTGAAGCGGGAGGTCAAAGCTGCTAAAAGCCCATAGGTGGTGCCCACAAAGACCCCACCCAAAGAAACCACAAGAAAGCAGAGCACTGCCAGGAAGACATCCAGTGCGCTGACTGAGGTCACACCCACATACTCCTCAAACAGGTGGTACAGCACCTGCATTTATAGGGTGGGGAGGGAAAGTTATACTAGCGTCAATGAACTCAGCTTTACCGCATTCAATTTCTCTCAGATTTCAAAAGTGTATATTTGAGTTTTCCATTTTTTTATAAAGGTCAAATGTAAGAAATGTTCTGTTCATTTTCATGATACTGCCACTATCTGCTTTAGTGCATAGTAGCTCTTCAGGGATCGACCCTGTCCTGTCCAGTAAAACCACAGGCAACAACAAACGATGGCTCCTATATAATAGCTAAACAAGCATCCTGATTGTAACCATGCGCTGCATCCAAACCATATCCTGTAAACACTCTACGTATAAAAAACTGTTCAACATATCTTTACCAAAAACTTCATTCACACACATCAGCTGTGAAACAAATTGTCTGGCTGCAGCTGGTTGAGACTTCAGCTTTCAGACAGCCCAGCTCTCAGGTATTTGTGATATATGATGCCTCTCAGTGAAGGTAGAAGTGACCTTTTTTAGGTGTATTTTATTTATCAGTTGGGTCAAAGATTCTATATAACTAAATGGTTCACTTACTGTCAAAGTCTATTAACTGCCCTGTTACACAGTTAGGTAGTTTGAACCCACAGAAGAAGCGTTTATTGAGGTAACCTTCAAGATGTGATGGCAACGATACTATGTTACGACAGTAAGTATTGTTTACGTGAATTGAAACCTTGACCATAAAATCTATTACAGCTCTTTAATCAAGTAACCTGTCTGGAAAAAAACACTAAATGCAAAATGCATACTGAGTATTGCTCTGTAAATAACATTTTTAGTTACCAGTTACTTAGTCTAACTTCCTTTGCGGTCTCCCAGCTACGTATGCCCAAGTCCGCTAGTTTCTGGCATATAATATACCATGAGCCATTGTGAAACTAGAATTAGTAGTGTGACATTTTTTGCTAACAAGTGAGCCATCTTGTATAGGATGTTTGGCTGAGGTCTCAAGTGCCTGCAACCAGACACTGTTGGTGGGGTTGGGGGGGCTGTGACTGTGTACCATAACCT
Organism: Albula glossodonta; assembly: GCA_019788955.1. Taxonomy (NCBI): domain Eukaryota; kingdom Metazoa; phylum Chordata; class Actinopteri; order Albuliformes; family Albulidae; genus Albula; species Albula glossodonta. The sequence continues at coordinate 695,660 of JAFBMS010000057.1, read as the reverse complement.
GGGTATAAACTGACAATGCACCATCATAATTGTAATGGTGACCTATAACTACAACATTTTTTGGGAAATGGGCAAACTACTACCACAAGCTACATTCTAATCATAGACTGTCTGGAATAATACATAACCTACATCTTAACCATTAACTCTCTGGAATTATACATAAGCTACGTCTTAACCATAAACTGCAACCATACACTACATCCTCACCATTGATTATAACCACACACCGCATCCTTACTATAAACTGTAACTCTGCGCCATGACTATGCCATGATGTGTGACTCCTTACCACGGTGACAGCATCATTGAGCAGCGACTCCCCAAACACCAGCACATGCAGCAACTCGTTGATGTTGATCTCCTCAAAGACAGCCAGCACAGCCACTGGGTCGACCGCAGAGACAATGGAGCTGAAGAGCAAGCAGGGCAGCAGGTGCATACCCCCCAGGTGGGAGCCCTCCAGCTGGGCCACAGCATACAGCATGCCACCCATAAAGAGAACATTCCAGAGCGTCCCAATCACAGCAAACATGAGGATGGTACCGATGTTCTCGGTGAAGGGCTGGATGGGCAGGAAGTAGCCTGCATCCAGAATAATGGGGGGCAGGAGGCATAGGAAGAAGAGCTCAGAGTCCAGCACCGGCAGGTCATCCCCCCCAACCTTGATGAGCCCTCCTACAAGCAGCCCCACCACGATCAGCAAGCAGGATTCTGGGACCACGCTGGACAGCCCAGGGAGCAAGTGGAATCCTGGGAGACATAGATGGCATCAGTGCTCAGTTGATTGTAATACAACCTCTGTCTTTTTCCATCAGATCATCAAATAAACGCTTTGAAACGCATCAAGATAAGTGATGCTTCTGTTGCATCACACATAGGCCTGTCAGGCCAGACATAGTGGATGAACTACATCAGAAACAGATTTCATATGAAGGGTTTTTTGTATATTAGAAAATATTCTATAACATTTGCCTATGCAAGATCCACCCACCAGTTCCCATTGGGTTTGCCCTAATAACATGGACTAGTTCCTGAAAAAAGGTACAATGCAATTTTGTTATTCACCAGTCAATGCACTTCAGCTTAATGAAACTAACTTCTCTTTTTACAGGCTCTTCATTGTTAATACTGTATTTCTGTGGTCTTTCATCTAGATTCGTGCACTAATAAAGACAGAACAAAGGTTGAGGGTGGTGATGGACAAACAAAATGTCTTTGCATGTTTAGGCCACAGCATCATCTCACTGCCACATTTTTACATGTAAATGAACAAGAAGTCACAATTATTTGACATTATCAAATGACCAGTTGTACCAATTAGGCCAAATTGAATTCAATTAAACTAACTTTAACTGAAAATTCAAACAAGTTTGCAATCATTTGAGCATAGTCAACAATGACAACTTAACAGTTAATTACAATTAATGCTTTATTTGTCTCTGATGCATATTAATCAAGTGAGACAATTGTGAAACTAACATTAGCAGTGTGACATTTTTTTCTAACAAGTGATCCATTGTGTAGTAATCCTGTAATTGTTGTTATCCTGTTTGATAGAACCAAAATCACTTGGTGACCATGCTTTCTTGCTTTGTGGTACACCACCCCAGTTTATTAGGTCTGAACTGGTTGTTGACTTTTTTTTTTTTATTTATCTCATTTATTTGACAGGGACCATGTGTAATTTTAACACAAGTCTCACAAAGTAAAGTATGATGCAACACATTAGAGTTGGCAACAGTGAATTTACATGTGCAGCAAAAGCAAAGTAAAAACAAAAAACAGAACCAGGTTTTGGGAAAAACCTCAAACCTGCAGGGAGGGTAGTGGACAGCAGTTCTTTCTATACTAAATGTATTTGTTAGTAAATGAAGTGGCATATTTCATTTCCAGTTGAGGGACATTCTCTGAATGCATTTAATCTGTTTGGGTAACTGAATATTATCCCCAGTAACTTAGTTCTGAGCATATGCAGAGGGACATTGGAAGACTACTGGTGAGCTGTATGTTAAAGGGTTCTTATCCTTCTACACAGCAGGGCTGGGCTGACATGGCTGGGTGGGCCACTGCAGCTGCTCTGGCTGATAATGCCAAACTTTTCATGGAATCCTGTTTCACAAAAACTGCATTTTCTGTATCCCCCTTTGAGATCTGTTGAAAGTTAAAAGTATCTCTTCAGGGCTCCAATGCCAAATGCGTGCAACATATTTGACATCAAATTATGGCACATGTGTAACTCAAACACACATATATGCATACATTGCTGCAAGCTCACACAAACATAGCGGAAGCCTCCAACATATGAAGGAACATCATTTGAATATAGTTTCTATAGGCTTTTGAAACATTTGCATGTATAAAAATGCCACTCAACTTGCCTTTGTCTTAATTTGCAAGTATGTAAAAAAAAGGGCACATAAATGACCCGCATCTAAATTAATCAGCAGCCATGATTACTGACTTACATGTGTAGTATTGTTTGGCATGTCTTGCCCTCAATAATTATCAATGGGTAAATAATCTAAAACTGCCTTTTCAGCTGATGGGCTGAAAATGAAACCCAGTCCCAATCGACCATGCAACATTTTGACAGGATAGGCAGATATGCAGCTTATTCAGCTTTCCGGAGCTGATTTACAATTAAGGTCCAGAATGTAAAAATAAGGGGTGAGAACGCCCTATTTAACACCCTCATGCAATAATACAGCATTATACTATGAAGACTTTTACCTAGTTTCATCAGCGATGCCAGTAGAATCCAGATCGAAATCTCGAAAGGTACCCGCACATGTTCGTAACTGAAGGTGAGGACCGGAAAGGATCTCATGGTGTGAGTACCGTTGACACCTGTTCCCTCTGTCTCGTTGCCTTGGCTGTTCCCCGTAGAGTGTGCATACCCGCCAACAATCTTTGCGGTGTTCAAGAGAAAAATGAATACTGCCAGCCACAAACCCCCTCTGTTCGTGCCGGTGACTCGTGAAAGCGTATGACCAGTCATTTTCAAACAGGACAAAACATAAGTCCTCAGCCGTTTTACACAGGACTCACGTTGTCACTCGCTGTGTTTATACTTTGCCGCAATGATGTGGTACACCTCCCCTTCCTCCGATCCGCACAAAGGAGAAAGTGGCTTGAGAGGGGTTTAATATAAACAATTGCGCAATTGTATCTATAGCACCTTGTCTACAGCTACCACACGATTCAAATGTTATTATATGGCAGATTGTTGCTCTCCCATAATTGTGTTTATTATTTAAATCATGTAAACTGAAGTTTTTTAAGTAAAAACATGAATCATGGACAAACGTGTAATCCTGTGAGCTGCATCACATATTACCGTCACAGTGCAGTAGGGTAGGCTTATAGTAATATAAGCCTCGCTAACGTGTTCAGCGTCTCCGACTTTACACAGAAACGTCCACTGGCAAAAAAAAAAACAAAAAAAAAAAAAAAAAACAATTACAGTGCATATATTTCCGAAAGGGTCCTGTTTTGACATTGAAAAAATACTTTTTTAACGTTATTTTTACGTTTCACAGTTTCTGTTCAAAGGAAGACCTGTTGAGCTTCCAGGAAAGTATACTGGTCTATCTCAATCATTGAAATTGTGTGAATTGTATTGACCAGTTCAATTCGTATACATACAAACTAAATGCCATTTATTTAAATAAAATAAATTCCAACTGGTAATTGACTAGTTTTATGTGGTTTTGCACTGTTTACGTTATTACAATCGTATAAAATGGCTTAAACCCTTCCTTTCGATTTAAAATGTTAGCCATATTTAAAAGTATTTTCTTTGTAGGCTATTTGTAGGAGCTAGTTTGTTGCCATTTTATTTAAGAATATGTTTTGAAGGGTAACCTTTTCATCCACTAGAGGACAGTAGGTGGCACTGGGTGACAGGTCAGGTGGTTTTGAGAGGTTTTAAATGTTTCAGTGGTGCAGGTGCTTGGGTGGTGGGTGTCACACAGGCTGCGTTCCAATACTTTTTTGCTCGTCTCCTCCTTTCCTACCCCGGAAGTATGCCGGAAATATGTGGAGGAAAGGAGGGGAGGAAACGAGTGGAGGAAAGGAGGAAAGGAGGAGATGAATCGAAAATTGGAACAGCTAATCCGATTCGCCCGTCATCAAAGTCGACGTCGGCTATTGATGAAGTAATAATTTCGAACGACTCCGAGGATACCAAAGCCAATCACGCTTCGCTAACACCAGCAGGCCTGTTCCTGCATTAAAATATGAATGTCAGTTTCTCGAATTCTGCTCATGATGTAACATAAGCATTTCTACAAGGAATAAATAAATTTACCGCAACATGAACTCGCTCAATTTTACATCGGTAAAATGACCATTTGTATCTGAAAAACATGAATATATCGCATCAAAGTGGTTATGTTCGAAAACACAAAAGTTTTCTCTTTAATGTAAATTGCCCGATTACTGTTTACTGTTCTGGCACTAATATTCAGGTGTTGGTCAATCCCTTGTGATGTTTTAGAACTTTTCGATGGTGAAATATTCTGTGGGATAGTCATTTAATCTGACTGGTCGTGAGGACAGTGATGTCACGCAGAAATGTGAAAAGACTTCCGCGGTAGGATACATCGATGTATCCTCCGTTTGGAGGAGACGAAAAAGGAGGAAAGGAGGAAAGGAGGAAAGGAGGAGGGGAGATTGCGCTTTGGAACAGTGGAGGAAAGGAGGAAACATAATCAGCTTCCGGGGCACGGAGGAAAGGAGGGGAGGAAAGGAGGAGACGACTTTGAGTATTGGAACGCAGCCACAGTCTTTACCCTAATCCTGTAACCTAAATCAATGTAGCTAAGTTAAAGGATTCCGTAAAACATACCAAACCGTAACATCTCAGGTGGTGCACTCCACAACTCAAGCATATCACCACGGGAATTATTTTTTCGTCGTGATCTTGTTTGTGCTAAACAATACAAGGGAGCATAACCCAATTATATTTATAGGGTTGGAAATTGGTTAAATGGATACGCGTCAATAACACTTTCCACCCAAGCAAAACTGAATCTGGATACAAGAGCCAGTACAAAAAGTAAGAACTGCTCCGAGTGGACGCAAATTGTTTGAATATAAAAGGCTGGCGGGCACGGCGGAGTTCGCACCAAGACGTGGATTATTGGAAGAGCTCTTGTGAACACAGAAACGGAGCGACTTGAGTAACCGTTTGTAAGTAAATGAAACTACCGACGGACAAGCCAAAACGGTAGGTCATTTTTTGCTTATTTAATTTTTAACACTGGAGCGTCATTGGACTGTTTTTGCCAGTTTGGCTTTTGTAATCTGTGGTCATGTATGTGCGTGCTGATGCGTTGGTGATTACAACCGGGGTGTTTTACTGCCGTCTTTTTTGAGTTGAGGAAAAACTGGACTGCTTGGTTCATTCAGCTGAAATTTAGCTTTTTTGTGTTTTGACATAAACTTTAATGCCGCTGAAAACGTTCGCTGCTGTTGCAAATGTTTTGGAACGCTATTTTTTGTTTATGTAATAATTGTAATTAATACGTTTTGCAATGGAAGGAGAAACGTTACTCCCAAATGGCTTCAGGTTTGCTGAAACTGAAAATTGTTCTGTATGCGAAAACGATTCAAATGTCGTTGAACATCAAATGGGAAAAAGAGTAAGGAAAATAAGTGCCAAAGTTATATGCCTACTTACAGAAAATTTTCAAAGAAAACGAAAATTAACCTTAAACCAAGCTAAATCAAACAAACGACAAATAGAGCGCCTCTTGTCTTAAAAAGCAACGGCTGAAACAGTCAGAGGTGGAAACTCTTTTAAAAACGTTTAATAAACTCAAAAATGATTCCATAGAAAGCCATACTCATTCATGGAAATGTCATTGCTTCAGGATGAATATGAAAAACAACAAACTTGGTTGAATGCAAGATGGTAGAAAATGAAAATTTCTTTTGTGACACACAAGAATGGTTGAAAGAAGCTGGAAAAGTATTTAAAATTGAGGATTTTGGAGATGATACTTAATTTACAAGCTCTGACATAGGGCCTGATGACAGCATATCCAATGTCTCTTCTAAATACAAAGGTTGCTATTCCAACTCCCTCAAAAGCCAGTGCTACCAGCTCTACACACTTAAGGGCAAAGGCTGAAAAGGCAGCACTTCTACAACGCATTGTGGCCTTGGAGGAAGGGTATGTAATAGAGGCAAAGGAGTAACGTCTGTGTATGGAGAAACAGAAACTTAGGAGAAGGAGGGAACAGTTGACAATGGAAAGTGAATTGGCAGCCACCCGTGCAAAGCTAGCCATATTGCAAATTAGTGAAGTGGGAAGCACCAAAAGGGCGATCTGATGAAATGAATTCATATTGCAGCAGGGAAATTGTTAGTCATTTAAATGATGTTCATGTTCATGAACTTCTTCCACAACAGTATGAAGAACAACCTGTGCAACAGTGTCAATTTCCAGAGGCAGCAACTTCAATCCTTTTTAGTCAGAAAGAAAACAACATTCAACAAGACCATATGACCCAAAGTACGTACACCAGTAACTCACACTACACTACGTTCATGAGACGGCCCATGCACTGTCTCCCGTTCAATCAATGAAGTCGCTATCAAGGTTGGTGTTAATTGTTCAGTGGTGGTAAGCCAGCTTTTATCTGTGTTGAATTAGTTACACTTCTGTTACCAATATGAATGGAGCCATGAAATACAGTGAGTGATCTAATGTACAATAACCATAACTAGCATTATCAAAGAAGTGAGAACAGAGCACTGAGTAGGGTGAAATGGTGATTTTAGTTACAATAACTGTTCAGGATGCTGCAAAAAAATTGCATTGTAACTGTGAGATGCCATGGTGTGCCTGTTTTTTTTTTTTTTTTTTTTTTTTTTTTTTTTTTTTTAAGAATGTAATTGTTATTACATGATTGTACTGCTTTGCATTTAGCATAGGGCAATCTACACTGTAGGTCTGTAGTTTTGTGCCATAAGTGTTGTACAATCTCATGCTGTGTGTTTATAAGAGGTACAGGGGATATGTTACAAACTTGTACAAGAATTTGTAAACCATCCATGGGTTGTTGATGAAACAAGTATAATGTTCACATGTGTTCTCAGTGCTGTCCTGTGTATGATGTAGGATTCACTAGCATACATTTTCAAATGATCAAATAGATTTTTTGTAGTATACTGTATGTCTTATGATTTTGCTCTTTTTTCCATCCTCATTCTATGTATGTGGATGATTGTCCATTCATGTTTTCTAAAGGATTGCCAAGTGTGTAATGGCCCTCATTTATCATGCCTCTTCTGTAGGACAGGTGTTCATTAAGCAAGTCAATTTCAATCAGTTCCTTCCTGCCTAACCAAAGGTATTTCAAAATGCTGTACTGTCTTGGACATTTATAATCAATTAATAATAAAGCCAAAGTACCCTTTTACCACAGGAATCTTTCTTTCTTTGTATCCATGCATATACCTGCATTCTTCTTAAGGGAGTTCCAGATTCATGTAGTACAACATGATGAATGAACCTCTATGTTGATGTCTGCATGTGATTGCAGCTTTGTTTGGCCAGTACACTGAGTTACCTTGTCCCAAGAAGGTGCTGCAACAGCTTCTTTGCCACACAGCTTCTTTCAGCCCCTGTCAGGGGTAAGTGAACAATCCAAGAGGAAAGAGATTACATATGTATTTTATGTTTCAGTACTGTATTAATGGAGCAAGAATTACTAAGGTTTGTATACTCTCCTTTAGTCAAGGTGTTGAACTGGGCCAGATGTCATTGGTGCAGAAAGTAAACCAATGGCAAAAGACCTCGCATTAGAATGTAAAGTGAACACCATATCTAGAATTGGCTGCAAATTACCATAAGAGAGCACTCTTGCTGGAGGATGAGGAAAGCTAGCAGGAGAAATTCATAGCCTGGAGGCTGGATAGGCTGAGGGCCTGGACGGAGTGCTACATGGGCCTAGATGCATCCACTGCCAGCTGTGCTGCTTCAGTTGGGGGCTCGCGTAGATCATGGCTACAGCAGACCTTCATAATATGCATGGTGACTTTTCTGCAATTGCTGTAGTTACCTTAACTGGCAGATTTGATGTCATTCTTTCCCACTGCATGACAATTAGGTTCACAAAGAGCTGTAGTTGTCTATTCTGTGATGATGTGTCTCCTTAAATGTAACTCTCTTAGAACACTAACCTTTTGATTACATTAACCACTTTCATAACAACTGGAGCACATGTTTGCATTATATGTGATCATACAGTGTGGTACTTCATACACTGTAAGGACGAACAGTAAAGGTTTGATGAAGAAATTGGGATGTAATCGCTCAAAAATTAAAGTTAATTCGCCTCTTATTCTCTGAGTCATTTCTACAAATTTGTCATTTTAAGTTTACAGTGTGCAACCACTTCAATTTATTTTTATCATTGCACTGAAATAGTTTTACAGTAATCCAATGACGTCAAGCACGTGCGTACGTGCGCCTTCTTCACCGAGCCTGTGGAAGAGTTCGCCATATTTGCTCTGCTCGCCTCGGGCGAGATACGTGGAGGAAAGTTTGCAGCTTGTGAACAACTTAGTTTTATTTCAAAGGTATAGCAGACAAGGAGTTATTTTTTCCCTCGAAATTCGCGTGGGATTGAAGACATTTGCGGTGAAATCGATCTTCTGGACCTGATCAGCTGACGTTCTCCACTGTGCTAACCATACTAATCGCCGTGATATTGGCTTTCTGTTTGGGCGCGCTAATCTGGTGAGTTATCTGTTTATTTACCGCCATATTTCACTGTTGTGTTATATTATTTTCTTCCTCAAATGTATTGTCATAGCAGTTAATGTATTTTACACGTGTGAACATTTAATGTAATTTTAGACAATTTTATCTGCTTCCCTAAATGCAAAAATTGAATTCTTGAGGCCATTGTATTCAGATTTTGTTTTTAGCTCAAAGTTTTGTTCTCACTTGTGCAAAAAGGTTGTTGTTCAAAGTTGTGTTAAGGTTTTCTGGTAACTTGAATGTTTATGACTTAAAATTGGCGGGCTGGAAGCACATTTGATTGGCATGCATGTTTGGGCAGGATGAAGGTTTTCATAGTGGTTTGACAATAATTTTATGCAATAACATTGCTCCACCTGTTGTTCATTTGTTATGCTACGGTAACATTTGGCTTCTAAAATCCGTTTAGCGGAGACCCGGATTCCGTTAATTAGGGCATGCGCGATTGAATTGTAGTTTTTGTCAGCCTAGCTATAACAGACAGCTATCTAGCTAGCCAGCTAATCACCTAGGTAGAAGCTAGCGGGCAGCTGCCTTTTACCCATCAGATAGCTTGGATGGAAATTGCGCTGATAGTTAGCGTTGGAAGCCAAGTGTGACGTAACATAAGGGGAGGTATTAAAACAAGCAGCTTTTGTTTCAAACCTGAGAGTGTAGTGGAAGCCTTATGTGTATAGTTTTAAGTTATTTTGTTACTATTTCTTTTATTCTGTCACAGAGGTTAAATGCCATAATTAATCTGTTTTAAATAGTTTGCCGAAGTCCAAACAGCAAAGTTTGTGTTAGTCATTTATGTATTGCTCATTTTAACTTTTCAAAAAGCAAAAGGTACAGTATGAAGAAATAATTTTTTTTTAAGACCCTGCCACCAAAACAAATGTGTGTCGGGTGGGTTTGTATAATGGGATCAGGAGCAGCACCGTATATTCCACATATTGCCTGTTAAGTTAGGTAACTGATTATTGTTGTTTTTTTTGCTAACATTGCAGCCTAACTTTTCAATCTTTATCTTTCTCTATCTCTCTTCTCTATTTTCAGGCTAAAACTGAAGCAGCTGGCTGATGTATGGGGTTTTCAGTCTGGTATGCTGCTGGTCAACAATTAACCTTAATAGATATTTATTGCATATAGTTACTAAATGAATATTGAGTGCACAACACAAATTAAAAAAGAAAAATCCAATGGCTTGGAAGTGCAAACTTTGTGCTGATGTCTTTGATGAAAGGGCACAGGTGCTTGAACACTATCATTTGCATCTGAACAATGTTTCCTCAGTCAGTCCATTGCCATGTCTCCATGATGACTGTATCTGTACATTTCAGTCAATAAATGCTTTGAAAATTCATTTAACACGGTTGCATACTCAGACAGTTTTGCATAGTGGAAATCAGATGGAATGTGTATCTTCATCTGTCCCATGTGTGGATTCGAGCAGCCATTTAATGATAAAACTCTTCTCAGTCATTTAAGGATACATTTAGAACATCACGAGATGGTCAATTGTCCGTTCAAAAATTTTCATTACCGTACTAATGTGTATTTGTCCTTCAATGCCCACAAAAGTAGGAATCATCCAGACGATGATGTTTCAGATTTTAAGAACGAGATTGTCCGGACAGAAACTGATGGCTGCCCAATGCAGAGTCAAGTTGAACCTGATGAGGCTGGTTCCTCCTAGAATTCTCCTGAGCTGGATACTCCTGACTGTAATCCTCTTGAGTCTAGGTATGACACTGGTGAATTGCACATTCAATTGAGAAGCAACTTGGCTTCTTTGTTCTTAAATGCAGTGTTCTTCATGTATCAGAGAAAGCTATACAAGACATAGTTGACAGTTTGGTACAGATATTCTCACTGTCCAAACCTCTTGTGAGAGACTCAATCATCATGGTTCTGCGAGAGCATGATCAGTATATCAGTGATGTCCTTCTTAATGAATTAGTGGAACTTGTCACAAAAAGTAATGTCTTTGTCAGTGCTACTGCAGAAGGTGCAGAACTGTACACTGCTAAGCGGAGGAAAACATTTGTGTGGAGTAACTACGCTCTGGTAATGCCAGTGCAATACACTGTAGATTCCAGTGGACACACAGCAGTGTATGTTCCAATACTACTGATGCTTCAAACTATGTTTAAAAATACTGATCTTCTTGATAAAATTCAAGAAGCCAGACCGTCACCACCCGGAATGTACATGTCTCATGTAGAAGGATCATATTTCAAAGAAAATCAGTTACTGTCAGCAGCAGATGAGCTGAAATTGTCACTGATTTTGCATATGGATGACGTTGAACTAGCAAATCCTTTAGACACAGCTAGAAAGATCCACAAGCTTTGTGCAGTTTATTGGTTGCTTGCCAATGTACCCAGTAAGTATAGGTCCAGCTTACATGTCATACAGTTAGCTCTACTATGCAAAGTACCTGACCTGCAGAAGTGTGGTTATGAAAGTGTTCTGTCACCTTTGTTGAAAGACTTGCACACTCTTGAGCAGGATGGCATTTTCATTGAAACTCTTGGTCAGTGTATCAAGGGCACTGTGTTGTTTGTGTCAGCTGATAATTTGGCTGCTCATGGTCTTGCAGGCTTTGTGCAGTCTTTCCAAGGACACTATGTCTGCAGATTCTGTTGCTGTACCTTTGACCAAATACAGGCCAGTGAAGTATCTGAAGGAGAGTTTAGCATGAGAACAAAATATCTATCCAGTACATGCATTCTAAAATAAGTGATCACAGACAGGGTCTTAAAGCAGTGTTTCCAGACTTTAAACTATGACCCAAGCATCATTATGTTGAACACTACCCAGAACTGAGGTTTGAGGGAAAACATCGTTTTTTTCAAAAGTGTGATACATGACACACACAATTTCAAGAATGTCTTGAAACCTCTTGATGGCGTATCACCTCAATGTGCCGTTATTTTTCAGACCCCACACACAAGCCTCAAGTGTCACCTCTGTCCAAGTTGCTACTGTCTCAAGTGGCAAAAGACTTCATAGAGACCAAAACAGATAGCCAAAACATATACAGTACATCAAAAGTCTCCATACAGTGCCTATAGAAAATCATCACACCCCTTTGAAATAGTTACTTTATTTGTCATACAGCCTGAAATCAAAACCTATTAAAAAAATCTTTTTCCAGTTTTATTTACAAATTTAGCCATACAACATCAAAATAATGGAAAAAAGGCAAAGTTCTGAAAATTATTAAAAAATTAAAAACTAGAATAACAGGGTTGGAAAAGTCATCAGCCCCCTGATTTAATACTTTGTAGAACTTCCTTTTGCTTTAATTACAGCCATCAATCTGTTTGGATATGTCTCTATTAGCTTTGCACACCTAGATTGGGGAATATTTGCCCATTCTTTCTTGCAGAATTGTTCAAGTTCAGTCAAATTCTGTGGAGAACGGCGATGGACTGTTCTCTTCAATTCAATCCACAGATTTTCTACCGGATTTAAGTCAGGGCTCTGACTTGGCCACTCAATGACATTCACCTTCCTATCCTTAAGCCACTGCTTTGTTCTTTTGGCAGTATGTTTAGGGTCATTGTCGTGTTGGAAGGTGAATGACCTGCCCATCTTCAGCTGTCTAGCAGAGGGATGCAGGTTTTCCTCAAGAATTTGGGTGTACTTGGCAGCATGCATTTTCCCTTCGAACCTGACCAATTGCCCAAACCAATTGTGTTTGGTTTTCGCCAAACATAGCACTTGGAATTCAGTCTAAAAAGTTCAATCTTTGTCTCATCTGACCATAAAACCTTTTTCAACATGGTAACAGAACATTCCAGATGTGTTTTTGCATAGCGCAGATGAGACTGAGTGTGGCACTTTTTCAGAAAAGGCTTCTTTCTTGTCACCCTGCCATACAGATCAGCTTTGTGTAAAGCTTGTGAGATTGTTGTCACATGCACAGACCATCCAGTCACAGCAATGAAGACTTGTAAGTCCTTCAAAGTTTCCATTGGCCTCTTGGTAGCTTCTGTAATCAATGTCCTTCCGGCTCGGTCATCCAGTTTGGACGGACGGCCTGATCTAGGCGTTGGTGTTGGTGGTGCCATATGCTTTCCACTTCTTAATGATGCTCTGAACGGTACTCAGAGGGATACATCAAGCTTTCGAAATCTTTTTGTAGCCTTCACCTAACTTGTGCCTTTTTACAACTTTATCTAGTAGTTCTTTTGAATGTACTTTTCCAACCATGTTGAATCCTTTCACGACTATGCACTACAAGAAAACAGTTGGTTTTATTCTAAAGTAATCAAAACCACTGCAATTAATATCAGATGGGAGACAATTAGCCTGGTGTTTGATCTAGAAGTTGATTGGTTGCACCCGACTAAGTTTATAATGGTGTACTCTATGGGGCTGATCACTTAACCAAATCAGGTATTTCATTAACTAATTTTTAATAGTTGTCCAGAATGTTTTAAAATGTTGTTCTTTAATGATGAGTTATTATGTGTACATAAAGCTCAAAAAAGATTTCATTTATTATAATTTCCAGGGTGTAAGGTGACAAAAGGTAAAGATTTTCACAGGGTATGATGATTTTCTATAGGCACTGCAAATGGTAGAGTATGCAGATGGAATGTTTGTTTCTGCAGGCCAGGCAGGAGGACTTCCAAAATTTAGCAGGATTGAACATATACTGCTTTTGAACAACCCTGCTTCCTTTCTTTGCAGGAACTATGAGTGTTGGTACAGTGAGCATCTAAGATCATTTGAGCTGAGATCATCAGACAACTTCTCTGTGCATCAGCTGTCAGAACTAAATGACACAGTAAATCTCACGGCAAACACTATCAGTGGACGTTTGCTGTTAACACAGAAGAGATTTATTCTGATCAGAGATTTAGAGGATTAAATTGTTTAGAAATGGGGACCTATACAGTCTCTCGGGACAACTCATTCATGCATTCTCATTTTTATTGTTAACAATAGGAAATGGCAGCTCAAAACTTCCTCCTTCATGTCCATACCTCTACAGACATTGTGAGGAAGATGACTTAATCTTCACATCCAGAATCTGTGGATCAGCTAAAAACAATGATAAAAGAAAAGGTTAAGCTAGACTTTGACTTTAGCTTACATACCAAGATCCAGACTTTGATGGGCAGCTATGTTCCCTTGTAGAAATTGAGAAACTTCCACGGAAGGCTGTACTAAAAGCTATATGTTCTGAGAGTGATGGCAGTTCAGTAGCATCTGATGACACAATAGTATTGCCCCATGCCATGACCCCAGACAGGGCTGAGAGATGACCTCATGTTTTTCCAGTGCCCACTTTTTCCTGTGAGGTAGAATTCATACTTGGTGAGGGAAATGCTATATATGAGAGAACAGGGAAGACTCTCAAGTTATCTAGGGGACAAAAGCATGACATCCTTGAGACCCTTGCAGCCAGAATGCATAGATTCAAAGCATACCCCAATGATTGTCACTAAGCACCTTGTCTAAAAGAGTCAGGATCTTCGACAGTGTGGTATGATTGGAAAATAGTCTGAAGTTTAAGATGGGGAACTACCACACTAAGTTGCGTCGGGCTGGATTTCACGAGGTAGCTGTAAATACGGGGAAGAGGAAAAGGAACAACCCAGGCAAACAATCTCCTCACACTAACATCAAAAGACCCAAGAGGGCAGAAGTGAATTTCCTTCCTAATTTCCCAAGAGGTGAAGACGCTCTAAGCCTTGAACAACTGAGTCTGCAAATTGTAGATGAAGTTAAGATGAGTGACAAAAATCTTGTCCTGATTACAAAGTTAATGCAGACCACCTTTGCCCTGTGACACAAAGAGGTCATCAGTGATGGCCTACCTGTTGGTGAGATCCTGGAACGCTGGCCTACCCTTCAAATAGTCACAGGTGAAAATATTTCCCTCCTTTCCACCTATTAGAGCATCTGTATTGCATTTAATTCCTCTGTGTGGCTCTGTCAGTGATAACTTTGTCAAGTTTATTCAGATTTACATCATATGAACTGGGGTAGTGTAAGGATCTGCATGTTTTCCACCAAATCTAACAGTCATAGTTCAAAATGGTTTATTTTGCAGTATCTGTTATTTTTCTTTTTTCAGGGTCACAGATCTACTATACACAGACTCAAACACTCATTTATATTTGCACAGTTTTCACAGAATTACAAACATCAACCTGAAGAACCACTTCTATGCTATGTTGGACCAACATGTCCCCTGTCTTCAGAGCTTGTTCAGGAGGAAAGCTGCTCACACAGGGAAAGTGTCTGAAGTTCTCGACCAGCTCTTCAGGATTTATGACCTCCAGGTCAGTTGGATACACTTCTTGCTGCCTGGTAAAGACATAGTTGATTTTGGATTTTGACTTTTGTGAAAGGTGCAGTGTGTAAGATTTAGGGTTATCTATTGGCAGAAATGGAATATAATATTCATAATTATGTTTTAATTACTGTATAATCACCTGAATCTAAGAATTGCTGTGTTTTCGTTACCTTAGAACAGAGGTGTCAAGCTCTGGCCTGCCGGCCAAATTTGGTCCGCGGTGTAATTATATTTGGCCCACGAGGCAATACCAAATGACTATTAGAGCTGGCCCACTGGTATTATACAGTGCATGTACTGCTAATACTACAAATCCCAGAATGCTCTGCTGGCGTTTGTCTGTCAAAGCTCTCCTCCGTTGACAGTTGTCATACCGACCTCATGCTGCTACTACTGACACCGTGCTACCCCTCCCAAAAATGGCGAAAAGGAAGGCAGAAAACAGGAGCTTTCTAGACAGGTGGGAAGCAGAATATCTGTTTACAAATGTGAAAGACAGACCTGTTTGTCTTGTATTTGGAGCCAACGTGGCTATAACCAAAGAGTAAAACATCCGACGACACTAAGAAACGAGACACCACGACAAGTACAAGGGCCTGGACATGACTCAAAGGCGCCAAAAAGTAGAGGAGATGAAAAAAAGTTTGTTTTCACAACAGACTATGTTCAAAAAAGCCATATCACAAAGTGAGGCTGCTGTAAAGGCTAGTCTTATTGTAGCAGCAGAGATTGCAAAATCAGCCCGGCCCTTCAATGACAGAGAGTTTGTGAAAAAGTGCATGATGAAAGTTTGTGACCTCGTGTGCCCAGAGAAAAAGCAAGCATTTTCAAATGTGAGCCTGAGTAGAAACACAGTAGCTGATCGCACATGTGATCTTGCCACCAATCTATACGACCAGCTGATGGAAAAGGGAAAAGATTTTGTTGCTTTCTCCCTTGCTGTGGATGAGAGCAGCAACACATCTGATACTGCCCAGCTGTCAGTCTTCATCTGCGGAGTGGACTCAAATCTGTGTGTTACGGAGGAACTTTTGGGATTAAAATCAATACATGGCACAACCACAGGAAGGGAAATCTTTGAAGAGGTGTCCAAATGTGTAACTGAAATGAAGCTGCCGTGGGATAAACTCGTGGGATTAACGACAGATGGTGTGCCAGCGATGTGTGGTCAAAAGAGTGGACTGGTGGGTAGGGTTTGGGAGAAGATGCGGGAGGAGAACTGTGCAGGTGAGCTAACTGTTTATCACTGCATCATACATCAAGAATCACTGTGTGGCAAAGCCCTAAAGATGGAACATGACCACAGTAACACGAGTAGTTAACTTTATAACGTTAAAGTCTTTTCTGGAGAAGTGTGGATCGGAATATGCAGATGTGCCGTATCACACAGAGGTGAGATGGCTAAGCCGAGGAAAAGTACTGAACAGATGTTTCAAGCTGCATGAGGAAATATTCCAGTTTCTGGAAAGCAAAGGGGAAGACACAGCAGAGCTCTGGGAGCAAAGGCTTCTGTGTGAGCTGGCCTTTGTGTGACATCACGAGCCATCTCGATGCTCTGATGCACTGGCATACCATTACAGACATGTACACTGCAGTGAGGGCTTTTAAAACTAACTTGTGCCTGTGGGAAAATCAGATGCTGCAAGGAAACCTGGGCCATTTTCCCTGCTGTCAAATGATGAAAATGCAGATCTCTAACGCCGTGTTCCCATTTGCACAGTTTGCTGAAAAACTCAGCGTACTCTGTGCTGAGTTTGCCCGGCGATTTGCCGACTTTGATAGCCAGAAATGTAGGTTTGAACTGCTCAGTAATCCGTTTGCAGCTGACGTGGATAACGCACCAACCAACCTCCAAATGGAGCTGATTGAACTCCAGTGTAGTGACACGCTGAAGTCAAAGTATGATGCTGTGGGGGCAGCACAGTTTCCACATTTCATCCCTGACACAATGCCTCAGCTCCGCACCCAAGTTGCTCAGATGCTCTCCATGTTATCTATGTGAGCAACTATTCTCCGCGATGAAGATGACCAAAACTTCTCACAGGAGACGTCTGACTGATGAATACCTTTGCTCGATCATTAGGATTTCCTCAGCTCAGAGCCTGAGCCCAGACATTGACGAACTAGCATCCAAGAAGAGATGCCAGGTATCTGGCTTGGACACACCAGAGTAGATCAGTGTGTAGCAAACTGAGCTATAATTAACATTTTCTTTATGCACTTTTTCTTGCTACTCCAAGGCATGGGCTTGAATGGTTGCACGTTCATTGAAGGATATTATTATCAGTTAATTGGTTTATAATGGTTATTTTTAAATGTATTATTAGCCTTTGGAAAAAGGTTACTGTTGAAATTTAAATCAGAAGGCTGCAAATAAAAAAGAGGCATACGATTTTTAAATTTTATTGAAGAAATGAATGCCATTGATGTATTTTTTTTATTTTATTATTTATTATTATTGATTTTGCATGTCTGCAATATTAAGTTATATATTGTATAGTATTAAGCTTTGCTTGTTCCATATTCAGTGTTTAAGCAAATTTTGTTTGGGTCCATATGAAAAGGTTCATTGTTATATCTGGAGGAAGATTTTTTCAATAAATATCAATGTTGGCCCGAGACTTTGTCCAAGTTTTAAATTTTGACCCACTGTGTATTTGAGTTTGACACCTCTGCCTTAGAATGAGCCTTTCATATTTACGTATGGAGCAAGTCGTCTTCCACGGAGTCTGCCATGTTGCACCGCCATGTTTCTACAGTCGCATGATTTGCGAATGCGCAAAAATGGTGCACATACGTGACACAGATCGGGCAGAGCTACAGGAAAAATTTTGTATTCAGTTGGTTGCAATTCACCAGCCTCACTGCTAGATATATACCACTAAATCATCCACATTGCACCTTAAAACTCATCTATAAAGATGCATAGTATTGTGTGGCTGTGCTGATTAGCAACCAGTGAATCAAGGATATGTTCTCACACTGAAGGAACAAGTTGACATCCATGTCAGATGTGCTGCTGTCCTCCATGCTCTCCCTGCCTATCTGTGTGAGGATGGCTCCCACTTTCTGAAGACCTGGGATGTCAGTGAGCATGTTGTTTAGAATTTATGTGACAGTTCATGGAATACAATTAACCTTACATTTTTTTACTTGCTTCAGTGCAGAAAGAAAATTAAGTTAAAAATTTAAATAAATGAAAAGTTAAGTTTGCAAAAGTATAATCTGCCCTGCTCTCATCAGAGCTTCATTGTGGCAGTGAGGAATAATTCTTAAACTTTTTATCTCTCCTGCCACTCAGATCTTATTCAGGTTCTAGTTGCAGGTTTTGCTTATATACATTAGAATTGTAGTCATTGCATGGGATAGAATGGTTTGGAATAGATGCAAATCAGAAACCAGTCAACATATTCAGATTTAGCAACAATGTAGTTTATTAGGTCCATGTAGCTGAAATTCATACAGTCTAATCCAAGAGTCCTGTAATAGATCATGACGTTTATGTTCAGTCATTGTTTAAACTGTTTTTAGACAGGTGTTATGGTATTCAGTTTTGGAAGCAGTAGTTTGCTGTTGTTGAACTGTATTGTGCTGTGTTGAGAAGTTAAATATAATGTACTGTCACAGATATAATTAGATAGGAACATTATATATTTACATTATAAATTTAAAGGAGATTTAAGATTAAAGGAGTTTCTTGCAGGGGCTGTAGAGAGCATTAGCATTAAAATGTGGAACATAAAGGCTTCTCAAAGTGTCACATGACACATTCCAAGATTTGCAGGGCTGAAATAAATGACAATAATTAATGAATGACTAAACTGGACAAAATGATCAGTAATTGTCTATAAATGGATAAATTGTGTATATCACTTAAAAACCAACTTCATGTAGAGAACAATTGATAGGTCATCATAATATTCACTCGTGCAAGGATACTGACAATTCTGATAAATCATACATCTATACATAATACATCTAATCATATATTTATTCTAGTCCAATATTTGTGGGTGTGAATTATTTGTACTTTATAAATTGTATGGCTGTAGACTTGATTGCACTATTTTTCATATTTTCATTTTTCATAAATGTATAATGATAAGAATGTTCTTTTTACTGTGGTGTGATGGAAATCGTAGAAATCTGACCACAATTTACTAAATTGCTGCAATGGTAAAACTTCAAATTTCAGTTTGATCCTACTACCACAATTGCTGTGTCACGTGAACGCAATGTACACTGACGATGCGCAACTGTTTTAGTTCAGGTTTCATATTGATGACACTGACACGTTGACTGTCTTCCAGTATGTCACTGATGCATTTTCTTAGCAGTTGGAATTTGCAAATTTGGAGTGATAAGTAACAGTTCTCTTTTCTTGTCTTCAGGTGGCACAGTCTAATGAACCAGACATTGATGACATACCACTCGGGCTTCTCTCAGTCAGTGCCATTTCAACAGATGCCACGTTCTTCTGCCCAAGGTTGTGGTTGTGCTTGAGGGTACCATAGTTATAGATTTCTCCACATTGGCTGATGCATTTGTCATGCTTTTTGCACTGATTCATGCCCTGCATCTAAGTTATCCAAAAGAGCTGGCCAACGCATTTGATTTTACCCAGAAAGTCTTTATGGGCCTGGAGGATGGGAAGTTGAGGCCCAGAATGTTGAGTCTTAAAAATGACCTTTTGGCAGTGGAGTAATCTCAGTGGATGAAGTTTACAAAGTTTCTCTTGGAAGACTTTTCATTTGCACTTGCACTTCTGTCACTTTTGGGGCATAACATAAAGCAATGAAAGGATTTTCTTTTTTTGAAAACATCTTTAGATGTGTTTTGAAAGTATTGTTGTTCTGCTTAAAATATGAATGTGTTACAGTTCAAGTTGAATGATGCATATTTGCACATTGTATGGATGTGTCAAACAGTATGACAGACACTTTCCATACTGTTTACACTGTGGTAGCCATATAGTTGATATCTGTATGTTTAGGAGGTCATTATGGTAAGCGTTATGAATCAAGCCCAATTGTTTGTGACCGTATTGGATTTGTATACGATTGTAGCATCAGTATGATACCTTAACTTTGTAAACTATGTAATTTGTTGAATTAACCAGCCAAAGACTTCCCAATCTGGTTATTTCATCTATAAACAGTTTCTCAATTGATTTTCTGTGTGAAAATTATGATATGGTATAAGTGACACCTTCAGTGTGTTCATCCACTGATAGAAGTGACAGTTTCCTGTCCTTCAGCCTTTGTATTATTTTTGAAATAATGTTGCAATATAATATTTCTAATGTTGGTGTTATGAAGTTTGGAAGAGTGTTCCTATTTTGTGCAAGTGATTAGGGCTGGACAATATCCAGATATTTTGCCATAAAGCTTTGACTGAGGTAGATGCCTTAATATCTTTGCATTCATTAGACCATTATGTGCAAGGTGGTAAATCAGTGAGCAAAACAGTTTATGGCAGTGTTTAGATTATTTTAAATTTTTGGTATCAGTGTTTAAAGTGCCAGGTCAGGAATTAAGAACATAAGAACTGTCATGATACATATATTTGTAAACTGTGAAAGAAGGTTTTATTCATATTGGCCACTTCTAAAAGTGACAGTTCTGTTAGGCCCTTGCACTGTTTTTAAAGAATGCATTTCCATTTGTCAAACAAGTTTTATAGTTGATGTGTGGTTAATGTGTTACAGCTACTTAAGAAAAGAGTAACCTGCATTTCTGTGTTAACCTGTATTTTTCTTTCAAAATGTGCGTGGTAAGCAATTTTGAGTTAAAGTTACATGTTGTGTAATCAATTTAAAAAAAAAAAAATGTAAGTGAACGATCATGCAAATTTGATTGGAAATAAAAGTTTTTAATTATAGAGGAGTTTGTACATCCTTGTTGCAGTTAAAAAAACTAAGTTAACATAAAGTGAACAATTTGTTACTGAGAAATACTTTATGATAAAGGTAATAAAAATATGTAAGTTATCTACACTTGATTTTAATTTGTACTGTGAACCCAAAATACCAAGTAAAAGCTACTTAATAAAGAATGTTTCTTCAACTTACAAAATTAAGTTAATGTCACTTAAATTATCTAGTAAAAGCTACTTTAAGAATTTCTCTTTAACTTACAAAATTGAGCTAATCTGCTTAAAATTTTCGATGTAATCAGTTTCAACAATTTTTTGAGTTAAATGAACTTATCGGGTTTTACAGTGTAGGCTATAATTTATCCAGCACCTTTTTCAAACATTGACCGTTTTATAAATGGTAGTAAATCTTATACTCGTGTTCAGCCATCGTAATTTAGCCAGTTATTGGCAAAGACAAAAAGCACTGTTACTGTCAGAACGTTGTGAGTGTGACAGCAGGCATGTTGCGGAAACAAAACCTTTCAATTTAAGGAATAAATAGGCTGGCATGATTGTGCACCAAATGAGTTCACTGGGTTTTGTTAATGACGCATTTTTTAAATTCTGCTGGCATCAATGGGAATATGAGCATGTTACAAGAGTGTGCAATAACAACAGTGGATATGGAGTGGGACCAGCAACCACACCACGACATTGCTTGCAAGTCCTGAGCAGGTTATCTAATGACTTATAGGCAACGTTATTAAATAACGTTACTACAACGTCGTCACAACGTCACGTATACACCAGAAAAATCTGAATTTTCCCGGGCGTTGTCACGACTTGGTCACAAGGTAATCTCGCCTGTGACCAAAATAGCACGTCACCACGACGTCCTGTGTTAAATGGGTGTGTATTCAAAGTATTCCATTGAGAAGACGATGTTTAGGGGTGTAACCACACAGAAGTCATGGTTCAGTTCACACCACGGTTTGGACGAGTTCGGTACAATGGGGAATAAAAGCAACAAACACAAAAACCCAAATGCATAAGGCTAGGTTTCTTCTTGTTTATTTTGGAAAGCTGTGTGACTCAGACGCCAATCAGCTTGAGCTAAACTTGGGCTGCGTTCCAATACTTTTTCTCGTCTCCTCCTTTCCTCCCCTCCTTTCCTCCACATATTTCCGGCATACTTCCGGGGTAGGAAAGGAGGGGAGGAAAGGAGGAGATGAATCGAAAGTTGGAACAGCCAATCCGATTCTCCCGTCATCAAAGTCGACGTCGGCTATTGATGAAGTAATAATTTCGATCGACTCGGAGGATACCAAAGCCAATCACACTTCTCTAACACCACCAGCCCCGTTCCTGCATTAAAATATGAATGTCAGTTTCTCGCATTCTACTCATGATGCAACATAAGCATTTCTACAAGGAATAAATGGATTTACCGCAACATAAACTCGCTCAATTTTACATCGGTAAAATGACCATTTGTATCTGAAAAACATGAATATATCGCATTAAAGTGGTTATGTTCGAAAATGCAAAAGTTTTCTCAATGTAAATTGCCCGATTACTGTTTACTGTTCTGGCACTAATATTTAGGTGTTGGTAAATCCCTTGCCATGTTTTAGAACTTTTCGATGGTGAAATATTCTGTGGGATGGTCATTTAATCTGACTGGTCGTGAGGACAGTGATGTCACGCAGAAATGTGAAAAGACTTCCGCGGTAGGATACATCGATGTATCCTTCGTTTGGAGGAGACGAGAAAGGAGGAAAGGAGGAGGCGAGATTGCGCTTTGGAACAGTGGAGGAAAGGAGGAAACATAATCAGCTTCCGGGGCACGGAGGAAAGGAGGAGACGAAAATAGCCTTGCATGTTGCTAACTTGGTAACGGCTTACAGCTTAAGGTTTCCGGGAGGAACTCGCGCTTGTGATATTTAGTTCCGCATTACGTTCATCGACCCTCGCACATAGGCTACCGCCTATTCTCCGTATGAATGCATGCACCGAATCGTAACGTTCGTTCCGGGACGGTTTGGGACAAATACACATACTATTACGCCCCTAGTGTGCGTGTGTTCACAAAAAGCAATTAATAATAATTATAATAATACCTTTATTTGTGTAGCGTATCACATTTAATAAATAAAATGTAGCTCAAAACACTTCATATAGGAGGAAATGGAAGGCGTAAAAGGCAAGTTGATTAAATTAGACATAACAGGTGTGAAATAAATCAAATGTAGACTAATATTGGACAATAAAACAAAAATACAGTGTATAAGGTATTATACACTGATGAGTGAAGTATGTAAACTAATTAAAACATACAGCAAATAAGACAGTTGATTGAGCTGTTGTGTGTTTTGTTGTGGGTAGATAAAAGTAGAGGGCTAAAACTTGCTGTTTACTGCTGCTTCACAGAAGAGCCAGGGATGAGAAATGAGGGAAAGACACGAGAGGGCTCTCATGAGACAGATTTAGGAAGCCCAGACACAGGTCCAAAGCAAGTGATATCTAGTTTCCTTCCAAACAATTTGGACTTCAGAAGAGGTCCTTTCAGAGGAGCTGGTATGACACTTTTAACTGGCTAGAATATTCAGTCAGCCAAAATTCTGCCTGCTGCTTCTGTTGTTGAGTGTTCAGCAAGCAGCAGTGTAGATGGTTTAGCCTATACTGGCTTCACCAGCTGGAAGTGGGCTCTGGATTCATTTAGGGGACCATGAGAAGACTTCATTACACAAGGCCTCCATGGTGGCATGGATGAGCTATAAAGCAAGCAAGGTCCATTATGATGTAGCTAAGATCAGTGAAAGAGGGGAGCATCTGCCGCATTGTTTCAGTTACTGCTTTTCTGGCCAAACGGCATTTCTTTTTGTGGCCACAGTGAAATGGATGACAGCCCCAACCAACTTCCTTGAATGTATGGAGCTGCTGCAAAAGTTCGACACTTTCCTGCGGAGATACCATGTTCCTGCTAACAGTACATACCTCTTGCCGCCTTCTCAAAATGAATTAATCGGATTTTGCTCCACAGAGGTCACGGCACAGATAATTCAAGAAGTAAAGGAATCAAAGATGTATGCTGTAATGGTAGATGAAATCGAGGATGGGCACACAGAACAACTCACTGTATGTGTCCTTTGCTTGAAGAAACTGGATGTCAATCACAAATGCAGTCGAGCAGGTTCTTGTGTCAAATAACATTGCTGACCTGAACATTGTGGCCCAAACATATGACGGTGCAGCAATGATGAGTGGATCTGTTCGAGGGGTGCAAGCTCGTTTCCGGGAAAAAAATCCAGAGGCTGTCTACATGCATCGCTATGCACATGACCTAAACCTGGTTCTTTGGCTCACCTGCAAGGCCATTTCTGAAGCCAGTCATTTTTTTTGATCTGCTTGACAACCTCTACTCATTTTTCAGTGTGTCTATAGTCAACCACAACCAGTTTGTTGCTGTTCAGAAAGAGCTCTACATTGAGCAGGGAGAGCTTGTACAAATATCAAACACCTGATGGTCATGTCAGTTGTACTCTGGTAATGCACTCCTGAAGAATATTCCTGCTGTCATGAAATCCCTTCTGATGATCAAAACACCAACAGCAATAGGTCTGCATTCAAAATGATCCAAATTCCCTGTGGTCTACTGTTTATTGTGTTCAAAAAGTTGCTTTGTATCACTGAAGAGTTTCACAAGGTTCTTTGTAGTGCACAGACAGTGTATATATTTATATTGATACCAAATAGATATAACAGATTTAAAATATGGTAATAAAATGATAATTAACCTCTTAGAAGTGAGTGTAAGGAAGTGAGTCTAAGGGCCCTATTTGAGTCTAATGGTGTATTATTTAAAATGCACCATTACCGCAGCGGCATCCACAAAGTTATTTTTGGCAACACACCAGCACCATAATGGGAAAAATTCAGAAGCACAAAGCAACTTGCGCCTCTGACGTAGTAAAGGAGTATAGAAGCGCAGCATAAATGTAGCTGAATATCAGATAATTATCATCATTATATCTAGCTAGCTAGCTAGCTAAGACAGGCCCCCATGAGCATAACGGCAAGTTGTGACAAGCAAGTTAGCTAGCACTAGTTAGCTAGATAGGATTATATATATTATGTATATATTTTATCCATATTTAATGTAGCTGACTGAAATACGACATGCTGGCTACAGTGGATACTGTAGGCTGTACTGATTTTTATGTGTCGTGTGGTTTGACATTAATATAAAATGGGTTTTAGCAGTATTAAGTGATGTATTGTATCACTGAGCATATATGTATATATATAGAGGAATGAAAAGTATACAATCACCACCTATATAAAGCATATATTAAATGTGTGCTCTGCCCCTTTGCATTTTGCCGGTGGTGAGTGTGTCAATTTTACCAGCTATTATTTGCTGGTTTTTTGCCAGTCTCAATGAACAGCTGAAACTGAGTGACCTTGTCCTTGTGGACACAAGTACATCTGTCACCTCTGGTCTGCAGCGCATGTTCCTCTGCCTTAGCTCGTTCATTTTCTCTTTCAAGCGCTGGGTGCACGTGATTTTATTGCATATAACGCTCACTATGATTGGCTGAAACATGCAGCACCATGCCAAGCCTTCTCATTGATATTAATACATTACTCCACCCATTGCAGATTGCGCCATGCGAAGGACACCTATTGCGGGTAGCGCCATAGACTGGACCCTCCCAATTTGACATATGACCTTGGACTTGAGTCCACAAAAATGGGTTTGTGGGTTTGCCCCTCCCATTGAATGTTGGGCGAATCGGGCAATGACTGATTTATGACTGATAATGTATGAATTTGAAAATAGAGAGCTAAAACTCCAAATTATTGTAACGGGTGCGTTGGCTTCATTAACTGATGACTATGACAAAGCTGCTACTCAGCATTGGCTATCATACAAAATATAGTCACAGACATGTAACTGGCTTGTTACTGTGACCTATTTTGTTCGATGCACTGACCCTTTGTGTCTGTGAGGATGGCGAGCGGTCAACAAGAGGCCAACTCAGAAAAATAGGGTGAATGGTGATTATTTATTACAGTGACAAAATCAAAAAAACAGTACACAAAACAAAGCACTAATGATTAACAAAATATTTACAAATAAACATCTGGGCAATCAGTTCCCAAACGTTCCCTCCTTTGGCTTTTCAGGGTCCTGCCTCACCCACAGCCTTTTTTATCTTAATAAAGGGCAGGAGGGCCTTAAATAAAGCTACCCCCTCCCGACCATACCATCCCAAAAATATAATCAATTAACTTACATAGGAACAATAATCCATCAATTCCTGACATAATCTATACAACATCAGTATATACAAACAATACATTCAACAAATAAATTTTTCCCCATCAACAATACAATAACATTACACAAAACATTGAAACAATTCCCCCTACCTTCCAAACCAAAATGAACTACTCTACCCATAATCCTTAAAACCACCATGTTTTCCCCTGTGCGCTCCTTTGACACCCCTGTGAAACAGACACAGACACACAAGTGAGTAAACCGGGATTTATGTATAACTGAAAGTTTGAGTGATGAATGATGAAAGTGAAATGTGAACATAACTAACAAAACAGATAACGTGTGCACCCGCTAAATTTATATGTGTAGCTCGCTATTTACACCCGTAACATTTGAAAAGTACATTTTCTCCCCAGACAACAAACGCCAATATTCACCCACTCCATCACCCTGAACGAACAAAAACAGCACTTAATTAATGAACATACATAAAAAAAGTTTGGTGTGTTTTTCCTTCCCCCCAATATACACTGTCACCATTTAAATTTCCCCATAGTGCGGCCGACGCCGATATTTGGGGTGAAGAATAAAACATAAATCAGTTCTCCGTCACATTTCCCACCCCCTCTGGTTGCTCGCACTTGGGCAGCGAGAAAGAAAGTCTGCCGTCGTGTTATCGGCACCAGTCCGCTACCGGATCGTGAATCGATATGGCTGGATGGAGAGGTACCACCTCGTAATGCGAGCATTTGTCTCCCGCATTTTGTCCAGCTATTGTAGTGCCCTGTGGTCCGTCTCCAGGACAAACTCTCTGCCAAGCAAATAGTATTTTAGGGAGTTCAGGGCCCATTTTATTGCCAAGCACTCCTTCTCGATAGTAGAGTACCTGGTCTCCCTTGGAAAGAGTTTCCTACTGATGTAGGCAACCGGCTGATAGGCTCCTGGTTCCCCCTGTAAGAGCAAGGCCCTAAGACCAACCCCTGAGGCATTAGTCTGGACCGTGAACAGTTGGTCGAAATCTGGGCTCTGCAACAATGGCTCCCTGCACAAAGAATCTTTAAGGGCTTGAAATACCCTCTCACAGTCTGGCGACCATTTCACCTTATTGCCCCCAGACTTTTTAGTCAGTTCAGTTAGTGGTGCCGCCCTATCTGCAAAGTCAGGGACAAACCGTCTGTACCAGCCCACTAAGTCAAGAAAGGACCTCACCTGCCACTTTGTCGTTCGAGTAGGGCAGGCACGGATGGTGTCCACCTTCCCCACTTGTGGCCGGATCTGTCCATTACCCAGAACATACCCCAGGTATTCAATTTCCTGGTGGCCTAAGTTGCACTTCTGGGGGTTTACTGTCAGGCCAGCCTCCTTGAGCTGGGCTCCCACCTGCTGCACATGAAAGAGATGCTCCCCCCATGACCTGCTGAAGATGACGATGTCATCGAGGTATGCCGCAGTGAATGACTCCATCCCCCACAGCACTTGGTCCATGAGCCTTTGGAATGTCGCTGGAGCTCCATGTAGACCAAAAGGCATCACATTAAAGTGGAATAGGCCACAAGGAGTGCGAAAAGCTGTGTATTCCTTGGACTCTGGTGCAAGGGGAATCTGCCAGTACCCTTTGCGCAGGTCAAGGGTGCCGATGTACCTGGCCTTCCCAAGTCTTTCGATGAGCTCATCGATGCGTGGCATTGGGTACGGATCAAATTTGGAGATGGCGTTGATGTGCCGAAATTCGATGCTGAAGCGAATACTCCCATCCTTCTTTGGCACTAACACCACTGGGCTACACCACTCGCTGGAGGACGGCTCGATGACTCCCAGTGAGCACATCAGTTCCACCTCCCTCCTGAGGTCTGGCAGTAACCTCTCCGGCATTCGGTACCACTTCTGCCATGCTGGGGTGTTCTCAGTGAGCTGGATCCTGTGTTGCACCAGGGTTGTGTATCCAGGCCTCTCCTGGATGATTCTAAGGACCAACCTTGCCCTTAGGTCCCTCTGCTGGTGAGTGGACAGGTGAGAGAGGTCTACCAGTGGTGCTCCACTGCTCATTGGGAAATACTGTTCCGCCGTTTCCTCCTCCTCCTTAATGGCTCTCACGAACAGCTGCTGGGCGACTGCTTCTGGACACGGCCTCCACTCTTTCAGCAGGTTGACGTGGTACGTCTGGAAAGGCTTCTGGCGGTCAGGCATTGCAATTTTGTAGGTCACTGGACCCATCTTCTGGTGTACTTGTATGGGCCCTGCCACTTAGCCAGCAGCTTGTTCTCACTGCTTAGAAGTAGCAGTAGAACCTCTTGGCCTGGGGTGAACGTGTGGGTCCTGGCATTTTTGCCATACCAGGCCTTCTGCTTGACATTAGCCTCCTCCATGCTGGCTCTGGCTAGCGCCGTCATCTTCTCCAGCTTCTCCCTCATCTGGAGGATGTACGTCAGCACACTCTGGCTCTCTGTCTTCCCTCCTTCCCAGGACTCCTTCAGGACATCCAGGGGCCCCCTGACCTGGTGTCCACACAAAAGCTCAAAGGGTGAGAACCCCGTTGATGCTTGGGGAACCTCCCTATAAGCAAAAAGAAGGTAAGGCAGCCATATGTCCCAATCCGTCCCCATCTCGTTAACGAACTCCCGCAGCATGGTCTTCAGGGTGCGGTTAAAACGTTCAACCAGCCTGTCAGTTTGGGGATGGTAAGGAGTGGTCTTAATAGCCTTAATCCCTAGAAACCTATAGACCTGTTTGAGATGGTTAGATAGGAAATTAGTGCCCTGATCAGTGATAATCTCCCTAGGTATGCCTACCCTGGAGAAAAGCTGAATGAGTGACATAGCTATGTATTTTGCTTTAACTTGTTTGAGGGGGAATGCCTCTGGGTAGCAGGTTGCATAATCACAGACAACCAAGATGTATTTATTGCCCATCTTACTCCTCTCTAAAGGACCCATTATGTCCATGGCGATCCTTTCAAAGGGTATATCTATAAATGGCAATGGCTGTAAAGGTGCAGGAGAAGGGCCTCTGTCTGATGTCACCTGACAGTCTGGACAGCTTCTACAGTATGTTGTGACGTCAGTGTACATACTTGGCCAGTAAAATCTAGCAGCTATGCGCGCATATGTTTTCTGAGCTGCTAAATGCCCTGCCCACGGAACTGAGTGGCCTACTTCAAGAACTGTCTGCCTCAATGATTTAGGTAACACTAGGCGCTCCGCCTCCCCCTGTCTGTGATTAAGCACTTCTCCTCTAAGCACAAAACTCTCCCCTCTCAGCAAATCCTCACTAGCTTTGCTAGAGGCCACCTTCTCAAACAATGAATCTAGTGATGGATCTTCTCTCTGGAGCTGCGCAATATTCATAGGGGTATCAAATACTTCAGGTAGAGATGGTTTTGGAAGGTCTGCCTCATTACTCTGCCTCATGGTGCCTCTGAACTTCCCCTGTTTTTTCTGCTTCCTAGACTTAGGAGGATCTAGGCTGGGTGAAAAAGGCAACTCATCAAACAAGTCAGGATCTGGGCTACTGCATCTCGCCTTGGACCTAGTAATCGCTAGATCACTTAACCCTACTGAGCTAGGCCTCACTGGGTTCACCAACTCTGCCAACACTGGAAGGTCCGAACCCAACACCACACTGTATGGCAGACCTTTAACAACTCCTACCCTGAGGAAATAGGACTGCCCCTGCACAACCACATAGATGTCTGCGGAAGGGTACGCTTTCTCATCACCATGAATACAGTGAATGGTAACCTTAGAGCCCCTATTCCACCAATCCTGCTGAACTTTGTCCTGCCTTACAAGGGTCTGTGAGCTTCCTGTGTCCACTAAAGCCTGCATGCACTGGCCATTAACCACCACAGGAACCAATAGCTCTGCACCATTTTCCCTCCCCCTCTGATTCTGGTCTGGGAACATAGCACCTATTTACAGAGTTATCCCTCCTGGCTGGACATGACGACTTAATGTGGCCTTCCTCTCCACAGTGATAGCACTGGACTACCTTAAAGCTAGCGCTATGCAATAGTTTCACATCTCTAAGTTTGGAGCTAGGCTTATGTGCTGGCGGGTATTCTTTAAGTGGAGGCTTAGTGCTAGGCCTATGTGAGGGTGAAGAGTTTCTAGTGGAACTACCAGGCTTAGACCACTTCCCCCTTTCCCCCACTGACTTACCCCCACCGGCACTCTTCCAGGCAAAGGTGTACTTCTTTGGGCCCCTCCTTGCCGCCACGAAAGCCTCTGCCAGCTGCGATGCTTCCAAAGCGCTTCCTGGGTTTTTCTGCCGGATCCATACTTGCAGCTCAGGGTTAAGCATCTGCAGGTACTGCTCCAAGATGATCAGCTCTCCAATTTCCTCCTTAGAGTGTTTGTCGGGCTTATTATATGGTAAATAGATAAAAAAAAAGTTTGGTGTGTTTTTTTCCTTCCCCCCAATATACACCGTCACCGTTTAAATTTCCCCATAGCGCGGCCGACGCCGATATTTGGGGCGAAGAATAAAACATAAATCAGTTCTCCGTCACAGTGTCTATTAATGGAAATTAGCCGATCACTGTGCACAATGATACGTATTTGTTGATACTACAATGATACTACAAGTTCCATCTGAGTATGAGGACCGTGAGGGCTGTATTAGGTATTTGTAGCAACTAACAATGCAAGAAGAGCTAGAAAAAAATAAAAACTCAGTTGTGCTCATGACACAAACAACTCACAAAAAACAGTCATTCAAAAAGAAGGATTCGTGCACCTACTACACACCACTTAAACAAACAGCATGGATGTGTTTCGGCACACAACCTTCCTTAGTGCCAAAATGTTGCACCATGCTGTTTGTTTATTTGAGCCTATTAAAGCATTTTAATGCCAACTTTGTCATTACTTTTCATCAGTGATTTAACTTGGATCTAGCACTTTATTGTTTCTTGTAGTAGGTGGTCAATGCGTTTTATTGTTTCTT
Source organism: Albula glossodonta (assembly GCA_019788955.1). Lineage (NCBI taxonomy): Eukaryota > Metazoa > Chordata > Actinopteri > Albuliformes > Albulidae > Albula > Albula glossodonta. The sequence continues at coordinate 664,493 of JAFBMS010000057.1, read as the reverse complement.
TATGCATAATATCCACACTTACTATAGGATTACATAGGTTGAAGCTGTAGGTATATCAACAAATTGTCAAAACATCTTAATATTAGCCAAGATTCATGTTTCTATTCCTCTTTTGACTTCTCACTGCCATGAAAGTAAATCTCACTGGTTGCACTTCCTCAAAACTAACAAGAAGGCATTTCAAACATAATTTCCATGTATGTATGTCTTGTGTAGGCTGCTTAACATTTATACCTAGCAAACACTGCATTGGCCCAATGTGGGCTTGCTGTGGGCAGTTTGGGTGAGGGCTTGCCCACAGAAAAACCTGCACTGGCCCACTGTGGGGTAGCCCATGATGGCTCCCATCAAATGTGCCACTGTGGGCCCCCTGCTGATTTTCTGTGGGCATGATAGGCTTGGGCAAGCCCACAGAAAACCCGCACTGGCCCATTGTGGGTTAGCCAGTGTTGGCCCCCATCAAGTATGTCACCAGCGGCCCACTTGGGGCAGTTTGTGGGCTTATCAATAAACTGCAAGACCTGATTTTACCCTAAAGAGAACCACATCATCCAGTTGGATGAGAATCTCTAATGTATAATCATACAACAATCAATAATTATATTAATAATTTTAGGGATTTGTTTTAGTATTCCTTGCACAGGGCACCGAAAGTGTAAGGAATTCATTTGCTATACCTAACAACAGAGGGTGCCACTTACATGGAGGAAATTCTATAACATATTCTACTAATAATGATGTAATTTCAATAAATCAGTCTCATAAAATATATCAGTCTCATTAATATTAGCTATAAATATGCAATTTCAACTAACCATGAAATTAATTATGATTAAAAGTACTACATTAATAACTAACGATAATCAAATCACAACATTATACACTCAGTTACAACCGCATTAATAACGTTAATGATTGGCAGGTGAAGGCATTTGGAGTTCTACAGAGCTGCAGAGGTTGGCAAATATTCAATATATATGCAATATTAATAAACACACAACCTTGCAATTTAACAAAGTTTATTGAACACATGTACTAACTGCAAAGCACGTCATTACAGTTATAAAGAATGAACCATGTGTGTGTGCGCGCGAGAACCGTTGTTCTATGTGTGGGGGTTGCGCAAACTTGGGTGTGTACCCGCAATGCACACGTGTTCATGGAGAACAAAGAAAAAAATATGGTGGGAGATTTAAACTTAGCTTACGCTGGTCGTGGTTGGAAAAAATGGCGCATGTAGTGTGCTAAAAATGTCTATAATCGTGTAGATCACTAATGCCGGGTTGTTAGTAGGTTGGTAGCTGAATAGATCACATGCAAAACCTAGCTTGAGTGAGACATTTGCCCAGTAACGGTCCAGAACCAGCTAAACACAATGGGTATAAACAGATATGAACAATAAATAACACAGTTAATTACATTTAGTTATGAATACAACAATATTTACCTAAGCTATGTTATCTATCTGTGCCCAGTGTTAGGGTACGGTCACACATACGCGAATGACCATCGCCTGCCGAGGCGAAATTCATGTCTTGTTGTGCTGAATACGAGCAGTGCAGGATGTGACCCACACGGAAATCAGTGTGCTTGTTTGTAATCCATCTGAGTGGTTGTGGTTGTTGGTCACAAATGAGCGGCTGTGATATCACATGAGCGGTGGTTGGTTTTGAGACGCGAAAATGGATACTGAAGACCATCGGTAATATCGTACAATATCGGCTGGTTAGCAACCGCAGCAATCAAAGTCTCCTCCATCTTGACTCACTAAGAAAACTACAGCCAAGTGGGGTCAACCACACACACTTCTTTGCTGTTGGTTGAGGCTGAGAAGTCGGTGGTCAAAGTTCACCAAAGCTGAACTCCAAGCGAGTCGAGGATGTAAATCTTCTTCGCCGCCACCTGTTGTATTCGCCCCTTTGCTCGCATAGAATGGAAGTGAACGGGAGGCGAATATCCGACAGTGTTAATTTCGCGTATGTGTGACCGTACCCTTACTCTTGGTGTTTCCTCCGTTGTTTAAACGGGTCCAGTGCGTTTGTTTTGCTCCGCTTGGTGTGTGGTTTCCTTTTAAATCTAATACCTTGGGTTCAGATTTTCATTTAGTAATCTAAAAACTGTTTCTGATTTCCAGAACTGTAAACCTTCTAAAAAGTTAAAATGAAACTTTTCTAAGGGTTTTTTTTCAGGCCACCACACATATCTGGCTTTAACTATTAAACATGAGTAATGTGGCTAGTTTGTGCATCTGTCTGGACCTCAGTGACATTAACTGGTATGTGTGTTTGTTTCCAGGTTCAGTAACGACCACACCATCTCATTGACTTCAACTGAGGTGTGTATTTTGAAAGACTGCAAATTATGTTTGCATACTGCTTGTAGGTGTAAAAAAAATTACCCTTTTAGATTTCATTTAGACTGTGACAGTGCTGTGAAAAAGTATTTGCCCCCTTACAGATTTCTTCTGTTTTTGCTTTTTTGTCACACTTAAATATTTCAGATCATCAAACAAATTTTAATATCAGACAAAGATAACCTGAGTAAATACAAAATGCAGTTTTTAAATGATGATTTCATTTATTAATGGAAAAAAGCTATCCAAACCAACCTTGCCCCATTTGAAAAAGTAATTGCCCCCTAAACCAAATAACTGGTTGTGCTACCCTTGGCAGAAACAACTGCGATCAAGCGTTTGCGATAACTGGCAATGATTCTTTCACATTGCTATGGATTTAAGTCCGGACTTTGACTAGGCCATTCCAAAACCTTCATTTTGTTTTTTTTTTAGCCATTCAGAGGTGGACTTGCTGGCATGCTTTGGATCATTATCCTGTTGCATAACCCAAGTGCGCTTCAGCTTAAGGTCACAAACTGATGGCCGGACATTCTCCTTCAGGATTTCCTGGTAGAGAGCAGAATTCATGGTTCCATCAATTACGGCAAGTTGTCGAGGTCCTGAAGCAGCAAAGCAGCCCCAGACCATCACATTACCACCACCATGTTTGACTGTTGGTATGATGTTGTTTTTCTGAAATGCTGTGTTAGTTTTACGCCAGATGTAATGGGATGCACACCTTCCAAAAAGTTCCACTTTTGTCTCGTCAGTCCACTGAATATTTTCCCAAAAGTCTTGGGGACCAGGAAGATGTTTTCTGGCAAATGTGAGACGGGCCTTTGTATTCTTTTTGGTCAGCAGTGGTTTTCGCCTTGGAACTCCCCCATGGATGCCATTTTTGTCCAGTCTTTCTTATTACTGAATCATGAACACTGACCTTAACTGAGGCAAGTGAGGCCTGCAGTGCTTTAGATGTTGTTCTGGGTTCTTTTGTGACCTCCTGGATGAGTTGTAGATGTGCTCTTGGTGTAATTTTGGTAGGCCAGCCATTCCTGGGAAGGTTCACTACTGTTCCATGTTTCCTATAATGGCTCTGACTGTGATTCGCTGGAGTCCCAAAGCCTTAGAAATGTTTTTTTTAACCCTTTCCAGACTGACAGATAGTCAATGACTTTGTTTCTCATCTGTTCTTGAATTTCTTTAGATTGGAGCATGATGTGTTGCTTTTTGAGGTCTTTTAGCCTACTTCATGTTGTCAGACAGGTTCTATTTAAATGATTCTTTATTCTACAGGTCTGGCAGTAATCAGGCCTGGGTGGGGCTAGTGAAATTGAACTCAGCTTTCCACAAAATGTGGTAAATCACAGTTAATTAATGATTTAACAAGGGGGGACAAATACTTTTTCACATAGGGCCAGTTTGGTTTGGATAGCTTTTTTCCCTTAATAAATGAAATCATTTTTTAAAAGCTGCATTTTGTATTTACTCAGGTCATCTTTGTCTGATATTAAAATTTGTTTGATGATCTGAAACATTTAAGTGTGACAAAAAAGCAAAAACAGAAGAAATCTGTAAGGGGGCAAATACTTTTTCACAGCACTGTATTTCTTTAGTCTTCATGTGTAAATCATGTTTCCAACAGTTAGAATGTAAGCTAGAAAAGATGAATCAGTGATTAAGCTCAGACAAACTATGCAATAATTCTCTGCTCCAAAGTCCTCCCCATTCACCCTTCCTTCCTCAGCTGTTTATTCAGATGTTATATGTATATTCTGATAAAGGAATAAGTCAAATATCCGACAGCTTTGATGGATTGGGATTTGGTTTGTATTGAATATTGAGGTAGCAACCCATAGAGGATGACAATGTTCATGGTTCCTATGTAGTAGTAATAGCACATGTATTGTAATATAGCACATTTGATTGGATTCTGGAATGTCAAGTTTCAGCTCTGTAAGTTACTGGCCAAACAGAGATATGCACAAAGCATTCTATCAAACCTTGAATCCACAAATGTGGAGGAGGTCATCATGCCCAGTGATTTTTCTGTGGAAGATGATATAGAAGATGAGACATTACAAATGAACCACCAGAACACAAAGGAGGAGGAGGAAGGAAACTTTTCTGATTGTTTCACTGATTTTGGGGATGTTCAAGGCAATGAAGAGTACCATACTTCTGTGCTTGAGGAGAGTAGTGAAAATGAAAGGGAGATGATATGTGATGAGGATGAAGATGAGAATGTTGCAACACTGCAAGAGGGGAAATGGTTGGTCAGCAATGGAATTACCCAAAATGCCATGCTATTCTCAAAATACTGAACAAGTATTTTCCAAATGTTCCTGCACACTGATGAAGTCCCAGACAGGGGGGAAGGTATACGGAAAACCGAAGGAGGGGAGTACTTTCATATAGGAATCCTGCCTTACCTTCACACTAAAAAGGAATAGTTGCACAGCCTGGATGGTGACACCATTGCTTTGCAAGTGAGCATTGATGGCCTTCCAATATTCAAGAGTTCCTCTGAGCAGCTTTGGCCAATCCTAGGAAAAATTGGTATAGGAGAAGAGCCATTTGCTGTAGGTCTCTTCTCAGGCAAACAGAAACCCACGCGTGTGGAGGAGTTCCTTTCTGACTTTGCAGAGGAGGTGAAAGAGCTGGAAGGAGGTTTTTCCATTGAGGGCAGGGTTTATCACCTGATCATCTCCTGCTTCATATGTGATGCACCCACACGTTCTTTTGCCAAAAATATAAAAAAAACACAATTCCTACCATGGATGTGAATGCTGTGATCAAGAAGGGGAGTACTTCAAGCGTGTGGTTTTCCCAGTAAAGAATGCCAGGCTTCGAAGTGATGAGAGCTTCAGAAATCTAGATCAAGACCCAGATCACCACAAGGGATCAACCCCACTCAGCAAGATCAGTCTTGGCCTTTTGACTCAATTTGTACTGTATTATATGCACCTCGTCTGTTTAGGGGTAACAAAAAAGTAGCTGACATTCTAGCTGAAATTTATCTGACGTAGGCTCAGCTCACAGGCAGTCAGGGGCATCTCAGAATATCAGGCCGTTCGCATATACATCCCATGCAAGTTTGCCAGAAAACCAAGGTCACTATTAGAGTTTAACCATTGGAAAGCAATTGAATTACATTTGTTCCTCCTGTATACAGGTCCAGTTGTACATGAGGGAAGCCTTCCACCTCAGTTTTACAACCACTTCCTGCTCTTGTCAATTGCCATGTACCTGATGCTCTGTCCCAGTCTGTGCGCTTATTACTGTGATTAAGTTGACAGCCTAATTAAGTGCTTTTTGGACCAATATTAATCACTGTATGGAAGGGAGGAAATTGTTTACAACATGCACAACCTAACATTCCTGGCTGATGATGTTGGAAGATTTGGGGCATTGGATAGTGTATCAGCATTCTTCCTTGATAACCACATGAGGAAGTTGAAATGGATGGGGAAGAAGCCTCAGTTCATCTTGCAACAAGTTTTGCGGCGCATAGCAGAGAGAGAATTTTCAGGGCAAAAGAAGGAAATCAAAAGATGGGATTGGTGGGAAGGCAACCTGAAAGCCCCACAACTTTCTAGTCAGAGAACTACCAGAAGGCCTATCTCAAAGACTATCTCAACTCGGACAGGAGACAACTGTGTGATGGTAAAAGGAGAGTTGGGGCTTGCGTAGAATGTCTCCCTGTCAGAGGAAGACCAGGAAACACACATCACCTTCTGAAGATTCAGGAACCTGGAATTACTCTACCCAAATATCATGAGTACTGGGGACATTGGATTGTTCAAAGTCTGGAACATCAGCACAAGAGACAGAACAATGAAATTAAGTGACATTGAAAAGATGTCCTTCTCCCAATCAGTTCCTTCTCATGGGCCTTCACACCACTGTTGCATAGTTTTTAATTTTTGTCCTTTCAAAGCACAAATTTTTAAATCATGAAGATTCAGATTCATAATCATGCACCTATTTTTTCTTTTTCTGTTCATGAAGATGGTTTACTTATACATGGTGGCTGATTATGCAGGTAGAGATACAATATAATTGCAATTCAAATTTATTGTCACGCGTATTAACAATACAATGAAATGTGTGTGCCTCAACTCTCTCTGCCTTAACAAAGAGACACACCATCACAAAAAGACCAACAAAGGACACATTATATACACAAATGGATCAATGACATGCATACTTTTGTGTCCAAGTGCATTATTTCCTTCTGAAATAATTAAATCAATTCAGTACATGTATCACTTTATTATATAAAACCTATTTAGTTTGAATAAATGTTCAGTACATTCAAAAAATCATTGGCATATTTAAATTATGGTATTTAAATATTGGCATACCTAAATTATGAAGTGAAGGGGTAATAACAGTAAACAGGATATTGCATCATCAAGAGGACCCTAAGTGACCATTATGACTGAATGAAAATGTTTGTAGATTTCTCTTAAATAGGAATGAAAAATAGATACTTTCAACTTGTAGGTAGGTGGGTACACTTTCTGTGTCAGGTGGTACAACCAATGTAAAACTAGGAAAATGTTATTTTATCATAAAAACTCTTTATTCTATTTAAACATATGTGTGAATTTGATAGCAATGCAAACGCTAATACAGACATCCAAGTTGAAGCCTGTTTAATTTGAAATTAGTTGTAAAAGTCAGGTGGCACAACTGCAAGGAATGCTACTGTATGAAATAATGTTATTTAATATAATTACTGTCACACCTGCTCCCAGTCAGCCAGTTCAGCCACGCCCACTTCAGCCCTGCTCAATCTCACAGGCTCACCGGCAGTTGAATACACCTGCAACTGATTATTCACTCAGCTCCTGGCTACTTAAGGACTCTGTCTAGCTTGTTTCATGGTGAGGTATTGTTTGTGTGACTTTACTAAGCATGTACTGTCATTGTTTTTGCCTACTGCTACTTTGAACTTAGCTTGACCTTGTGTTCCTTTTGGATCTGTTTGGGACTGCAGCTTCCCCTGTTGTTTTGACCCTTTTATGTTCCTGTCTACCATTTCACTTTTTCTTATTGAAGTTATCATTTCTGTCCACAGTTGGATCCCAGTCTGTGTCCTTACAGAATACCTCACCCAAATGGCGGATCCAGCAGCAATTCAGTCGACTCTCGCCTGTCAGGAGGAGAAACAAACCAGCTGGTGCAACTGGTATGGAGCACTTTCCTGCCTTAGACTTCCCCTTCCTGCTTCATGTCCTGCTCCAGCTGCAGCACCAACACCAGCTCCCACCATGTCTCCCAGCATGCTCTCTGCAGAGAGAAATTACAACGTGGGAAACCGCAAGGTCCTTGCCATCAAGCTGGCACTGGAATAATGGAAACACTGGCTGGAAGGAGCTACACATCCTTTTGTGTTCCTAACGGATCATTGAAATTCGGTATACATCCGGGAAGCAAAGCGGCTCAACCCCAGACAAGCCAGGTGGGCGTTATTCTTTACCCAATTCAACTTTTCTGTCACTTATCACCCAGGTTCTGAGAAGATTAAAGCAGATGTCCTCTCACAACATTTCAACCTACCTGATATGGCGGCCATTCCTGAACCCACTGTCAGCCCTTCTTGTGTCATTGCTCTGGTACGTTGGGAAATCAACATCCAAGATGCACTCCAGTCAGAACCAGCTCCACCTGAGACACCACCACACCATACTTATGTACCAACCCATGTCCAACCTCAACTCATGCAATGGGTCCAAATGTCACTGAGCTCCAGACACCCAGGTATTACTCAAACCACTGAACTCGTATCTCGCAGATTCTGGTGGCCCTCTCTTGCAGCTGATATCCAGGATTATGTTCTTTTCTGTCTGGTCTGCATCCAGTCCAAGACTCCCCAGAAACTGCCTGCAGGTATGCTAGAATCCTTACCCATACCACACAGACCCTGGTCTCACATTAGTTTGGATTTTATCATTGACCTACACCAGTCCAGTAGTTACAACACCATTTTAGTGACCGTGGACTGGTTTTCAAATGTTGTCTTATTACCTTGCTTCAACATTTTGTGTTACAGATAAATATATGTAGGCAAGGGACAAGGCAAAAGCTGTTGAGGGAAAACCGAAGATTTCAAAAGTGAATCTGAGAAGGATCTCCAGCAAGGGGATCGATCAAGAGGGCAGGGGTTTGCATATGTTAATGTATCCATGGATAATACAGAGGGGTAGTTGCAATATTTTTGTTTTTAAACTTCTACCGTTTTTGAATTCATAATTGCTTCCCTGATTCTGTGTATCCATTACAGGCTAATGACAAAAACAATTTTTATCATCATCATAGTTATTCCTAGGTCCAGCAAACGATACCATGAAATTGAGCCTGGCATGATTTACAAAAGAAACATGTTGCAGCCTTTCCAATTTAGCAGTCTCTCCAAAACCTCCATGCCCCATTATTTTTCTAATTATAAAAAACCCTAGACAGAAGAAAGGTCCAATGCAACATCTAAGCCCTGCAGCCCTGCCGCCTATTCCTCACCCTCTCCACCACTTCACCAGTGGCCTCCCTGCCTGAGATATAGCAGAGCAAATAACAGGTATGTTTATTGGAAATGGAGAAGGCTCTGCACTTTTATTGTCTTTTGTACGGTCCTCATGCAATTGTACATTAATTGAACCTCCTCTCCCTCACCCTCTCCTCTGCTTTCTCCAGTGGACTCCATGCCTGAGATACAGAAGAGAGCAGAGCAGATAACAGGTATGTCTATTGGGAACTTAAAGAGAAGGCTCTGCACTCCTATTGTCTTCATCCTCATGAAATTGTACATTGATGGAACCTCCTCTCTTCCCCTCCCTCACTTTCATAGTGGACACTTACTGAGACAATGAGTTAGCCCACCAAGCCATTGATCAATTGTTGCTCATCTGCAACAGAGCAAATAACTGGTAAATCTATTGGGGGGGTTTAAATAGAAGCTCCATGCTCATATTTGGATAAGGGGCTGAGTGGGGATTTTGCGCCATTCATAAACGCATTGTAGATTATGCTCCTTTGAAGACCTGCCTCATTTCCTCCTGTGTAAAATATTTGAAACTTAAAATTTTTAAATTTTAATTTTCTTTTTATTTTTGTTTCCCTTTCCACATCAATTAATCAGTATCAATTACTTATTCTCAGCACAGGACCAGTATGTTGTTTCTTCCCATCAGCAGTTTGGAGACACAGCTTGAGAACAGGAAGTGAAGTGCAGACAGGAACTGGTGGGTAAAAAAAAAAACTATTGAACTCAACAAATCATAAATAATAGACCAGCAAAACATCCTTAATGTCAAAACAAGGGAGAAAGGAATGTATAATTACACAAACTTTTTTTTTAAGCTGTTTTTATTAGGGGTCCAACCACCATAGGTGCTATAGCACTCCAACATGGTATTTATCAATGGTATTTATCAATTATAGGTTACACTACCTAGGAACCATTGGTGGCATTGGTGCTCAGAACAGTAAAAGGCACATGATGGCCACAATCTTCACCAATGAACTGCTCATCAAACTCCGCTGGGTGGGACATGGTGGAAAGATGGCTTTTCAGTGCCTCAAACTCTCCCAGGTCCTGTGTGGTAAGTTTTGTATTTTAACAAGATGTTCTTTCAACTATATGACATACAGTACCTACCTCTTCCTCTAAGTGCACTTGAACCTATAACATGCATACCAATGGCAACTTTGTCAGGTGCTTCAACATTTGATCTCTTGTCATCACAGTATCTGAAACGCCTGGTTGTAGACAGCCAACCTTAACTCAGGTAATAAATAAAATTAAATGTTAAAAGTAAATATTGCTAGTTTCATTTCTTAACTCAAAGTGCATTCATGTAAACATGGGAGTTTAAAGGGAGAAATAGGCAAACCAAACATGAACAAGCCAGGAGAAGGTATTAAAATAAGGAAGAAACTCAGGAAAATGAGGGTGTGTCATTGAATTACTCACGCAATCCAGCCAAACTGGAAACTGTAGAAACCAGCACCAGACATATATAGTGACATATTTTTTTTCACAGATGCTATAAGAAGAGGGGGAATTAACCCAGTGCCACAGGAATCCTTTATAGAAAACATGGCAAAACTCTGGCTCCGCAATGGCCGAGACAGATGTGGTGGACGCAACGGAAGACTTTCTCATTCCTTTGGACGAGACAAGCCTCAAAATTAGTTTTAGTTGTAGTGTTTTAGTAGTTAAAGAACAAGATAATTGTTTTGATATTGTGGTATAAGGACTGTGTGAGTGAGAGTGTATCTGTTTGTGTGTCAAAGTATTTGTTCATTCTAATAGATAAAAAAAAAAAAAAAAAATTATAGGCTTTTTTTTTATTGACAAACTTTATACAGATCAAACAAATATCCAATTAAAATGTTATTTTTTCTATTTCTATTATTGAATATGTATGAATTATTTTTAAAACATACAATAAATCTTTATTTCCAAAGTAAAAGTTTAGTTTCTATTTAATTTTGCTAAGCTATCATTAGTATATTGTATTTTAATGTAAAATGTTAGACTGTCAGCTGCTCCTCTTCTCCTGGGTCTGTGATTACAACCTTGCAACACAGTGTGTCAGTGTGTTTGTTTTACCCAAGAGATGTCACTGCTAATAGGATTTATTTATCATAATGGATCATTTCGTTAACATTTCACATGTTCAACTATAGTGGCTTGCTTAGGTGGTGGCCTTGTGCAGGTATATTACTGGTAGAAACACTGCATAAGTATGCCTACAGATATAGATTAGTGCCCACACACACTTTTAGAAAAGAATATTGATATGAAAGTATGTACTTTTGTTTTAATGGTAATATAGTTTAGATATACTGGACATTTTACTATTTCAAAAGAACTAGTTACACAAAATTCTGGCAATTGTATTTTTGTCACAGATTTTATATTGGCTATTTATATTATGATGTAATAAAAAAGGGAAAAAATTAAGTGAAAAAGGATTGAATTAAAAAGGGAGGTCAGGACAGGTCATGAACAGTGAGAATCCCTGTACAAGCTATACAAGCCTACAAAAACAAACAACTATTTACAAAATGATTCTCACCCCGACTGCCTCCTCATTATTTAGACCAATCTCCTTAACCCAAAACAGAAGGTTGTTTCAATGATTTTAACGGAGAACCCAAATGAATCAAAAATAAACAAGCATAGCCGATACATTAAGAAACTGTCTTTAATAATGTAATTGTTCCCGTTTTGGTATACTTTCCACGAGACAGGCACGAAGATTCTGCGTCCCTTTAATAAGCTTTCCTGCCTTTCAAACCCGCAACTGACGCCAGCAAGCCAGAATTTTCTGCTATTCATTGGCCTCTTCGTACAATGATTTGAGTTATGAGAAGAAAATAGAGTCACCATGTCTACAGCAAAAGAATGCACTGATGCTTTCGTTAATGTGGTTAGATACTCATCCCATGGTGCTACATCTCCGATTTTGTGATTATATATAGGGTATGACCGATCCATCTCCGATTTTATGCTGGTTTTAGAGTAATTAGAGGGTATCACGTTATGCAAAGTAAGTATTTTCCAAAATGTTCAGTTGTTCCTTGCATGACGACATGTTGACTGTGTCTGAAATTGCATACTTGAGTTTGAGACGCTCTTGATCAGGTGACCGTTACCTTCAGTACTTGATATGCGTATTATCTAGTATGCAGTTTGAGACACAGCCATTGGCGCATATTGCGGAAACATACAATAGGGTCCAAAAGTCTGGGACCACTTTCGCAAAATTGGTCTCAGACTTTTGGACCCTACTGTACTTGCAAAGAAAATTAACCAAGGTTACGAATTTTAACTGGTAAAATTGACTGTAGCTGCGATTTGCTGTTGAAACATGCTAGCTCCCGTCATTAGTAGCTTAATATACTTAATAGTCCGTATTCTTGGGTGTTAAACGTTGCCATGGTGTTTGTGATTGAGTGTGCATGGCGTTGCCTGGAAACAGACAACTTGGTCAGTTGATCGTTCAGGAGCAGAGACTCAGATCCTACAAGTCAGGCAACGTTACCTTTAGGCAAGATTAAAATTATTTTACAGGGGTAAGTAATTCATAAATATAACTGGGAAGTCGTATGTCATTTTTCAGTCTGAATAATGAAGCTATCATCAGCTACCATATAACTTTATCTCTAGTTTATTATCTAACTTAGCCCACCATGCTAGCCTGTATCTAATTGTTGTCTTCCACTACTTATCTTTAGATTCATGTTGAATCTAAACAGAGCATGGCAATATAATCCTTATTCCGGAAACAATCAGCAAGCCAGTTAGATGGTATCGCTAGTAATTTGCAAACAACTCATATGTAAGATTCTACCGATATTTAGAGGGAAGTGTGTCTGTATGTTTGTTTTCACATACCAAGTGCCTCGATTATTTCAAATATCGTTACCAAGTACCTCGATAGTCAGTGAATTCACATATGCATTTGTTTTTGATCATAAAGTGACACTATTTTCTCAACTATGCAATGGAAATAAACTGCTGCTTGTAGAGTAATTCAATCTTCTTATGCCCAGACTGAATGCACTTAACTTCATGGTAAAGATGGTAAAGCAGCAGAAGGTATAGGTATTGTGTTACCATGCCATTAGTGAGACAGTGGGAGTAGTAATGATATTTTTTGCATATAAGTGGGGAAGCTGCACAACGTTCAGAGTCAGTGAAATTGTATGGCTCATTATTTACTGGTGACATCCTGGCTCCCTTAGACACCAGCAATCTGCCTGCAAGCTGTGCCTGAAGTGTGGAAAATGACTGTGCAACTCAGCTGGTTACCTGCATCTCATGTGTAAGAGAAGGGAGTGTTCTTTTGAGTTAAGAGAACACTGGAGGGATGAGATGGACTAACGAATACGATTGATTATTCTTATCTTAGAGAAAAAGAAAGGTCTGGTAGAGAAAAAAACTTGTTTTCACTTTTCATTGCTTGATGATATCAGGCGGCTTGTTTCAGAGAGTGTATGTCATTGATTGTGACTGGTTCTCTGCATTAGTGGTGTCAATCTTTTGTCAGTTATAGTCAAGATGGCCACCCCCAGCTTGAAGCCAGGTTCACGCTACAGTGTGCCTGACTGGGAGACCAGCAACAGGCTAATGTCCAACATTGCTATCGAAAAGCGAAAGGTATCTCATGAAATTCGGCAGGAGGCCAGGATTCTACGCAATGAGACAAACAATAAGGTATGAAACGGAAGGCTCTAAGCAAGAAATTAGCAATCTCCCATCTCACTTTCCCATCACCTGCTGCTTCTCTACCTCTCTTACACTCCTCCTCCTGAACTTTACTTTTTGCAAGAGTGATGGACTGTAAATGAGAATTGTCTTGCTACATACTGTACTGTGTTTTAGATTTTTGTCTCATATTTTGCTGCTATTATATCTTGATACTTGTCTCTCCTTTTCTTAGTTTCTGAAATAAATAAAAAGGGTGTTGAAAGTCAAACATTGTTCCTTCTCTCTCCCTCTCTGTCTGTCTGTCTCTCTCTCTCCCTCTCAGACTAATTGGGATAAGACTGACAGCTCTATCAGGTTAAGAGACAGAATTTATGAAGTCACCCACTGGAAAGATAACTTGGTGTGCTGCGCTCAGGAAGTAGACACAGAGATGGATGTCCTTACCCAGGTGATGCTACCTGATCCATATCTTGGGCAGCTCAGGCTATAGATATGCATAGGTGTCACCCGAGACCCATCTTATTTTGTGATATACAGTGTTCAAACATGAATGTGGTCTTTCACAGACAAAGGAGGAGCTGGAGCAGACGCTGGCTGCCACAGCTGTTCCTCTTGAGGTCACAGTTGAGTGTCTAAACCTGAGGGAGCGTCGTTGTGGGAATGAGCTGGTCAGCGACCCTGTGCAGACAGAGCTTAAAAAAGAGGTGGAGTTGATTGATAAGGTACAGAAGACACTGCAACAACGAGTCAGCAAAGCCTTTGAGCAGATGTGGTGAGTAGGATTAGTGGACCTAAAGTAGGGTTCAAAAGTCTGAGATCACTTTCCCATTCATGGGAAAGTGGTCTCAGACTTTTGGACCCTACTACAGATACTGAGCAAAAAGAGAAAAAGAAAGAGACAGCTATATAGTGGAATTATCTCTTTGGCTTCACCTTTACATTTTGAGCATTGCACATTCAGTCAAGAAAGGCTGGTCAACAGAAAAGTTTTCTGGTTAAAACTCCAAATAGCTTAAATTTTTCTTTAATTTTAATACTATTCCATTGTTTGTTTGTTTTCTTGTAGTTACAGACAACCCTCGTTTGTTCGGACTAATACAGACTGGGCCATGTCCGGACATTGAAAAAGTCCGGACATTGAAAATTGAGTACTGTACAGTAAACAGCCTATATTGTCTCGCACACATACTCCTAGGCTACAATATGGTACAATATGCATATACAGTATACATGTCGCGAGAGCCACCTATCGGTCAAAGTTGTCATTCTTCGGACAGACACGGCCGCATCGGACAATCGTCCGGACCCCGGACGTTGTCCGGACAATTGAAAGTCTGGGGAAGTGAAGTCCGAAGAAGCGGGGGTCGACTGTATTATTATATTATTATTGTTATATTAATGTAGTAGTTATATTGTTATTGTAGTTAAAATTTCCATCAATTTAAAGTTGTTTCTGTACATTTGTTAATGTCTCACATTTTTAACTCTACATTTATATTGGAAAATATGTATCTGTAGGGTTGGGGTATTTGAAGGGGCAAACATATAAACAAATAAAGTATATAGTTAACCATTTATCTCATGGATATTTTAGCCTGCTGCAGGAGATTAGGCATCACCTTACCGGTGACATTCAAAACAAGATGGACACCCTAGATGTGGACAGCACCTGTCTGTCACTCACTGAGACTTCACGTGATATTTCCCTGAAGCCAAACCCTACTCGATTGCTACCAGGGTAAGATATCACATGACACTGGTCTTTACTAATAAACAATTCTCACCTTTGTTATTTTCTTCAAACTTCTACTGTGAAAATGAACAAATTCAGACCTACTCTGAAAACATCTTACAACCATGGTATTTTATGAGATTTTCCATTACAGTGCTTGTATATCAAATGCTGGGTCAATGGTCATGTTCATGCGTCTGTTTCAGTTTCACCAGTCCCCAGCAGTGGGAGCAGTTTAGCCGATTCAATGTGAGCCGCGCACAGGAGGAGATTCTGGCCTCTCAGCTGCTGAGGGGAGACATGACTCTCACCAAGGCTCAGGTGTGATTTGGGGGCGGGGGTGGTGGGATTATGGCCTAGGTATAGAAGAGCAGCAGTTCATTTCACACACTCACTCTGTTTTGGGATTGGCCGAAGTAATAACTGACTGAAATATAAATAAAGCACACCACATAAAGATGAGAAGCACCACACTGGAGTTAGTCTGACAACTTAGGCTATTTTGAGTTTAATGGTTTGCTCTGGGCCTGATTTCCTCTCTCTCAATCACCTTTAGGTGCTCATCGAGCTGGAAGCCCAGCGTGTGGCCACTGACTTTGCTCTCCGCAAGCGCAATCATAACCTGGAGCAGGCCTGTGAGGAGCTGCGCTGGCAGCAGAAGACTGTGAGTGACCTGGGGTGTTTTCCACATTCTCCTTCCTCCATTCTCTCAGCTATTTCTATTCCCTCCTTTTCATCCCTTTTGCCATCACCCTCCTCCTCTCCTCATTCACCAGTGAGGCAAGGTCCCATAATTGCAAGGTTAAAAATTGAGTTTGCTTATTACAAACCAGAGGTGGGACCAAGTCATTGTTTTGCAAGTCGCAAGTAAGTCTCAAGTCATGGCATTCAAGTCCCAAGTCAAGTCCAGAGTCAATACAGCCAAGTCCCAAGTCATGTTCTAAATCAAGACAGATAAGTCCAAGTCAAGTTACAAGTGATTAACTTTACATTTTGAGTCCTAAACAAGTCAATAATTAGTGTTTACCAAATTTAATGCGCTAGTATCACTTAGTATAATTAATGTTCAGAAGTAATGTTAAATTAGTGTTCATCCCTGTCTAGACAAACTATAACTTAATGGAAATAATTATATAGTCATTTGAAAGACACATTAATATGACATTCAGTTGAATTTAAAATGAGGTGAGGTGTGGACTATTTTCATTGAGCTCATTTCAATTTGAGAGTAACAATTTTGACACTATCAATAAAAAAGAAAAGGAAAATGTGAACAAGTATCTTTTTCAATTAAATATACATACCAGACCCATCAGTAATCCCAGATACCCATACTGATTCACTATAACACTGTGTTTGTGTGTCTGTGAGTGAGTGAGAGAGAGAGAGCAAGGGAGTGGATGTGCACACACACATGCAGTGTACAGTGGGGGGAGTTAGTGTGGCATGCTTAGATAGGTTCTATTTGTGTAGGGAGATTAATAAATAACAGGGTTGTGTGTACATGTATTGTTCCCTCCGCAGTAGCGAGAGGCTCTGGAGGCTGAACTTTCCTTTCAGGAGGTGTCTGACACAGTGAGACAGTTGTCCTCAGGCCATGCACCTGGCATTCATGGGCGTCCTGGGGATTTTTATAAGCTTTTTTGGGGCTGTATTGGGAGGGATTTCTACGGTCTTATGAAGGACAGTTTTGCAGCAGAGGTGCTCCCAAAGACCTGTCAGTGGGCTATTCTGGCTTTTCTCCCTAAGAAGGGGGACCTCTGTCTCCTACAGAACTGGAGGCTGATAGCATTGCTGTGTGCCGATTACAAGGTGCCTTGCGAACAGACTTAAATAACAGCTGGAGGCCTTGATTCAAGAAGACCAGGCGTATTGTGTGCCTGGTCAGACTAGGGCTCAACAATTTTGAGAAAATATTTAATTGCGATTTTTCTGACAGATATTGCGATTGATTTGCAATGTAATTCTTTAAAGTCAAGCTTCAGGTCAATGTTCACTGTGTAATAGATTTAAAACCAATTAAATTACCACATGGGATGCCTCAAAATATTAACTGCTCTATATTCTAATGCAAGGATAAAAACTTAAAGATATGAATTGCCTCCAACATGTAGTTATTACATTTTTTAACTGGCGTAGAACATAGAACAATTGAACATAGGCCAAGTAACACAAAAGCTGTGACTGTGTTAAGTTAAATTAATAATAATAATAAAAAATAAAATAATTCCAGTAAGAAAAAAAGTAATAGGAACTTTCTGTAAACATTGTCCAACATTCTCTGACATTGAAATAGGTAGGTCATTAACTTATAGCTGAGGAGCAGCATCTAAATGTTGTACATTCTGCAATCAAGTAAAATAAAGTAATAATAATTTCACTTTTATTTTTTGTGGCTAATTGTGAATACTAATTAAAATTTTGGAACATTTAAGCATGGTATTGTGTCATTTATTTAAGACGATAGTTGGTGTAATTCATACTTGGCAACCAAAAAGTAACTGTGGCGGGGGATGAGTCAGGGGGAGGGTGGGTCTGGGCTGCCAGCCTTTCCAGGCAGTGTGCAGTGGGGTAGGGGAGGGATTTAATGTCTGGGTGTGTTTTTGGGCACAGGTGAATTTGTGAAGAAGAATTGAGAGGGGTTAGTGGAAAAGTTGTGTGCCAAGTTGTATAAATGGAAATGGTTGCTACCCCAGCAATCATATATGGGCAGAGCTCTGATTGTTAACAGCTTAGCTACTTCGACTCTGTGGTACATCTTCACAGTGTTGGATTCTTCCCAATGCCTTGTGGAAGAGATCCAGAGGAAGCTGGTCACTTTTTTTGGACTGAGCAGCACTGACTTTGGGCACCGGTCTTCTCCTTGTTGGTGCGGGAGAGGGGACAGGGACTCATTTACGTACAGAGCAGAGTGGCTGCGTTTCGCTTGTTGGCAGTGTAGTGGTTGGTGTATGGGTCACACTGTAAATGGATGGACTTTGTCTGCGCTCTTCTGAGGCAGGTGGGAGGACTCAGACTACACTGGCATCTTTTCATGGTGGACTCAGGAGACCTCAGTTTGGGGGGTTTGCCCTCTTTTTACTGGTCAGTACTCCAGTTGTGGCAGGAGTTTGCTCTTAGCCACCAGGAGTGTGCTGAGATGATCCCATCGATAAGAGAGCAGCCACTGTTCTCTAACCTTTTCCTGCCCATAGAGACTTTGAAGTCTGCCTTGGTGAAGACTGCATTACTGAAGGCTGGGATCAGCAGAGTCCATCATTTGAGGACTGAGGGGAGATGGCTCATGGCTGAGGAGCTTGTGGCAGTGACAGGTGTTAGGTCTGTCCATCTATGCCAGCGGTTGCTGCTGGAGGTGGGTGCGGCCTTGCCTGATGCTGATTGCGCTTACCTGGGGAGGGCTCCTTCCCAGAAATGTTTGTGGCAGCAAAGCTTGGAGAGTAGAAGGACAGAGAGGGCATGCTGCTCTCCTTCAGGATGCCTGAGCTGGGCACATTTAGGCGGACTGGAAAAAAGGTGCTGTATGTTATCTGTGTGAAGGTGTTAAACCTTTGAACTCTCTAGGACCTGAAGGAGTCGAAGTTCCTGGGGTCAGACTCTTTCCTGAAGGGTAGCTGGAGGGTCCTGTACAAGGCCCCAATTGACAAAAGGTCTGGTGACCTTCAGTGGAGGATTGTGCAGGAACAGACACAGATCACACCTAGTTCCAGAAGTGGGGGTGGGGTGTCCTTTTTGTGGGGTGCCAGAAACTGTTCGTTGAGTGTGCACATCTGAGAGAGGTTTTGTGGCTGTGTAGGGATTTGTTATGGTATTCCTCGCACAGGACACCAAAAGTGTTAGGAATTATCTAAACCTCACGTGTGGCACCAGTTACGCAAGACTTTATTATTATATTCCCCACAACAGAGGGCGTCACTTATGTGGTGGAAATTCTACAACATATTCTACGAATAATGGTGCAACTACGGTTAATCAGTCTCATAAAATATATCAGTCTTGTTTTATAGCTATAAATAGGTCATTCCAACTAATAATTAAATTAATAATTATAATCAAAATGACAATATTACTAACTAATCATAATCAAATCACAACACTATTGGTTCAGTGTTAACTGAATTAATAACGTTAATGATTGATCAAAGGTGAAGGCATTCGGAGTTCTTCAGAGTTGCAGAGGTCGGCAAACATTCAATATTTATGCAACAAATTATTAATATTTATTAATAAACACACAACCTTGGAATATAACTAAGTTTATTGAACACATGCACTAAACGGCAAAGCACGATTTATTACAATGTAACAATAAACGATGCGTGTGTGTGTGCGTGTGTATGTGCATATGGTTCAGGAATGTAAAGGGCGTTGGCTTGTGTGTAGTGGTAGGAATGTTCTCCTACGTGTGGGGGTCGCGCAGCCTTGGGTGTGTGCGCGATACACACGTGTTCATGGAGAACAAAAAGAGAGAGATGGTGGGAGTTTTGAAACTTAGCTGAAGCTAAGCATTTCAGGAAAATGGCGCATGCAGTGTGAAAAATGGATGTAATCGTGCAGATCACTAATGCCAGGTTGTCTGTCGTACGTTAGTAGCTACATAGATCACATGCAAAACCTAGTTTGAGTGAGATATTTGCTTACTAACGCTGCGCGGCGCTTGGCTAGGAGCCAGCTAAACAATGATCAAACACAAGAATGATTAGAGATATGAAAAATAAATAACACAGTTAATCACATTTAGTTATGAAATAACAATATGTACCTAAGCTATGTTATTTATCTGTGCCCAGAGTTACAGCCTTACTGTTGCGGGTTTTTTTTCCGTTGGTTAGACGGGTCCACTGCGTTTCTTTGTTTCAGTCTCTGGTTTCCCAGGGCGCAGAGTTGGTTGCTCGCTCGCTCGTCCTCTCTGGGGTCCGATGCCGTCGTTCACGTAGCTGGATCCTCTTCGCAGGCTGCTGGCCTCTTGGGACTTACAGGTCTTCGCTCTGCTGGATTCCAGGGTTTGCTACGTGGCCCTCTGCGGCAGGGTTCCACTCGTCTCGTGGCCTCTTGGCTGTGCGTCTCTGTTCCCTGTAGCTGGCCACTGGGGTTCGAAGCTACCTTTAAGGCTGCGTTGAGCGGGCCTATTTAACCCGGTGAGTTCTTGCACACAAGGCAGACGAGGGACAGAATTCCTTGGCATGCGGTGTGCACGCCAGGCCCAGATTATAGAGTTTTATGCGTGCGTCCAGCACGCGAGGTGAAGAGGGAGGGAACAGTCTGAGGGAGAGAGATTTCTGGGGTGTTGGTCGTTTTATTACCTACGTTTCATGGCTTTTAACGTAGTTGCGCTGTGAGTTAGTTATCTCTGGAATTTGGCTGTGGAACTATGGGAAACGCAGTTCAGTAGTCCCTACAGCTGGTTAGGGAGTGTTGCACTGTTTTGGGTGGTGGGTTTTCACAGGTACTGTTTATTCATGGTACAGCACGCAGCATTGGCCGAAAGTGTCCCTGCTCAGTTCCTGACTGGGTAAAGCCAAGGTGGCCATTTGGATAAACTACAGGAATAAGATGCTTAATGGAGGTATGGGGGGGTGGGTGGATGTGTCTGTACAGTGCATGAAGGGGGGAGCTTTTTGAGTTATCCGATGTTGTGTCTGCATTATTGTGGTTTGGTTGTTTTCATTGGTTGGTGGTTTTGATTTATTTTTTTTCTTCATTTTTTTTCTTTTTCTGTGTTGTTTTTTTCTGTGATGTGTGGGTGTGTCAGTCTTCTCTGGTGTTTAGGTTCTTTTAATTTGCTTTAGTTTTGTTGACTACAGGGTGTTTGTGAGGCTTGGTTGGGATGTAATAAAGGGATTGTAAAAGTCAAAAAAGTCTCTCTCTCTCTCTCTCTCTTCATTTCTCTGCCTCTCTCCCTTGTTTATCTTACTTAATTTTTTTGTAACATTGTCATGTGTATGATGTTTCATGTTTTGTTGCAGAGAGAGTCAGGTAGGATGTGAAGTATAATAAAGGGCGATATGAAAATTCAGTTCTCCAGTTCTCTCAAGTTTCTGTATAAACTCCTCTTTATTCTTTTTTGCCATGATGTTCTTTAGGTAAATTTACTTCCTTTTGGTTTCCAAATCACCATAATCATCCTCTATCCTTTTCGTGAAATTAAACCACATTGAATGTAGGGAAAATCCTTTGTGCTGAATAAGAATGGGAATCAAGAACTGTGAATAAATAGAGGGAAAAAAAGAGTGTGGTTTAGAGTAAACCATTTTAATAGAATGGTCATTGAGTAGATACTCAATGGACAATGTGATGCGTTTTTGACAGGTTTCTGAGCGTGGCCACCATCTAGGAAGAATCACTCTGCTTGTTTTCTCATGTCTTCCAGACAAAGGATGAGATCACAGAGATGGAACAGGATATCCGCAGGCTGGAGGAGGACTTATGGGCCAAAACTCCTCCGCTAAAGCTAGTCCACACCCGTCTGGAAAACAGAAGCACACGACCCGGAATGGACCTGTGCCGTGACGAGGTAGTGTACTTTGATGTGTCTGTTATGTGAATCCAGTTCTTCAGAAACAGAACCAGATGAGTCCCCAATATATCCCTTTCACATAGTCATATTTACTGTTATTAATATCATTATAGTTTTTGTCCTAATGACACAGCACTGCTGTTTTTCAGAATTGTTTGTCTCGGGCTAGAGCTTTGCCTGTTTTGACGTGCTGTATCAGTGGGGCTCTGAGTGTCTGTGAGGTTCTTTTCTAAATGGTGTTACAAATGGGAACTGGTGCCTAATTTATGTGTATGTGTAGATGTGCATGTTTCCAGCTGGCTTCCTATGTTACCACTGTTGTTGCTCAGGTGCATTTTGGGCTGGTGGAGGAGGCCCAGCAGCTGGAGGCAACCATTATGGCTCTGAAGCAGAAATTGTCCCAAGCCCAGTAAGGCACTTAATTCCATACCCATGCCATTTCTTTCCCTCTATCAGCTATCCAACACTGCTTTTGTCCCCTGTACTCTATTACTCTTTCAACATTTTCCTTTTTTTAATCCCATATATATTTAATCAACACAAGAACGTGTTGATGACATAACATAATCTAAAAGGAGCACTGAGCATAGGCTACCAAAACAGAACAAGATGGAAATTTTGCTGTGGGATATAGGCCCTATCCCTCACCAGATCTGAGCCAGCACTGTTGGTACACTCTTGCTTTAGGCACAGCCTCCAATCTCTGCAGCAACAGCAGGCCTGCATGGGGGAGGATCTGTCCCGCAAGCAAGAGGCCCTGTCCCTGGAGCAGCACAGCCTGGAGATCCGACAGCACCTCAGCACCACAGTTCAGCCCGCAGTGACCCTGGACACCATCATTCCACTCACCAACTCCAGTGGGAGACATGCCCTGAGACTTACTTAACCTGTCCCACCATACCCCATCTCCCCACTGTTAATGTCCTTATAACATTATCCCAGTTCCCTACACTACCATCCCCATGCCCATTTCCCCATCCTCCAAACCCCAAACTCATATGCTGTTAAACCACTGCAGCAGTCCTACAGGTGTCAGTATTCTTTGCACCATGGTGTTCTCTTCTGTTGCTGACTTATTAAAGAGTAAGTTTTTTCTTGATTGGGAATTATTTTTGTATAGGTAATAATGGCAGATATTTTGCATAATGGTAGAAATCAGTTAAATGTCTGAAACTTGTATATGTTTGAGTGTGTTGGCACTACATATGAAGTTTTGCATACAATTCCATTTGCAGTGCCAACACACTCTAAGATACCACACCATACATTGTTAGGGTCAGTACTGTGTAGCATAAGAATTGTTAGAATGTGATATTTTGAGTGACTGCAGTGTATTGCGACACTGTAGATATTTCCTAATCAGTATGATTGGTAGCTGTTTTCTTGGTGACAATAAAGTTTATGTCTTAGTGCACATGTGGTCTCTTCCTTCACTACAAATCCTGAAATGAACATATATCAATTACCTCTCATTTCCCCTTATCCATAGCTTTAAAAAAGGAAAAGGGAAAGTCATATACAGCTATAGACAGAAAAGATAAAAGGATGGCAATGTTGAATTAATGGGGTGAACTCAAAATATATCTTATCCTCTATATTTCTGGTAAGGCAAACATTTCTGTGCTTACAGGGGTTCCTCAGGGGTTAATGAAATGATTTTGTTTATTATCTGATCTTTAGAAGGAACTGGAATGAACATTTTTTACTCTTATGACATCATTCAGTATGTCAATACAACCAGGAGAAGATTCTGACCAACACTTTTGCTTCTACAAAACTGGAAAGAATGTGGACAAACCATTTGAAGATATCACAATGTTAAATTAACTAAAAAAATAACTGAATATTTCAAGAATGCACAAGCTGATTTTAGTAAAATGAATGCAGAGATCTGATTATAGAATATCTCAAAAGTTTCAACATTGAAAATGATATGTACATCATATGTGTGTGCATGGCTTCTTAAACTGTTCAATTACCATTATTAGGGATCCACGCAGCAAAGCTGCTGGAACCCTGTTGTTTTTGTTGTGTTTTTTATTATTATTTTTCTTCCACTCAAAGGCTTGTAGCGTCTAGACAGTATGGTTAAAACTAATGAAACTTGGTAGGCTTGTTAAGAATGGTGAACACTGAGATCTGCAGGAAAATGGTGCCAGTTGACCAAATGGTGGTGCTACAGAGCAAGGTCAAACCTTCTTTGTACTTTGAAGGGCCACAACTTTTGAACCGTTTGGTGTAGACACAAAACAAAAACTGGTAGATGGCCCTTCTCAATATGAACAAAGACAATTGAATGAACAAGGACCATTAAGATACTTAGATTTTCCACAGTTTTGAATTTTGTGGAAAACACAAAAAAAACTTCTTCTCATGAACCGTAAGTATGATTGAGACGAAACTTGGTAGGTACAATGGGCGTACCAGGCCTTGGCTAAATAGGAAAAGTTCTTACATTAAAGGATAGGTGCTGAGCCAATCAAATTGAGCAAATTGGGCATGTCCAATTACATCACTGTAATAAATTTCAGTTGGTCTATAGGCTCAATTCCACATTTGGAATCGAAAAGCACCTCGTTCTGAACAAGACAAAATTTTAATGGTGTTAATGCATCAAAAAATGTGATTTCTGCAAGATATTCAATATTCAGCCTTCATTTGCATTGGCCCCTATTGAACAATTATACATAAAAATCTTCTCTGGGTGGTATGGTGTCAGTGGTCAGCACTGTGGGCTCTCCACAAGTGAAGTCTTCAGTGTTGGAGGCCGTTATGTGGTGCTGGGTCCTGCTGCTTGGACCTCGGAATTGCTGCTTGCAGCTATATTTGACATTGTTTTTCTCTATGACCAGCTTAAAATGGGTTAATAGCTCAGCAAAAATATTTTGCTGCAAAATGAAATGGACATGTTTACAAGGATATGAACTTTGTCTTATAATGAGGAAAGAGATAAGGAATAGTAAACACACAGTGAAGGGTTTATTGATAATAAAATATCTGAACTGCCCAAATGACAGCTTTAATGTCTTTAAATGCATTCATACTGGTCTGTTTGTATGACATGGTATATTTGGAGAAAGAAGTGCACAATTCTCAAAACTCACAACCTTGGCTCATATTTATGTGTACGCTGTACAGACCCCTAAACGTACAGTAAGATGTTTCTGTATGGTTTGCAAGAGCAAAAGCAGAGGCTGAATTCAAGTACCGAAACAAAAAATTAGTGGGAAGTATTATCTGAAATGTTGTAGGTGCAGTAAAGCTATAAAAAAAACTTCTTTAAAAAAAATTAAATACCTACACTATCTCAGAGTGAGCTGCAGTGTCTACTGTGAATAACTATCATGTAGAATGACTATACCATGAATGATGTTAAATCTGACAGTGGGGTATTTTTGATCAATGATTCACTGATCTTTAAACCATTCTGATAGCTCATCCTATTTACCTTCCCCAACATGCCTGTCTGCATATTGTAAAGGTCAGCAGATTTGAACAGTATTGATCCAAAATTGATGTGTTTTTGTTGGCAACCATAAACATGATAACATGACCTCAATGGATTATGTATTCTTAAGTCTCATCAACAAAATCTTGCAATTTTTAAATAAAGTATCAAAGGTAGAGAGACGATACGAAAAAAATACTGCTTATCTCACAGCTCTCCACTGTCAGTCAAAAGGTAGTGAAAGTAACATTGCTCCATTATGCATTATGAAAATGGCAGACTATAAACCGAAGAAGTTGTGTTAGCAACAACAAACCACCGCATTTGCTTCAATGTCTTACAGTTAAGGGTGCTAACTGAGTGGTCTCATTGGCAAATTTTTCCAACTCTCTAGACCACCTGCACAATCAGGGGCCTTTATTACTTTATTGACTGACCCTCAAATGAATTTAGACAAGCATGCAAAGTCTTAATGGGCATGGTTTCCTGAAAAGCACAATTATTCCAAATCATTGCACTAAATGGGACAGATGCTTCTCCCAGCCACCATACACAGTGGCAACTAAAGTGCCTCCCGAATCTCATTGCTTACTGCCTTCTAAATGCCATCTTGCTTCGTTACATCTGCCTGAGCAATTCGTCAGCACCAAGTCCCTGGCACTCCCCCTCCCTGCCCTGAAGTCAGCTCTGGCACCTAGAGGGAGGACCTCAGATGCAAGGAGAGAGAGACTAAGAGTGGCTGATACACTGGTTAGTGGTGAAGTACCATCAATATCTATGAAACAGATAGAGAGAGAGAGAACCAGAGGCAAGGGAGATTGTTAAACTGACCACTGGAGAAAGAACACCTGTCACCAATCCCACAGAAAGAGTGAGTGAACGAGAGGGAGACCTACAACATGTGCTGTTGTTACACTGGCTGTGAGTGAGAGATAAAGGAACAGATCTCACACAGTAAGCCTGAGACTTCTGCCCCGGCTACTGGAGAAGTAAACCCTCACATTGTGACAAAGATACAGACTGTAACATCAACCACAGACAAAGGAATGGTCCGTGGAAACAGTCACCGGAGGTAAGATCAAGAATGATCCATATACATGGTTGTCCTCAGACGATTTTTCATCATGTTGTCTTTGTTGATATCCATGTGAGTTTGTGACTATACGTGATACTTAAAGCTGTCTTCATGGCCAGTATCTAACTTGATCGCAGAGACAGGCATGATGTGGTGCCAGAGGTGCTGAAGTGACTGGCATTCATGGAGGTGAAGATGGCTGTGGGGGACTTTGTCTCATTGGTCATCTACTCGTTTACCTTCTTGCTGGGCCTGCCCTCCAACCTACTGGTCCTGGGCATTTACATGCGCAAGGCCCAAAAGAGAGGCGCCACACCCTGTGTGGTCTATGCCCTCAACCTGTGTATGGCCAACCTGGCATTGGTGGCCTGGTTGCCTGTGATGGCCCTGGAGACCATCTTGCAGAGCTGGGTTCTGCCTCCACCCATCTGCCTCATCTATAACTTCTTTCTCTTCACTTCGTTGTATGGCAGCTGCCTGTTTCTGACAGTGGTGGCTGTAGGGCGCTACCTCAGCACCGCATACCCAATCAGCTACAAGCTGTATCGCCGTGCCCGCCTATCCTGTGGCATCAGCGCCAGTTTGTGGGTGCTGGTGCTGGTCCACTTGGGTCTGGGCCTGGCAGCTGAGGGGGGAGCCTACTTCACCCACATCTCCCCATCCCTCAACACTTCCACCTGCTTCCAGAACTTCACAGAGGAACAGCACGCCGTGCTGCTACCCCTACGCCTGGAGATGGCACTGTTGCTCTTCCTGCTACCACTGATCATCACTTCCTTTTGCACCTTGCGCTGTGTGGCGTTGGTGGGGCGCTCCAGTATGCCCACAGGGAGGAAGAGGCGGGTGGTGGGTGTGGCTTGTGCTACATTGGCTATGTTTGTGGTGTGCTACGGCCCCTACAACCTGTCGCATGTGGTGGGGTTTATCGTGCAGGGCACAGTGACATGGAGGAAAGAAGCCATGTTATCAAGCACTTGTAATGTCTTCCTGGAGCCTGTGGTGATGTTGCTACTGTCACCTCCCCGTCTGCCAGGACTGGCTGGGAGACTGTGCGGCAAGGTCAAATCTGGGAGGAATGGAGCGCCCAGACACTAACTCCCACAGCACACTCTGACTCACACTGGAAAAACTCTGAACCAGCTCAACATCAATGGCTGACACCTGGTGGACATGGACATCCACCAATACACAAGGCAACTGACCCATAGGACAGACACTGACTCACTCTGTGTCACAGACACTGATTTACACAGACTGTATACACTCTGTCTACACAGTTACTCTAAAAAACTAACTGGAGATAAGTTTCACCAATAAACTTCAACCTTTGCTTAGCTTCCTAACTGAGGAGTCTACTGTCTTGAATGATATTTCTCTTTTTGCCGTATCTGTCACTAGTTCATTTTTATCTTGGCCTCAGTTTGAATTTCTTTGATATGTTTTAAATGTTTTGCTATGTAAATAATTGTCCATTTTATTTATTTATTTTATTGATTTATTCAAACTGCACTGATTCTAATGGAGTGGGGACCTAGAGCATGAATCTGAAGGCTCCCTAGAACATTCTGGAAAATGGTCAATCAGTCGAGTGCTGCTCTGAATTGTTTATGTTGTAAAATCTGAGTCAGTCATTTGCATGGAACAACATGTAAGGAAATGAATTAAAGTGCAAGTGAAAATGTGTGAGCATATAGCATCTTCTGTAAATATTTGTCTGATTATAATGAACATAGAAACCATGTTTGTAACTGTTTGCTCAGACAAAAAAGTGAAAAATGAAAAAAACTTTTATTTTTAAGCAGTTTGGAATTTGATAAATAATTGAATATTTTTTATTTTGAAAAGGATTATCAGTGATGTATAGATCTTTTTAAATACTGTTTATTAATAGCCAACAATGACTGTAATAAGAACCCCTCAAAAAAGGGGTGCAGTTAAGGTATATATCTTTTCTCTGGAGAGTGAATGTGGCAATTGCACCTTACAAAGATTCAGTAGGAATTTTCCATGGTACTTTTCTGTACCCTTTTCATGCAGAAAATATGACTAGATATATGGATGTGCATCAAAGAATTTTGATTTATTCTGATCTTATTTAACATTTTATATTACCATAACTTCTGCGAGGGTTTGACAGAGATGCCAAAGATCCAGATCTTCATGAATTTATATCCTCCCCCTGTCAGTCTGAGAAAATGCTTCTTCCTCCTTCATAAAGGGGCCAGACTATTTCATTGCTCTCAGTAAATATCACAGGCTGTTTTGTGTGTGAATGCAGGCAAGTGAGCCAATGGCTCATGATTCACTGATGATCCTCCACACATTCTTTGTTCATTTTCTTGCAAAGCAAGCAGAATGTTTCAAGTGATATTAGTAATGACCAGAAGTACAGATGAACTGCCCCAACAATGTATATTCCATCTTGAAAGTAAACAGAGCTTGTCTCCAATTGACCTTGATTGCCCGTCTATGCATCATGTCACTTGGAAACAACGGAAGAGCTGACGCACTCAACAAATCAACCCTTTCTAAGTTTGCAGTAACTTTATATTCCTTGGCAGATAACTTCCCATGATTACTGATATGATTCCCTAAGGGGCAAAAACAGTTTTAGGTCTCCTGTATACAATGAAAGATGATTGCCACATATCCCACCCTTACCCTTGCTAAACATTCCAGGATTGCCAGGAAACCTTGTTTGAGAAGCTGTTGGGACAGATAACTGACTTATTAATTTTCATTTATTTGAGCTGTATACAATATAAGCAGTGATGTAACAGGATGCCTATTGACAATGGTTAGCAAAGTGAAAAACTGGACTCAGTGTGATCAGTAATGCAATTGGTTGTGTGTTGAATGGGGTTGAGGATATATTCAGTGCAGTTGTTGGTCTGAATTGTTATGTGTTATGGCAATGATATGACTGTTTGTGTTGAGTGTGGCCACGGATGAGAGTTGTGGGATACTCAATCAAAGCAATACACAGCAATCCTGGAGAATGTGATTCTGCTGATGAACTGAGGTAAGTCAATCCTGAAAAATTAATGTTACATTCATGACCACCACAATAATGATTAGCAAGATACCTTTAAAGCATCTGCAATAAGTAATGAAAAAAGGGAGGATAGCTGATAGCACAGTTTTTTTCTTATATTTAGTTATGCCCATGCCTTAATAATGAATATACAATATGGAGTAACTAATATCCTTTCTTGATGACCATTATGGAAGGCTTGTCCCAGGTGAAGAAAACAGGAAAGTGAGTCAAACTTTGCAAACATTTGTATTTATATGGGAAAATGTGGTATTTCACTATGCCGGTGCATGGGTTAAAGGCCTTCCAAGGATGATGTCACTTTTCCTACCACCTTGCTTGCCATTCCAAAAAGCCATTGAGCAATTATGTTCCTCAAGCAGGTGGAAGGCAAATGACCACCATCCACACGTTCAGATATCCCTCCTGAATGTATTGAATGCTGCATGCAAAGGCATATCTGTGGAAGGGTCAGGCATTCAATAGGTATTTTCCAGGTGTATGACAAGAGAGGTTATAGGGTGTGATGTTTATGAAAACTTGTGGCCCAGTCCAGAGTAATGGAATTGCTGTACATTTTGTGTTTCATTCAGTGTATTTTGAGTTTCCATTTTGTGTTGTCATTTTGGAATTACAGTACTGCTGCATGTGAAAAAAACATTACAAACAAAGAATTTTGGGGAATATTGCATTAATTCACTCCTTTAAAACATAATGTATAGAATTGCATACAGTAAAGAGGTAACATTCTTATTTTGTATTGGAATCTTGGGTTTACATAAAAGATGTTTCAAAGAGAAAACAATGCATCTTGTAATGCCAGTGTGAGTTATGAAGTAATCCTGTTGGGTGACACCTTTAGCCAATGTTATGGTAGAATGCATTAATTCTGAGATATGTATAAAATGGATTAGGTAGCCTTAGTGCATTTTCTATGCAAGATTAACTGTTGTGCCAAGCTACATGTTGGTGAAGAGAATTGTATTGAGAATTAGTATTGAAATGTCGGTGTAACTATTTAAACCACTGAGACACTCATTAGCTTGGGAAAACACACTTTCAGTGATGTAAATGTAAACATTTAATATATATAGTATTGACACTAGCTGTATGACAGTTTAGAAAATTGTATATAAATGGTAATAATGCATATAGTTTTATACAGAAACTGGCAGGCAACTTGAGGCTGATACAGTGAAATGCTGTATATGAATATGTAAATTAAGCAGCCAGTCGCTGGGGCTGAAGTGAGCAGTGGTATAGAAGGTGTCCAACATTTATACCCAAGTTAAGGTAAAGATCCTAATGTTAGCTAACTAATTTGGTATCATTATAACTGTTTTATTTTATTCTTACCAAGTGAACATTTTTAATGACTTGTCAGCAAGGCCAGTTTAAAAATGTATGCACGAATGATAACAGGACAAAATCCATACAATGGTACCTCATCATGTCTCTTTAAAACCAACAGCATGGTTTTAAAAGTTTAAATGCCATGCTGCCATCTGATGTGGTACACAATCTGGACAGTTTATGTGAGGGGCTGGTCGGGCTTCCATTGGTGCACCATTTTTTCAAAGTAAAACATTTTTCATTAGTTGAATGTGATGATTAATGAGACCTACAAATTTGCAGTGCCAAAACATCAAAATAGAGTTTACATAATAACACCATTTCTTTAAGTATGTTATTATACTTTATATATATATATATATATATATATATATATATATATATATATATATATATATACATAGGACACAAGCAAACATGTATTTTGGAATGTATTCTATGGGCTGGACATAGATTCAGCCCATTTCTATACTTAAAGACAGATCTCCATTTAAAAATTAATGTTGTTAGTCTACGATTTGACTTAATCCATGCCTGGGTAACTGGTCATACGTGTTTTTGAATCCAGCCCAATATTTTGTGGAAGGATACAACGGCTGGGTCAAATGCAAAATGAAACAAAACTATGTGAGTAAAGTATAATTCCCCAAAACAGTGCTAAAGTGCATTTTTTTTTTTTACTCAGGCATTTCCCACTACTGGTGACTTGATATCTATTGGTTAAATTAAGGTGGACAACAGAAAATAGTATCATTCAGTAAGAATACAATGTACAAAAATAAATTTGTACAAAACACAAGAGGTAGCCATTTATAAATTCACATTTACATTTTGACCTTTACCAGATGCTCTTATTCAGAGCAAATGATAAAAATGTACACAATAGGCTAGGACATCAAGCAGAGATGATACCAAGTTGTCATTGCCACATCAGCCATAGAAGACATCAGGCCAACCTAGAGAATATCATAAAGTGCCCCAGTAAGCGTCAGGAAAAGTATAGGTAATTTATTCTGAGTATATAGCTGAAGGTAGATAAAATAGATGTTCTGGCTTTGGTGGGACAAACACAAAACATTTAAATGTCTGGGAGTGATTCCACAATCATCTCCTGTTTTGGTGCACTTTTTGATGTTCAAAACACATTATTTCCAACTGTGAATTCTAATGGCTCTGTTGAGCACCTGTATTAATTCTGAAGTCACAAAAAAATTTGTTTGGAAGGATCACTGGCAACTGCGGTTTAAGACTTCATATGCAGTGATGTATAACAACCCTTCTCCTTTCCTTGCAATAGGTTCCTGAGATCCATGGCCACAACTATGCTGACAAGTCACTCTCAGCTGGTTCTGTTTGTCTCCATCATCACCTTCCTGATAGGTCTGCCTGCCAATGCTTTAGCCTTCTGGACCTTCAGCCGGAAGCTCCAACAGAGACCTCTCCCTATTGATATACTGTTGCTCAATCTCACCATCTCTGACCTCATATTCCTCATCTTCCTGCCCTTCAAGATCAAGGAGGCTGCTGACAACATGCTATGGAGCCTGCCTTATTTCCTCTGTCCACTGACAGGCTTTGTTTTCTATTCCACCATCTACACCAGCACTTTCTTCCTCACTGCAGTCAGTGTGGAGCGTTACCTAAGCGTGGCATTCCCAATCAGGTACAAGCAGTACTGCAGAGCACTTCATGTCGTGGTTGTCAGTGTGTTCTTCTGGGTCCTGTCCTCTTTGAACCTGAGCATAGTTTACATTATGCCTTTTTACAACCCAGATACCAGCAATGGCAGCAGCTCCCCAAATGACTGTTACAGGATCTTCACACCAAACCAGCTGCGGGTTCTGCTGCCTGTCCGACTGGAGCTGTGTCTTGTGATGTTCTGCATCCCTTTCTTGATTTCCTGCTTCTGCTACATCAACTTCATCTGCATCCTCTCCCGGCGGCCCCACCTTAGTCGCCGCCGCCGCCTAAGGGCTATTGGCCTTGCCCTGGGTACACTGCTAGTCTTTGCCCTCTGCTTCGGCCCCTACAATGTATCGCATGTGGTTGGGTTTATCACAGGGATTAGCCCAGAATGGCGCCACCTCTCCCTGCTACTGAGCACCTTCAATGCCTGCCTGGATCCCCTCATCTTTTACGCCACCTCCTCTGCTTTGAGAAGCACATTCAATCACTGCCTGACTGGACTGCGAGGGAGGTTCTGCCTCAGACATTGCTCAATCTCTCGCTGCTGCCCCCCACTGGTATGATCCAGCACTGACAAATAAAACAGCCCAAACCCCAATAAGGATGGTTGAGGCCTGTGTAAGCACTGCTACTTTACACACACTAATGTGATTGCATGACTATTACTGTCTTTCTGATATTACATAATTATAAGAAGCATTTTCATTATTTGACAGTTTGAACAACAGTCAGTTAATTTGCAACATAACGTCTGTAACCTTGTCTGTTAAATGTGCAAAATCTATCCATCATGTATACATTCTAAATATTGATTGCTATTTTTGGGGTCTGAGGTATGTTCAAAATCTGCCTTTTTTATTGTTTCATACATTACATTGTTATTCTGTTTTTGGCGCACCTTTTAACACTACCAGTACAAATATCATTCAGTGTTTGTGATTCATTATTTTTAAGTAATCTTTACAAAGAATTTATTTATAAATTTGTGAAACAATATATTTTCCAGATCTTTTTTCCAGCCTACTTTTATGAACAAATAAAATATACAAAATTCATACAAAAGCTGAAGGCAGTATAATACATTTTCAGCTCTGCCAGGTCAAGCTGATTCCTACTGCAGCAGGTGAGTCATTACAGCACTTACATTCAGTCAATTTCAGTGATGCTCCATCATGACGCATCTCCATATTCCACCCTTGCTGTATCCTGTATGCTTCACATTCATGTTACTGTGTCTTACTTAACGTCACTGAATGATATTGAGCAGCAATAATATACTGGCTCAACTGCTGTTGTGGGAGTGATGCTCAGCATTGTTTGCTGTGTGCTTCTCAATCACTGTGGTTCCCACTTAGTTTCAGAGGCCTAAAGCAGCAGCAGTAGAAAGGTTTCAAACACTTCCTAACCTGTGAGGATGGGGATCCACTATTGTACTGTGCAATTTTATGTCACTTTGAAAGTTTGCATTAGGATCATGACCTCTCACTTCTATCAGTCAACCACATGATGAAATACAAACATTTTTCTGTCATTCATTAACTTGCACAATATGTACACAAGGAAATTGGTATCACTAACAATATGACAGATAACCATGCTATTATGAGCTTCACTAATCCATGCACAACACACTGCAGTGAAGGGAACACCGATTTAATCACTGGATGCACTAAACATTATCAATTCAATTTTTGCAGTTGTATACACCAATGAGCCACACCATTTTGACCACCTGTCAAATATTCTGTTAGTCCTCAGTGTGCTGCTAAAAGACATCTCCGACATGCCAAGAAATGGATTCTACAAGAACTCTGAAGGCACTTTGTGATGTCTGGATCTAGATGTTAGGACCAGATCCTTTAAGTCCTGTAAATTGAAAGGTAGAGCCGCTGCAGATCGGACTTGTTCCAGCACATCCTGCAGATGCTTGATTGGATTGAGATCTGGGGAATTTGGAGGCCAGGGCAACACCTTGAACTCTTTGTCATGTTCCTCAAACCATTCCCGAACAATGTGTGCAGTGTGGCAGGGCGCATTATCCTGCTGAAAGAGGCCACTGCCATCAGGGAATAACATTGCCATGAAGGGGTGTACCTGGTCTGCAACAATGTTTAGATAGGTGGCACGTGTCAAATTGATGTCCACATGAATGCCTAGATCCAGGGATTCTCAGCAGATCATTGCCCAAAGAATCACACTCCTCCCCCCAACTTGTCTTCTTACCACAGTTCATCCTGGTGCCATCACTTCCCCAGGTAAACAGTGCATACATACCCAGCTGTCCACATGATGTAATAAAAAATGGGACTCATTGGACCCGGCAACCTTGTTCCATTGCTCCAAGGTCCAGTTCCGATGCTTGTGTAACCATTGACGGTGAACATGGGTTTGCATGGGCACTCTGACCAGTCTGTGGCTACACAGCCCCATATGCAGCACAGCTTGATGCACTGTGTGTTGTGACTTACTGTAATAATCATTAAAATTTTCTGTGACTTGTGCCACAGTAGCCCTTCTCACATCGATGCGCCTTGGGCACCGCTCTTACCGTGACTTGTCCCTCCTCGGACCACTGTCTCACTACTGATGCCTGGGACCCTTAAGCCATGCCATGAAAAAGATGCTCTCACGGAGTCCTCTGGTCATAACGATTTGGCCCTTGTCAAGGTCACTCAAGTCTTTATGCCTGCCCAGTTCTCCCTCATCCAACATGTCATCTACCAACTTTTCACTTACCATTTAATGTATGCTATGAGATGATCAACATTATTTGCTTAATCTGTGGATGGTCGTAATGTTTTGGCTTATCAGTGTATAAAGAAATAACTTGTTAAAACTGGTATTTAAATACTGTGGCTTTGCTGTAAACAAACCAATTTTACAATAAATCCTTCTAAATCAGTGGAAATTCATATGCTTTGTAGGATGCTTAGGCATTATATTCAAATACTGTTGAAATAGGCACTATATTCATGAAAACCCTATGGGGCCACACAAATAGAAAATTGTACTGTTGAGATTGACTAGAATTATATGAAACCCATTTTTAACAGGAAATTCATTCAATGTAAGCATGACATTTTGGGCATGAACAGAAGCTTAATATTTGTGGAAATTTAAGCTTCATTGCCTATACAAGAGGCCAGGGCCAAAGCTGGGGATATCATAGATCATGCCCCACTAAAAACGATTTATGCAATTCTTTCTTTCTGAGGCTCAGCAAAACAGTACCTTCCATTTTCTTTTTCATGAGAATGAGAGTTCTATACTAAACAGACCCATCTTCGGTCAAACCATCTGAGTTCTGTGGTGGAAAAAATAACATTTAAACATAAACTCTGATTGCGGAGTTGCAATCCACAGATGAAGACCAAAGGTGTTCTTGGTTGTATAATATCACATTTTGCAGGACATATGGCCACAAAATGAGCAGAAGCCGAACATCAATCATAAGGCTTTGAAGACATTATTTCTAATTATGTGATTTAGCGGTTTGTTTTCCAACACAACTCTAACTATAAACCCACACAGAATCAGAAAAGAAAACATCAGATCTAATTTCACATTAACAGAAGAGGCAGAGAATGATGATATATCTCAACAAGCAGAGAGAGAGAGTTGGATGAAAACCCTGACAGGCTCTGACAGGCCTGACCAGGTGGGACACTTACTAAGAGAATAATGATTATAAGACACAGAATGAACTGAACTCTCACAGACAATCCAGCAAGTCTTTTATTTTTTATAAACTTTTTTACACGTTAGTAATCAAATTCTCATTCTTACTGCTCAAAAGACATGCAATTGGTGAGAGACTTTTTTCCAATATTGGGTCCTCCCATTGGTCCATTGCTGCAGCTTATTGGGTGTTTATCTTTTCATCTAAATTAAAAATATACAAATACACCTGATCAAATTTTCTTCATATGTTCTGACACAATTAAAGAAAGTTACACAACTGGAGATTCTTGTGCATTGTGGTATGAAGTGTCCGCAAATACACCAGAGTTTATACCAGTGGTTAGCTATCCATCTACCATTTTTCAAGCCACTGTCACACAACTGCTACATCCTTAACAAATTAATATTTCATAAACTTTGACACATACACTCTCTGTGAATGGTGTTGCCACATTTCTTGGGCCTGTATTTTTAATTACAGCAGTCTCACCTACAATGACTGAACAGTCACTTTGATTGGTGCATGAAGTGTCAGTGATTGACTACTCAGTTAATCCTTTACTGGTCTTTTTTAGTGAATTATTAATCAGTCCTCATAACCTCATGGTTTATTTGAAAAGAAAATGTAAAAAAATCTAATAAAAAGAATGTGAGTTCAACAAAACCATACATAATACTATACTGTATACATTTTCATAGGTACAGATAAAAAAGTTTGCATCTTGAGTAGACCATAAAGGCTCAGTGCTCTAAGTTCTCTGCTCTAAATACAATATGCTGAAAAACAACAAAAGCATAATAATACATCTGCACAAACATGAGCACAAAACCACACCAACCAAAGGTCCTCACATGTACACCCCCCCACCATGCATACAATCGCTAAAATGCATGTAATCACATCCCAGACACACTCTGTTCAAAATATGCCTCCCTCACCATACCGACTCAAACATGTTTACACACCAGACATACGCACAACCACATGCACTCCCCTTCCAACATACACTCGGGTGACAGACTCAGACATACTCACACATACCCTCTCCTTTAAAGGGCAAACAAGTGAACTGCATCACTATTCTCAGACATCCTAAACCATGCAAGTAACTATTTGTTTTACTTTGCATTCTTTCTTGCTGTAGCTCAGAATTAAAATTAAATGGAGTTTGCATGGCATCCAAAGAGGTAGGTGCAAACAGGACCCCCATGGGACATTATATCACAGATTTTTTTCATATAAAAAAGCTAGGCAGTTATTGAATAATTTACAAAATCAGTACACCAAGGATTTTATTGATGTAGTCAATATGGCTACATTTTGGAGTGGCACCAGGAAGAGAGAGGGGAACAAATCCCAATACTTCACTAAATGGTGAGAACACAACGTGCTATGCCAAGCTGAACCATGCTGAGCCACTTTGCCTCAAGCTGTACATCTCCTTACAATCTGCAGCTCTGTGACACCTCCAACCCACTGCTGCCACTTCCATTAAATAAAGCAGAAATAAAAGCAAAATCAATCAGTCATAATGAAGGGCAATAATTGAACGTGCATTTAAAATAAAACCTAAAAATATCTCAAAGTTGAGCAATAAGAATAATATGACCAATGATTACTCACAAATGTTAATAAATACAACAGAATGCTGCTGTCCTGCATGAGAAGAATGTAATGGGAAGGTTGCAAAAAGATTGAAGGTTTGTATAAATGGGGGCAGGTGGTTTGTACCAAAAGATCTACCCCCAATACACACAAGTTTGGTGTTTGCAGGGAGAGGTGAATCACAGAGGGCCGTTCTTCGTCAGCAGTACTGTCCTCTTCCTCTTTCTCCCATCCTACCCCTGTGTGCCAGTGTGACTGTGTTTATGCACATGCATGAGTTTGTATGTATGTATGTATGTATTTATGGGTGTGTGTGTGTCTCACTGAGAGGAAGTCTCTCCTGCTCCCTCAATACCATGCTGCTGGAGCTGAGCTTGGAGGAGGGCGTTTTCATTCTTAAGCTCCTCTATCTGCAAAAGAGAAAGGATCTTATATTTACAGACGGCACTTAAGGTGTTTAGTGTATAATCCCATTTTGCAGCATGTGCATTCTGTATCACTGTATTCTGTAATTCTGTGAATGTGCTTTACAGGTCTGATTGTTCTGTAGCTGTG
The DNA here is from genome assembly GCA_019788955.1 of Albula glossodonta. Lineage (NCBI taxonomy): Eukaryota > Metazoa > Chordata > Actinopteri > Albuliformes > Albulidae > Albula > Albula glossodonta. The sequence continues at coordinate 626,250 of JAFBMS010000057.1, read as the reverse complement.
AATATGTTCAACAGATCAATGAATGTGTGCTCTTTACTTCTGTGACTATATTCTGTAGCTCTGTTAGTGTGCGTTCTTCAGGCATGAGTGTGTGCTGTACTTCTGTTGTTGTGATTGTCCTTTTGGTGGCTGTAAGTGGCTGCAGATGTGAGTGTGTTCTCATTAAAACTGTGCGTGTACTATGGCTGAACCTATGCATCTCTGTGAGGGAGTGTACCTGCTGTTTGAGAAGCTCATTGTCCATTTGCACTCTTTCTACATCCTTGAAACTCTCCTGCAGCCTCTGGTTGTTCTGCCTGAGCTCTTGTATGTAATCACAGGCCTTTGACAGGATCCCACCTTTACTCTGAAAGAAAAGTACGTACTGAGGAACACGCAAACAAACACACAAACTGCTAGGACTAGGAGCAACAAAATGGATTTCCTTACTCTAGGGTAAGTCCTCGTTTGGTACAGTTATTAGTCAAGTTTTGGCTGTTTATATGCCTTGTACTGAGAAGTTCCTTCAGACTGCTTGCTTTGCTCTTGGTTTGGTATGACACTCGGAACACACACTGTTCTCTGGCTGCTATGTTTGACTCTCTCTTTCACTAAAGGTGAGATGATAATTTCTTTATACAAAAGGAGTACACATATTTACACAGAGACTTTTTATAATTCAAGGTGAACAGAATATTCATGTGGTATACAATACAAATCAGTCAGTAACACAATTTGAACTAATTTAATTAATAATGTGTCAAATTAATGTTTAAACATTTACTCAGTTGTTATTTCTGATTATTTCAAATATGGACACATGTTAATGCACATACTAAGCTTTAAAACAGATGACTCACAGCGCCAGTCTTGGTACTATCAACGGTACACTCAGGGATCATCTTGGACAGTGTGACAATCCAGTTGTTGATTTTGTCTCTTCTCCGTCTCTCCACTGTAAATTCCAAACACAGCAGCACTTAGTGTTGAGTTTAATGATGATCATAACATGCCAAGACAAGACCACAACCCAACCACAGTGAGGCTCTTGTTGCTAAGTTTTTGTTTTTTGCTGTTATTTTAAGGTGTAAATAGAATAATATTTTGAAGCAGAATTGAAAATGTTTCAATACGGGTCGGTCAGGTACGGCATTAAATTAGTTCTAATGTCGGGTAGCTGGTCATTTGCGGTGTTAAGTACTGCAGATGCGAGGCGGGTAAGGTCTACAAAACAGGACCTGTGCAGGAGATATCCATGCTGATGGCTACTGATGAAGAGCAGCAGACAGAAGGAGAGAACCATGAAATTAAGATACACTTGGAGGACTGAACAAAGGTTGATTCAGGGCTATTGACATGGTGGGAAAAAATGAGGAACGCTGTCCTAAGCTTGCCAGAGCAACTATTTTTTTCAATTTAGTTTTTTAACAAAAGGCTGTTTTTTTATTTACCATTTGTTTTATAAGTCATTGCGTAGGTGTTACACATTAATAAGTTGTGTGATGTTATACTGTGTTGAAATAAAGACCAAAATGTTCAGTCTCCTTGCTGGTTGCTTCGACATTCACAATCATTACCGCTTTCGCTGTTAACATTAACAGGTGGCTCACTTCATGCGTGCTTGTAAAATGTATATTTTAAAGGCTCACTATTATGGTTTTGCATTTCTTTGTAATGTAGCAAAGTGTTAACAATGTTACTTATAACATTCTATTCAGCCCTGCAACTCAAACCATTTTCTGATTCCCGAAAAATATACCTTTAAATAATTACTTCCATAAATTATTTAAAAAACCTAGTTTCGACCTACGCGGTTTGGTTCGTAAGTACGAACACAGAAATAAAGATAAGAAATTGTTCTCTCTTTTTTTATTACTGTTTCATTTAATTACTGTATTTTATATGTCCTTAATGTGTTGTGTGCACAGAGTGAGTGACTTAAGGTGTTAACTTAGATATAATTTAGGTATAAATTCCGACTTACGTCGAAAATCGGCTTACGAGAAGTTGTAGGAACGGAACTCCTTCGTAAGTCGAGGACCCCCTGTAATCGAACTTAGACTCATCGAAGCTTATGACAAACTGCCAAAAACGAGCTAACGAGATGCAGCAGCAAAACTTGATGACCCTCATGCTACTTTGTGTAGTCTAGTCAAACAACGAGAAACAGTCCTGGCCGCTAATAATGGAAACAGAAAACAAATGTGCACTGCTGACATTACTGTATTTTGTAAACCGCAAAATACTTTTACGTTTTAGGCTATAGCCTATAGCTAATAATTTGAACTACAATAAGCTATATTTTATATATGGTACTGTACTACATTATAGTGTATTTAAATTTGACACAGTTCAATAATTTAATCTGTACAGCACTGTAATTTGAGAAATGTTTAAAACAGCAGTACTGTATTTTGAAAGAGTCAATAAAATTCAGTAAACAGCCCCGATGTCGGTTTCATTACTTTATATTCATATAATAATTATACAAATGTCAATTAGATGGTAATCTCTATGAGAAATAAAGAAAAGAAAAAAAAATGGTTATATTGATCATCCGCTTATAGTGATCAATTTCACCCAGACAGATGTGGTCACTATAAGAGGTTTCCACTGTAAATGTTTTGAAATATTTTACTTCTCAAATACAAAACTGAAATGCGTTTGATGAGAATTTGTTTAGATAGAATAGTTACCACTTTTGGAAATACTGCCTGGAATCATAACTATGCATGTTGGGCAAGCACACAGATTACCAGCAGCCTCCAGTGGGTGCTGGATGTCATAGAAATGGCTGATCCTGCAACTTGAATCATTGGTGTCTTAGTCAGCTGGAAGTAAGACTAAATTTTAAAATATCCTTGCCTTGTCTGATTTACTGATGATGTATTTGTCTTGTGCAATGCAATTGCCCAAATCATAACACACAATGATATGAGCCAATTTTGCTTGACCTTAGTCTAAAAACTTACTGATTTCTGCCTCCTTTTTTACACCTACATCTATAAAACCCCCAAAAATCCTAAGCTCATGGTAAAGGCATACATTGCTGTTTTCAGCTGAGTAGCTGTTAATTGTGATTCTGACTGACGGTAAATTCATCTCCTTGTATTATTACATTTATGACTGTTGGGAAACATGTGCCTTTTTAATTTTTTCTGGATTAGGCACTGAAGCACATTTTCAGAAGAACAGGAGCCTGCTATCAATCCAGTTGCTGACCCAAAGTGAGGAAACGGACTTGAAGGCTCGGGATTGGACCATGTACATTTGTGAGTATAATTTATGAATGATATGTGACGATAAAGGAATAGTGTCAAAAATTGTGTCATGTTTTAAATGGCTAGAATTGACTATTCAGTGAATATTGTTCTAATTACAGGGTTGAATAAAGTTGCACGGACCTTGGACAATTTTCAAGAACCATAAGTTTGTTTGTCCATTGTATGAGGGCTATAGAGAAAAAGGAGCAGATAAATTGGATAGTTTGGGTCACAAGCTGGATGATTAAACACTGTAATGAGATATTTTTTGAGGTTCTGAAGGATGTGAGTACATCCTAAAAGCTTGTGAAAAATGTAACAAATCTGAGAAAAATAAAAAAAACGTAGACAGGCAAATTGTGTAATGTGTATGTTTCAAACAATAAAAATACTGAAGAAGAAAGCAGACCAAATGCCAACATTAAGAGGTGAAATTGAGAGTTTGGAAGACAAACTTAGAGCCAGAACAAAAGAATTGGAGGTATCTAAAGCAGAACACATGATGCATGCAACGACTCAGAATTCAGGAGAGATTACCGAATTGAAAGACAAACTGAATACCACACAGGTGGAGTTAGAAAGAAGGAAGGGAAAATTGCATGATCGACAAGGAACATATAAAGAACTGTGGAATGTGTCCAGTGAAAATAAAGACAGAGTACTTGTACAAAAGCTGAAAGAATCAAAGAAAAAAATTAAGCAGCAAAAATGGAAAATGCAATAATGAAAAAGAGGGTGGTAGCACTGGGTCTAGAAGAATATAAGAAGAAGCTGAACCAGAACATAGTTTTGATGATGAAATAAGTTACATTCGAAAGATGAGTATACCCTAACCCACAGATGTTTCTGAGGAGTCTAGTGGGGATGAAATGGAGAGTTTAGATGGGGAAGAAACCTGTGAGGAACCAGGATATGCCACTTACAGTAATACCACTAATCAGTCTATGAATTAATGTCCAACATATTGTTTTAAAACATTTTAGCATTAAAACAAGATCAGGTAAAGCAACTAAAGCAAATGGGGTAAAAGTAGCACCTGTTGTGACCCGTAAGGTTCACACAGCTGGCATACATTACATCTACATTAAAGGCATTTGTTAGACAGCCTTATCCAGAGCGACTTACAAGGCAAAGTGCATGAATGGTACAAAAAGTGCAAAGATAACCCAAGAGAGGGGTAAATTCCCAAGTGCCAAAGGTAACCGAATAGATCAGGACTCCCCTACAGACTATCTAAGGAGAAAATGAACAACAACAACCTTGGTTAAAAACAAAAAAAAGAGGTGAGTCTTCAGTCTGCACTTGAAGGTGGCCAGTGTCTCTGCCATTCTGACCTCCACGAGAAGGTCATTCCACCACCGGGGGGCCAAGACAGACAGGAGGAAGGAGCGGAGAGGGGGAGACATCAGGCGACCAGAGGTGGCAGAGCGGAGGGGTCTGGCAGGGGTGTAGGGTCTGATGATCTTCTGGAGATATACTGGAGCTGTCCCCTTAACAGCCTGGTATGCTAGCACCAAAGTTTTAAATTTGATGCGAGCAATAACAGGCAGCCAGTGGAGGGCAGTAAGCAGGGGGGTGACGTGAGACTGTCTAGGGAGGTTGCAGATCAGACAAGCTGCAGCATTCTGGATGAGCTGCAGGGGTCTAATGGCAGACACTGGAAGGCCAGCGAGAAGGGAGTAGCAAAAGTCCAAGCGGGACAGAACCATCGCTTGGACCAGAGGCTGAGTAGAGAGAAAGGTGGTAATAAAGGGACGGATTCTCCAGATGTTGTACAGGAAGAACTTGCACGCCTGGCTCACCGCTGCGATGTTCTCAGAGTGTGACAGTCTGTTGTCGATCACCACTCCAAGGTTCTTTGCACAGGATGAAGACGAAACCAGGGTGTCCTCAAGAGAAATGGAGAAGTCCAAGATGGGAGAGGAACGAGCAGGAAAGAAGAGCAGCTCAGTCTTGCCTGGGTTGAGCTTTAGATGGTGCTTATCCATCCAGCTCTGGACATCCCTCAGGCAAGCTGAGATGCGAGCAGAGACCTGTGTGTCCAAATGGGAGAAGAAGAGGCACGGCTGAGTGTCATCAGCATAGCAGTGGTAAGATGGACAATGAGCAGAGATTACAGAGCCAAGAGAACAAGTATAGAAGGAGAAGAGAAGGGGACCAAGGACTGAGCCTTGAGGAACACCCGTGGCAAGGGGACAAAGCATTGATACTGCCCCAGCCCAGGTGACCTTGAAGGAGAGAAAAAGAGAAAAAAAACCCATTACAAAATGGGAGGAGGGGGAAATAAAATTCAACAGCTAAACATTACAAACGAGATCAATGACAAATTGAATAGCATCAGACAAACTATTCAAAGTTGCAAACCGTGCTCTGTGCAGCCTTGCAGTGGTCCTTTCTTGAATTAAAACATCAAGAACATCAAAATAAGACAACCAAACTGATGAAAAAACAATGGTGGGTTCCACCCAAGCCTTTCGGATGGACTTTTTGGCTAAAGATAGCCCTACCAGAAGAAGACGTCTTTTATATACAGGTACTACTCAGAAAATTAGAATATAGTGTGAAAGTTGTTTTATTCAGGCAATTAAACATAAAAGGTGAAACCAATACATTTTATAGACTGCAAAGTGAGATATCTCAAGCATTTCTTTGTTGTAATTTTGCTGATTATGATTGACAGCTTATTAAAACCTCAAACCCAAAAACTCAGAAAATTAGAATACTGTGAAAAGCTTCAGTATTGTAGGCTCAAAGTGTCACACACAAATCAGGTAAGTAATCCAAAACACCTGCAAAAGGGTCCTGAGCCTTTTAAAAAGTCTGTGTCTTGTTTGGTTTAGAAGAATTCACAATCATGGGGAAGACTGCTGATCTGACAGTTGTGCAGAAAACCATCATTGACTCCCTGCACAAGGTGGGTAAGACACAAAAAGTGATAGCAAAAGAAGCTGGGTATTCTCAGAGTGCTGTCTCAAAGCACATTAATGGACAGTTAAGTGGAAGGCAGAAGTGTGGAAGAAAACGGTGTACAAGCCGGAGGGATGACCGCAGCCTGGAGAAGATGGTCAGGAAAGGGCCATTCAAAAGTGTGGGGGAACTTCATAAGGAGTGGACTCAGGCTGGAGTTGCTGCTTCAAGAGAAACGACACGCAGGTGGATGCTGGACAATGTCGAATTCCTGTTGTCAAGCCACTCCTCACGAGCAAGCAACGCCAGAGGCGCCTTAGCTGGGCTTGAGAAAAGAAAGCCTGGACTGTTCCCCAGTGGTCCAAAGTCCTCTTTTCTGATGAAAGCAAGTTTTGCATCTCATTTGGCAACAAAGGTCCCAGAGTCTGGAGGAAGACCGGAGAGGCGCAAAATGGAAGATGTATGAAGTCCAGTGTTAAGTTTCCCCAGTCTGTGATGACTTGGGGATCCATGTCAGCTGCTGGTGTTGGTCCTCTGTGCTTTATCAAGTCCAGCATAAACGCAGCCGTCTACCAGAACATTTTAGAGCACTTCATGCTTGCTTCAGCGGACCAGCTTTATGGGGATGCGGACTTCATCTTCCAGCAGGACTTGGCACCTGCCCACACTGCCAAAAGTACAAAATCCTGGTTCAACAACCATGGGATTACTGTGCTTGATTGGCCCGCAAACTCACCTGACCTGAACTTAAAAAAAAATCTGTGGTGCATTGCCAAGAGAAAGCTGAACGGGAACAGACCAAACAATAAAGAAGAGCTCAAGGCCGTGATTGAAGCATGTTGATCTTCCATAGCACCTGAGATGTGCCACAAGCTGGTAGCATCCATGCCATGCCGGATTAAGGCAGTCATTCAAGCAAAAGGGGCCCTAACCAAGTACTAAGTACAGATGCAAGATTTTACTTTCAGAGGCCTGACATTTTTGTATTTAAAATCCTTATTTTAATTGATTTCAAGCAATATTTTAATTTTCTGAATTTTTGAATTTGAGGTTTTCTGAAGCTGCAAGTCCTAATCAGCAAAATCAAAACAAATAAAAGTTTGAAATATATTGATTTGCATACTATTTGTCAATATAATATGTACATTTCACCTTTAAAGTTGAGTTACAGAAATGCATGCAGTTTTTCAGGATATTCTAATTTTCTGAGTAGTACCTGTATATTCAGTTGTATGTGAGAGTCATCTCCAAGAAGCAGCAATCCTGGTGCTGGTGGGCCAGATGAAGGGAGTGGATTCTCCCACAAAAAAGAGAGCTGACAAAAAGATTGACAGTGCTCACCCCCAAGGTGGAAAAATTAATAAAGATAAATAAAAATAAAGAAAAATAATTAAACTCAAGCAAGTCAAATCAAAAGGCACATCAATAATTAGCCAAAGAAAAAACAAGAAAGGAAAAGGTTGCACCCTAGCACCAGTAGCAATCCCCACTACTGTCCACCTTTAGGCCCAAAGCACCACTCGCTAAAATAGAGAAGGTACCTAGCTCCTCTATGGACTGTACCATTCAGAACTAATGAATTAACGCAAGACATTTTATAATCTATACTATAATTACATTAACAAATACAAAACACAATTCTAACAATTATAACATACATACATACATACATACACTCACTATGATTAAAACACAAAATCCCAGGCAATAGTTTCCCCAAATGGAAATTACTTCGCTCTCCCCAGTTATCCACAGGAAGTCCGCAAACCCGAAAAGTTGCTAAAACCCCGCGAGACACTCCTTCACATCTTTTCCCTGGAACAAGGAAGTTAGTGAGTAGCCAAACAAACATTTCGGGTGAGTACACATCACCGTACATCCATGACGATTATCCTGCCTTTATACGTATTGCGAATACTTTGTTGTATATACAGACACACCCGCTCAAGCACAGTTGGTAACGTTAGTAATAAGTTTGCAATGTACGCTAAACATAAACAAAGATTTGCCGCCATAAATCTATGTCAAATGCCGGCTTTACATGCAAACTCCGACATATCATACCCTTTTCTCTTGCAGGTGCTGTATTTAAGACAACCGGTAACAAAAAAGCAAGGAAAACCATGCCATTTATAGTGTCTTTTAAACGATGCACTCAATAAAACTCAACATGCTAAAAGTGTTTGTTTCGGCTTGATTGTACACATACGCCGTCTCTCAGGGTAAAACAACAGAACCGGAACAGAGAATTCGCTCCGTGACACCTGGGCACAAGGGCACCGTCAAACACAGTAACTGGGTAAGCACATGAGCAACAAAAACTGTATAATACAGGACACTCCCAGAACATGTGCATGAAGGTACCCACTGCACCCACAGAACATTTCCTACTATGTGTTATCAACAGAAACATTCATTTTAAAATGAAGATAAGGGGTCAAATATACCCTATGTACGAATTTAAAATGTATCAGCTGATCAGCCAAATTTTTTGAGGATGAAAAAATATTATCCCAAATCACTACCCAATTTAAATGAACATTGAACGCATGGTGCTCTTTGTCCCACACAGACCTCACACCAAAGGAAGAAACACTGGCATTCATCAACTTATTATACAAATGAGAAACAAGACCTTGAGTGGAATCAGAGATAGTGAGGGACTCCATTTGATCATACAACTGTAATGGGCTATTCCATGGAACTCCATAGGCTAGAAGAGTAGAACGAAGCCTAAGGTATAAAAAATATGACAGATCAGGAGGAGAGGACATTTCTTTTAGATCTTGGAAAGGCCGAAGACCCTGTGCATAGAATAAATCGTTCAAGATAAAAATATTTCTCCTGGACCGGGGGGAAAGACTAAGGGTCTGCGTCTGTCAGTAAATTATTATTGTACCATATAGGGGAAAACTTATTAAATATATTATGAATGCCCAAGTGCCTACAAATCTGCCTCCATATGTCTAACAAATTTGTAACAATTGGTCCCATATGAAGAGATGATACCCTTAATTTAATGCCAGAAAAGGGCAGATCCTGGATCCTAACTGGCCTCACTAGATCTTTTTTGATGGAACGCCAAGCCACCTGAGATGTTGAGTGAAACCACATTCTCAAACGCCTCAACTAAAGAGACCAAAAATAAAATCTAAAATTTGGGAGCACTAGACCACCAAATAATTTAGGACGGTAGAGTTGTGAACCAAATTCCTGGCCGTTTATTATTCCAAATAAATTTTCTAGACATTGCATCCATATCGTCAAAGAATTTGTGCGGGGGTGAAAGTGAAATCATAGAAAAAAGAAAATTAACTCACGGGAGGATTTTCATTTTAATGAGAGATTCTTCCATTCAACATCAGATGAAAAGTTGTCATTAATGATAGAACTAAAGGTAGGGTGAATTTTAACACCTAGGTAAGTGAAACCAGAAGGATGCACTAACACTGGAAGGGTGGCAGAGAGTAGAGAGAGGTGAGCAGATTAATTTAGAGGCATTAAAATTGACTTTGACCAATTAATCTTAAGCCAGAGAGAGAACCAAATCAAAATAACAAAGCCAAGGCATGAGGGACTGATTTTGTGACAACAGAAAGATAAAAAAGGATATCGTCAGCATACAAGGAGATATGATGAACAGACTCCTTAATCTGGATTGGTATAATAACCGAGCTCTCTCTGACAGCCTGAGCTAGAGGCTCCAAAGACAGGGCAAATAGGATTGGGAAGAGGTTGCATCCCTGTCTGGTGCCTCTTTCCAAGGTGAACTGTGAAGATCTCACATGGCCTGTTCACACCAAAGCAGATGGATGGCAAGACAGAGTACTGATGATGTGAATGAAAGAAGGCCACAAATAATTCACCTGCCATTCTAAATGGTCAAAGGCCTTCTCAGCATCCAATGATAATACAGCACATGACTTTTTCTCAGAGGAGAAGGAATTAATGATACGCAGAAGATGAAAGACATTATCAGAGGCAGAACAACCCCTTATAAAACCAGTTTGGTCATTATGTATCAAGTCGAAAACAACATTCTCCTTTTTGCTAGGACCTCAGCATAGATTTTCATGTCGGAATTTAACAGAGATAAAGGCCTAAAACTAGAGCAATACACGCTGCCAGCAACAACTCAGAGGGAATCCCACCTAGCCCTGGAGATTTTTTTTTCTGCAAGGAGGCAGTAGCTTCCTTTAGCTCTTGCAAGGTGTTTGGGGAATCAAGTAGCTTTGCTTGCCCAAATGAGAGAGATGACAAATTCAGAGAATTCAAAAAACCACAAATTTCTTCTGTATCCACAGTTGCATCAGATATATAATTTAAGGTAAAATTCTTGGAATACTTTGTTAATTTTAGAGGGGTCAGAAAGCACTTTGCTACTGCCATCAATGGTGGCATCTATGGATGATAGCTGTTCAGACTCTTCAAGTTTCAAAGACAAAAGCTTACTCGTCCAATCTCCATGTTCAGAATAGAGCTGGGTAGTCCTGAGAAACAAAAATTCTGCTCTGGTTCTTGTCGGCTATTTATACTGATCTCTACGAGATTCAACATACTTGGCCCTGACCCCATCATAATAATTTTTCTGCATATCTTCCAACTGGGCAATTTCAGTTTCAAGATGTGCAGATTGTCTGTTTTGCGCATTTTATTGGAGGAAAAGGAGGTAGATGAGCCAGGGATGTATCCCTTCAATACTTCCCCGGGATAAGGGGGGGTTAATATCTAGGGTATCATTTATATCCAAAAATCCCTTACTCCCATCGCTAGCATGTTTAATAAAATTGTCATTCTGAAGGAAGAAAACATTAAACCACCACCTCTTTAAACATGGAGCCACCAGGCTAAACTGCATGTAAGCTGCACAGGAACATGATCAGACATAAGCATTGGTAGAATCTCTGTAGATGTAACAAATTTTAAAATACATGGTGATATAAAGAAATAATCTATACGAGGAGAGGTTTTATGTCGAGGTGAAAAAAAAGTGAAATTACAAACTCCAGGATTTCTGATGTGCCACACTTCCACAATATTTAGATCAGTCAAAAACTGAATAAAATATGATGACCGTGCAAAACTACTGTGTGATGTAGCATCAGCAGGGGATCTATCAATATTTGGCTCCATAACCAAATTGAAATCGCCGCCCATGATCACTGGGACATCAGTACACCCCAACAGTTTCTGTTTGATATTATCAAAAAAAAACAAAAAAAAAAAAAAAAAACAATGGGTCAGACACATTTGGTGAATATACTGAGGCAAGGCACAGTCTGGAATTATTCAAAGTGAGAACAGAGTAGCAAAACCTTCCCTCAGAATCACCCCCTCCAGCATGGACAGATATACCTCATTTTCTATGAATTACAATCAACACCCCCTTTGTTTTATTCAATGCATATGAGTTAGCAACAAGTTTATAATATTTGTTTTGAAATTTTTCAACATAATCAAGCAACAAATGAGACTCTGTGATAAATGCTATATGGATATCTTTATGACATAGATATTCTAGAACTCTGATTCTCTTTAAAGGGATGTTCCCACCACAACTGATCCAACATATGAAATTAAGACTAACCATTAGGATATAAAGCTAAATCAGCCTCAATATGGTCCAGTCTCTGGACATGCAATAATACAGGTCTAAGCCCAGAAGGTGGCCCCCCCACCACCAAACCAAAGAGCAATCAAATGTACGGCTCAGAAAAACACCGTAGATTTCAATTTAACATAATTACATCCCCAACCCAACCTCCCTCCAACAACCAAAATCAAAAATGAGAAAAACAGACAATAAACAGAACACCTACAGACATAGCCATGAACAGAGCTACATCTGCGCCCCATCCCTTTGCAAAATCATGACACTATCATGGCTCCTTTGCATAGTCAAAACCCTAATACCCACCCCCATCATCGCATGATTACTCCCCCCTTATCTGTCAAAAAAAAAAAAAAGGACTGTACCACCACAATATAAACTGGCTGGCTGGAATACTCAGCCAATTAGGAATGCATTTAAGGACTAACAATAATGTAAATAGGCAATCACTATGGTAAAAATAATATTTGTATTTAATACTTTCAGCAATGATTAGTTACTAACTAGTACAGACAACGACAAATAATAAAACCATAGTGACATACCTGGCAATTACCCAGGAAAACATTGTTAATTTAGAATGCATGTCAATCAGGAAAAAAAAACAACAAATTAAAAAAACATTACAGGTGATTTTATTGGGGTGGGAGTACATCATGGTTCATTCTGAATAACCACAAAGACTTTGTCTGAGGTGTAGATTTAAGGTGAAATCACCCCCTGGCTTTAGTCACACACCAGATGATGCTTTTTGAATGAGAGACCTTCACCTGCCCACCCTTGCAGCTGCAGGGCGTAATGACACTGCTTAAAGGCTTCATAACAACATGCCCAGGTGAAGACAGCTCACTTGGAAAGGTCAGCAAATTTTAAATGGAGGTAAGCTCTGGCCAATCAGAGGCTTTAAGTCCCAGCAGCAATATGCTTTGTGGAGGGGGTAATCCTAGCAGTCTTGGGCAAATGGTGATGAGCGGTCCCCAGCTCATACAAAAATATTGGTGATGTGAACAGACAGTCCAGCTGGGGGAAAAAAAATGATTGATAGATTCTCTGAATGAATCTTTGGGATTATTCACAAGGAACATATGAACATATTTTCTTTATTTTTACATATGTGTGTAAATGGGGATCAATTTTATGTGCCATGAATCAATTAAATCATTTTTATTTATTATCTTTATTGTATCAAATTATCATCAGTATTTATGTTTCTTTCTGTAGCTTTAGATGTGTAAAAGGGATATTTTTCCTTCTGCTTTAGGGATTCCATGGGGTTAAAAAAAATTTGTTACGGACAGGCCATTTATGGTAAGATCAGGATGTTACCCCTTTAAGAAGGGAAGCTCGTATCGGTCCCCCTAAATGAGATTGTTATTATTATTATTATTGTAATTTGTGTGTGTTAAAATTAGTGGGTCCACAAAATATTTCGGCTTGCTTATGGTGCAATGATGGAAATGTCAGTTGACGATTTAATTGAGGTGACAGTGGTTTGACCCCTGACCCAGTGATGAGGTCAGACGGACCTATTTCTGGTGGGGTTTAGGGCACCAACGGGGGCTGCTGCTGGTAGAAGCTGTTCCTGTTTGGACGTCATTTCCCTATTCCCTGTTGGTCAACCACTTCGCAATCTACCGTTTATTCTGAAGATTGGGACTCATCTTTGTCACACTTCAGTCGTTAAGTAAGCCAAGCATTCAACACCGAAGGAATAAACTGCTGCCGAAAATTTGTGGACCTTTAAGAAAAACCAAAACGAATGAGCATTAAAGCAAGTTGGTCAGCGAACCCAATCCAACTTCGCCAATCCGAAGCCGGGCTGTTCGCCACTGGGCAACGAAGGAGGACTGGCCGTGGCATGTGAGGACCTACAGCGGTTCCCTCCAGCTTTGGGGTAACTTTGACTCTTTCCTTTTGATTGTACGTACAAGCAAGCCGAAAGTGTTTAGCTGCGTGGCACCCAAGGAATATTTTTACCAGAGATCAGTTTCCCTTTTAGACAATGTTGCCGTAACTGGTAGGATCTGTGAGCTATCTTAGGCTTGCTCTATGTCTGCCTACGGAGGCTGTGACAAATGTGTATATATATATATATATATATATATATATAGAGAGAGAGAGAGAGAGAGAGATAGATATGTGTGTGTATATACACCAATTAGCCATGACATTATGACAACCTGCCTAATATTGTGTAGGTCCCCCTTTTGCCGCCAAAACAGCCCTGACCCATTGAGGCATGGACTCCACTAGACCTCTGAAGGTGTAGTATCTGGCACCAAGACGTTAGCAGCACATCCTTTAAGTCCTGTAAGTGGCAAGGTGGGGCCTCCATGAATCGGACTTGTTTGTCCAGCACATCCCACAGATGCTCAATTTGATTGAGATCTGGGGAATTTGGAGGCCAAGTCAACACCTTGAACTTGTTGTTGTGTTCCTCAAACCACCCCTGAATCATTTTTGTTTTGTGGCAAGGCACATTATCCTGCTGAAAGAGGCCACTGCCATCAGGGAATACCATTTCCATGAGAGGGTGTACATGGTCTGCAACAATGCTTAGGTAGGTGGTACATGTCAAAGTAACATCCACATGAATTGCAGGACCCAAGCCTTCCCAGCAGAACATTGCCCAAAGCATCACACTGCCTCCACCCGCTTGCCTTTTTCCCAATAGTGCATCTTGGTGCCATGTGTTCCCCAGGTAAGCGATGCACACACACCCAACCATCCACTTTATGTAAAAGTGGTCCAGTTCTGATGCTCATGTGCCAATTGTTGGTGCTTTTGGCTGTGGACAGGGATCAGCATGGGCACCCTGACTGGTCTGCAGCTACGCAGCCCAATACGCAACAAACTGTGATGCAGTGTGTGTTCTGACACCTTTCTATCAGAACCAGCATTAACTTTTTCAGCAATCTGAGCTACAGTAGCTCGTCTGTTGGATCAGCTCCCCACATGCATCAAAGAGCCTTGGCTGCCCATGACCCTGTCGCAGGTTCACCGCTTTTCCTTCCTTCGACCACTTTTGATAGGTACTGACCACTGCAGACCAGGAACACCACACAAAAGCTGCAGTTTTGGAGATGCTTTGACCCAATCGTGTAGGCATCACAATTTGGCCCTTGTTAAAGTCGCACAAATCTTTATGCTTGCTCATTTTTCCTGCTTCTAACACATCAACTCTGAGGAAAAAATGTTCACTTGCTACCTAATATATCCCACCCACTCACAGGTGCCATGATAATGACATAACGACAAAGTGTTATCAGTGGTCATAATGTTATGGTTGATCGGTGTGTGTGTATATATATACACACACCATAATTTGCAAATAAATTCTTTAAAAATCAGACAATGTGATTTTCTGGATTTTGTTTTCTCATTCTGTCTCTCATAGTTGAAGTGTACCTATGATGAAAATTACAGGCCTCTCTCATCTTTTTAAGTGGGAGAACTTGCACAATTGATGGCTGACTAAATACTTTTTTGCCCCACTGTATGTATGCATGGATGTCCTCAGTTTTTACATCTGTTTTAAAAAAAGAGGAATTGTTTTCTTTTATTAGTATTTTTAGAGGTTTGTTGGAATTATGAGGGAGGTATAGTGAAAGGTATACATAATGCCATTTTGGGGTGCTAATGGAGCAGGGGGAGCAGGGTGTGAAGATCATTTCCCAGCTTCAATACAGATCCTGTAATGTTGATGGAAGTTCTTGTGGGAACAGGAAAGGTCAGCCACTTGCCCACAATTAAGAGCTGGGGTGTTGGATTTAAATGTCTGTGTGACTAGGTAGTTGGTGTCTTTTTGTCTTTGTACTTGGAGAGGAGACCCACGAGTTTCTCTATTGTAATAAATATATTTTTCTTCACCAAAACAAAGATTTTAGTCTGGATTTGTTGCATCAACTCACAAAGGTATAAGGACCATATTTCCAAAGGGATCTTTTTTCTACAATGACCACAAAGTAAGCCTACACCTGTTGTGCATCTACTGCTCAGTGACGTACCATCTCAGATTCAGTCTATTATAACCCAAAGAGCTTCTGCATAAATTCACTAATCCAGAGTGCTTGTAGGGAATGTAGTTCACCTTCATTGTGCTGTGCTCTCCTCCTATCATCTCTTGGCACCCGAGGCCCATCTAATTTCCTGCAGAAGGAAAAGGAGCGGGTGACATACACTCCTGCAGTGGCACGGGCACGCATGCATGTACACAAACATGCAGACACACAGATGTATGCACACATACACAGATCATCATTGTTCACAGTGCTGAGCTGTGCATACTCTGCCAGGCTGCATGGAGATGATCTGCATGATGAGGACAATGCTACTTAGGGGGATACTTACGCAGAATAGGGGTGTGTACGAGGGGCAATGGTCCGAGGTGTCACTGTCTGTAGCACTTCTGGAGTGTTCATCATCACATAGAGCTGACCTGCAGAAGGGAAGCGGGCCACAGAGAGATTAAGTGAATTCAATTCACACCTGTAAATCTACATCACAAGGTCTCAGCAACATGCCCAATACCAAAGAAAGAATAATTATCCTGCTTTGCCCCACTGGCTCCTACAAGAAAAAAGGAGCAAACATGAGTGTCTGCATGTGTGCATGAATGTGTGGGAGTTTGACGGTTTGTGCTTGTACATGTACATGACCATTGGATCTTTGAGCATGTGTTATGTGCAATAGTTTTTTTTTTAGCATGCGTATGTGACTGTCTGGGTTTGACAGTGTTTGCGCTGGTGTGTTTATGTTGGCATGCATACTTATGACATGTATGTACACGCATGTTAGTTAGAGGATGTGTGTAGGAATTTGTGTGTGTGTGGGTGCAGGTTCAGGTTCAGGTTTGGGGAGCATGCTAGGGTGCTCTCTTACCTCCAGCCTGGGTGAGGGTGGGCTCAGCAGTGGCCTGTACTGACACCGTGCCTGTCCCGTCACTCACGGTTGCAGTAGGAAAGA
Source organism: Albula glossodonta (assembly GCA_019788955.1). Classification (NCBI taxonomy): domain Eukaryota; kingdom Metazoa; phylum Chordata; class Actinopteri; order Albuliformes; family Albulidae; genus Albula; species Albula glossodonta. The sequence continues at coordinate 609,525 of JAFBMS010000057.1, read as the reverse complement.
AGAAACGAGTCTCTCCTGACACAGATTCTGCGGCAGGGCTGCCACCGTTACTGAAAGGGTTCTGAATCACAGCCTACACAGGAAAGGAATGAGAGAATGTAACACATGCCGAAGGACCAGGCTCAAAGAGCTATAGTAAAATAAACACTTCTACATACTACTGCCAATTTAAGCAGGCTAATTTGTTCAGGCTTTCAATTGCATCTTATGAATGATTTAGCATCAAAATTGGTGTCATTTTTCAGACTTTAATACACTGATGCACATGTATTCACAAACATTCTTTGGGAATACACATGATTTTTATGAAAGCATAGGCTGGCCCACAAAAACACACTTATGCATACCTGTGCAACTGCTTGTGCGGTTCCTGAGAAGGTAGCTGCAGAGACAACACTGACGGACCCGCCTCCATCTCCACCTGCCTCTAACTGGTGATCTGTTACTTGAACTACTCGGTACGTCACCTAAAAGAGGGAGAGGAGGGCATTTAGCCTGTCTCTGGTCCAAGCCTGACCCACTTTCTGTTGGTTGTAGTCTATAGGTCTATGAACATTGAGGCCTGCAGCTGACATAGCTCTATACATCAACCAGCACGTTTCCAAAGATTGTCCTCTTGAGCTTTTTTAATGCTATTTCAAAAATGCTTCACTATTTGCACCTCAGTAAAGACTAATAATTGTAACTGCATGTCTCTCCCATTGTTGCAACAGCAAGGACTTCTCTATCAATTCTGGAAGGTCAATGATAAAAAATGTTCACCCTGCAGTCTATAAACTAAAATGCTCAACCCATCGTGCAGAAGGAATACACGACTGCTCAGCTGACGCAGACACATCACAGGTACCTCACTAACCTACAAAGCAACGGTTTGCTGAAACACATCTACATGTTAGAGGTAGAGCTTACCTGTCCTCCACTGTTCTCTGTGCGGAACTGGTATTGAACATTATGATCTGAAAATGCACCGGGCTCCTGGATATTTGCTATGGCGATCGTGGAGTGCTTCTCCCTGTCGGAAACGTCTTCTGAAGGAAAGACATGGAGATATCCTGAGCAGCCTATAAAATAGAGCTCAATAGCATTTTTATTGTCATTCTTAGACAAGATGCATGAAGAATTACTGTTACTGTCAAACGACAGACAGCAGTAGATAAAAATATGAAGTTGAACACACTGATCTAAAAGTGATTAATTTTGGCCATGTTGTATTTTGCTTATTTAAAATTTTCCCTAGGGTGATGTAGTGAAATAATTTACTCTTGCTGAACCAGAACTCATGGAAACAATCTTGATACTTACCTTCCTGCAGAGCCTCCTCTGTATCCTGTTTGTCGTTACTGAAAGGGGAATGCAGATCATTCATTTAAAAATGTATAGACTTCAAACAAAAACACACCTACTGCTCCTGATTAAACAAGCATACAGGAGGATTTCATATCCATGCCAAGTCATAGTTGCATAGCAGGCAAGGCCAATACAAGTCTGGAAATGGTAATTTGCATATATCATTGGCCCTTCTGAATGAAGTCCTGAAAGGTCACACCCCCAGCCCTGATCACCCTCCTCCAGGGCTGCGATCCAATCCAAAATAAAATTTTCCCTTCACTTCTTCTCTCCAATCGAGTGAACTCTCCAGTGACGTAGCTGGTAAGGGAGCCCTTCCTGAGTGAGGGGGAGCAATGGAGGGGAGGGGTTATGGCTGTGCGAATTGGAACAAACCTTAGAGTACATATACATGTAGAGACAGCGACTCCAATAGAAGTCAATGGAGACAACTTCCGAACCAGGAAGTGTAATTTTGGCCACCCACTGGCCATGCAGAGTTGTATCCTGGGTCACATGCTTAAAGAAAAAGATGCAAAGTAATGACGTTTTGAATAAGTTACCTGAAAGCCTTCTCCATTGCTAGCTGAGCTTAATACTCCACAAAAAATGTACCCACATTTGGAGCATCTGAGAAAAGGCTTAGTCTGCTGTAACTGACAAATTGATTTTTAGAAGAATTTGCTTATTCTTTCATTTTTCATGCAATTAATTGTCTTACAAACTTTCTGGCAGCAGATATTAATGCCGATTCATAATTAATATAAAATGCAATATTCTGATATAGTCTACACCACAAAATTACTTTATTTTGGCTAATGTCTACGTGAATATGATTTCAATAAAGACACTTAAGGAACTAGAGTATAGTATACTGCAGTATATTTTGTTTACAGCCTGTTTACAGTAATGTACTGTATGTTGTTAGGGAGTTAGGATTAATCGTTGCAGGTGATTGTTTGTTGTAAGGGTATTATTAGCTCCTTTTCCACAGTGGGCCAAACCTAGCGCTTGAACTTAGTTCCAGGGTTCCTGGGCCATTTCCACTGTACTGGGCTAGGCTTAAACAGGGCTTATCGAGGAACTCAGGCCCCGCTAAAAGCCCTCTCCAACGGCCAGGGCCAAAGCTGCAGGCCCTGGTGCTTACACGTTATAACGAACTGTTCAGTGTTCTAACAGTTTCACGTTAAAAAAAAAAAAACAAAAAAAACCAACTGATGCCATTTTTAAATCCCCGCTTCGTAAACTACTTTCAACTTGTTACAAATTGGATACAAAGTGAAATGGTAACTTGCAACATTAAAAGTCATCAGTTTTGGACTGCGGAGGAAACAAAGAAACTTTTAACCATTTTATAGTTGCCTACAACGTACATCACAACTGAAATCATGCACTTGAAAATGTAACTAAAGGTATTACTTTTCTTTCATCAGACCAAACACAGAGGTCAACCGGATCGATCAGGGGCTCTTCAACTCAGATTCTCCAAAAACTAGACCTGGTATCTAGATTTCTCCAACACTGTTGTTTTTAGATCAGGTCACTTGGCACACAAACAGCAAAAAGTATTTACATAGATTATTTTATAATGGAAATATTTTCTATATGCTTTTTATTATTCTTGAATGCTGGACAGCGCAAGTGGTTAGCAGCATCAGCATCCACTCAGAAGCTGATTTGGTATCTAGAGGATTCAGACAGACAGCTTTTTGAACAAGAGGCTGCTCTAAGATGTGTGAAAATGGACAGAGAGGTGAAACAAAGGGAGAGAGAGCTGGCTGTTAGGGAGCAGGAGAACTCTTTCTGACCTAGTGAAATCATTAAGAGAAAAATAGGTGTTAATTATTATGAGAACATTACGGACATTACTATGTTTTACTTGTATATCATTTTAATCATTCAATACGTGTTATTTGCCATTACTGTTCTTTACATTTATATTAAATATCGAGATTCAATCATTTGTTTTTGCTATTACTATTCTTAGACATTATGATTAATAAGTTCATCGCATTAATTCGCTATTGCAGTTCTTTACATTATTATACTTATTATTGTGATTCATTCATTTCCTGTCAGTTGCTGTAAATACTCTTTGACAAATATTTTTACTACATCCTTGAATTGTAAATCAAACTTTTTATTGGTATGAAATAAAAAACAGTAAGGAAAGAACAGTGTCAAATTTCATTAATTATAATCAATATGTTAAGCTTTTGGTTCATAGTTACAGTAATGGAATGACAATAAAACTGATGGTATAAAAAATATCATATGGACAAATTGACACAAGAAACAGTAAATTGGGTGTGAATGGAGCAAAGCAGGACAGGGTCTGGCAGGGTGAAGGTGTTGGGCACTGAGACAGTATATATTTTGTATATATTTTTTGGGAATCAGAAAATGGTTTGAGTTCCAGGGCTGAAAAGAATGTTATAAGTAACATTGTTAACACTGTGCTACATTACAAAGAAACGCAAAACCATAATAAAGAGCCTTTAAAATATACATTTTACAAATGCGCGCATGAAGCGAGCCGCCTGTTAATGACAATGTTAATGGCAAAAGCGGTAATGATTCTGAATGTCGGAACAACCAGCAAGGAGACTGAACATGTTGCTAATTTATTTCAACACAGTATAACATCACACAACTTATGAATTTGTAACACCAACACAATGAGTTATAAAACAAATGGTAAATAAAAAAAACAGCCTTTTGTTAAAAAACTAAATAAAAAAAAAAATTTAGCTGCTCTGACAAGCTTAGGACAGCATTCCTCATTTTTTTCCCACCATGTCAATGGCCCCAAATCAACCTTTGTTCAGTTCTCCAAATGTATCTTAATTTCATTGTTCTCTCCTGTCTGCTGCTCTTCATCAGTAACCATCAGCATGGATATCTCCTGCACGGGTCCTGTTTTGCCTCGCATCCACAGTACTTAACACCACAACTGACCGGCTACCCAACATTTGCACTAATTTAATGCCGCATCGACCAACCTGTATTGAAATATTAAAATAATGCAACTACATCAGGTTCACCAAAAACCTTAATTTGCTCACTCAAGCAATGTTTATTAACTGACACAAACACTGGGACTGGGCTTCTCTGAATAGCCTGCATTTTCAGCGCATTGCTGGTGACAATCAGAAGAAAAAAAGAATATCCATGGTTTTTTTCAAATAAAAAACATCATGACCTATTTCACCTGCAGGCCAAGCACGCACTGCACATTGCTGACCTAAATGACAATGTTAATATTTTTCACCCATTTTGGATGATTACCTGCCCGCCGTAGTCTAATAACTTTTTAACGACAAGGTGAAGCTCCCAATGGAGTTTGAGGGTTTTTTTTCCTTTTCTGCGACTAACCGACAAATAAAAACTTGGTTGATTAAGACTCTACTCATCGACTAACGGTTTGGTCGACTAATAGGGGGCAGCCCTAGTCTCCACCATATCTTTCATCAGCTCAAGGTCACAGTCATTTCTTTTTAGAAGACAGTGCCACCTCTCTTTGAGTCTCCTAATAGAATGCTCCATTATGGCTCGGGCTCTGCTGGTGGTGACATTGTACTTCTCTTTTTCTGTGGTAAGCCTGCCTGTGTCCTGGTAGGGCTTCAGCAACCAGCTCTGTGATGGGTAAGCTGTGTCACCAAGAATGAAGTATCCCACATCCTGACCTCCAATATTCTGCAGTTTCCCAGGGAAAAGGGTTCCATTGGTCGCATTCACAAAAAATTCAGACCTTCGCAGCACACAAGCGTCATGTGCGCTGCCTGGACTCCCAACACACAAGTCCCAGAAGCGACCCTTTCCATCCACAACAGTTTAAATAATGATGGACTGCCAGTGTTACAGAAATCAGACTTGAACTGATGAGTCTTTGTATGGGAATATGAGACCCATCTATTGCCCCAACACAGCGTGGAATTCTCCATCTATTCTCAAAGTAGGTGGCCATATCATGAAGCTGGGTAGAATCTGGGAGCTTAATGCATTGCGGCACAAAATGTAACAGACAGCAGTGCAGAAATCTAGGAGGCATCGGCAAACTGATGACACACTAACGCCAAAAAGGCCTCCAATAAGCCTGTACTTTGCTCTGCTGGCCAATTTGAATAGGGCAATGGCCACTCTCTTCTTGAGAGGACTACACAGGTGGAAGTTTGTGTCTTGTTTCTCCATTAGCCCTCTGATGTTGACACAGATATAGGTTAAGGTCTCTCTGGACAGCCTGAAATCCTGCAACCACTGAGCATCTGTGTAGCTACAGGCAATCTCAGTCCACCAATCATCTGAGTGGGGGTAAGACCAGGTCAGTGGGCTCCTTAGCGATCTGGAAAATATCTAAAACAGTTTGTTGATTACTGTCTTTACCATAGATTTACATTTACATTTTAGTCATTTAGCAGATGCTTTCAATCCAAAGCATTTTACAAGAAGTGCATTAAAGAATAATCATAATTCTTAAAAGAGATAATCTGTTGATTATACTCTGTGTCAGTCAGCTGTTTACTGCTGTACTGTGAATGTAGTATAAAACTATGACGATTCTTGACAATAGCTGGATAATTATTCCTGTATTGTCCCTGTATTTTGAGTACTTGAAATATGTTAATTATAACAAATTACCATGAGTTGCAGGCTAGCAGGCTACCAAGCTAGCTCTGTTGGTGGATCACAGGCTAGAAAGCTAATTTCATCATTTTCTGTTGGTCATAACACCTCGCCTGTTCGCCATACGACAATATCAGTAACGGCGCTCTGATAACATAAGTATTCGAGGCAACCAACATCGACAAGACCAGAACTGACACACCATGATGTCGTCCTCTGCCTTTATTATATATAACTTACAGTTACAAACTGCAACAAGGCGCTGCTGAGCTGCACTACTGCTACTACTACACACTTTTAACTAGCAGCCAGGTGAGACCTGCTACAGATCAGCAAGCGCTGACAGTGACAGTCCATTTCTGATTTTATAGTTTGCACTATAAATTTTTCTCACGTTACAGAGCTTTAGATATATTTTTATTTTAGGTATCTAGCAACTATTGGAGCCATAGATTTGTCTCTGATTTGCTGTTAAGAATAGAAGCCATTGCAACAGCTTGTGACGGATGACTCATAAAATCGGTAGCAAACGTTAAAAAAAGTCATTATTCCACAAATACCTGAGTTAAACAAACTACATATAGGCAGTTTAGTGGTTAGGCTTCAGGCTTGGGATACAGTAGCTATTACATTTATAAATAACGTTACAGGGGACTATTATATTGCGTTATCGCAATCCACATTAGTATGATATATATGCACCGCACTTACCAGTCGTCTTTGCCTTCGATTATGCAGAAGGCTTTTACGCCTCGGTTTTGCAGCAACCCGTTGCCTTCTTTGACACATGTTTCTGGCCTCCTCATTTATCCTCCGTTTTGTACATGCTCCCAAATGGTGATGGTGAGGAGCCCTATTGCTTCCAGCTGGTCCATTGCGTCCACAAAATAGACACTCTTCTTGGTTGTCATGGTTACAGGCAAAGCTACATCGGCTGGGCTTAGTTCAGTGGAAATAGTCCAAGAACTCAAGCCCAGTGCTAATGTTCCAGGCTTAAGTTCCTGGGCTACAGTTCTAGGGCTTCTACAGTTCTACTGACTGTCTTTTAGCCTGGGATATAAAGATTAAAGTTGGACAGCAGCTGCATAAAAATTTTTTATAATAAACAAAAAGCATGGACGCATTTCTGAACACAACCTTCCTCAGCGCTGAAATGCGTCCGTGCTGAAAGTAATTCTCACCAGTTCAACATCATAAAAACTAACACCAACGCATTTCAAACGCTGTTTGAAATATATATATATGTATGTCTTGTGTAGCTACTTAACATTTATAATAACTAGGGCTGTCAAAATAACGTGTTAATATCGATTAATTACAGAAAAAATAATGCGTCAAAAATTAACACAGATTATTCACAATCTATGATGCCTCTTGATCTCATATGTCACTGTGCATAGCACAATTTGAACATAAATGCATCCATCCACAGTGGCTTTGTAAACATAATGGAAGCAGATGACAAAACGTTACTTGGTCCAGTGAATGGAAAATTTACATTTACAAAATGCCCAGACTGTACTGTTGATAGGAGTTCTGTGCAATTTCTGCAGTAAGGAATTTTTGTACCATGATCAGAGCTCAGTCATGCGTCGCTTCACGTCTATGATACTTTCTGTGAAATAGGATTTTATATGATTTGGATATTTGGATTTTTGCGCACACACACACACACACACACACACACACACACACACACACATCCCTGTAATAAGCTTTTCACCCTGTCAAGGCTCCAACTGACACCAACAAACCAAACTGACACAAAAAAACCATGTCATAGGTGCACAAATATGGTATCACAGCATTTTTGGGGAAAAAGAAATGTGTATCTTTTTAAGTGCAATGTTATAAAAAAAAAAAAAAAAAAAAAAAAAAAAAAAGGCCAAACCCCTGGAATATAATGTCTGGATTATCAATTTTATTTTGAGCTAAGACTGAGTATCATTATACAAGGAAAAATAATAAAATGCTGTCAAAAATTAATGGGAGTCCAACGTGAAAATGTTTCTGCCCGCATCCCGCTAAATTGTGACACTTTTTCAGGTGCTTGGGTTGAGAGCTGAAAACTTTCCCATTGGTACAATCTCAAGGTTCTTCCACACTTGGCATTTCTTCTAAAAGACTGGATTGCAGCAAAATGAAAGTTTCAGTGACCATGGAGATGGCCTGATTTTTTCCTTGCGGGCAGTTCAACTCTCCACTCTCCAACTAATGTAAAGATGGAGGGAGTTCTTCTCGCTAGGCTGCGTTATGTAACTTACCCTTAACTTAACCATAGTTATTTAGTGAATGCATTTTAGCTAGATGCATGTTAATTCCCCATGCCAAAATCCTTATATTTTCCATGACCATAAAATAATTTCAAATCAATGTTTTTATCAACTATTAATTGATGTGATCTTATTTTCCATAATGTTGCCAAGGTTTTTCCGACATCAAGCCACTTATTTGTTTGCAAAATTTAATAATAGCCGAAAATAATAATTATAATCATAACAACAGTTACCATAATGACTTGTGTAGCACCTTTTAAGCAGTATACACCCCAAAGTGCTTTGCATAGACAAGATAATAACACTGGTAACCATAAAATATGGTAAAACATCAATCAATAAACCAACTACTGATAAATAAGTGTGAAGTGTAACAGGGTGTAAAAGTACATAAGTAGCCAACAGAGATAGGTAAAAATATGAAGCAAAAAATTTAAAATCAATATCAATACCAGAAGAATTAACCCCAGATTTTGCCGAAATTCCTATAGGTAATTATACCAGTATGTTTAAATAGTGATTTAAAAAAATATGTGCTCAACAGGAAATTCTACTTCATGCTGTGTTGATGACTTAAACTATGGGTAGCATTATTGTTACATTTCAAGATTCAGGAAATGTAGGCTATTCTCAACAAAATGCATGGATATGGCTACAATGCCTCCACCAGCTTGTGAGAGCAGAAACATGGTTAAAACGTCATGGCCAAAATGTCTATGTATTTTAGGAGTGCTGATTAATTCATCCATTAACTTGATAAGCAGCTATTAAGTGAGTGTTGGGCATTTCCTCTGAATCTTAAATAACAATCACCAACAACAACATGGAGTTTTAGCGAATGGATTGTATAATCAATCTGTAACTGAGGTTTTTGAACTTTCTAAACTTTGTTTTTAAATTCACTTGTTTTTTGGTAGCACAAGGATGACATTCAAATAAAGTAACTGTGCAAAGGAGCAAGCATCACTGTGCATTCTGGGCAATATTACTGCTGGAAGGGATGGTTTTTGCTGGCTCTGTTGGAGGGTGGAACACCGAGGGCTTCAGCAAATGAAAATCCTCCCTCCACTTGCTTAAACTGGAATGGAATCACCCTCCTGGTGGCGCCCATCTTACATCCGGGACTTTCTGGGGATTCCCCACTCCACTGGCGGGCGGGTGAGCACGAAGCAGCAAGCATTTTTTCTGATTGGAATGCACCCATATGATACAAGCCTGCCCCCTTAAAGAATTTCATTGGTGTGAACATAAATATTTCGTATCACATTGTTTTTCTATTCATTGTTTTTAAAATTTAATACAAACACACATGAAAACTATTTTTTCTATTTATATTCTGCATCGAAAGAATTTATGAGTGTTTCCAAGATGTACAAGAGGTCTACTTCAACTGAATGCAACCGAAACCATGCTCTCGGTACGATCCCCCCGTTGGAAATTGGGGAAACAACCGAATATTGAACTGGCATGTTTAGTTGATCGCAGTCATTAAGTCATCTACAATACATCGATCTAAAATGATACCATCCAACGTAATAAACCTCGTCAGTTCAGTTTATATAACTCATGCATCTGTACGAACAATCGTATTGCAATGAACATAGTAGTCGTGCAGTAGTGGGTCAGAAGATATTGGAATAGTTATTTCCCAGTGGACACAGTTTTCATGCGGACGTTCTGGATATGGTCAACAACTTCTGCGTGGTTTGGAACGCAGCCATTTAAATGGTGTGGTTACAGTAACGTGGTGTCGTTGAAACCAATCATGATAGGGCAGGGGGGTTTAAATAAAATACCGCGTGAGAGCAGCACAAACTGACTATCCACTTAAATGTATACACAAATAAGGCACAGGCGTATGGACATAAATGTCTTAAAGTTCAGCTTATTCAAATGACAGTGTAAAGGCCGTTGTTAAATATTAAGAGCATAAAGAGCACCGTGACACAACCCACAACAGAAAGTTATGACCACAATTGTGATACGACTGTGGGTAAACAACCTCCTACCCGCCACAGGGTCATTTTGCTCACTCCCCTGCCCTACTCACACGCAGAGCACCGACTCTTACATTTTCGGTTAGAATCTTGAATAACCTGACAGCTTGCAAGCAGCCCCGCATGCTAACTAGTGGCCGGTCAGCAATTAAAAATGCTACTCATGTCACTTAAAAACACAGTGGCTTACTCAACAGGGTTTTTACGTATTACCTGGCTGGATATTTACATGTTTACTTACCAAACTATCTAAACAACCTGCAAACTATAATAGAGACCACAAGTTAAGCTGCAGCCACCTCGGTTGCTAGCGATACCTAATATACACTTACCGGTACTACCATCTGCAGCACAAACCAACTAGAACTAGCTCCCTATGCGATTTATCCTGACTTAGATATGTTTTTGCTAATTAATGATACCTCACTTCAGTTAGATGGTGGCAAATTGGTGGCAACCGTTTACTAACAAGCCTCAGAAAAAACCTTGCCACTTATAAGTTTATCGGTTGCTAACATTAAAGTAGCTAGTCAATGTCTCAAGCGGTACAGATCGATGCGTACAGTTTGTGCTAGCTACAATGCTACAATCGACAAGAGGGAGGAAATGAAATTTTGCTATCCAACTAACTTATTAGCATCCACAAAAACAAATTTCTAACGCTAACATTATTGTATTATCTATCTGAGAAATAAACAACTTCACTTAATTTATATTTTAAACGAGCTATGCTAGCAATTTAGCTAGGCTAGGACATGGTAGCTGGGCCGCAGAAGCCATAAAAGGGATCTGAACAGACGACTTCTTACCTCGTAGTGGTATCCAAACTCTGTTCAAGCATATCCATGGGGTTAAAAATTAAATCGTGATATTCAGGGACATAGACAGACGGAGATGGAAGTGTTGATCACGGGGACAAACACACTGGTCATGTGAGAAAGACTGTCCAGGACACGTGAGGTACAAACGGGCGAGAAGTTAAAATGGAGACGGCCGCTATATGAGAGTTTTTGGTGTTCGTTGTTGTGATGTTTTTTTTCTTCTTGCCTTAAAGCGGAACGGCGTGAGGTGTACGTGGCTAGTTCAGTTGCATGAGCAGGCGATGCGGCAGCGATTGTGATTTTAAATATGCAGTTTTCTGCTTCATTTATTTCTTTTTCCAGTTTTATATTTTTTGTAGTACTTATTCCGCATAAAAATTACATTGTGGGACAGTAGAAATTTTTGTAGTTTCAGTCCGCAAACTTGCAGCTCCCGTGCTGCTGTCAGTTAGATAAAATATGAAATTATTAACGACGGGACGCTTCTGTTTTACTGCATTCTATTTTTATTATTATCGTTATTTCTTTAATAGTAATTTCATTAGCATTTCAAGGACAATCTAACAAATGTTAGGCCTGCAGACAGTTGCTTGGCTGATATTGTAACTGTATAGTCAGGAAACATAGTTTCCAGTAATTTAATAAGGCGCAGTGTGTCCAAAACTCATCCAAACTACACTTCGCTCTCTCATTTCTTAACAATAAAACCATCCCAGCTTTTCGGACAAACCATATGACAAAAAACGCCTTAAGTCAGCAGCTGTAATAAACGGCGTTATTTGTTTACCCTTATACTGTGAAATGTCTTAAATTTGCGGAATTTCAGTGAGTATAGACCGTTAAACATTTGTTATTTGATGAAAAAGGATAGCAAAAGAGGGTGTCTTACAACGAGCTCGGAGTATGGCTATGAAGTGCCATAATTTCTGGCCCTAATAACCTGCACGAAGTGTATAAGGGCTACTAAGGGTATTGTGCATGTAGGACACCTAGCAATAAATGTTCGTGCTTGCAAGGTATCCGGATGTTCACAAATCTATTCAGTGAGTGCGTTCAGAGAGAATGTTGGCATGGCTTATTCCGTATCCTTCAGCTGCTATGACCAACTGATTGGGAACATGTAAAAACAATATTAAACTCAGACGTCGAAGATAGATATTTCTGGTACAATGACAATGAAAAAAATACTCACCAACACTCAAAATTCAGTTGTCTTGATGCATCGAACAGTTGGATATAGGCTTTTGTGCGGTATTATGGCAAAAGTATTTAAATATCCACAAAATATTTAAATGGTAGAGTAGAAAAAAAACATGCACAGAATGATTGCAAGTGTAACTGAAGAACAGCATATTTTGTCATTAGTTTCTCCCTCTTTTGTGATCTATATTCCTGTCATACTACTATATAGGCCTTGAAGTAATTATTTTGAAAAGTATTAGTTGAAGATGTGTAGTTAATGTACACATGATACATTATGATATACAATATATATTTATTAAAAAAAAAGTGTTATATGAATGGCAATTGTCTATGTTTTAGTGGTTTTTTTCATTGTACTTTCAACTTTTACTTTCCTTGTCACCCCCCCCCCCCCCCAACCTGGTTAGTTGTGATAACTTCCTTGCCCCCCTTCAAAACAATTTGTGAATGTACTTCTACAAGTATAGCTGCCAGACAATTATTTCTAAATTGCACCTTGAAAAATGTTAAAGAAATAGACCCATCAATTACAATGTAGCCAAGCCTCATGTCTCTCTGAGTGTCAATGTTCTGTTTACAAAGTTTCAGTAATACAATTAGGTAGCTTGCTGTTACACACATATGAGCATAGGGTAATACTTTAAAAATCTATAAATCTTTTATTACAATTCATTTGAACGTAGCATAGCCAGAATTTTGATTTTGCTTCTTATTTTACATTTCAAAACATTTTTTTCTCACTGTGTGCTGAGAACTATTGTAATGATATGCTGGCATATGCACAGGTAATAAACCATTGTAATTTAAGGCAGTTTTTGGGGTATATGATGAATTTGTCCCCATGTATTCAATGCGGCCATCAATTTAATCATAACTTGATGCATGAAAACATCAAGTGGTGCTGTATAAGCACACCAGTAAGCAATGTGCACAGAAATGTGTGTTGATCTAGATATGCCCAAGAGATATTTTTGAAAAAAAAAAGACAATTTTGAGTATGTATTACTGAGGAAGAGGAAAAGGGCATGATATTGTTTTCCTCAAAGAGTGAACAGTATGTGTATGTGTGGGAATGTGAGTGTCTATGAGAGGAAAGAGGTCTTTGACCATTTCTCCATGAGGGAGTGATAGTGTCTTTTAAATATGTATATTTATTTAAATATTTAATATTCTTAGGTGGAAAATGTATGAGTGTGGGCACGTGTGCTTCTTACAGGAAGGTGATGAGTACCTTTTGTTTCAGTGAAGAAAATAGAGTGTCTGTGTGTATGTGCCTGAGGGTGAGGACTATAACTTGCAAGTAGTGTGTCTGTGTGTGTTCTTACATTAGTATGATAAACAAAAGAGGAATAAGGAGGTGTGAAAGAAAAATTTGTAAGTGAACGTAGGTCTGTATGTGTCTGAGAGAGGACTTGACATTTGCCTTGTGTATATGAAGGAGGAATATGATGTGTGAGTCTGTGTCTGTTTTCACCAGAGTGACAGAGAGAGAGAGAGAGAGAGAGAGGTGAATATGATGTCTGAATGGTTTTGCATGTGAGTCCAAGGACAAATGGTGGCAGCTGGACTCCTGTCAAAGAAACTGTGGCTTCAGCATGTTGCTTTGAACAAAGCAGTACTGCAAACCTTTGCACATCCAAATTTCCAGAACACACCAAACAAAAAAAATAAAAAACACGGCTCAGTTCCCCTAACATGCACCTCGCCCACCACCCCCGCCCACTGCACCCTCCACTCCCCACCCCCCCACAGAGACACGTGCCTGCTGTACTGGTCAGTTGAAGTGCATTTGTTCTGGGGTGATTGTGTTAATTTTGCCTCCATCGACAGAAAAGCAGAGGGGATAACTTTTTGGAATTTAGCCCCCAGGGGTTCTCTCTGACTCTCTCTCAGTCCAGGCTTGCAGGGTCTCCCGCTCTCTTTCTCTCCCAAAAGGTGGACATTTAAGAGGGGGTTTTTTCTCAAATACTGAGGTAAGAGGCCTCCTTGGTGAATGGAGTTTTATTATCTCTGGTCAGCTCGTAGACACTTGGTCAAGTGTCATTACATTATTCAGAAAATGACCACTTGGATATAAATGGCATGCATGAACACAAATTAAATGTTGAAGACTTGACTTAAATAAAACCTAAAACAATTGAAGTGAAAAGTGACAATGTGCCAGAAATAAAATAACATGGAAAACGAGAAAAGTTTAACACAATTAAACTTTTACTGGTTCAAAGTGTTTAACTGGAAAGTAGTATTCATCATTTTATTAAATAACTACAACACAGAGTTATTTTAGTCTTTACAATTCTTAAAGGTACTTGTAAAAAGTATTTTAAATACATTCTTCTTTTGTATCTTTGGTACTTTCTATCTGTATTGTATTTATATAGTGTATTATTTAACATAGTAAAATGATCATCATAACAAAGAAAAGCCTTTTTTAGAAATGAATTAAAATATTTACCATACCAAATTATCCAGTTTTGTTTAATGTGTCCATTGATGGCAACTCCACTAAATATCCTGTGTATTTGTGTGAGAGTGACAGGCAAATTGCTGTTGATATGACACTGGTAACTGGTGCATGGTGTTTTAGTCTTGTCTTAGTTATTTACATGATTTAAATTGTTGTGCATAAATGTTTTTGTGCTGCTAACAAATCAATGACACAGACTGAACTTCATGCTGTGTAATGGACATAGGTGCTCTCTGTGTTGAATATGAGAGCACCTATATGAGATTGATATCTGTGGAATCTATTTAATTGATCAATATTTCCTTGACTCACAAATCTTTATATGACATTTGTCGACCTATTTATAAACCACTCTGTATCAACTCATATGGGGAAGAGTGTGAGGGATATTAAAATACACAGAATTTCAACAACACAAGTGGAAATAAAAAACTAACCCAATGGTGCTGAATGTACTGTATGTTTAGTGTTTTGTGTTCTGCAGCTGTCACAGCGTTGCTCAGAATGTACAGCTTCATGGGAGGAGGTCTGTTCTGTGCCATTGTGGGGAACATCCTATTGGTTGTCTCCACTGCCACAGACTACTGGATGCAGTACCGTCTCTCTGGCAGTTTTGCCCACCAGGGACTTTGGAGGTACTGCATGTCTGGCAAGTGTTATATGCAGACCGACAGCATTGGTAAGTGAAGGACCTGCTCTGTACAACACCAACATCACAATAATATCCCAATATTAGTATCAAACTGAGTGCTGTGACATCACAGTAACACTATAACATTTACACCACTGTGACAGCACAGTAACGCTGACATGCTGTCAATGCAGTGACATCACAGTAAAGGTTGCTACATGCTTCAAACTAACTACAAGTCATTCGACAGTTTCTTCAGACCAAGTTGTTCATACTTTTCTCAAACTAGCCAAACTCAAAGTTAGGGGGGGGGCAGCTGTCTGTTACAGAGTGGGTGGGAGTAGTTAGAGGTAAGAAGCAGTTAGAGGCAAAATTGGGCAAAACAGGTGTATCTTTCACTATTTTGTATTCTATCATTATTTTTTTTTTTTTTCAATTTCATGGTCATTTACAAAATGCAGAGTTTTTCCTTATTTCATAGATAAGAGAAGTGGAGACCAATTCATAGCAAACATTCTATGATGGTGCAGTCTTCAATTCATTCCCTGTACAAGGAATCCATTCCCTTTAAGTGGTGCAATATATATATAGGCTGCTATGGAGCTGTACTGTTTCTAGCTTAAACAATATTTTACTTTGATTTGCTTGCTGTGTATATGAGGTCTAGAAACTAGAACTATCAAATAGGGCAAGCTTTTGTTCTTATTTCAGATGTACTTTATAGACCACTTCAGAACTTCATCAAAGTGAACAGCACTGTAGATCAGAGTGCAGTCCACATCCTCCACACTCTCCCAACATCAATTTTGAGATGTCTAAGTGTCTCTGCACTCAGGACACGAAGAGTCAATCAGATGTAAATACTGGCAAGCACTAACGGAAAGTTTTTCTTTGAGGTGTTCTTGATGAGCTGTCAGCATAGGGGCTGAAGGAGTTTTGTGAAGAAATGAACAGACAGAATTTTAAAACCACTTAAACCATGCCCATTTTCAC
Organism: Albula glossodonta; assembly: GCA_019788955.1. Taxonomy (NCBI): domain Eukaryota; kingdom Metazoa; phylum Chordata; class Actinopteri; order Albuliformes; family Albulidae; genus Albula; species Albula glossodonta. Next base: position 593,188 of record JAFBMS010000057.1, on the reverse strand, counting down.
ACCTAAAAACACTTGGGCAATCACTGGGGAAAGTCACATTGAAAGTCACACACCATGACTTATGGCTCTGACTGAAACCACTGCAACATCACAGGGACACTTGTGACATACTAGATTGGTCACTAAATTTTGCAGGCAATATGGCACATAAACTACAAGGGAGCTGCCCCTCATGTCAGGACAGAAATACACAATGGTGTTAACATTTGTATTTTCTGTCTGGTTTGTCTCTCTGATTGATTCTGTCAAACTGTTTCTCCCTTCATTCCTTGCCATAGCTTACTGGAATGCAACACGAGCGTTCATGATCCTGTCTGCGATGTCCTGTTTTGCTGGTATCATTGCTGGAATTCTATCATTTGCCCACTTCTCTGCTTTTGAGAGATTCAACCGCTCTTTTGCTGCTGGGATCATGTTTTTCATCTCCAGTAAGTCACAAGCAGACACACATTACTGTTATGTAATATATCCTCACAACATGTTTGCAGTATATGACATATACACACACATCATTTTGCCAGCATGTTGGACCTACACTCATCACTTGTAACTAAAATACAACACATATACCATCATATAACTGTTATGTTTTACATACATATGTGAAAGACACAGAGTGAATGCACTTTCATCATGTAACACATAACCATAACACACAATGGGAATATAGCTTATTCATGTATCATGTTGTTGTCTTGTAATAATCTTGTAATACTTCCTGGTTAAATTAAACAACAACCATATATACATCAATGAACAACAAAAACACACTCAAGCAAATGAGCAAAACTAAACATTCCTATTGACTCACAAAATGTTCATTAATCATAGCTCCAGAGTGTTAGCAGATCTACCTTAAGTGCTCACATATTTTACATGCAGTGTTTAGTTTCACTGTCATGAGATTCCATTCTTTCCTCCTCCAGCTCTGTTTGTTCTGCTGGCAATGGCCATTTACACTGGTGTGACCGTGAATTTCCTAGGGAAGCGCTTTGGCGACTGGCGCTTCTCCTGGTCCTACATCCTGGGATGGGTGGCCCTTCTCATGACATTCTTTGCAGGTGAGAATTTAGGACCCAGAACTGTTGTAGACTGCTAACTAAACTCTACAAATCTAACCCTAAAGGAACCTTCAAAGGCAATTTTGCAGTTAGAGGGGGCATTACTGAAACACCCTTTCCTAGTGTACTACAGCTGCTGGTGTGTGGCAAATACCTTACAGTTGCCCAAAATTTGGCTTGTAGCTGTTCTTTTTGTAATCTTTTGAATTAAATGACAATTTCTGAGGTGCACCTACAATGTGTTTCTTTACCTGTGACTTATTCTTTATGGTTCTAATTTGAAAGCTGATTCAGATTTTCTTAAAACATATAGAAATGCTGACATGAACAGTAATATAAGAGCTTATTGTGCAATAATATTAGTTTTGTAAGCACGTCATTGTAGTCACAGAAATGTTTTAAATGAACATTTACATTCTCATAAGCATGATAAACAGATTGTATAATGACTACATTATGACTAAGAAGATCCTTTTAATGTTATAGGAGTATGTTAGCATGACAACATATTCAGATGTGATCTAACAGTGTGGTCTGTGTATTGCAGGAATATTTTACATGTGTGCCTACAGAATGCATGAGTGTAGAAGAGTGTCTGGTCCTCGCTAAAGAGAGAAAAAACAAAGGAAGAAAAAAATGGGATGATTTTGTTTGCACTCCAGGAACAACTCATAGATGCAAAAAGAAAAAGTGGGAAAAAAGAATTGAATTGATCTTCATTCTGGTGCCTTTCTCAAAACCTCTTTCAATAAAATAAACTCACATGAAAAGAGGTATATTTCACATACATATTAATGTTTTTGCACATACAAAGCAGGCGTATGCCGGTTTTTTACATTTGCCCCAATTTTCAATAAAAGTCCTCATCAAATGGATCTTGATTATTGCAACTGTGTGGATAAGACAGACCCATCTGTTTAGATTACCCTTCTGCCAGTAAAAACTGTGCTTTACATGTACACTTATCTGTGTAATATTATTATGATTTTTAGTATTGCATGTCACATATAATGGGGTATTTCAGTATACAGGTTGTTGTTTTAATCCTGGAGAAAACAACACAATTGGAAATTTGTTAACTGAAGTGCTGTTATGATACAGAATGAAGCCCTGCCGTCCCTGCAGTCTCCTATACAGAGAAGGGGAATAGGTCCAGGGTCCAGGTAACATGGCTGTAGAAACATGTAGTGACAAAGGGTCACAGGCGGATACTGGAAATAAATGAACTCTGTGAGTGTTACCAGAGTCTCCAAAGGACTGGTTTTTTCCCCCTCTTATCATATTCCACTGTAAGTGTTGTGTGTCTGTTTCTGTCCAACTATCTCCCTCATGGAGTTATTTATATTTCACATTACTTTAATTAATATTGTATCTAATATGAAGTTACATTTTACTTAGATTGGATGTGACCACTTACAGTAACATACATAGCCTCAAGGTGATCATATCACAAAGCTTCACAAAATGATTTTGGGGGCCTTAGACCAGTGGAAGACCAAAGTGAACAATAAATCAATGTTCAGTATGGAATCATATACTCTAAACCAGTGGTCCCCAACCTTTTTAGCATCACGGACCGGTTTCATGCAAGACAATTTTCACGGACGGGGGGGGGGGTAGTGAGTTCACCTGCATAACAAAACACAATAAAGTGCATAATAGAATGCATTCGTTTTTTACGCGAACTTAAAATACGCGAATTTGCTTTAAAGCCCCTTCAAACACGATTCAAAATACGATTCATTTAATAACATTTGAATTGGCAAAGGAAATTACGAGTGGTATTTAAAGTAGTGTACAGCATTTATTTAGCAGAAATGTAATTTTTTACTGTACCATCACCATTATCCGATATCCCCTTTACCAATACGATATCCACTCTCTCTCTCTCATAGATTCCCACTAGTTCTTGCTATTTTTTTTAATGAATTTTCTGAGTAAGTTAGTCGACGTTAGGCGACCGCAGAACGCATTTCCATTAATTTAAATGGGGATATTAGACTTGAATTACGTGATTTTGCTTTATGCGAGGCTTTTTAGGACCACATCTCCGCGTAAAATGCGAATGCACTGTTCTACGGACTAATGTAAATAGCATGGACAGCTGCGGTCATTTTTTCAAAATAAAATACCTTACGGACTAATTTAATTAAATAAAACCTTTTTATTCTTTTTTGCAGCCCGGTACTAAATTACCCACGGCCCGGTACTGGTCCTCGGCCCGGTGGTTGGGGACCCCTGCTCTAAACAGAGATGTAATTCATTCTGAAATCTTAAGGTATAGGTTTGTCTTTGACCACTAGATGGCACTATGATAAAAGGGAGTAGACCGGGGAGCCAGTATGTATTTCAAAAATACCTTTGATACATGTGTTGTGGAGCTGGGACGACTGGAGGAGGGGAGCCCATAGGTACAGTATATAACTGGTCAACATGTTATCCAGGTAAGGTTGGCAGCAATATTGGTTGTCTTATTGTGTGATTATGAAGCTTATTTCATCAACTGGCCACCTCTGATCCCCATGATATGTACTGATGCATGCCCTAATATTAGGATTGACATGTATTTATGACTGGAATGTATGGCCAAGTCCATGTTTTGATCGGCATGTCAAATCTTAAAGATGTGTTGGTTTAAGATTGCCTGACTGCAAGGTGCTTATATTGGTATTTAACAACAGAGTCTGGTTCAATTTCAAGATTTCTTTTGAGAGAAGAAAATGAGTCTGAACTTGGAAAAATGCAGTGCGGCATCGCTAAACAAGGCACTTTTTTTTTTTTTTTTTTTACAATTTTATGCCTCCGTTCAGACCACTTACGGAAGCCACTACAGTGTCCAAAGTTATATGACCTTAGAAGACTCCGGTCACACCATCTGCACTTCGGAAAACCATGGTCTCATCATCTATGCTTAAATCTTTTGTGTCCATCTTCATTGAGTTTTATGATAACCCTCTTGTCACGAAACTGTACGTGGGGATGAGCCATGGGCCCTGGGAGACTGGGGTTTGAGTCCTGGTTCCGGTTCTTCTATCTATGCCTCCTCTTCTCTGTAACACTCTCAGCTTTAATAAAGAAAAAATACATAATGAGGGTGGCTTGGCCATTCTCCCTTTAAAAAATGTATGCCACTTTTTAAAAAGCAATAAAATAAAGAAATCAAAGTGTTAGGGGCAAATTTGGAATTATGGGATGCCAAAGTCCTCCAATGTGCCTATTCAGATTTAGAGGTGCTACAGTTAAGAAGGCCATAAATTTGAGAAATCAAATTGTCATAGGCAAACACTATTAGATCCTTGTAGAACATCTTCCCAAGGTAAGGCAAGGCAAGGCAAATTTATTTATAAAGCACATTTAAAAACAACAAAGAGTTGACCAAAGTACTGTACAAAGTCAAGGAAAACAATTAAAGACTGAAAGAGCAAAAAAAAGAAGTAGTGTAAAAATAATCACAAGTAAAGTCAGAGAGATAAATCGGTTTTAGGCAGTAGGATAGGCCAGGAAAAACAGGTGGGTTTTAGACAGGTTTTAAAAGTGTCAAGTGAGGGGGACAACCAAATGGGTAGGGGCAGGCTGTTCCACAATCTAGGGGCCAGAACTGAGAAATCCCTATCTCCTCCAGACTTGAGATTTGAACGTGGGATGACTAATAGCATCTGATATGAGGATCTGAGGACTCTGGAGGTGGAATATGAACAAAGCAGATCAGTAATGTATTGTGGAGAGCCCATGAAGTGCTTTAAAAACAAACAACAGAATCTTGAAGTCTATTCTGTATTTAACTGGTAGCCAGTGGAGGGAGACCAAAACAGGGGATATGCTGTCTCTCTTCCTAGTGCCAGTCAGACAGCATGCAGCTGCATTTTGCACCAGCTGGTCGCGGGTGCCAGCATAGAGAGCATTGCGATAATCGAGGTGGGATTAAATAAAAGCATGAATAACAACCTCCAGTTCTTTTAAAAGGGACAAAGGACTTCAGCTTGGAAATCACTATGAGCTGGGAGAAGCTTGCTCTTACTACAGAATTACCTGCACCCAGTCTTTAACGTCCTTGAGACATTCTAGAAGGGACAGCAGTGAGCTCTTGTCATCTGGTTTAAGTGGGAGGTATAATTGTGTGTCATCTGCGTAAAAGTGGTAAGAGATGTTGTATGACTTAAAAATGGAGCCAAGAGGAAGCATATATAATGAAAATAAAACTGGACCCAAAATTGAGCCTTGGGGACACCAAAGGTAAGAGGAGCTGTATTCCCAGGTTTTCCCAGTGTTTTGTGCCTTTGTACTGTACCAATCTGGAATTATGGATTGCCAAATTCCTCCAGTATGGCCATTCAGCTGTATAGGTGCCACTTTTTTAAAATGCTATAAAATTCACAAATGAAATTGTTATGGGCAACCACTAGCAGATCCTTGAATAACAAACTCCATTACATCCTCAAAGAACACCTTCCCAGTTATTCCAACAGTCAGTTGTGCCTTTTTACTGTAGCAGTTTGGAATTATGGGATTCCAAAGTCCTCCACTACGCCCTTTCAGATGTGTATGTGCCATGTTTTAAAAGGCCATAAAATAAAGAAATCCCAGGCTCTGTTCTCAAATTCATACATCATAAGTCATAAATTCATCAGTCATTGCCCAATTCATGCAGCACTCAATGGGAGGGGCAGACCTGCAAACCTATTTTCGTGGAGTCAAGTCCAAGGCAATATGTCAAATCAGGCGGGTCCAGAGGTCCTTCCCATGGCGCAAACGGCAATAGGTGGAACAATGTATTAATATCAATTAGAGGGCTTGGCATGGTGTTGCACGTTTCAGCCACTCATACTGAGCGTTACATGCAATAATACATGCGTCCAGCACTCACGAAAATTAATGACCTAAGCCAGAGGAATATGAGGGGCCGTCAGGGACATAATTCAGAATTAGCATTCACACACTATAGTAGAAACTTCACACACAAGTGAAATGCTTTCACAAACACTACTGAAATGTTATGCTGTCTCACACACAACTAAAATGCTTTTATACACACAACTAAAATGTTTTGTGTTCACACACAACTGAAATGCTTTCACATACACAACTAAAATGTTTTGTTTTCACACACAACTGAAAATCTTTTATACACACAACTGAAATGTGCTCTCACACACAACTGAAATGTTGTGTTCTCACACACATTATTTAAACACTGTCATAAATACTACTGAGATTTCAGTGTAACTGGAAGGCGTTTCAGTGTAATAGGAAGGAAGCTCGGAAGAGGAAGTGGAACGGCTTTGGAGCGCACATGTCCTCCCAGGAGCTCTCCGGTCATTTAACAGAAGCTGCTGCGTCACTGAACAACATTTTGGCATCGGCAGAGACAATTCGAACATTGTCTAATGCAACAACTGCGCAACAGTCACAGGTTGCCTCAGGTGCCGACACGGTGGAGAGTCGACTGATGTCGCTTTTCCCATCTCGCAACCGCAACGACCAGCCACAGACAGCTGCTGGTCCAGTCCGGACTTCCATGCCGCGGTATCAAGCTCAGCAGAGCTTCGGCACATGGACATCGGCCACAAGGAGAAGAAGGTGAGATGGATATTTACCCCGTGTATTGCTATTCTAACTATGTTGTTGCTATAAGCGCATGAGAGGACGATAGACATCTTTTGTTTGTTTTTTTCTTGCCGACGTTAAAACACATACGTGTACCTATTTGTGTTTATTTATCTAAACAGAGCGTGCGAGAGATGAAAACACACACACACCCCACACGCGTGTATACACAAAGGGTACCTACACACACACACACACCAGCACACTTATATATGTTCAGTTTACACATACACACACACACACACACACACACACTCACACTCACACAGCAGAGGCGCTTGTCGACCCGCGCGGAGAAATGAGCGTCTGGTGTGAACTGGAGGGCTGCGGCTAGCGCGCGATTTTCGAATGGGAAACTAACTTCAACGTCGTATGTGTTTTAACGTCGTCAAGAAAAAAACAAAACATGTCTATCGTCCTCTCATGTGCTTATAGCAGCAACATAGAATGGCAATACACGGGGTAAATATCCATCTCACCTTCTCCTTGTGGCCGATGTCCATGTGCCGAAGCTCTGCTGAGCTTGATACCGCGGCATGGAAGTCCGGACTGGACCAGCAGCTGGCTGTGGCTGGCCGTTGCGGCTGCTGCGGCCGCGAGATGGGAAAAGCGACATCAGTCAACTCTCCACTGTGTCGGCACCTGAGGCAATCTGTGACTGTTGCGCGGTTGTTGCATTAGACAATGTTCGAATTGTCTCTGCCGATGCCAAAATGTTGTTCAGTAACGCAGCAGCTTCTGTTAAATGACCGGAGAGCTCCTGGGAGGACATGTGCGCGCCAAAGCCGTTCCACTTCCTCTTCCGAGCTTCCTTCCTTTTACACTGAAATGCCTTCTGGTTACACTGAAATCTCAGTAGTATTTATGACAGAATTTCAATAATGTGTGTGAGAACACAACATTTCAGAGGGGGCATTTCAAGGGGCAGAGCACACATGTCCAGTTATGAAATATATGATTTATATATGTGGTGATCATCATATAGTTTTCATTCTTCTTTATGCTCAGTCATATAATATAATGCTTATGTAGCCCTCCCACTCAACTCTAATTTGTTACAGAATGGTCATGCAATACTCTTTACACCGGATACACCTTTAAACATAGGAGGCGAATTGAAGGGAGTCTACTAAATATTCAGTTTGGGATATGTCTACCTTAACTGGAGAATAGAACTCTGCCTAGGGTGCAGAGAGGCCTGGTTAGCTGATTTTATAGCTATGTTGTTTACGTGAGCTTACAGACTCCCATGCATACATTTACACATCATAGCCTTACAATAACCTCCTTAATCAGACATAAATAAACATGTCCACTTCAAATATACATTATAACACATAAAATTTTTATTAACACACACGTAAATAAATAAGTATATAAATAGATAGATAGATAAATAAATACATAAATAAATACCCGGGATTTTGTAAAACTCAAGTTATGGTACCATGTCGTTGGCGCGCAAGTTGGAGCTCATTTGAATCCTTGTTAGAACTGTCTTCTCAATACTCACGGATCCTTTGAAATTCAATGGAGAAAAGGTGATGAGAGATGGAGACGAAAAAACACCCGTCCTGGAGACACATCCGTATCAGCAGGTTTCCTGGCGACAGCGTGAAGCAGCAGCAGCAGCAGCAAGCGGGGCAGCAAGTTCAGGTCATTGGTAGCTCAAACTTCTTGGTAACGTCGATAGCACAGGCTAACTTAACAACATAGCTATCATTCGAGATAGGTATCGTTAATATAGCTAGATAGCCGGATAGCTGACGGTGATACAGTAACAAGGTGAACGTACCACAGTGAATGTACCTTATCGCATACGGCTATATCATTAATGTTATCGTTTACGCTATGTATACCAGTCTGTAAACTAAACACAGAATATATCAACACCGAATCTCTCGCTTAGCTACTTAGCCAGAGTCGTCTCACTTTTTCTCAGACTAACTCGAAACTCTCCCCGCTTCTTTTTTGTGTCCCACCCCCTTCTCAGAATCCGGTAGGCAGTTGACGCCCAACCCTGACTGGCACTGATTGGCTAATAAAATATTGACATTTGGTTACCCAAATAAACACAGGAAACGACATGAGTCATTCAAAACCATTAAGAGCATAGAACAATTCAGTACCTTTCACAATAAAGAACCACATATATATTTCCACATAAATTATAACTTAGCTCACACAGCAGTAATTTAACCAACAATATCTCAACTTATTCTGCTTATTTGTTAACCCAACACATATTTAAACAAACAAGATATTAACACATTTTTTCATTTAACCAGGGCACTACACTCTCCCCCCACCAAAAATGGTCATGCCCTCATGACATGTACAACACATAACCCACATATTTTTTTATGAACAGGTTACACATTCCCCTTTTAACCTATCCACTTATAAAAGGTGCTCTTATATCTCTTTAAAGGAGATGGATAAATCATCTTTCTTGTCACCAACCTTAACTAGGGAGACAGTATGGGTACTAACTGCTACGGACGTTGGACTCCCTAATAAGTCATATGTTAGTCTGGTGGGGACTCTTTTTAGTCTCTGAGGTTGCCTGGTCTCGTCTGAGCTCCCTGCAATACTGTCTTGTCTCAGAGTTGGTTCATCTAATGTCTGTGTCTCAGTGTCTCTCTCAGCTTCAGCAATCAAGTTATCTTGTACTGAGGGTTCATTCTCATCAGCTGCTGCAAGCTCCTTAGCTGTAGCCTCTTCCATCTCTGAATTACTGGTAGAGGCAGTTAGATCCAGGTCCAGACTGGGAGGTTCTGACTGATCAATTTCCTGAGGTTCTGGGTGCTTTGGCACTCGTGTTGAATGATAATCATACCATACACCCATTTCATCATCTTCGGAGTCAGATGCAGACTCAGTCTTGTCATCATGCTCAGGCGCTGGTAAACCAGAAAGATTCCAGTTTTCAGTCCTCTTTGCTTTGAGTCTTTGGCTAGCTCTCCTTTTAGGTTTGAATGTATCTTTTGTTCTTCTCAAACCTCAGTTGCACCTCCTGTCCAATAGGCAGAATGTGATTTCGGTGCAGTACTTTGTCAGAGCCCTGTCCATTCTCTGGCTTCAACTTGAAGACAGGTAAACCAGGAAGTTGACTCTCCACAACATATGGTGTAGCTCTCCAGCGGTCAGCTAGCTTGTTTTTTCCTTGTAGCCCAAGGTTTCGGATCAAAACCCTATCACCCGAGACTAATGGACAGAAACGAACTCTCTGATCATAACGGTTCTTATTTTCTTCATTTTTCCTGTTCGCCATACTCTCAGCCAGCTGATAGGCATTCTGTAGCTCTCTTTTCATGTTTTTAACGTACCTCAAGAAGGATTTGGTGGAGGTACCATCACTTGAGACTCCAAATGCCACATCTACGGGCAACCTGGCCTCTCGCCCGAACATGAGAAAATATGGCGAGTGGCCTGTTGACTCATTTTGCGTGCAGTTGTACGCGTGCACAAGATGGCTGATGTATCTGCTCCATTTACTTTTGTCCTGTGTTTCAAGAGTACCGAGCATGTCAAGAAGAGTTCTATTGAACCGCTCAGGCTGTGGGTTGCCTTGAGGGTGGTAGGGTGTGGTTCTAGATTTCTTTATGCCAAGCATGCTCAACAGCTCATGAATGAGCCGACTCTCAAAGTCTCTGCCTTGATCCGAGTGCACCCTCTTTGGTAGACCATAGTGGACAAAATACTGTTCCCACAGGACCTTAGCGACTGTAGATGCCTTTTGATCCTTAGTTGCAAACGCTTGCGCATAGGGTGTGTAGTGATCTGTAACTACAAGCACATTGCAGATGTTTCTGGAGTCAGGCTCGATTGTCAAGAAATCCATACAGACAAGATCCATGGGCCCCTCACTGTTAAGATGTGACAACTCAGCAGCTCACTTAGGCAGCGTTTTCCTCTGAATACACCTGGAACAATTTTTACAATACTTTTCAACCTGTGTTTTCATACGAGGCCAATAAAATCTCTCTTGTACCAGGCCATAGGTCTTGTCAAACCCAAGATGGCCCGACTGGTCATGCAGGGACTGAAGAACAGTCTCTCTGAACTCTTGTGGGAGTAAGAGTTGCTGGCGAACTGGTTTGTTGGGTGACTTACAGATTCGGTACAGTACAGAGTCTCTGACCTTTAACTTTTCCCATTCTTTTAGTAACAATGACACATCAGGATGTTTTCCTTTGTTAGCCCGGTCAATACAGTTCTGAACAACAGCATGCCACACTTCTCCAATGCATGGGTCTTTCTGCTGAGAATGTGAGATATCTGCTGAAGACATTTTGGACAATGGCTGGGTGCTTAAAGAAGACACATAACAAAAGGTTCTGGGTACAGCATGCTTGGATGAGCCCAGCAGATCAACAGCTCTGCAATGGCGGTAATGAGGTGGCCTGATTGACGACATATTACAGACAGCTTGGACGCTAGAAGCAGGCATGGATGTTTCCTCCTCACCAGAATCATTGTTGTTAGCATGAGGACGCCGTGACAATGCATCCGCATCAATGTTTTGTTTTCCAGGGCGATATTTCAGGTTGAAATCATATGTTGACAGCTCTGCCAACCATCTATGTCCTGCCACGTCCAGCTTAGCTGTGGTTAGGACATATGTTAACGGGTTGTTGTCTGTGTGAACCTCAAACTTGACTCCATAAAGGTAATCATGCAGCTTGGTCGTTACAGCCCATTTCAAAGCCAAAAATTCTAGCTTATGCATGGGATAATTTTTTTCTGATGGCGAGAGGCTCCTACTGACAAATGCAATGGGACGCAAACCTTCTCCTTGGTCCTGATAGAGGACATCTCCCAAACCTTCTCTACTTGCATCAACATGCAGGACATAAGGCAGCTTTGGGTTGGCGATTGCTAGGACAGGTGCTTCTGTAAGACTTTCCTTTAATGTCTCAAAAGCTTTCTCGCAGTCTTCATCCCACCTCGCCCCAAACGGCTCTGAGGGGTGGTACCACTCTTTTGTTTCCATGTCCGTTTTTGAGTTCTCTTTCTCTCTGGTGTCCTTTTTAACTTTAGGCTTCCTCTCTGGCCTTCCAGTCACAATACAGCCTTGCAGTAGCTGATGGAGCGGATGACAGACTCTGGCGAAATCTTTCACAAACCGTCTATAATATCCACAGAACCCAAGGAAAGAACGGAGAGCAGTGACGTTCCCTGGGCGTGGCCACAATTTCACAGCATCAATCTTTGAAGGATCTGTAGCAATGCCATTGCTAGAAACAACATGACCAAGGTAGGTTACGGAGGGGCTGCAGAACTGGCATTTATCCAAGGATATTTTGAGTCCCTCCTCCTTTAATCTGTCAAGCACTTTAAGAAGGCGCTGCTCATGTTCCTCCAATGTTCTCCCAAAAACGATAACATCATCAAGATACACTAACACTTCCAGTAGGTTCATATCACCAACAGTCCTCTCCATAACACATTGAAATGTCGCCGGTGCTCCACAGATGCCTTGCGGCATTCTCTCAAATTGATAAAATCCTGCTGGACAGGTAAATGCCGTTTTTTCTTTGTCAGCAGCACTTAAAGGGATCTGATAGTAGCCGCTTCTGAGATCAAGCACGCTGAACCATTTGCTACCGCTCAGGCAGGTCAGGGCATCTTCCACACGAGGGACGGTGTATTGGTCAGGAATTGTCCTCCTGTTTAACGTCCTGTAGTCCACACACATACGTATGGTTCCATTTTTCTTGCGAACCACAACGATAGGGGATGCATAGGGGCTTCTGGATTCTGAAATTATTCCAGCTTCCTTCAGATCATTTAAATGTTTTCTCACATCTTCCAAATCACTTGGAGGTAAGCGTCTGGAGCGTTCTCTGAATGGCTTGTCATCTGTCACTCAAATGCTGTGTTGTGTGCTCTTTGCACAACCAACATCAAACTCACTGCAGGAGAAAACCTCTTTCCTCTCCATCATTTTCCGACACAGTCTCTCCTTCCACCCAGGAGGCACAGAAGAATCTGCGAAGTTGAAAGACGAGGGAGACAGTTGAGATGTGGACGGCTTATACACCTTCTTTTCAGGGACTGCATTTATCACATCCACCCGATACAGGTGAGCAATTTGCATGCCACGTTTCAATGACACAGAATGATTTGACACATTTCTCAAAGTGACTGTGATGCGACGACAATGGACAGCATTTGGTTTTTCAACAACAGGCATCACCAGAAGGTCTTCAGGGAAACAACCATCCTCTGGGCGGTCTATAAGGATAGTTTGACCAGAAGGACTGCCGGAAAACTTTGGAATGCCAACAACTTTTGCAACTCCACCAGGTAACAACACGAAGGGCTTCTTGTGAGTGAACCAGACTGTTCCTTTTTTTGGATCAGCTGTGTCATCTGAGGTGTCCTGAAACTTCTCATAAGCTTCTTTTATTACTGGGTGCACAGACAGGGTATGTAGGAAATTGTCTCTGTTTTGTGTTCTGCAGGAATGGAATAATCTCCTAACTATGGAGGTGTTTGTGCCAACCACGATAGAAATCTCCCCTTTCATGGCTGGATCTGGACACACAAGCACAAGTGTTTCTATGGTCTCAGCTACTCCCACTACGTCTCCAGCAAACTCAAGTTTCAAGCACATGTAACCATCATAAGGATATCGGTCTGCACTGAGGCCCCAAATCTCCAGGCACTCAATAGGGGTCAAAGGCAGGTGCTTCAGATACTTGTCATAAAAGGAGCGATACAGCAGGGTAACTTGGGACCCACTATCAAGCAAAGCTTTGGCGTAAATGCCCTCAATTTGTACCGAGACAATAGAGCTAGGTCCAATTAAACCCTCAGGCAGATTAGCCTTGCTTTCTTTTAGCGTGTCACACTTTGTGGAACGTGTTCTCTCCGGAGCGTCAGACCGTTCCACTACTGAGCTCCTGGGAAGTTTCCTGTCGGCTGTCTTGTTTTCAGGAGACGCTTATTCACTTTCCTGAGATTCTCTGGGTTTTCACACTCCCGCTGGAAGTGACCATCTTCACCACACTTGTAGCAAAAGACATCAGCACCATACTGAGGTCTGGGAGCTCGTTCCTTTCCACCTGCATATTTTCCAGCAGCATTCTACGTGTGTTTCTGGGATACATGCTGCGGTGAATTTCCAGATGCGGCTACAGAGGCAGACAGCAGGTGTGCAACATCACTTTTAAGCCCCTGAAGTTCCCTTCTAAGACTCTCTATTGCCGGGTCATTTTCCACTATGACAGGTACTGGTGCAGACTCTGGCTGTTTTGGCACCACTGATGCTGTAGCACAACCTGCACACCTAACCACAGATGAAGAAGCAACCTTCTTTACCCTTTCTCTTTCAAGAATCATCCCCTCTTCCTCTCTTACATCACGAAGTAGCTCAGTGAAACTTGGAGGAGGCTGTAGTTTGTAAGTCATTCTTATACGAAGGGCGGCAAGATCATGAGTGAGAGCACCTCTTGCAATTTGTTCAATATGTGCCCTGTTCATGTCAGCCACATCAATTCCACCTTTACGATGGACACTTGTCTAGTCTGAGTAAGTATTCTGACAGCTTTTCAGCTTCTTGTTGGAATGTATTACGGAACCTCACCATGAGATCAGCTGCACTGTCTGTGGTCCCAAAAGCTGTTTCTAGGGCCTTAAGATACTCACCGGCAGTGGCATGAAGGTTCGTGGCTCTCAAACCCCGGACAATGTCTGCGGCTGGCCCTTTAAGACTCTCAGCTATTCTCTGCTTCTTGACAACATCAGAACACTGCCACTCATCCAGCATGTGGGTGGTCTGTTCCGCCCAGGCGTCATACTCCTCTTCTCCATGTGGCGTTGGTTTCATGCACGAGAACAAGCGAAGTTTGCGATAGCCTTGTCCGTCCATAGGTGGGGCTTGACATTTTTCAACTAGTGAAGAGATGGCATTCACACGCTCTGTGTTCAGGTCTGGAACAGCAGGTGGAGCAGGAGTAGGGCTAAGCAAGCCTGTCACATCATCTAAGGTCTTTCCTTCACTGGCTAGGAATGACACTAGCTTGGACTGAAAACCTCCTTTGTCAAAAGTTACGTAGGAACTTTGAGTGTCAGGGACACTTACTACCCAAAGTTCTGAGTGGTCTCCAGCTGCCAACTGTTCAGGTATGTCAGTCTTAGTCATGTCATGTGTGGTTTCAACTAAGACTAACTGTTTGTTATGAGTGTGTGCTAAACACCGTCCTCTAACTTTAGAGCGACCAAATATTTTAGCTTCATCAAGTACCTTATAAATGGTCTCATCACTAACATCAAGAGAAACCTCACTAAGCACAATACATTTCTTCACATCAATACCTTTATCGTCACACCATTTGAATATTTGCTCTGACTTCATGTTTTGTTAGCTGTACAAAAAAAACACTCAAAATAAATTTAGTGGTTACAGGCTATATCTACCTCAGTTAGCATTGACTTCACTTACTCTCACAATTAGTTTGCTCACAAATACAAGGAACAGTAAACAATATTATCCCGGACGAGCCCCCACGTGTAGCCCTCCCACTCTTTTTTTATAAACATTTTTTTATTGGGAACCAATGTCATACATAAAACAAGCTCAACGTACAGGTCTGTGTTCCACAGTCATTTTTCCCCCTTTTTTTTGAGAAGGAGTGCTATAACAGGAACAAAGCAACACCTTCCTTCAACCAGCCACCCACCCACCCCCAAATATAACAAAACGTCCTCCGGGATCAGATATAACCAGTCTAACAGAGGATCCAACTGTTCTTTTCTGGGATATATTTGAATTAACCATCAATCACATCCAAAGGGTTTGTAACTAGAGTAGAAAAAACTCGAGTAATGTCATCACGAGTCCTGAATGCGCTCTCGATAAAACAGTTCAGCCTGCTCTGGGGAGTCAAAGATATGATTCACGCCGTTGAAAGTGACACGCAGCCGGGCAGGGTAGATCATGCCGAATCGTATCCCTTGCCGAAACAGTGAGGATTTCACCTGGTTAAAGGCGGCCCGCCTCTTTGCCACAGCAGCGCTGAAATCTTCATAAAACTTGATGCTATGGCCCCTGTAGGTCATGTTGCGATGTTCCTTCGCCCACTGAAGTACTCTCTCCTTCTCAATGTAGCGATGAAAACGCACTATCATAGGGCGGGATCCTTGTAGGGGCTTCGGACGGAGGCTGCGATGAGCCCGGTCCAGTTCTGGGCAGGAGTTAGACAGCGCGTCCCCGGATACCTCCTTGAATAAATCTGCCATGAGCTGTCTCGGGTTGTTGCCTTCAATGTCCTCGGGTAGACCAATCACTCTCAAGTTCTGACGTTTTGAGCGAGAAATCAGGTCTTCCAAAGCCACTTGAAGTGTGCCTTTTTCTTCCGTTAACGAGGTCAGCTTGGTCCGCAGCTCGGCAACCTCTTGGTCCAGGCTAGTGATGCTATCCGAGTGGGATGACAGGGCTGTTTCCATCTCCGAAATGGTGGAGGTGTGTTTCGCCACAGTGGTAGTGATTAGTTCTAAGGATAAATTAATGGGTGCTAGGGCCTCGCACAACGAAGCGTTGAGCTCTGTAGCCATACTTTTACTGAATTTTTCTAACTCAACAACGAGCGCTTCCAGTGTGAGAGGAGCGGACCCAGTAGCCATCTTGCCAGCGTCGTCTCCAAACTGAAAAGAAGTTTGTTGTGCCTGGTTTTTCCCAGCTGCTCGTATAGTTATGCTCATTCTCGTGCAGAAATAGAAACAAAACAAACTGTTGCACCAAAAGTGAACTGAAAATGTAGACGCAATTTGGAAAATATACTGAAATGATACGGAGGCATACACCACACGTCTTTCCACTACATCGTTCAACCGGAAGTCCGTAGCCCTCCCACTCAACTCTAATTTGTTACAGAATGGTCATGCAATACTCTTTACACCGGATACACCTTTAAACATGGGGAATAGAACTCTGCCTAGGGTGCAGAGAGGCCTGGTTAGCTGATTTTATAGCTATGTTGTTTACGTGAGCTTACAGACTCCCATGCATACATTTACACATCATAGCCTTACAATAACCTCCTTAATCAGACATAAATAAACATGTCCACTTCAAATATACATTATAACACATAAAATTTTTATTAACACACACGTAAATAAATAAATATATAAATAGATAGAT
Organism: Albula glossodonta; assembly: GCA_019788955.1. NCBI lineage: Eukaryota > Metazoa > Chordata > Actinopteri > Albuliformes > Albulidae > Albula > Albula glossodonta. The sequence goes on along the minus strand of JAFBMS010000057.1, from coordinate 576,370 downwards.
AGATAAATAAATACATAAATAAATACCCGGGATTTTGTAAAACTCAAGTTATGGTACCATGTCATTGGCGCGCGTGTTGGAGCTCATTTGAATCCTTGTTAGAACTGTCTTCTCAATACTCACGGATCCTTTGAAATTCAATGGAGAAAAGGTGATGAGAGATGGAGACGAAAAAACACCCGTCCTGGGGACACATCCGTGTCAGCAGGTTTCCTGGCGACAGCGTGAAGCAGCAGCAGCAGCAGCAAGCGGGGCAGCAGGTTCAGTTCATTGGTAGCTCAGACTTCTTGGTAACGTCGATAGCACAGGCTAACTTAACAACATAGCTATCATTCAAGATAGGTATTGTTAATGTAGCTAGATAGCCGGATAGCTGACGGTGATACAGTAACAAGGTGAACGTACCACAGTGAATGTGCCTTATCGCATACGGCTATATCATTAATGTTATCGTTTACGCTATGTATACCAGTCTGTAAACTAAACACAGAATATATCAACACCGAATCTCTCGCTTAGCTACTTAGCCAGAGTCGTCTCACTTTTTCTCAGACTAACTCGAGACTCTCCCCGCGCCTTTTTTTGTCCCACCCCCTTCTCAGAATCCGGTAGGAAGTTGACGCCCAACCCTGACTGGCACTGATTGGCTAATAAAATATTGACATTTGGTTACCCAAATAAACACAGGAAAGGACATGAGTCATTCAAAACCATTAAGAGCATAGAACAATTCAGTACCTTTCACAATAAAGAACCACATATATATTTCCACATAAATTATAACTTAGTTCACACAGCAGTAATTTAACCAACAATATCTCAACTTATTCTGCTTATTTGTTAACCCAACACATATTTAAACAAACAAGATATTAACACATTTTTTCATTTAACCAGGGCACGACACTTAATACTGCTAAAACCCGTTACGTTGAACCACATGACACATAAAAATGAATACAGCGTGGATGGAGGCGAGGCAATGGTGCAGCTGTCCGTTCTAGCTCCTTGTCGGCGCAGTGACTATCAAACTACCTCTCCAAGGACATCATCCCGTCGGACCTCTGCCCTATGAAAAGGCAGGCTCGTTCATTCTTATGGTTCAAGGATACACTAAATTATATGATATCAAAGTCATTGAGTAACGCTGACAGAAAAGAGCATGCACTGATAGTTACGTATTTCATTGTTTGTATAGCCTAGTTATGACCTATAAAATATAGGGTATCCTATCTAGCTAACTAGTGCTAGCTAACTTGCTTGTCACAATTTGCCATTGTTTTCATGGGGGCCTATCTTAGCTAGGTAGCTAGATATGATGATGATAATTGTTTGACAGTCAACTATATTTATTGTTCTTCTGTAATAATGTATCACTAGTGAGTTACATGTCTGCTGCAGGTCCCAATTAGCGATCGCCGATTTTTGACAGGTGTGAGGTTGTTCTATGTTCTGCACTCTCACACTCGGAATGCGAAATTCCGGTTATGTGTGAATGTACTGTCAGTCATATTAAGGAAAGAGTGTTGCTGTTTGAAAAGTCGTTGGCGGTAATGCCTTCTTCTTCTTGCAATTATGTATTCCATACTATTGGAATCAACAGCGAAACAGAGATGTTAAATTCAGCCAAGATTAATAGTCAGCATCCATCCTGTTGCAAGCATTAAAATAATATAAATGTAAAGAGCACGGGTCATTATGGAACTTTGACCATTTTTGCCTATCGGTAATATCTCCGAAGTCATGTTATGACTCCTGCTGGCCTAGTCAATGTACAACAATTTATTTTTCTACCTTCAAGATTTGTGCTCCGAATACACCTGCTTTTGAGATCTGTTAAGCGTAGGAATTTCTCTTGTGGAAGAATACTGCTAATTCGGGCATTGCACCCCATAATTTGCATGATACCCCCATTTGTTTTCAGAGGACACTCCCTGACGTTGCACTTCTACGTCCCTTTATTACTTCAGAGGTGCAAGTGGCTTTTTGTGCTTGTTCATTTTTCATGTTACGGTGCTGGCGTGTTGCTGAAAATAACTTTGAGGGTGTAGCTGCAGTAATGGCGCGTTTTAAACTGATCTAGAATGTTGCACCTGCTGCAGAAAATAGAGCCCCTAATTGGGAAACTATTACAGCCTTGACAAACAGTATATATGCGTTTTTATTGCTTTGGTCATAGACAACACTCCCCTGCCCCGGTACTTCCCCAATCCAAAGAACACTTCAGATCCCAGAACGGTGTTTCCATTTCAGCAAGCTGTAAGTTATAAGCAATAGCAGAAAAACGGCACCTGATAATGGTCACATCAAATAACAAACATGAGGTAGCAGAGATGTGAATTCCAAATGAATTGTTATGATTATTAAAATCAATGCAAGCACAACCAAAAAAAAAAACCTATGAGACAAAAGTTTTTAAACAAACTGTTCTTCCTCCAGGTTAATAGTGGACGTCATTGAAATGTGTGCAGGTAAGGAAACAGCCAGGAGAGAAAGGGCAACTTACCGGAAGGGGACAGCAACCACACATGAAGGTGTCAGATACACACCCTGCAAATGGTGAAGTAACAAAAATTAATATGTGCAATACAGGGTCTACACACACATTTGTGTAGGTATACACAGCCAATGAGAAGGTCCACCTTCCATGGAGGTCACTCCCACCTCCACCAGCACAGAGTCTCAAACCACATGATGCATTAAAACAAAGACCAAAAAAGAGAATCAAACAGTAAAAACGGACACACCCGAGCACCAATGATACACAGTTGATTTGTCAATTGGGAAGTACAGATGATAAGAATTTGTTGGCACACATCAGTACACAAAGGACAGAGCAACAACCTAAGATGTACTGGTGCTGTTTAAAATAAGCCCTTGCACCACACACAAAAGTTTTAAAACATGAACACCATTGTTTGTTCTATCACATCCACATGTTTGTCAAAGCAGTAAACCAGGGGTGTCAAACTGCAGTCCTGGAGGGCCGCAGTGTCTGCGGGTTTTTGTTCTTTCCTTTCGATTGGCAGCCATTTTAGGCCTTGGAAACCAGGTGTGTGGACTCTTTAGCCAACCAGTCATTTTAATTAATCAATTAAGTGCTAAAACACACCAAAAACCAGCTACCACTGCGGCCCTCCAGGACTGGAGTTTGACACCCCTGCAGTAGTTGAAAGGGTGGTCCCTGACTCCACCGGTTCCAAGCTGCCAGCTCCTGGAGGGTCTTGCCTCATGTCAGGTTGTCTGCTGGGTTGCTCCTGGTGTCCACGTAATGCCAAGCTTGCCGGTCTGTGAGCTCAGTGATGCGGGTGCCAACAAAGACCTTGAACCGGCATGATTCGGACTGGAGCTGGGTAAGGACTGTTGTGGAGTCAGTCCACAAGGTCATCTGCCGGATGCCTAGCATAAGCTCGGTTTTTCGGTTTTGTTCGACTATGTTCGTGTGTTTTCATCTCCTCCGTTTCCCACGGTCCATGTGCTTTTGTTTTCATTTGTCCTTGTGTCTGCCCTGCCTTCCTCATTACCTGATTGCTGATTTGTTTCGCCTGCCCTGTTACTCACCTGTGTCTCATTTGCTTGTTATTCCTCTGTGCATTTATACCCTGCCTTGTCCTTTGTTCTGTGCGAGTTTGTCTCCGTTTGTTTTCACTCTCTGTTGTGCTGCGAACAATTTGACCATTCTCTTGGATCATGTTTTTGTACTTTCGCTGAGACTCCCTGGACCATTGCCTGTTTTTTACTACATTTCTGGATTTTGAACTTTGGCTTCTGTTAATAAAACCCTTAACATGTATGTCCGCATCTGAGTCCTACCTGAGCCCTGACAGAGACACTAACAGAGTGACAGTAAAACAGTTGTTTTCTGGATCACTCCATGCCAAATACAAGCAGGAACAGTGTGGCTACCACCTGTTGTGGATAGGGGAGACAGGCAGAGACATCTTCAATGCAATGAGCTGAGGTTACTCATCAAAGACAGCAATTACACAAATAGTGAGGATATGGTCTGAGATCTGGGCCATGGATATGACATCACTTTGGAGAGAGCACACCCAACATGGATGTGACAGAGCAACTGGGATTGAGACAAACGCACAGAGCAGCAAGTGTGGAATCTGTGGGGGAAAGCTCACTGCACGCAGCAGTGTCCCACGAAAGGGTGGCAATGCAACACATGCAGAAAAGTTTAACCACTTTGTTAGGGCGTGTAGGGTGCAGTCACAAGGCCAGTTTAAAACGCAGACCAAAAAAAGTGAATGCAGTTGCTGACAGCATGGAATAGCACACAGACAAACTGTACATGGACTATCAGTAGACACATTCATATGCAGCAAGAGAGCAAGCCTTTGTGGAGGTAGAGGTAGGAACAAAAAGGCGTAAAGTCAGGTTTAAACTTAAGAACATATTATGACGAGGACAGGCCATTCGGCCCAACAAAGCTCGCTATTACATTATTTAAAGAGTATCCAAAACTGCATCAAGTCCTGACTTGAACAAAGCAAGGGGCTCTGCCTCAACTACATGACCTGGCAACCCATTCCATGTATTGATAACTCTTTGCGTGAAATAATACTTTCTTACATCAGTGCGGAACTTGCTCTTAACTAGTTTCCATTTATGTCCCCTTGTCCTACAGACTGAACTCAACTTAAAAAATTTATCGTAGCTAACCTTGTTGAGTCCCTTTATAAATTTAAAAACCTCTGTTAAATCACCCCTTAGTCTCCTCTTGCTGAGTCTAAATAGGTTAAGTAACTTTAGTCTTGCCTCGTAGCTTTTATGTTTCATGCCAGGAACTAATTTAGTTGCCCTCCTTTGTACTTTTTCAAGACCCTCGATATCTTTCTTATAGTGCGGTGCCCAGAACTGCACACAGTATTTCAAGTGTGGCCTAACTAAAGCATTGTATAATTTTAATACAACCTCCTTAGATTTATAATCAATACTTTTGGCTATATATCCTAGCATCCTGTTGGCCTTTTTTACTGCTACAGCACACTGCCTAGATCCTGTTAGGTTTTGGTCAACTATTACTCCCAAGTCTTTTTCAAATTGAACACAATCTAGTTTACTTCCTCCCATGAAGTAGTCTCGTCTAATGTTCTTGTTGCCCACATGCAAGACTTTACATTTAGTTAAGTTGAATGTCATCTGCCAGGTATCTGCCCACATATGGATGCTGTTTAGGTCTTCTTGTATTACCTTAGTTGATTCTATACTGTTCGCTAGACCCCCCAGTTTTGTGTCATCTGCAAATTTGACTATTTTACTACTAACCCCTGCATCAAGATCATTTATGTAAATAAGGAAAAGCAAAGGCCCCAACACTGATCCCTGCAGGACTCCACTTCTCACAGGACCCTGTTCTGAAACAATTCCTCCAACAGTTACACTCTGCTTTCTACCAGTCAGCCAACTTCGAACCCACTCAGTGATAGCTCCTGATAATCCTGCAGATTTCATTTTCACTATGAGCCTATCATGCGGAACTTTGTCGAATGCCTTTTGGAAGTCTAAATAGATAATGTCTAAGCTTGGTTTGCATCTAAACATGCTGTAGCTTCCTCAAAAAAGTCCAGGAGGTTTGTTAAGCATGACCTCCCTCTGTGAAAACCATGCTGGGTATCGTTTAAGATACCATTTTGTTCTAAGAATAATTCCAAATTGTCCCTAATGATGGCTTCCAGTAATTTACAAGAGATACAAGTTAAGCTGACAGGCCTATAATTTCCTGGATCAGTATGGTCTCCTTTCTTATAGATAGGTACTACACTGCCTAGCTTCCAGTCATCTGGTATTTCTCCAGTTTTAAGAGATTGCTTAAAAATAACTGTCAGCGGTTTGTAGACCTCTAGTTCCTTGAGGACTCTTGGAAATATTCCATCAGGACCTGCTGCCTTATTTGTTTTAAGTTTTCGAATTTTATCTAGCACTTCTGTGTCATATAAATCAATTTCCTCCATAAGACTCTGAGGACTGAATTCTCCTGGAGGCATATGAGCGAACCCTTCACTCATGAAACTCTCCACAAAGTCGTTGTTTAGAGTATCAGCAATAGCCTTGTTATCATAAACCATAAGTCCATCCTTGTTTTTTAAACCTCTTATCTCAGCCTTAAGTGTCCTTTTTCGATTGTAGTATTGGAAGAAGCGTTTGGGGTTGTTCTTTGCATCTAGTGCAATCTGTCTTTCCAAACGCCTTTTATCTTCCCTTATTCCTTTCTTAACTTGAGCACGCATTTTGCTGTATTCAATCTTTTTTGTCTCAGAGCTGTCTAACTTAAATTTTCTAAATAGTTCCCTTTTATGTTTCAAACTATCTTGTAACGCCTTATTCATCCACTGTGGGTGCCTATTTTTCAGCTTCCCTTTTCGCACTTGCGGAATGAATTTACGCTGGACATTCAGGATAATCCTTTTAAATATGTTCCACATTTCTCTTACAGTTCTACCATCTAGAAGATGTACCCAGTTTTTTATTTCTTGTATAATCACGCATTTTAATAAAGTCGGCTCGTCTAAAGTTGAAAATTCTAGCATTGGAGGATGTAGTCTTAACTCGCCAAAAAATTTCAAATGTAACTGCACTATGGTCACTTGTTCCAAGTGGCTCCCCTACCTCGGTAGAGCCACTTGCAGATTTGATCAGGATTATTACACAGAACCAGGTCTACAATTGTGTTCTCTCTTGTAGGTTGAGTAACAGCCTGTATCAGAAAACAATCATTTACAACATCCAGAAACTCTTCCTCACATTTACCCTGACCAGACACAGTTTCCCGATTAATTGAGGGGTAATTGAAGTCACCCATTACTATTGTCTCACCCTCCTGACATGCCAGTGTAATGTTATCAAAGATCATCCTGTTGACACTGCTGTCAGAGGCTGGTGGCCTATAACATACTCCGACATTCAGACCCTTTTCATTTTCCCCCAGTATTTTAATCCACATGTCTTCACTAACACCAAGGGGCTCTATACCTGGAAGTTCCTGGATATTAAGATAATCCTTTACATACAGAGCTACGCCCCCTCCTCTTCTATTGGTTCTATCTTTTCTAAGCACCTTGTATCCCTTTATGTTATACTCATCCCCATCCCCTGCACCAAGCCACATCTCTGTGATCCCAGCAACATCATAGTTACTATTACTCATAACTGCTTCTAGATCCAAAATTTTATTTTTTATGCTTCTAGCATTTAAACAGAGAAATTTCAGGGCACTGTGTGCGCATTTCCCATCCCTCCTCTCCACCTCCAGCTGCCCAAAACCACCTCTATGACAGTGCTGCTCTAACTGATTTGCAATTATGGTTCCCTCACTACCAATAAAATAATTAGCCTTAGTGTGTTCTATTCCCGCAGTCTGTCTATCCGGTTCAGGTGTAACCCGTCCCGCTTGTACAGGTCACCCCTGTTCCAAAAGGAGTCCCAGTGCCCCATCAACCTGTACCCCTCTTTCCTTCACCAGGTTTGTAGCCACATGTTAAACCTCCATGTAAAGGCTTGCTTCCCTTTGCTTGCACGTGGTACCGGTAGAATTCCAGAGAAGACTACCGTGGAGGTTCTGCTCGTAATCTTCCCCGCTAGCTCGATAAATTTATCCTGCAGAACCTCACATCTACCCTTTCCTCTGTCATTGGCCCCAAAATGGACCATGACCACTGGATCCTCCCCCGCTCTGGCCAGGAGCTTGTCCGTACGCTCCAGGTCTCCAAACTGGGCACCAGGTAGGCAACAGACCATACCAGACTCCTTGTCGCGCGAACACACTATGCTATCTACCCCTCTAATGATTGAGTCCCCCACTATCACTAACTCCCTTTTCTTGGAGGATGAGGCCGCCTGGGTGCCCTGGGGCTCTTCAGTCCTCCCACTCACAGGATCGCGGGCCAACTCGTCATGTAGTGGCATGAAGCGGTTGGTCACCGCAATCTCTGGAGATGCCACTGCACTTGGGATTTTTCGCCCCTTTCTACGCTTACGCCCTACTGTAACCCAGCTCTCTCGCCCTGTCTGGTCTGTATCTTCTTCCCTACCCGGCTTTGGTGAGCGCACTATCTCCCTATAGGGTGTAGTAAACAGTTCCTGGAACTCTAACAATTCAGGATTACTGTGGAGTCCAGGTAGTTAGGCTTCGAGATCAAGAATCTTGCTCTCTAAGTGCTCAACTAGTCGGCAACGGTCGCAGATGAACTCATCCTCGAGGGGTCCTTCCAGAAATCCCAAAACTCTCGCACAGTTTTGGCCACATTTTCTCCCCTAACTAAACATGCGTTCCCTAAACAAAGATTTACTGCCGAGACAGAATTACTGGCTAAAAAAGTGCTAAGAGCACCGAGGTGGCTCAGAGAAGCCAAAGGCAGAAACCAAACACAGGAAAAGCCACTGCGTCGAGATACAAGATTCAACAAAAATACGCTAGCAGCAAGCAAAAGCAGACTCTGTAACACAACCAGAATCGGGATATCCTTAAAGCAAACACTGGAGAACGGTAAAAAACAAAGTAAACAAGCGAACTGGCTGGCTAACTAACTTCCTGACTAACTACCCCAGTAGCGACCTAGAGTATGTCCCTTAAAGATTTGCTATTTAAAGATTTAAAGATTTGCTCCTGGGAGGGCGAAAAACCACAGAAAAACCTCTCGTCAGCTCGACTATGCGCCGAATTAGCAGCGTTTGCTGAAGAGCTACGGAGGAAAAAAGGTGGAAAATTCCCTCCCTGTCCCCTAATGGCAACAAAAGATTACACTTTAGGAGCAGATCAAGCCTACCTTATTTAACAGCTAGGTGAGTAGCCCCAACTTTTATTTTAATTAGTATGCGAATTAATGAATGCGAATTAATGAAAGAGCACAGAGCGCAGAGACCACTCCACTCCACAAACACAGAGCGAACTCGTCCAGGCTAGAGCAATCAAGCAGAGAGAGCAATCGAGCAGTTTTCAGTCCAACTTGATACAGATTCCAAAGCTAATATCATTCCAGCCTGCCTATTCCACCAAATGTATGGCAGTGTAGTGCTAGGGCCACCAACCAGCAAACTCACAGGGTATGGTGGGCAGGCACTGAGAGTTAAAGGGTCCTCCTGTCTTAGGCATATGCGCGTGTTTGGACCTTAACTTAGTCAAGCTGGTGTACGTAGTCAGTGCACAGCCAAAAATGCCCGCAACTACAAATGTCATGGATGAGCCTGCAGATGTGTGCAAAGGCGTAGGCCTATTTCCAGGGGAGTGCAACCTTTGCCTAAAGCCCTCAGCCATACCAGCAGTGTACCCCCCCCCAAGGCGCATCCCATATGTCCTGAGTAGTCAGCTCAAGGATGAGCTGGACAAAATGGAAAAGACATACATTATCCAAAAAGTCACTGAGCTAACAGAATGGGTTAACGCATTAATAGTGGTAGAAAAACACAAAACAGGAAAACAACAGATCTGCCTCCACCCCCTAAACAAGGCCATCCAGGGACCACACTACTCCCTCCTCACACTGGATGACATCATACCCCGACTAGCTGGAGCACAGTACTTCAGTGTCCTAGATGCCAGGTCAGGATATCAGGCTATAAAGCTCAGTACAGAGTTTTCCATGCTAATAACCTTTAAGACTGTCTTTGGGAAGTACAGACTCAAAAGACTGCCATTCAGGGGTGATTTCAGCATAGGACGAGTTTTAGAGGTGCATCGATGAGGCCTACGAAGGGCTACCAGGTGTGTCCGCCATTGTCATTGTATGTACACAGAAAAGAGGAGCACGACGCCAACCTACACGCCATGCTAGAAAGAACAATGGAACAAGGGATAATGCTGAACCCAGAAAAAAGCATCATCTACCTAAGTGTTCCTAAGGTAAGCTACTTTGGACATAGACTGACACGAGAGGGCATCTAGCCTGACTCCAACAAGGTTAAGGCAATTAAGGACATGGAAACACCACAAAGCAAAGCCGAGACAGAAACCATTTTGGATATAGTCACTTAACTGTCCAGATTGTTCCCCAGACTCTCCGACGTCATGACATCACTCCGCCAGCTGTTGAAAGAGAACAATGAGTTTGCGAGGGACTCCAACCATGACAATGCTTTCCAGCAGGTCAAAGACCTCCAAACACAGGAACCGGGTCCAGTGCTTACGTATTTCAATCACCCCAAGGATGTCACAGTGCAGATTGATGCTTCCCAGAGTGGCCCGAGCAGTCCTGCTATAAGAGGAGAAGCCAGTCGCATATGCTTCCAAGGTGCTGAATTAGAAAAAGTATGCAAAAATTGAATCAGCGCTGTATGCAGTGGTTTTTGGATGCAAACGATTTCACCAATACCGGTCCAGATGGCAGGTGTCAGTTGAATGATACCATAAGCAACAAGAATCCATTCTACGTAAACCCCTGGCAGCAGTGCCCCCATGACTTCAATGCATGATACTACAGCTGAAAAGGTACGACATCAGCATAACCCACCGCCCGGGAAAGGCCATCTTAGTTGCAAACACGCTGTCAAAGAAGTCTGAAGAAGGCTGTGACAACTCATTGACTCCTAAGTGCACACAGTGCTCAGTAATGCACCAGTAAGTGACAGCAAAATGGCAGAAATCAGAGAAGCAACAGCCCAGGATGAGCAGGTCTCCACGCTGAAACAAGTGATTCGCTCTGGTTGGCTTGAGTCAAGAAAGCAATGCCTGCCAACCATTACTAACTATTGGAACTACAGAGATGAAGTGTCGGATATGGACAGCATTCTGTTGAAAGGTGAGAAGATCATTGTGCCACACTCACTCAGAGCTTAAATGCAGCTAGCTAGAGATATGTTATTTTGGCCAGGGATGGGGAAACAGTTCGAGACACTGGTCTCACAACTCCCCAAAGAGCCAATGCTTTCACACCCCATTCCGGACAGGCCTTGGCATGCAATAGCCACAGACTTGGAACAACATAGTTGTAGTGAACTATTTCAGCTTCAACTTTGAGGTAAAAAAAAAAACTTCATAGCCTCACATCCTCAGCCATCAGCCTCACATCCTGAGCCACCAACTAGATTTGGAATAGCCAAGACCACAGTGAGTGATAACGGGCCTTGCTATAGCTCACAGGAATTTGCTAACTTTGTTCAGTCATGGGACTTTAAGCACATCACAAGCAGTCCTCAGTATCCACAGAGCAATGGGTTAGCTGAGAGGACTGTACAAACTGCCAAAGCCCTGATGGACAAAGCACATGCACAGAGAAAAGATCCGTACCTAAGTCTTCCAGAATATAGGAACACGCCAGTGAACAGGTTTAGCTCACCAGCCCAGCAACCGATGAGTAGGAGACAATGATCCGTTCTCCCAACCACCAGTAAGTAACCGTAGCCAAAGGCTGTCTGTCCGAGCACAGTGCACGCCAGGAGGAAATGGCAAAAGCAGTACTATGACTGAAACACTAGACTATTACCTGAATTGCCAGGAGGAGCCACAGTTTGTTTCAAACATTCAGCTTGGAACTGGAAACCTGCTACAGTCATCGGGCATGCAAGGGTTCTACAACATCCACACTGATGAAGGCATCACACTGAGGTGTAACCGGCATCATCTCCTGCAGACGTCAGAAAGTGATAGTGCCTGCAAACAATGTCCACAAGATGGTGCTGGAAAGAGCTCTGAGCCCCCACATCCAAAAGCTGAAACCGAAGTGGTGTTGGACTTGTAAACATTGGAAAAAATTTAAATAATTGAAAAAGAAGTTTGAAATTTATGTTTTCTTGAATGCATTGTTGACAATCTGTTGCACATAACAGTCTGGTAATGTTTGAGTTAAGAAACATTGAAAAATGTATCACAGCCATTGACATGATTTCTCTCGACCCAGGGCTGCAAAGTATATGACTCTAATCATGTCTCTGTTCTGATTATTTTATTAGACACTAAAAGAGTGACAGTAAAAGAGACAAAACATTATAAGGTGTCAGTAGCTAAGTGTTTTCAATCTGACAAGGAAAATTACGTCAAAAAATCTGATTAGAAAACATGAGTGAATGCTGTGAACACATTAGTCCTTAGATTAATGCAAGACTCAGTTTAAATCTAAAATATGGACTCACTTTGGATTTTACAAAGTAAATGGACAACTGGATTTGAGTACAGTAGGGGTGTAACAGTTCTTGGTTTTAAATCAAAACTGCAGTTCATAAGCGCAGGGTCTCAGTTCAAAGCTCATACAACTTGAATTGGGTTTTTCCTATTTATTTATTTATCTTGTGTGCACTATATTTGGACATAACTGTTTCTAATCTTTAAGACGCTGTTAACCTCTGCTGGTTAGTCCTTTTCTTACTGAGCTGCTGTCATTATCTGAAGCATTTAGATGTAGATTTTACAGTTTGCAAAATGTTTTTATTTAATATGATTGAATTTGGCTGAGATAGTCGATAGGCTCTCTAATGTTTTTACAAGAATAAAACACAATTTCTCAGCTGTTCTCTTACCTCCTCTGGTATTTAAAGCAGCTTGCCACCTGCTGTGTCCAAACACACCCAGCGTCCTTTTAAAATGCCAATGGTGCACTCGATGGTGGAGCGAGTATGTGCATGCTGTTGATTTAAGGACACCTCTTGGCGAGTCTGAGGGTTGGTGAGTGGTGTCATTAACCAGGGAAACAGGACATATCAGCAATCTCCTAAAATAACAAGTCATTATAGGAATAGAAACCCACTGTTGCTGGGATTTATAATTACTCAAAGATGCATACCAATTAGCCAGGCATCTCCAGCAGCTCCATGTTCAATGCACATACCCATAGAAATGTTTTGTAAAGGAGTTCTCACCTTGCATTATATATCTAGCATTGCAATTCGTGATAAGTCATGTTCGTTGGTGCTACTGCTACTTCACAAAAAAGCATATTTTAATTGTATTGCCCATTTGAAGTACATCTAGTTTCTGGCCTTGACAAGTCATTTGTAAGTGTAATCAGATCACTGAAACAATGATAACAACAAAATACAATTGATTTAAATGTATATATAAAAAAATAACTACATATAACTACTCAGCTCTTATATTTGGATTGCACTGCATGATTTTTAGAATATAATTACAGCATTGGGCCTCATTCACCAACCATTCTTAAGAGGAATTGTCTTCTTAAAACCCACTTATGCAGTTTTCATGAAGATTCTGACATTCACCAATGTTTCCTTATTTGGGAATTGTTCTTAGGTAAGAACAGAATCTACACACACTCAAGAGCACTCTTACAAACATTTGAGTGCTGACATGTTTGTGCAGAATAACTGGTTATTGTGTTTTCCTAAATACTACCGTTGTACAATATAGGATGTAAATTACAATAATATTTTTATAATTTATAAATATTTTTAAATCATTCTTTTCATTATTTTACAAGGCATTATGGTCTTTTAAAATAAATAAACACCACACTAACACTTCAATTCACATCAATTGTGTTAATTTAGCCGAGCTCTTCTGCAAGTCATAGACGGAATAAATCAACAGGCCACACAATGCATAAAATTCTCCAATACAGGAGAAGAACAGATCACAGTCAAAGAGGATTCCATTCTATTGCTGGTCTACACAACACCATCGGTACAATGGACTGCACACATGTGCGCATTAAGGCACCCTCTCCAGATCCATTCCCATATCTCAACCACAAGCAATAATTCTCCATAAATGTACAACTCATCTGCCACTCCCAGAACCATCTTCAGAATGTGGTCTCCCGCTTCCCAGGAGGTGCACAGAACTCCACGGTCAGAATACGAACAGACACAGAAAAGGCGCGCAGCGGGTCAAAAAAGCGCTTAAGTCGCGCAGAGTGTGGGTCTTAATAGACCCCTATGTCTATCTCCCCTTGAAGTTGACGGGAAGTAGTGTTAGCATGAGATCAACAAGTTTGTTTGGGTTTGGGTTAGGAAGGAGGGGAAAATCAGGGATAAAAATGCAAAAAAAGGAGACCCACCAGAGGTAAAGAAATTATAGATGCAAAAGAAATGCCCCCTTTAAACTGCATTTAGACAGCAGCACAGATTTGATTTGATCTTTAGATCTATTCTTTTGAAGGGTATTTGCATAATACTTTACAAGTGTACAGACTGGATTCATGTGTATAGACAAGACGAGTTAGTTTATATTTTTGGCATGGAATGATGATGCAATGTTGGTCGGGAAGTGTGACTATTTGCTGTTTAGACCTCAAAAGAAAGGATCACATACAACCTTGAGATGGAAAAAATGAGGTTTGAGACACAACTCGAACAGATGACTGTTTAAATGCAGCCTTACACATGGGTGTGGTACTTCAGGTGGATTGCCCTAATTTTTGAGAAATATAAGCTTTCAGTGTTTCCACGTATTACATGATTTCTCTTCATGAAAATGAGATACAAAGAAGTTGTTAACATTGATCATATGACCTTTTAAAATACATTGATTTTCCTTTCCAAGAAGCCACAGACCACTCAACAACAAGCGCTACCTAGCTTAGCAAAGGGATGTGGTTGAAATCTGCCAAGTTCATAACTCTTTCTGAACTCAAAGATTATAACAAAGTCAATGACAATGTACTCCTTTAAGCATTCTCTTCTCAAGCCATTAAATGTGACATTTATAAAGACTCAAGCAAGTTCAGAGTCTTGTCGGAGAATCTGTGACTAGGTTCATGTCAAGTTTCTTTTTTACATCACATCATCTTCTGTCTCCATGGTAGAGGACAGTGAATATGTTCTCATCGCACATTTTAACTTTTGTTCCTCTTCTTACTCAAGAGGTCTTTTTGAGGGTTAGCAAAAGATATGTATTTCCTCATTCCTATTCTCTTTTTTAGTTTCATTTTTTTCTTGTCATGTAATATTGATATTCTTATGGTGCTTAATGTGAACAAAACATAGCTAGAACTGGATTTATGACTGGGGCTGGTGTCTGTTTCATGAAGCGTTATAAATAAATCAGAATTATCCCATGATAACCAGTATGAGATAGGATGATTTCCCAACTAATGCCATTTTATTTTTTTATTGTTAAATGGCGCAAAGTGTGCATGCACATGAAAACTTTTAAATGCATTTGGGGAAAATGGGAAGGGTAATATTTCTTGGATGACTGAACTCTCTCAACACCATCAGTATGCTGCAACAAAGTTATAAGCAAAAAATAACCACTGATGATATGTTTTGTCACAAAACAATGGACAAACTCTAACTAGCTAAAAATATTCAAGTTCATGCTTGAACACAACATTTTTATTAAAAATGTGTTGACTAATGCAAAGTCAGATAATTGCTTTTGTGTTTTTAATAAATTACCATGGTGGTCAGGTGAGAAATGTTTCCTGAACAATTTATCACCTTTTCTTCACACAAATTCTTCTTCAAAAAATACCACAAACAGGTATGTGTTTACACTGTTTAGGGTGGATCGAAATCAAAATGAGAAGCAACTGAGCCAAGTGGTAATGGACTGGAGAAGGGTTTTTCGTGTAGTAATATGGCAGTTCCTTAGATTATATGTAGCTCCTCCCCGCCCAACCACCCACCCACCCACTGGAGGACCACATGATTTGTGAGAAAAATGGGCCACCACATTTCACACCACAACATGAGTTTGTTTCCTTCCTGCTTTTGGTATTATTAAAGGGAAGCAGTCATGTTTGTTTAAAATAACAGTGGGTTTAACAATCCCAGCAATCTGTAATATAAATATTAGATACAATTATTTTGTACTAGACCTGGATAAAAATGTATGCATAGCGAAATAACTTTATGTGATATTAGTTATATAGAAAACATTTGAAATATTTTAAAATCCATGGCTGAAAAACTTACTTCAATGGACTTCAAATCCTTGGAGATGGATGAATGAAGGACACCAGGGCTGAGGGATAAAGCATTGTCACTGACTTTATTAAACATAACATAACACTCATAACTCCTCCCCACATGCCAAATTCCAGGACGCAATCTTAACAGGAAAGCTTCACCCACCCACTAACAACAGTGTGTGTCAAGGCAGGTACATGAGTAGTATAGTCACTAATTTGGTACATGGGATCTACTCTACAAATAACAGCTGTGAATTTATGACTTTAGGTGCGGTCCACAGCATTTAAGACACTGCTAATCAGCCTGTACTGTCTCTTGCATAACATACAAAACACTTTATTCACTATTCATGAAACTTACAAAGCAAATGTTAGATATTCAAATACTATTTTCAGCACATGTACAAATGATAAATACATATGGAATGTGTACTAAAAAGAAAAACAGAGAAAAGAGGAACCACTCTGTGACTAATCTTACCCAAGTTCAAATATTAGCTCAACTGAATTCACTTCCCTCTGTCTAGACATGCTGATCATTGCCTTGTGACTTATCCCATCCATTTTTTTCATTTGATCTGTCCATTGTGTTTACAAGAAACTTTGAATTTGCTGTAGTGTCGCTTACTAAATTAACTTCAAAATGCAACACAAATCAGGTGCAACATTTTGATACCAACTTGAGACCTTTACCATGCTTTGGTCTGGACAGATGATATGATGACTATCAATGATAAAACATTTTCATCATGTATTATCATCTTTTTTGTTGGTGATGTGGAGTGTAAGTTTTTGACCTTCTACAGAAGTGAGCTTACTAATATTTTTGATTTTGCACATGCTCAACAGTGTTTTACATGGAATCAGTGTTTTACATGGAAGTTGCATGACCAAAGCATATGTTTAGCTAATCCTTCAATTACAAAAAAAATCATGATGGAAGAATAAATATAATTTTGGAGGGCAGAATTCTGAAGCCCCTTTCACAAATGCGCTGCAACCCTGAACTGTTCTAGACATTACCCGGAGGAGCTGTATGTGTGAAGACAAATCAGTCACACCTGACATTATACGGACTTTATCTGGCTAACTCCCTTGAACAAAGTCCGGGTAATGTCCTGTTGAGCCAATGTGTGAAAAGAGCACGTCAAAACGTTTTAATACTAGCCAAGCTAGCGTTTTTTCCTTTTTACCAATGCTTAGGAAAGTGGTATGTGTCAAAGTAACATCCACATGAATGGCAGGACCCAAGGTTTCCTAGCAGAACATTGCCCAAAGCATCACACTGCCTCCGCCAGCTTGCCTTCTTCCTATAGTGCATCTTGGTGCCATGTGTTCCCCAGGTAAGTGACGCACACGCACCCCGCCATCCATGTGATGTAAAAGAAAACGTGATTCAACAGACCAGGCCACCTTCTTCCATTGCTCCGTGGTCCAGTTCTGATGCTCACATGCCCATTTTTGGCGCTTTCAGCAGTGGACTTTATCTGGCTAACTCCCTTGAACAAAGTCCGGGTAATGTCCTGTTGAGCCAATGTGTGAAAAGAGCAGGTAATTTTCCGGAGAATTCACAGCGAGCATGTGGGCGTGTTGACATCGTTTCAATCATGAGACTGGTGTGAAACCACATACTAATCAGTGACTACTAAATTCGAACAAAAGCGTACTGCTGTGATGTCAGCGTAGTGCCTACTACTCAATGCAGTACGCAAGTTTTCCGACATACTTCCATAGATATAATGATCGCTATTTTCGTCAGTCAGATTGTTGGAAGTTTACAACTGATGTACATCCGTCGTAAAACTTCCCAGGAATCCACCCTCTCTCCTGTCTTCTTCTTTGGCATCTATCCACCCAACAGCCTTGTGGGATAGTGCAGTGTGCAGTGGCAAACAGGGCGCACATATAATTTTTCCACTCTGTCTAGTTCCAGCTTCTCACTTGTTGGTCTTCATTTAGTCAATACTGGCGCAATTTGTGATGATTGGTTTTATTAGTTATCCCACAGTGATTTTTGGACTAAATTAACCAGCCAAAATGCTAGGATGTCGAGTAAGGATTTAAATTCCTGTTCCGCCGAACAAACAGAGAATAGACTAAAGTGAAGTGTCAAACATGACCATCTTAGCAGCAGTGAACAACCTAAATAAAATGAAGGAAGACTTCCAAGCACAGTTGCAACAAAATTCTGCGATAACGGCTAGCATGGTGAAAAGCACAAGACCTCAAAGAGTATAAAACTAAGATTAAAGATATGGATGACCCACTGACTGGTTTTATCAAAGAGACCACCAACTTGAGAGAGAAAGTGTTGGAGATAGACAAAGCGTAGGTGGAATGTGAGACTATCTGGTCTCAAAGAAAAGGAAAATGAAAACACCAGCGTAAGAGTTGTCCAGATCCTATCGAAGATAACCCCGCATTGATGGTCTGAAGATCAAGTTGTGTAGGTTGCCAGATATATGACTGTGTTTACTTCTGATGTTCTGTAGATTAGACATTAAATGGACATGATTCCTCGATGTGAATTCCAAAGACTTGTTACATGGATTGTTACAAGTTTTTTTTATTGCTATTTGTTTTTCCAACAAAGCAAAAGTAGTTTGATAAAAAAAAACAGTGTTAGACAAGTCAATGGAGGCAACCTCAGAACCAGACAGTGTAATTATTGCCACCCTTTGTGGAAGCGCAGTGGTCTCTTGTGTCACATGCTCAAAGAAAAAGACGCAAAGCAATGACGTGTTGAACACGTTTCTTTTAAACCCTACCCCACCCTTTCCTAGCAGAGCAAAAGAACTTACATTGACATGATAAATATACATTGTACATGGAAATAATACATGCATTATTTCAATGTAGTCTACATCACAAAATGCCTGTATTTTGGCTACTGTCTATATTAATATGATTTCAATAAAGTCAATTAAGGAAGTGTAGTCCAGTGTACTGTGGTATATTTAAATTCCATGTGAAGATAATTGCAAGATAGCCAATTACAGTAATGTATGCTGTTAGGGAATTAAGATGAATCTATGTCGGTGATTGTTTGCTGTAAGGATATTACTGTATTTTAGCCTGGGATATAAAGGGTAAAAAGCAGTTTTCATATACTCAGATTAAAGATGGACAGCAGTTGCATAAAAATTGTTGTAATAGACTCAAACAAACAGCATGGACACATTTCAGCACACAAACTTCCTCAGTACTGAAATGCGTCCGCGCTGTTTGTTTGAGAGTCAATTGAAACATTTTAACGCTAATGTTGTCCAACTTTTTCATCAATGATTTATCCTTTTTAGATCCAGCATCTTACCTTTTTTTGTAGTATGAGGCCAGTCCTTTTTTGTATCCTTGCGCATTTCCACAGTTACTATATAGGATTACATAGGTTGAAGCTGTATAGCAACAAATCATCAAAACGTTTTAATACTAGCCAAGCTAGCGTTTTTTCCTTTTTACCAATGCTTAGGAAAGTGGTATGTGTCAAAGTAACATCCACATGAATGGCAGGACCCAAGGTTTCCTAGCAGAACATTGCCCAAAGCATCACACTGCCTCCGCCAGCTTGCCTTCTTCCTATAGTGCATCTTGGTGCCATGTGTTCCCCAGGTAAGTGACGCACACGCACCCCGCCATCCATGTGGTGTAAAAGAAAACGTGATTCAACAGACCAGGCCACCTTCTTCAATTGCTCCGTGGTCCAGTTCTGATGCTCACATGCCCATTGTTGGCGCTTTCAGCAGTGGACAGGGGTCAGCATTGGCACCCAGACTGGTATGCGGCTACCCAGCCCCATACGCAACAAACTGTGATGCACTGTGTGTACTTACATCTTTCTATCAGAACCAGCATTAACTTTTTCAGCAATTTGAGCTACAGTAGCTCTGTTGGATCGGACCACAAGGGTCCTTTGCTCCCCACGCGCATCAACGGGCCTTGGCTGCCCATGACCCTGTCACCAGTTCACCGCTTTTCCTTCCTTGGACCACTTTTGAAAGGTACTGACCACTGCAGACTGGGAACACCCCACAAAAGCTGCTGTTTTGGAGCTGCTCTGACCCAGATGTCTAGGCATCACAATTTGGCCTTTGTCAAAGTCACTCAACTCCTTATGCTTGCCCATTTTTCCTGCTGCTAACACATCAATTTTGAGGAAAAATTGTTCACTTGCTGTCTAATATATCCCACCCACTGACAGGTGCTATGATAATCAGGGTTATTCACTTCAACCATCTGTGGTCATAATGTTATGGCTGATCGGTGTATGTATGATGTATGTATGTATGTATGTATGTATGTATGTATGTATGTATGTATGTCCTGTGTAGCTACTTAACATTTATAATAATATTGTAATAACCCCCTACTCAACAGTCATAGTGTCTCCCAAACCTCACCACACTCACTATTTCCTTTACATTTTAGTTGTCAAGTATGAATTACACCAACTATTGTCTTAAATAAATAGTACAATACCATACTTACATGTTGCTAAATTTTAATTAGTATTCACAATTACCCACAAAAAAATAATACTAAAAACACATATGCTACAGGATTAAATTAAACACAAAAATGGAGGTGTAGGACAGGTTATGAACAGTGAGAACAAAGACAGGCACAAAGATTCCGCGTGCCTGTAATAACCTTTCCTGCCTGTCAAGCCCGCAACTGAGGACAGAAAGCAAGCTTAACTATTTTCCTCACCAAGTTCCTCACACCCAGCTCTGCGCATGTCATAGGCGTAGCAATAGGACAGCACTGCATTTTTGGAAAAACAAAAATTTCGGTATGTTTTTACGTGCATTTTAAAAAACGGGCAAACTCCTAGAATATAAAATCTGGAGTATCAACTTTATTTTGATGCAGACTATATAGGGCGTAGTATGCGATATCGGACGCAGGCCGGGGGAATACAAGCATCCGGGGTAGCTGCTTCGTACTCTTTTCTGCTTGCCTATATATTGCTTTACACTGACATCAACTGATATCAACGCAAAAACAATCATAACTGGATGAGTTGGTAGCCTCTTCCGCCGTCTTCGATGTGCTGTAAACAAACGCTGTGATATCCACAGCGTACTTTTTGCGCTATGTCTTGCCTCCTGCACAATACCCAGGCGCCACCTCTGGCGTAAACCAGATTATTTCCAGTAGGTGAGAATGCGTCTGACGCCGAAAATCTCCAGTTCTGTGCTACATGTGTGAAAGGATAACTCACGGACCCGATTCTCCAGAATTTTCCGGTGTTCATATGTGGTAAACAGCTTGAGAGGAATATTTCCATATTGATCCAGAGTTCAAATAAGAATACAGGGGGTCCTCGGGTTACGACGGTCTCGAGTTACGACGTTTCGTGGTTACGACGCACTCCCATAAATTAATTGAAAAGCCTAGTTTCGATTTACGCGGTTTAGTTCGTAAATACGACCACAGAAATAAAGATAAGAAATTGTTCACTCTTTTTTATTACTATTTCATTTAATTACTGTACTTTCTATGTCCTTCATGTGTTGAGTGTACAGAGTGAGTGACTTAAGGTGTTAACTTAGGTATGATTTAGTTATAAATCGTACAAGTCGTAGGAACGGAACTCGTTCGTAAATCGAGGACCCCCTGTAATTTTAAGTGTTTTAAACATCAGTAATGAACTCAAGTATGGTTAAAAAAGTCATTTAAACAAATGGTTTTTTTTTTATCCAACACGTTACTTTTTGTTCTGTGTAATTATGGTGACCATATTGCAAAAAGGCTGGACACCTTAAGGGGCTTAAATTCAGAACTGTTTTGAAGAAAGTGGAACTTCTGGACACCCTATATAAATAGGACATGAAATAGGAAGTACATTGTGAAATGCAACAGTGCATTGGAAGGGTGAATGAGTAGTAAAGTGAACAGTTGGTAAGAAACAGCCACATTATAAGCATTTGTGATTTTATTTTAGCTGAGCTAAGCTGAGCTAAGGAAATGTAAGAGGCTGCAGTACATAAAGCAAGACTACGGTTACCAGTGGACCAACATAGGGGCATGGGAGCCCTTACATAAATATAGGGAAGGGAATATTTTAATGTTCTTGAAAAATAAATAACAACAGATAATATTGACTTGCCAGGAGTTGTTTGATTTGAAAACATGGGAAATGTACACAGTTTTCCCCAACTACACATTTAAGTTACAGTTGCACATTAACAAAATAGCTTTACATATTTCCTCACTTTCACCTCAGCTTTCACAACTCGGCCACATTTACCTCCACGCTGTTGACTGCTGCTCTAGTTTGCCTTGAGTGGGTGGACTTCTCCTCTGGCCCCTCTTCAGACTGGGTGGTGGGCCCCTCCCCTTCACCCAGGGCTCTCCTGTACACCTCAGACAGGCCCTGCGAGAAACGCTTTTGCATGTCCAGGCCCATGAAGAAGTAGAGCAGTGGGTTCATGCAGCTGTTAAAATAGGCCAGCCCCTTGGCTGCTGGCAGGCCAATCTTCACTGCCCGGTTCTTGCTGTCCATCATCTTAACCAGAAGGAGAGAGTGGTAGGGTGCCCAGCACATGAAGAAGGCGCAGACAAGGGAGGCCAGGATCTTGAGGGGCTTGGATTTCTGGGTCAGCCTGGTGCGGCGTATGCCCAGTGCAGCCATTAAGTAGCAACACAGAATGACCAGGAATGGGACCAGAAAACCACAAAGAAATCGAAGGATGTAGAGTGCTGTCAAGGCTGACATTTCTCCCTCTCTCTCCTTCCCTTCCGTTGAGCACTTGGTTAGGTTGTTTTTGCCAGGGAAGGTGTTCCGGTAGAAGAAGTAGGGAGCACTGAGGGCCACAGCTATTACCCACACCCCGACACTGATGAGACGAGAAAAGGCCACCGTGCGGCGCTGTTTGGTTAGGATGGGTTGCCATACGCACAGGGCCCGGTCTATACTGATGGTGCTAATGAAGAAGACACTGCAGAACATGTTGGCATACTTAAAAAAGCCGTTGAACTTACACATGAAGAATCCAAAGGGCCAGTAGTCGAAAAAGAGCTTCTTGACTAACGAGAGCACACGGGTCAGGCAAAAGATAAGATCTGCCACCGCCAGGTTGACCAGCCACACACTGGTGACTGTAGGGGGCAGGCGGAATCCACCCACCCAGATGACTGCAGCATTGCCTGTGGTGCCCAGGATGATAGTCAGTGAGTAGAACACAATCAGAATGTAGTCCATTAATGTATCTATTGTGTCATCTGAGGCTTTCACCTTCTGCGTTTCCGGGAGGAGCAATGGAAGGGGGGTGCTGGTCGCCATTCTGTATTTGTTTGTGTCTGTGTGAGAGACAGAAAGAGAGAGAGAAGCAGGGAGATAAATTACTGAATTACTGATAAATTACTGATTACAACTGAATCTGATAAAAAATAAATTCTTCCTCAATATGAGCTGTTTTTTCTTCCTTTTTCTATGGGACTGCAATGATAATATAATCTGAGTGATGTTTAGCATGCTAGAACAGAGAAAACAAGGTATGAAAGCAAAGGCTGCATACTATATGGCTCAACAAGGTGTGTTCCAGTCTTCTCAGAACAGTTGAATTAACCATAATGCTTCACTGTCCTAGAGTCTACTACTATTACTTGTAGATACAATCTGACACCTTATATTAAGAGGTAAGATCAAGTCTCACTTATTTTGCAGTGGCATATGATGAGATCTAATTTTAGTGGCATAGATCTTGATTCAATCAACATTTTTCCACATAAACTAAAATGTTTTTATATGTGTAAATGAAAAAAATAAGGGTTATTAATACTATACTATACCAGATGTTGTTTCTGATGAGCAATATAGGCAAATCTGTGTGTTAGGTATAAGCTTCACCTGGGCCTCCAGGTGACTCATGCAGCAAGACGTTAGTTTGGGAAGCAGGCAGGGGCCCTGCTGTTGGTTGTTTGAGCCCCAGCCGCCCTTTCCCTGGCTATGTCCGGAGGCCCAAGTTGGTGAGGCAATGATGGGGGATAAGGTGTCTGTATATATGAACTGAACATAGGCTAATCAACAGCTGGTGTATCTGCTGTGTGGAAGCAAGGGCTCATTGGCACATGACTCAGAGATATCACATGTTCATGGTTGCCTCCTCCTGACAGCGTTGCTGCGTGAGGCTGAACAGTTTAGCTGAGTTTGGGATGGGGGAAAAATGGGAAAATTAAAAAACCAAAAACCTTTGACAATAGTTTAGAAGAGGCCTTTCTAGATATCAATTCATGGTTCAAACCATCACGATTAAACCACCATACAGCTACTGGTCAGGTAGGAAAATTGCCAGGAGGGCTAAGCAGCTTGTGAAATACTGCTTGTGTTCAACTATTTTTCACATCTGGTGACAGAAGCTGCTGCTTATTGTATCAATAAAAAATAAAATGTGTTAAATTTAATTATATTTTTATTTATTTGTTTTGTATTTGCAAATGATATGTGAAGTACTCAGAAACAAAAACATATGCTGTCTTTACATTTAAGAAATGTACACTGATTAATGGATATTACCATATCTAAAGAATTCAAATGTACGTGTGAATGCATATTGGTGTATGCATGCATGTTTACCTGCACATATATGTTGTATGTTGCATTCCCACAGAAATAAGTACAATAATAATGACTGAATAAGGAATTCAAACTGAATTGAATGTATTTCTGATGTAATGGGTTATATAAACATTTAGGTCTTACTTGCAACTATGCATTATCAGCCAAGACAGGAGAAGGTTGATTAATAAGAAATGGTAGTTAATAAAAATGGTTATGATGAAGGACTCTACTCAGTCCATTTGCCCACTCTCTGTGTTTGAAGGCACTGCTCACTGAAATGCATTTTTTGAGAAAAGCATTGCACAAATTTGCTTAGGTTCATCCCATTCTGTAAAGCATCTTATTACATATAATTATTTTGTTGTGTTTAACTTACCAAATTACAAAGGACTGAACTACAGTGACAACCATCTATGGCTCAAACCACCTCTGTGTCAAACCCCCTCTGACGATAAAAGAATCTCCTAGTTTAGACAGAGCTGATGATATTCAGTTCTAATCAATCTCCCTTTCCTTGAGTGACCAAAATTAACTTGGAATCTTGCATTTTATTTGAAATTCTGCATAATTTAAAGACTAGAGGGAAATATTGAAATCTTACCTTATCTATATCAGTCTGTGGGGAGTGGTATCTGGATGCACATAGCCTCTTCACAGACACATTCTCGGTTTTATGTGTGTGTATGTATGTTCGTGACAAGCCAGTGTCATTATGCTGATATGTATTGGTCTGTGCTTCTGTTTTACTTCAACTTTCTGAGAGCCTCTGAGAGAGTATTTCCATGTGTCACACTGTCTCACTGACCCACTAGGAAGTGGAAAAAAAGAGGTCCAGACCAGAGGTTAAAAGGCACAAGCCTTGCTCTGTCAGAAATGAAAAAAGCACAAACAAAAACATGTAATGACACTGGGGTATTGTGGTATGACACATACCTGAAGTGCAGCTAAATAAAAAAGTGGCTCATGGTACTACAATAACACTTGTGAGAGGCAGTGAGGGTTACTTATCACAGTTGTTTTGCTAAACTGCCATGTACATGCACAGAAATGTATTTAATATATAGATTCAGTATTTGTTATGTTTACAATTACAAAGGGCTGGACAGTGCAGGGTATCCAGAAGGGATAAACCATAAAAACTAAGATGAACAGGACATGAGAAAAAATGTAAAACTGCACAGTATAAAAATTATTAGTTGACAATAGAGAATTTTCCATCAGTTTAGAGAAAGGATTCAGAGAACCACATGTAGCTGGATAAATAGGATTTTAGGTAATTTGGGTTCAGGTGTGTATCTGTGTGTGTGTGTGTGTGTGTGTGTGTGAGAGAGAGAGAGAGAGAGCGTGTGCACGGGTGCGTGCGTGCATGCATTTGTTTGCGTGTGTGTAGGAGAAATATGGATAAACTGTAACCAAAAGATTCCTGCTAATTAGATATTAGAGCATGTTTATGAAATGTAACACACTAAAAACAAAACATCAATCAAAACAAGCAGAACCAAAATCAAGGTAAGGTTTAAAGCCTTTAAATTTAAGCAGGGACAGAAAACAGCCCTTCTTTCATACATCTCAGCTCTTGCAATGCAGGTAAGTGGGTATGTATCCATGGTTCAGGAAAGCTATCGCGGCTGCTGGTATTTCTCCTGACTTTCATATTGGGAACCATTACAGATCCAGGGGCCTCATTTATAAACCGTGCGTACGCACAAAAAACGCTCCAAAACGTGCGTACGCCGATTTTCACGCACAATTTGGGATTTATAAAATTTCTACTTGACGTGAGATCGTGCGTACCGGTACGACACGTTTGACCCCATGCGTACGCACATTTAGAGCACATATTTGCTCTAAATAGCACACTATAGAGACCACAAGAAATTTGCACTATATTTTCCTTTTTCCTGATGATTAATTAGGATCACATTATTATTCGTAACCAATGTTGTTTTGGCCATAAATGATAAATTAACAGATCAACAGATATGAACAATCAGCAATCACTAATAATCATTATTAGTCAATGTATTTTGTTCACATTAATAGACTTAAAGCGTGTAAGGATAGCAAAACAGCATGACCATGGCTGCCTTGGCAATATGAGGATATTGTGAACTGAATGGTGCGACAGAACGTGTTTTCAGGGACTGTTCCGACTTTTTTTTGCCCACGATGACGCTTGGCTCATGAGTCGATTTTGCTTAACATGACTGTACTCTTGGAACTCTGTGCTGAATTGAGGCCGGTGCTGGAGCGCCCTACACGTAGCGACCATTCAATACCTGCCCATCTGAAAATCCTGTGTGGATTTTCAGCTACGGGGAGTGTCCAGCGGGAAATAGCGGGCCGGTCGGATATATCCCAGCCCTCATTCAGTCCATGTCATACCATGGATGGTCCCTGAGTTCGATGTATATCAAATTCCACTATACAGAGGAAACATCAAAAATCTATTTGCAGTGATGACCGGTTTTCCTTATGTAACCGGTGCAATCGACTGCTCTCACATTGCAATAAGGGCGCACTCAGTGTATGAATAGGTGTACGTAAATCATAAGATTCTCCATTTAATAAACGTGCAAGTGATTTGCGATACACAAATAACACCGACATATGTGGTTGCCCGAAGGCCAGGGTCTCGTCATGATTCGTTCACTCTGATGAACAGTAAAGTTGGAAATCAACTCCGATAATCGTAGCCAGCCACTCATCAACGGAGCTCAGTGGTGGCACCCTCCATACCGCCGCCCGTTGCCCATATACTTGCAGTTGGGCAAGTAGAAGCCTGTTTGCCTCAAGCTTGATGTCGAACCATCTTTCATTGAATTTGATCTGCGTGCGGCTCTCTGAGAAATAGAGAATACCTGAGAAATTGACAGCCGCTGTAACCTCCTGCCATGCAAGGTGTTTTTGTATTTGTTACCCCGGGGCTGTGGCCACCTGAAATTATATTTTTTCTAATCTCTGTTTAGGACACTAAAGCTTCGATCTCGCAGCTTCTTTTGCAGTTTCTTTGTTTCCCCTGTTCGCTGCCATTATTGCACTTAAAATATATTGCTCTGTTCCACACATTATTTATTGATCTTACTTAATTGATTTCGACTTCCGGAGCACCATATATGCTTAAATGTGGGAGTTTCAGGGTGTGGTTGTGGCGCGCGTTCACGCACGCACAATTGTAGGATTAGTTGTGATTTATAACAGAGACATGCGTATGTGTTGCGTACGCAAGTTTTATAAATCAGAATTTTTTTTGCGTAGGCAAACTCGTACGTAACTATTTAGGCACGAAAGAACGCAAAGTTTTATAAATGAGGCCCCAGGAACCTAGGTAACGTGTTAACAGTGCTATCATCTTACAGATTCATCATCGGGTGCCATCAAGTGGTCAAAAGAAGAAACTGCATAATTATTTAATATACATAATTAAAACTAACCAAAAGTAAGATTTTATGGTCGCAGAATAGTAAAATTGGTTAAATAAGTAATATAGACCAAAATGACTGTTCTAAAAACTGCGACCAGGTAGGGAAGGCTCAGTTGAACCTGGGTTTGACTGTCTGGTTAAGGACAATACTTTAAGATGGCTATGGTGACCAGAAGTTGAACATCTGTATTTTGATTTTAGCATGACAATGATCTTCAGTGCTAGATGGGTCATCACCAGGTGCCTCCATTATTCCCTTAACATACCTCAAACTCAGCCCCAGACAAAATGGAGGCCAGGAGTCTTTAACAACTTCTTCTTTAGGTTAGATTCTCAGGTCAGATAGTTTTATATTATCAATACATATATGAATAAGATATAATGCATATAAACAAAGTTCCGTTATCTTGCAGTTAAGTGAAGATTTCTGGTTTTTTTACATTATCAGTGAAAAAGTATTACATTATGCAGCCTTATTTCGTTATCCATTGTTTTATGTTATCACTCTCTACAATGCTCCCTTGACGTGCCTCTGCACTGGTACTTATTGGAAGCAAATTTACCTTGTTTGTTTACCTAGAATGCTTCTCAGAATTTTAAAGGCACACCCCTTTTCTCTCATTGGCTCAGTTTGCCAGTGACAGAAAACGTCTCATTTAATAGCAAGTCTCAACTGACTTGTTTTGCCAGCCAGGAGGATCTGGAACCATGTAGTTGACTCACTCTGTCCCAGCCTGAAGGTAAATGAGAGTAGGATGTACCAAAAAACCTCCTCTTTCACAATAACACGTCATTAGTGTTTAGTAATAGACCTTTCCAAGCTGGTCTTACACAATAGGTACAGTAAGAAATGACTGTTCTGGAGGTAATGACAATCCATAGTAATGCTGCACAAAATAGGTTGATACTATTTCCAAACACACTTGTACTTGTACACACTTGACTTGTACTTATGCAAATGGTTTACTGAAAAATACCCACTGCAGACAAGGTATTATTTGAACATTTCTTCCACCTCCCCCACTAAGCAGAACCATTTGAAAATATAAGAGAAATTGGGCTTAAGGTATAGAATACAATGTTAATAATATTATTCCCTCAGATGATTAACCATACATGTAGACATTATTTTACATTATTTTCATCATTTTACCTTTTAATGATCTCCTTATGATGATTTTTGTGATTTTTTAAAAACATCACAAGATAAAATGTATTATGACTGTTTAGGATTTGAGTTTTTATTGAGAAATTGTCTACAACTACCCTGAATTTAATTCATCCTCTCTCTCCTCAATTGCCCTGTTTCCTATTATAGTCCTATTATGTTGTTTGTCCTTTGCTATACCTGTGTTTGTCCCTGCTTCTCCTTTTGTCATTTTTCTTTTGTGAGCCCCCGCTTTTTGCTTGTACTAGTCATATATTTACCTACTTGAGTTTTCTACCTGTGTTTGTTTTTCCTTTAATTCTGGAACTGAATAGTACTGTATAAAAATATGCATTTCTTTCTTTGTTTTATAAACTTTTATTGCGATTTTATGGTTGACAGTCATTGATACATGCAGTTACCAGAGGGAGTGTTCATTTACATGCTTTGACCATATCAGGTAGAAGCGATACAAATCTTTTGATTTAAAATACCTGTCACAGAGATATTCACTATGAATGGAATGCATTGTATTGTTTGATCAATGCATGTGGTTGCTATGCAAAGCGTCCTAGTTCCATTCCTGCCCCTATATATATAAGAGGGATAACAATTGTTTTCAGACACAGAAAGACCTGAACAGACTAACCGGTAAGTTCTATTTCCACAAACATGCTTCTTTGATACTAATATGTGTTAGGTTTTTATAATAAACACTGAAGATATCCTTTTATGGATTTCGTGATTCCATATTCTTTCATGCAAGCAATACTTTGGGGTATTTTTTTTATATACCCCCTTTTCCACTCAACAATACTTTTGATTCTATCTTCCTTCTAACTTGTATTATTTAAACAGGAATAGCAAGATTGCAAAATATAGCAGAAATGGCAAATCACTGTTGAGTTGTGGGTTTGCATTTAGTAGATATGTATTATTCTGGGAAACTAACTATATGATATTACAAAGACAGTTATTGAAATACATTAACAAATACTATTTGCAATTATTAATCACAATATTGGCAAATGTGATGCTTTTTCATGAGTGTCCAGAAAAAAGACACATATACTATAGAATATAACTAAGAAACAACATTGATGGAGAACCATTTAGAGGTCAGCACACACACTACATGAAAACATGATGCAACACTGGAAGTAAAATTTACAATCTTATAATTAATTTCAAAAGTGAAAGCTACTAATGCTAACTTTAATTATAGTCAGACAAGTTAGGAGTTTTTACTATTTTGTCAGAATCCTGGACCAATTGGAGACGATAAGTGAAGTGCTTATAATGACAGGAAGTAAATCTTTTCCTTTCATTTAATTTTGTTTCTTGGCTCAATAATGAGATATACAAACATTATCTATTGTCTGAGCACACATGCCTGACAGAAATGGCAAGGTTATGGTTAAAATGGTTTTTGTTGCTCTTCGCTTAATTCCTGCAGTCTAGCTATCACAGTTTCAGGAATGAAAAAACAGACTGTTCTCACTTGTATTTTGCATATGTATTTTGTATATGCATTTACATATGTATGTCTATGCACATCCACTCTACATTTATTGTATTTATAGTATGGGGCAGGTACTACATGACTTTGCAACACAACTGTAAGCTACAAAGCAGTCAAAAAGGCTTTTGTCAAACAGCAGTCCTCTCACCTTCAGTATATTCAATATAAAAGCATTTTCCTTCTCATATTATTCTATATCCTTCAGTTACTATAATCCTTCAATTTTTCCTTTATCCTTCAGTTAATATTATTCTTTTTCCTTCTCATATTATTATTTTTCCTTTCAATTATTCTTTATCTATGCATCATTGTGTACAATACACCGATATAATAAAAAGCAAAATGTATAATAAATAGTATCCCAAAACACATCAGCAGACATTTTTTTCTGTTACTGATAAACATAAAGCAGACCTAACAACTGAACAAGTATAATGACGAAACAAACACCACTACTATTTAGCCTATTATCTTATAAAACTTACTATTAATTATTTCTAATGGCTAATGTCCAAATTATTAAGTGGCTCCTCATCTTAAGACATGATGAGGAGACAGTATTATTGCCTTAAGCGCTAAATTAAGGGCTGTAAAACGTAACTTCCGAAAACAGTTGTCGCGACGTAATTTCTGGCACTTCATATCCTTCAACACGATTCAATTACAGAAACCTGTCTATTACTGTTCTCGGCTCTAACTAACGCCACCTATTTATGTAATGATTTGTTCTTGGCTTGTGTGTCGTAAACCACAAGTTCTATGAGCAGTTTAGACAATTGCAACATGGACATGTTTCCACGCTTCCAAGAAGTATTATGCATCAGTCGATCGCTGAAAAGTGCAGTCTACATGAGTGTTTCATGTCTCATGACAGAGAAACGACATCAAAGTAGCTGTCTTTCAGTCCAAGGCATCGTAAGGTGAAAAAGAAATTTACTCTCAGTTCAGTTTATGTATCTAATAACTCCAATATTAAATTGTAAGCAGACCTAGAAGTAGATGTGGTAATGGAATCAGTGCTTTTACTGTAGTGACGAATGTGCTGATTCAGGTGCTTGTGGCATGATGGATTATTTAACCCATTCAGATAATTAGAGCCGATTGTAGTTGTCTTTGCAAGGAGTTTTCAGAAGTACAATTACGTGTAACTGTGTTAACCTGTTTGTAAATTCGTTTTGTTCTGTTGTGATTAGATTTCACAGATACCGTTGTCCTATATTGTCCAGACAGTGTCCCTGCTGAAGAATTTAAGAGTGCTGAGGTGATGAATTTGCCGCGAAAGGGCGAGTGCCTGTTGGTCGCGTCCCTTTTCCTTTGGAGTCTATCAGGTAGGTGTAGTATTGCTATGTAAAAAATCGCTACATTTAACCAAATTCGTTTTACATCGCATGTCACAGTACTTTCTTATTCGTGATGCAGGTCTGGATTCATCAAACTTTAGTCATTAAAATGCCGGTTTTAGTTTTTACCTTTACAGAGTTTTAAAGTAATTCATATTATTGCTCAGCTTTTTAAAATGCAGTCGTCAACGAATAAACTTGGTAACGTAGCACTAGCGAATATTTAGTCGGAGAAATCACTAATTTTGATTGAATCCAGGCTTTGATCCTCATTCGTGGTGTTACTTCTCGTCAGCCAAAATTCTTTCTTTTCTTAATCTTCGTTCATACTGTATGACTCAGAAACGCAGAGGATCACTAAACTGACCCCTCATACCGGCAGCTTGAATGGAGCTACAAGACTAACCATTGAAGGAGAAGGTAAGATCCTGGAAATATAATTCATTAGCGGTAATTCCAGCTGAGACCAGTCTAACTCATTTTTTATTATTTATCAAAGGATTTGCCCAAGAAAATCAGTTCAACCTCGATGCCAGCAACAAGGACTTTGGTAACACTGTGTATTTGGTTTCGGACACAAGATCCATACCTTGTGATGTGGAGAGAGACTCTACTCATGGCAATCAAATAATGTGCTACACCAGGTAAATCTCCTACATTATTCTGTAACAGATCAATGAAACTTTATACACAAATATTTACCACAATGTAAATTTGTGCGATATTATTCATTTATGCAAGAATTCACGATATCTTGAATTCTTAGACCTATGCCACATGGAAACTATGAGGTCCGTGTCATTGTGGATGGGGTGCTGATTCCTACAAATCGAATCTGTAATGGAATCAAGAACCATTACTGGTGCTCATTCTATGTAAGTAAAATTACCAATGAACATGTAGGCCTCAAATATTGGAGTTTATGTGCACTCGTCTCATTTGCTACAGAAGGAAAAAGACAACAATGCAACTACATTTTTGATACATGCCGCTCTTAATGTTTTATTAATAAATATAACTGAATTCAGTATGGGCTTTTTTCCTCTGGGAAGTGCCGCTCACTCAGCAGCTTGCACTCTTATGCCATTATTATATTGAAGAAAACTGCATAAAATGGCTACAGTGCATTGAATAGAATGGCAATAATGACAGCTTCCAGTATCATGCATAGGTGTATGGCACCCTTATGTTTATATTTGGTCATCATCATTTACCGAGAAATTTTAATGTTTTGTTGACTAATTGAGCTAAGTTAAAACATTTTGTTTTTGTCAAAACTTTTTTTGGGTTTGAGTTTATGAATCTTATTGGTCGATTTCTTTATAGCCCCGATGGTACCGCTCACCTTCAATCAGCAGTATTTCTCCACTCTCCGGCTTACCAGGTACTGAATGATTTGACATATGCACACACAAACACACACTCACCTATAAATGTATTGATTAAATGTAGGCAGATAATCTTGGTGTTTTTGGTGTGTATTGTCCAGACCATTGAGTATGTTTACCATTGTTAATTCAAACCGTTACTACCATGGTAACACACAGGCACCCTGGTGACATTGCGGGGGCGGATCTACACAGATGTGTATGGGAGCAACACTGACAAGAGCTCAAATGGTCTAGATGTCAGGGTTCTGAGGTAATACAAGTTTGTCTTAATGGTAAATGTGTTTGAGCCTTTGCCCCCTTGCTTCTGACAGGAATTCCCATACATTGTTAAACAACATTGTATTATTAAGAATATTGATAGCTGATGAGAAAAAATAACAGCTTTAAAACTTTAAAAATTGTTTCAATATTTTTGGTAATGTCTCCAAAATTAAATATTTCTTTTGTCTTTATAGATATCATGCAAAGTGTGATTGATGTTAAATTTCCTGTAAATTGCAGAATGTACATGGGTGGAATGCCATGTGAACTTCTGAAACCCAACTCTGACGACTTGTAAGGCAGTCCTACTCATGTCCTTTCTCAGTACGATAATATGATGTGCCATCACACATAATCATCATCAAACATTACCCTTTGTAATTATTATACTTGCTCTTTTTAGGTATGGTCTCACTTTAGACCATGAAGGTAGTCACTGGGGAAAAATGACCTGCAAAATGACTGGAACATATGTTGGTAAGGTTATATAAAATTTTACAGAATTTGTCATGTTCACCTAGTCAGATAAGATTCAAGAAAAAAACCTAGACCACTGGTAATCTATCCAGACCAGGTTGTCTCACCAAATTTTGCCCAAGGGCTGGCCAAAAACAGCTCAAAGAAGTCTTTGAGACTTCCACCGCAACATGAAGGGATCTACAGGCAACTCAGTGTCAACAGTCCAAATGAGATGTCAAGAAGATGTAAGCCTTTACTGTGAAAAATACACATAAATACATGAGTGAAGGTGAAGAACTACTGGAACAATATGCTCTGGACAGATTAATCAAAAGTATTGTCTCTGGCCATAATGCCAGATTTCATGTTTGCTGACAACCAAAACCTGTGAAGCATGGTGGTAGGGGTCTGCTTCAGGGCCTGGCCACCTTGCCGTCACAGTATCAAACTATGAATTCCATATTGTACCAGAGAATACTTGTATAGAATGTGAGGCCATCTGTCAAATAACTGAAGGTAAAAAAAGCAATGGAGAGTTGTGGAATGGCCCAGTCAAAGCCCAGATCATAATCTAGTAGAAATGCTGTGAAGGGACTTGAGATGGGCTATAAACGCAACAGACCCCCTGAAACATCATCCAAGAGTAGGTACAATTGCTTCCACTTGACGTAAAAGACTTATTTAAACACCTACTTCAAGTAATTTGTGCCAAATGGAGCAACACCAGCTGTTGAAGCTAGAGGTGTACTTATTGTTTCCCACATGAGGAAACTGTATTTTTATTTCTGCTGAAAAAAATGACTGCAAAGTATAATTTTAAATGTTATGTGTTAAATTAGATTACCTCTATCTGTCAGTTGTGTTGAAATGAATGTCAAATATTCATGTCCTTGAAGGTTAAAGATTGTTGTCTATTGCAGGGCACCACAATCTCACCTATATTCTGGACAGTCATTATGGGAGGTGAGTGTTGTAGTTTTGTTTTTATTATTTTGGTGTGGATCTTTGTGAATCTCTGTGTACTGCTTATGGCTAAATGTGTATCTTACGTAACAGGAGTCTACCAGACAAGTCAGTGTTTACTGTGTCATCTCTGAAGAAGCTGGCCATGTTTCAGACCTATGCAGGTAAAGAAATGGAGACTAATGAGCATGCATTCAATGCTTAGGACACTGCTTAGGAGAAAATTCTGATTATCCTCATATGTCCCCTTAATTTCAGAGCTCAACAGAGTTTCTCCTTCTGCTGGAAGCTTAGAGGGTGGAACAATACTAACTATCGAAGGACGCTTCTTCGATGAAACTGATCACCCAGCATTTGTTCTAGTTGGAGGTATTATTTTTACCAGAACACAAATTCATTTTCAAACGCAATGTATACATTTATTGTAGTTTATTGTAGCAGTTGAAC
The DNA here is from genome assembly GCA_019788955.1 of Albula glossodonta. Lineage (NCBI taxonomy): Eukaryota > Metazoa > Chordata > Actinopteri > Albuliformes > Albulidae > Albula > Albula glossodonta. The sequence goes on along the minus strand of JAFBMS010000057.1, from coordinate 541,041 downwards.
AGCATCAGGCAGTTTTGAAATGCTTGGTGAAAAGTACATTATTATTTGGTATGTTACAATTTTCCACATTGACTTATCAAAATTCCTTTGTAGTGCAGTTTGGAACTCAAGCAAGACTATTCATTACACTGCCAGATAGAATATTATGCAACATTTGCTTCAAAATGAGGCTCTAATGATAATCCATGTATTAGTGAATGTGGTAATTAGTAATCATGTCTGTCTGTGATGTTTGAGAACAAAGTGCCTTGGTATTTAAGATATGTGAAAAAGAACAGAGGAAAATGAAAAAGCTGCTTTACCTGTATAGTGTGCCACTACAGATTGGTGTCTTCTTTTAAAGATATATATCTGTCTTACTTTATTAAAAATACTGTAGAACATGAAAAAGCCAGAAATGGCAAAGTTAGGTTGTTAACATAATCCTTTGTGATTATCTGGCTGCATCGAGTATTTCTGGAGACGAGGATCAAATAAGTTAAAAATAATTGACTAACTTGTCACAAACAAACTGGTACTGTTGCTAAACAACAGTACAATGATAAGAGGGTTCCACAGTTTTTTTCTCAGATGCATTTCACACAACTTAATCTTGAAAGAATGAAACCAGTTTAGCAGACCTTGAACTCAGAAAACTCAGATACATTAAATCACTGATTTTCAAACCAACCAGAAACGTCATAGTGTTTATTTTTAGACCCATTGAAGTGAATTGTCATTGTATTTTAAAGGTCAACATTGTGAAATACTGAGCTTATCTGATGAGAGAATCACATGCATGACTCCTGAGCATCGGATAAGCAACATGACAGTCTTTCCAGGTGGGCTTAGTTACTGTCAGTCAAGTATGTTCCAAACAGTTTCATGGTAATGCTTTTATTTCTATTTTTGTTTTTCTGTCACCTGTCACAAAATATGTCACAAACAGTTGGAGGAATTTTAGGTATCCCCTAGACCTTCAGTACAAGAACAAAGAGTTTCTGTCGCCAAAATTATCTTCTCACCAGACCCTAAAGTGTCCCTGGTGGCCAATGATGTGATCTGGATAACAACGTGATTTCCCATTGTGAGCGAGATGAAGGACACTGTTTTGAGCATACAATGTACTAAATACACTGTAAGCTCAAATCTTGGAGGGAAACAAAATGATTGTGTTGGTAGGTTGGCACAAGTTCACAACATGATATTAATCATGTATAAAACAATTTTAGAAATCATTTGTTGACATTAAAAGCACCTATGTTTTGCTGAGGTCTTAGCCTTTCAATTGCTGCAGGTTTGTCTGTTTTAACATATAGCACTTAACAGAAATATTCCAGAGGTTGAAAAGTGTGCCAACCAACCCCAGTCTCTGCAAAATAAAAAATAGCTACTTTTAATGTACTACTTTTAATAGGTACTTTTAATTGTACTTTTTTTCAACCAGCCCTAACACAATCATTTTGTTTCACTCCAAGATTGCTGATTTGGTTATGTAGGAAATGTTAAATCTGAAAGAAATAGAAGAGATAGAAAGGGAAACATAGTATGTGTGGCCACTCAAAAGAGAAATGAAAACAGAGAGCGAATACATGATGCTGGGCAGCCGAATGCGTATGATAGACAAGGAATAGCACTTAAACCATTTTAGCTAACTTTGGGAGAACTCAGATACATTATTGTGGAAAGTCAGTAGTGGTGTCAATACATTTTCTTATTAAAGAATTTATATAATTACAGATGTTCTGTATAGCTTTGTAGCTAAATAAAAAGCCAACTACCTAGCTATGGAGTTTCTAGTAGGTATAATTTCTTTTGATAGATAGTTGACTGTTCCTGTGGAATTTCACTCATTATGCATTGTGCCTTGTGCCAATGCATTTAGCATTGGCTCTGGATGTATTTTTATCCTGTATTCAGAAAGAAAGTGGTACCAAGGTTGTGCTGATTCTGGGTAAGGAGAGAAAAGAATACCAAAGTGACTATCCTATAAATCCAGCAATGATGATGAAATGTATCCATGAGCTCGTATGGTAGTTTAAAGTATGTGGATCTGGTAACAGACCAGTAACATAATGCCAGATCATCTTCAAACATGAGGGTTCCTCTCTGTGGATTCGTAGTCTGAAGTTTAGGAGTGATATTTACATTATCAAAAGTGCAGCTAATTTAGACTTTGAGACAACCAATCCTTGAGTATGATTCACATGCTATCACAGTCAAATATACTGCGTATCTGATACATGCAGGCATAATGACTGTTGTTGCAGGAAATCATTGCAAGTAATCACAGTCTATTCTGTTATCCTGGTCTGTACTCCATTACCATGTTGTATTGAGACTTATGATTCATGCAATTTTGTAGCATGGATAAGATGCTATTCAGGGTTGTGTTCTGGACATGCAGGGGGCAGGGGCCTGAAGATGGAGATATGGAACGACAGTACACCAAATCCCCTAGATGATGCGTTGCTCTATGATGAAACCAGACCTGGGTACTCTGTGCACTGGGTGGACTCCCTGTCCCACACCTGGCCTTTGAAACTGGACTTATTTGTGTCTCGACTGAGTGGCTTTATAGTCTTCACAGAAACAGACAACTACACCTTCTACATCAGAGGGGATGACCGCTATGCCCTGTACTTCAGCCAAACTGGTCGTCCTGAAGACAAGGTATAGAATTACATTTTCATGCTGATTTTAACAAATGATAATTCTAGTTTACTTAGGGATTAACACAGTATTTTCTATTCTATTCTATTCTGCCCTGGAGTAATAAAGGTTTGCTTCTTCTCTGCAATTGGAAAATCAGAAACAGAACTATGGTATTGGTGTTGCAGCAGAATTTCTGGTGCTAAATTAAAAAAAATACAAAGCAAAATTATATGTAATGTAATTAAGTATCACCAAAATACTGCAGAAAGGTTAGGGATATCAGTCTTTGGGGGTTTTATATACTTGTTTTTTAGTCAGGGGTCAATTAAAGGTTGGAATCAGGATATATGTACTTTTCCTGGATACAGATCTTGATCACATCAATAACCTCCTAATTTCCTGGACATATAGAATTGCCAAAGCACACCAGAAACATTATACACTATTCTGTGTGAAACACAGTTTTTTGTGCCAAATATTTTTTCTCTCACATCCATTTTAGGTGAAGATAGCATTCTCGAATTACTACACTACTGATTTTTTCAGATCTACTGATCAGCGATCTCAAAAGATGCGACTGGAAAAAGGAAAACCGTTAGTATCTGTTGAAGCTGTTGTTATCATGAATATGTTATTATCCCAAACACATTTTCTTGATTTGCATTACTAGTACGTATTAAATATACCCTCACATGTTACCGACACTCTCCACTCTCGTACTTACAAGTTAAAATATTTTTTTTCTAACCAGGTATTACATAGAGGTTTTCGTACATGACTATGGAGGACCTGGCTCTGTCGATGTTGCTTTGTTCAAAGAGAAGAGTCCCTTTACAGCACAGCAGTCTTCAGAGAGCTCCAATGAAGTGCAGATGATCAAAGCAACATATGACATACTCCAAGAACAACAGGTCAGTACCAGTCCCTGTATCACAGCAGAGTTTTGTCTTGTCCTTGTGAGGGATGGGGTTAAGTGACAGCAGCAGTTTTTTCTCTGTCAGCACAGACAGAAATTAGAACCTTATATGTAAAAAAAAAAAACACCACCTGACTTTCTCCGATTGACAAGTTACAGGGGAGAGGGGGTGATTGGTTGCATGGCCAGTGGTGCTGAGTGATTAGTGTTTTTTTAGCATGGTTAAGTTTAGGTTCGTTTTGGAAAGATAATTATGGTTTTCAGTTATGTTTCCTTTTTTCTTTCTCTCTTTTGTAAATATGAATATATGTACCATGAAATAATGGCAACTGAAATTATTTTGGATATTCTGACCACAATGTTGAAAATTAACTATTTGAAAACAAGCTTTAAAATGTATCTCTTATCTCAAAATACGCTAAAGTTTACAACACAGAATGACATCATAAATAAAAGCTTTGACTAAGACAGATCATTAGTGCTTATTGTTTGTTTCCCATTATCCATTCATATTGTAAAAATGTAGTATACATGTAATGTTTTTAAAGGTTGCATTTCTCTGATCTTAAAAAATATAATTACAAAAAACATATAAACACACAGACTTTGAATGGTTAATTTTTATAACACTGAAAAAAGCCACCACAATTTTGGTTATTTACTCAGCACTAATGGGCAATGACATTCCTGCTGTGTGCTAGCACAGTTGTGAGTTCAGCTGAAACTGGACAGTGTGTAGTTGCACCAGATATGCTTTCTACTGTTTTTCAACAGCATAGCTGTAACATGTACCCTTTTTGAGTCAGTGGTGTTCCCACTACAATGGAGAGACTAGCTGAGTTCACAAAAGAGTTGCATTTTTTCTTTAAAAGATTAGAAATAAATGTTATGCAAAATAGCATAGCAAAAATCCTGGATGGATTTCCTTTCAGTGAACAGCTAGCTTAGGCTTTGGAAATAAGACCCAATGAGTGAAATAAAAAAAGCACGTAAGGGCTGAAACACAGCAAAAGCCAGCATGCATTGTGGCTCTCCAGTTTGGCATGCCTATATTAACTGTATTACTGATGTTCATTTTTTTATGGATGCCTCGCTCTATTAACTTTAATAACCTCATCCAAGGTGGTCAGCTTTAAGAACTGGACTTTGGCAGAGCCAGTCAAGGAGGTGCAAAAAATCACTGTCAACAGCAGCTGTTTTGCCCTGAGCAACTGTGACTACACCTTCTACAGACTCACCTACAAGTCCCAGAGCACAGGTATTGGACATGAGCGATGATATAAAATGTTAGTTAAGGGGTACTATATCTTACAAAGTCAATAATTGTTTTTTTAATCTTCTTGCTACCTGCTTACATGTCCTGTTTGACCTAAGCCTGAATTTTAAGAATAAATATCAGTGGTTATATAAATATACAATGACAGGTTATACAGCTACTTTCTTCTTAATTTCTTTCAGTTGTCACTTCTTGACCTTGAGTATGCATCTTGATGTTGATCACCAGAAGATTTGATCATTATTCCATTTTACAGGACCAATTCCAGTGAGTGCTTCTGCAGTAGATGTTCAAAATGGTCTTAACTCTATGTGGGCAATAAAACCAGACATGGTCCAAGTGACCAAAATTGACAGAAGTGGAGGAGCTGAATACACTGTGGTTTTCAACTCAGAAAGAGGTACAGTGTCCTGAATAAATATTGGGGAGGATATTGTCATCTGCTTAAGCAGATTGACAGATACACAAAGGTAACTATATAATACCATGAAGCGCATGGGTTTCAATAAAAAAACAGGGTTTTTTAAACGTGTTTATTCTTATATTAAATTCTCATGGAAAATAGTAAGCCATACTGGTTCAGTCGTTAATATAATTAAATTTTTAACAGATATAAATTACTTTACTTTTGACTGTAGGAGACTATCAGAGCCTCCACTATGAGACTGCTGGAGCTAATGTGAACATATCAGTCGATGAGCTCACTAAAGGGAAGCCAAGTCTGGAAACTTTCACATTGGAATGGGGTGGCATCTCCTCCAGGCCTCTCGCCTTCAATTCATCTGAATCAGAGGTCTGACTCTCTTTCCCCTCATTACTTAAGAGCTAAAAGGCAGCATCAGCTTTTTGTTAGGCAGACTATGTGTATTTGGCCATTTAGTAAATGTACAGAAATGTACAAATATATTACAAAATGTAATTTATATGCTTGTAATACAGGTTCAGTCAGCTCTTGAGAGCATGGTGGGTGCAGAGTGTCCCAGTGAGATCCAGGCTGTAGAGGACAACAACGTGAAATTCTTTAGAGACTACGAAGACAACCAGCATTTTGTAAGTGCAAAACAATCCATAATTTTTAGTTACAGGCAATACTATGATAACCCAGTTGGTTGGAGTCGGCCTTACCGATGCTGTTTAGTTTCTGCCTTTTTAATATGAAGGTCTTTTTGCTCATTGTCTTCAGCATGGATGGCAATTGTTATTATAGTATTAGAAAATGACTGTACTTTACTTTTGGCACTGTAACATAGATTATATTGTGTCCTAATAGCTGAAAGGGTTTTGTTGTCATGACATAAAATCACAATGCACTAGAATTTTCAACACCAAGAATCAACAAAGCTAAACCTGCTACACTGGAGCTATTGGGAAATGCACAGGTAGAACTAGCTAATCCTATCAGCTAATCCCAAAATATAAATTGAAAATGAGGAAGAGTGTAGTTTTATATTTTGCAAATAAGTAATACATTTTCAGTAACTGCTCATTGTTTTGTTTTCTTGTAGACTTCAGACAACAAAAGAGGGAGTCGAGTATCAGAAACAGATGCTTTCTGTGGCCGGTGGTCCCTCATGAACCCAGAGATACTCTTCCTTTCCAGCGATGAAAGGGATTCTGGGAATGCCTATGGACCCATGTCCCTTCAGCTTTACAGCATTGTCAGTGAGCTCCAGAAAAGCTGTTTTCACGCTTATAAATTTTATCTGTATATAGTTGTGCACTTTAAAGCAGGGCAATATCGGTTCACTGGGTTAGGCTGTTTATAACAACATGTTGATACAAATTAAAGGAAACACTACAAGGTCAAAGGGTTAACAGCATTGACTGTATAAAGGATGTAATGAGACGGTCACAATTTAAGCTAAAAAGAGGAACCAATCTATCAACAATGACCGTATTGCATAGAGTGAATAATGGTACTTTGATTAAAAAATTATAATGGATTTTTTTTAAAACTGTGAATCTGTTTATTCCACAGCTCTGCTTTGCATACAAAGGATTCCTGAAAAATGAGATTGGGATTGAATTTTCTTATGAAAGAAGTACAGGCGAAACAAGTAATACAAGATACAGAATCCCAGTGCTCTTAAACCAGGGGACTAAGTACGTTTTCTCAGTCCAGTTGTCAGAAATGTTGATACTTCATGTACAAAGGCCTGGGTTCAGTCTTAATTTTTCTGTAATTTGTTTACCAGTTGCAGTGGTTTTTCTTTATAAATAAAGCTGTTTCAATTTGATGGTGATTGCGAAACTTTATGTATACTGTATAGACACATGTAAACAGATGTGCATGTCAAATGTTTTGATTACAGTTGGAGTTACATATGTGTGGATCTGCTGACACCAACACAAACAGAATATCCTGGAAGTGGCTACAGTCTCTTGGAGATCAGTCTGTATAAAGAAACCTCCCAACAGGATTTCTTTGTGGATGCTGTTCATCTTGGAAGAAGTGCCACAACATTCGATATCAATGGTACATAAATATTTTGCAAGGAGTCCCATTCATATTTTTCCCATCCTTTGCACTCATTTATGAAATTATGTCAGTTTGAGAGTTATCAACCTCACTTTCAAAACAAGAGTTGAATTATTTATTTATTTATTATCATTTATCAAAATAAAAATTACCCTAACTGAAGTTTGAGCCACTTGTGATGTATCACAGTCATAACAATACTTCTGAAAACAAATTTGGTGAGGCAGCAGCTGGCCCAGCCTTACCAAGGAAAAATGGGGGTAAGTGATCAAGTTTCTTTGGTCTCATTACTCTCTAGTGGTTACTCCTGTTCAGACCAGGAATGAGCCAAATATATGCTGACCTTGTAATCATCTGACGACACAGGCAGTACATAGTCATATGCCTACAGCTCTGCCCTCCAGACGTTGTTTGGACAGGCTAACCAAGAGCCAATCCTCACTGGGAACAATATGGGGTTAAGGGGATTTCCTTCTCAATCAGTACAGTACTGTACAGTACAGTACAAAGAAAGAGGAATGAATGTAGGCTTGAAGAGATTGAATCATAAACTGGAGACTGTTAGTAAACAGGAATTGCTGAATCAACAGTTTAACAAAACAAACTTACATTGGTAGAAAAGAGGCTTTTTAGCAATATTACTCTCCATTGTAATATTTTGTAGTTTCCTAGTGTCAGTTTTTGTATGGTTGGTGACAAATATTTTTGTTATGTTGTTGCAACTACACATTCTTTGGGAAAGTATATTTATTAAACACCAACATTTTGGCACTCAGTGCCACAATGACAAAGTCATTGACTGTCCAAACTCCAGGTTTTTTGGAAGAGTGTGCAGCTTTCTTGCCTCTTGCTAAATTACGCTGCTGGAAGGTAAGCACCTTGCAAAAAGGTCAATCTGTATTTTCTCTGGGTACCTCTGTAAATCTTTTTTTTTAAGAAGGAAGAAGGCACTTGAAGCTGTGATATATGGAAGCTGGCTGATATCTACCCTACAGCTGACTTCTCATATTGCTCATATTACACTCATTGCTTGAAGAATGTGCATATTTATCCTGTTTTCTGGGCACATCAAGTTAATCATGTTTTTTTTTTGCAGCTGTTGTTATGACTCGAAAGCCCCCAGCCCTTAGCCACATGGGTCTTTTCGTCGAGCAGATCTCAGTGCGGAAAATTCTCCAAACAGAGCTGTCATGTGTCAGCTATGAGATCACTGCTAGTCCCTTCAACTGCGGCCATGATTTCCCTCTGATTGCTGTTGGGTTCCTCCAGGTGACAAAACATAATCAACATTCACGTACTGCATCATGGTATCACTAGTATTGTTGGAAGAAGCAGCCAGGAATATATACATTTATTCATGCTAAGTGAATATACTGTATTTGTATTATGTGTGTGTTGTATGTATGTGTGTTTGTATGTGTTTGTGTTTGAGCAAAGGCTAAAGCAATTATCTGATCCAGATTGTTGCTTGTAATGATACTACTTACATTGCACACTTACATTGCACACCGTGGGCAATGTATCTGCTGGTTACGTAATCCAGGTTGGCTTTTTTGCATTAGTCCTCTCTCTGTCCTGCAGGTTGTCAGCAGCAGTGAGGACACAGCAGCCTTTAGTGAGGGAATGGTAGGTGTCACAGTGACTAGAACTCAGAGAGCCAGCCCTCCCCTGACTGGAACTTTTGATGCTGAGATTTATGGCAAACATATCGAAGGTAAACATGCTTAAGGATTATTACCTAGCAGGATTATTAATAGCAGAAATGCAAGGCATTCTGTTCATTTTTGTGTAGTATTTGTAGTTGACAGATAAATTACACACCACTTGAAGTGAAACCTGAAGACGTAAAAATGTAATACAGTGTATATGATTTTAAAAAAGATGGTATTAATATCTCCAAAAGGGGCATCACAATGTTTTGTAAGATTGCTTTGTCATTTTATGACTCTGGAAATCATTTTCTGCTTCTCATGATAATATTTTTAAAAATCACATAAAAAAGGGACTAAATGAATAATAAAACAGAAGCTAAGGTAATGTGACTGAGGGCTGTATTTTCTAATTCATACGTTTTACGTCATAAATCATTCATTGCCCAAATCACGCAACACTCGATGGGAGGGATAGCTAGTCAAATAATCAAATAATCATGTCATCAATATATTTAGCTAAATATATTAATGACATGATTATTTGACAGACAGCAGTATTTATTGTCCTTATTTAATAATGTATCAATAGCGAGTTACATTTCTGCTGCAGGTCCCAATCAGTGATCGCCGATTTTTGACAGGTGTGACATTGTTCTGTGTTCTGTGCTCTCACTTACATGTGAACGTTGTGTCAGTCATATTAAGGAAAGTTTTTGGCAATAATGACTTCTTCTTGCAATTATGTATTCCATACTCTTGGATTCTACAGCAAAACAGATGTTAAAGTCAGCCAAAGTTAATAGTCTGCATCCATCATTTTCCAAGCATTAAAAGAATAGGAAAAGCACGGTTCTCACATGTTCCTAGTAGATTGTGGGGAATTCAATTATATGTGTCATTATGAAAGTTTGACCATATCTCCATCCGGTAATATCTCTGAAGTCATTTTATGACACCTGCTGGCTTAGTCAATGTATTTTTGTACCTTTTCTACCTTTGAGTTTTGCACTTTGAATAGACCTGCTTTTGAGACCTGTTAAGCACAAGGGTTTCTCTTTGGCTAAAAGTTTGCATGGGTAAAATTGCATGGGACTCAAATTTGATTTCAGAAGACACTCCCAAATAGGGCCCTGAATGTCATGGATTCAAACTTGAAGTCATAGAGCTCAATGTACTCTTTGTGCTTCTGTGTGGTGGTTGGCCTCATCAGGTCTGGCAGTAGACATTACTGCAGAGGACCTCCAGTACACCCTACAGGGTATCCCAGAGATGGGCCAGGTCCAAGTGTCTCGGTCTGGAAGCTGCAAGGGCTATAACTGGAGAGTGGAGTGGCAGACCAATCCTGGAGCTCAGCCCCTCATCCAGGTATGGATATCATTTCTAGATTTAGTGCTAAGAATTTAATGATAACCACCTGGAATCTACCATGGTCAACTTGTTATAAATTCAACTTGATTATTAATTTAAAAATAGTATTTGCATTGTGTGTTTTTATGGCATCATATTTAAAAAAAAATTATTGGGGGGGGGGGGGGAAGCTGTAATCATTAATTGTATGTTTCCTTAGTCAAATATGTAAGCAGAGAAAAATAATGTAATTTCAACTCTATGACAGAATTGACCCAAACTCTCCAAGTTGTTTGAATCCTGTACTTTGTGTTTGTACCTAACTCTATTGTATCATCACTCTAAAATTAGATCAATAGCTCATCTGTCATGGGAATAAACCCTAGAGTGAAATCCATTGTTAAGAAAAAGGGAGGACTGTTTAAAAGCAGGATTTTGGGAGATTTCCTTCGTGTTCCTGAAACCAAACCACAGGTATGCACCTCAGTTATTAGAGGTATTATTGTTACACTGTAAGCTTATCCTGATGATGTTTTTCATTGGTCATGTTTTTCATCATGAAGAGGAAGATGTGAACATCATGTGCTGAGCAATCTACCTGCTTTAGTTGCAGTTTGAATGTACAGTATGTCATTAATTTGGTAGTGAAATGTCAGTTGTGTACTGCAAAGTTTTTAAACACTGGAATATCATGTGACATCCAAGAAATCACAGTAGATTACATTTTGTCATCTGTGATTGAGTAATTGTTTAGCGCTTGTGACATTCTAATACAGAGAAAGAATTTGACTAATGTTATTTGCACTGTGTTTATACGTTAGTAGGAAAGCTAAATCAAAGAAAGTATTTTCTGTAATGTGCAGCAAATATTGAAATAAAGAGACCCCAGCCCCATGAAATGAGAGAAAGTTTTTCATGGGACCTTTTTATAGCAACATACAGATTGATATGTCAGAAAACTTCAAGAAATTTCTGCATCGTATGTACATTAATTTATCTATCATTATTATTTAGTTCATTATTTATATCAGTGCTCCATTTATTTTAGGCTTATTGCAGATATAGTTAGAGATATAGTTAATCTTGGGAGTCTTTCTGTGACCCATTTGCAGGTGGAGGTCTTCATCAATGGAATCTCATCCAAATGCTCTGGAGACTGTGGATTTGAATGGAGTGAAGTCCGAACCCCAAAAATGACAGGGATCAGCCCCACCCAAGGTTTGCAGTTTGGATAAGCTTCCTCTCTCTGGTCTGCATAATCACTCTGTTAAACAGTCATTGGGTTCCCACTGCAATTATTATGAAGATATTTGCATTTTTTAAGTCCAAGTTCACAAAAAATCATTGCTTTTGTACTTTTCAGGGTCATATGCTCTGGACACTGTTGTGACCATCACCGGGTCTGGTTTCTCCAGTGAAAATGTCACAGTTTTAATTGGACACATAAAATGCACTGTTCTCCAGGTGGACAGTAAGTTAAAAACATGAGGCTCCATGTTCTGGTAGAGTGAGGCTGAGAGGACCAGGACAGCAGTTATAGCCGAATATTGTTGCAGCAACTCTGAATGTTAATTTTCTGTGATTTTAAATTTTATTCAAAATTTTCCATTTTTTATCTTCCCTTAGTATAGGGGGAGTAGGAAAAACTTTTTTATACAATACCAGTGCACCTCAGTCAGATCAAAAATTTCTTTCATGGGAATGATGACATGTGTTGTCCATAGTAATCAAGAAACATGGGTGTAAAAGGATAACAACAGCAAAATCAGATTTTAAAGGTACAGGCCAGATGTCAATCAAAAAATGTACAAATAAATGTACAGTAGTTTTATTCACAAAATCAAAACTCAGCCAATTACCAGAATTAAGTCAGCAAACATTATTTGTTAAAGAAAGACTGTAATACATTTTATTAGCTGTGACCAGCAGCTCTACAGATTGCTCTGTTGGTTGGTTTGTTGGTCGGTCCACAAAATTTCCCCACCCTTTCCCCACAGTTTTCGCCCTAGGAGGCTGAAATTTGACATGGAGGTCAAGTGTGTGTTTGTGAATATGTGTGTTTCTGTTTAAGCCAATTGGCTAAAAGAGGGCGTGGCAGTGGGAGTGGCCTGGATGCAGCTATTCCAAATTCGTGCTTGTTTATTGTTAATGTTAAGTCAATGTTAGACACAAATAGTGATTAATTTAGGGTGTAGTGTCACCAGAGAATGCTCTTTTAAATAAGTCTTTTAAATAGGCTTTTAAATAAGTGTGAATCTGTTCCAGACTCCTCCCTGACCTGCAGAGTTGGGAATGTAAGTGCTGGCACCTACCCTGTGTCTCTCAGCTTTGCTGGGTTGGGCCATACTCAGTACAGTGGAAACACAAAGTTTAACTTCACAAGCCAAATGGGAGTCTTCTCCATCTCACCAGCCTCAGGGAGCATTGCAGGTATAATCAAACAAGATACAAGTTCCAATGTTCATTTTCAGTAGGTAAAATATATTTTGACCTATTGTCATGACAACAGATGCTCACTGCTGTGTAGTTTCTGTGTGGTTTTTGGTTTATTCACACATAGTAATAATTCCTTATCTAACTCTTTGTGTTGAACATGCCGATGATCTTTCTGTAAAATCCTTGTGATCTGACAGCTCCTCCTCATCTTTGTATTTCAAAGGAGGCACACTTCTGACAGTGATCGGTTATGGCTTTGGCAGGCACACCATGGTCCTGGTCGGGATGCAGACATGCGCAGTTGTCTCTGTACATTTAGATCAGATCCAGTGCAGGACACCACCTGTGAGTATTTCCTGTCCTAAACAGGAAGTACTGCTGCAGTATCATCTCAAACTAAAGAGCTCAGTATGGTACTTGTCTGCATTGCCACATGGTGATGAATTAAGTGTGATAACACCCAAGTACTGCTGTCTGTAATGTATCTGTCTTATCTGATGTATATGCTAGCTGTGTTAGATGTAGTTTATATGTTCTTTAAATATAATCAGATATATTGATGTGTTCTTTATGTTATATGTTCTATGCCAGCTGTAGGATGCAAAAAGAATTCCCTAACAAATGAATAAAGGAATAAAGGAACCTTTAGTTACTCACATTATTGAATTTCAGGGGATGGCAGGAGCCCATTATGTGTCATTAGAAACACCGGAAATGAGTGTGTCAGCAAGTGACCCCTTCATTTACAATGCAAGTCTGACTCCTGTGATTATAAGCATGCATCCATTGAAGTCAACTGTATTGGGTGAGTGTAGATTTACAATGTCTAAACTGAAAGAAATTACAGGTTCAGTGTAGGTTGTTTTTATATTAAAGGTCTTTTTTAAGTGCTAAGACTAGCCTTTAACATTTGCAATGGCTGATTTCAGAAAACCTTTGCATTTCACCAGTAGTCCACCGCTAGGGCTGTACACACTTCACAACTGCTGCAGAAAGCAGATGCGAGCTACAAATTAATCACCTAATGATTGTATTAAATTGTAGAGGCATATTAAATAGCTTTTTTTAAAAAAATTCTGCATTGGTTGGCTGAAATTGTGCATGACTTTATATTGTTTTAGTGTCACTTTAACTCTACCACAGTTTTAGGTGTCAAGACGTGATTTTGTCATGTGTAGATCTTAAAAATGCCTGTAATTTAAATGAAAGGCCTGTCTTGTAATAAAGACACTTAAGCCATATAGCTACTTTAAAATGTCAATCAATTGTCAACTATCAACTGGAAGAAAGAGTCAGCTGGCTTTTCATGCATGCAAGTGATGGAACATTACCACGGCAAGGTAATGGCATGACATTATGTCAGCCTAATCATTTCCACATCTTTGTTCCAGCTCGTTGACCTCCTGGAGAGGTACTGTTCATACCATTGACGTAAAAGTCTTATTGTGTGTCACACTAAACCAATGCAATGCTGAAGAACAGGTTCTCCCTTAATCTTCATTGTAAAACTGTAGTAAATGTAAGCTTTGCTTAGTTTTGTCTGTTTGACTGTTGCAGTTCAGCTGTGGTGAAAGATGGAGTCTGCACAGCTATTTCAAAATGAGAGCAATGGTTTTCATGCACAGTCTTACCCATTTGCCATTGTTCAGGGCATACATGAACCTTGGGGTGATTTACACTGAAATGCCTGGAATTTAAGACTTATGTTACAATTTCCATACTGTAGGACACACAAGTCTCACCATCCAAGGGACCAACTTTGAAGGTCAAGGCAGTTATGATTCTGTCTTCATTGGTGAGACAGAATGCAGAATAGAGCAATGGTCCTCCAGCAACATCACCTGCCTCCTGCCTCAGCTTCCCCCAGCCATGTATGAGGTGCATGTACAGGTTGGAACCTGGGGCTATGCCACAACCAAGTAAGATATCTGCATAGGGAATTAATGTAACACTCACTCTCTCTCTCACACACCCACACATATACACACTCACACAAACATCCTTGCAGTCAAAAAAAAACACAGACAGGTATAGGTAACTCATCATTTGTTCTTACCCAGTGGACAAAGTAATTTATTTTTTGTAAAGAAAAACAGCTATAAAATAATGCTTTTTAGGTAAAAAGCTTAAGGATCCAGTCACCATATATAAAGCAATATATGTACATTTTATTATATAAGTAAGAAAAGAAAAGCATTTAAGGAACTAATTAAATTTTAATACTTTTCTCGCCAATAAATGTAATATAAGTGAACTACAAGAAACAAGTTGTCCACCCTTTTTTTTTTGCTTCATTTAGTAATGGCACAAATGCTACAATCGAGTACATTCTGGAGGTGACAAGTGTTTCTCCAATGCAAGGCTCTCTCTACGGGGGGACAAAGGTGACCATTGGAGGTTCAGGTTTCAGCTCCAGCATGTCTGACAACCGAGTCTCAATGGGTATGACGAGTACAACCCAACTCACTCAACACATGCTACATGCTGAACAACACGCCAGTGTGCTCAGTCTGGAAAAATCTGACATTATTATGTGTAAATGTTGTGTTTATGACATGACATGAATTAAATATGTTTTCAGGAGGTACCTGGTGTGATATCACCTTTGCTTCTGAAAACCAGCTGGAATGTGTCACTGAGTCCAAAGAGCAGACCCACACAGTCACAAATCGAGGCTCCCATCCAAGTAGGTTTTCTTCAGTACCGTTTGGTTCTTATTTTTAGGTAATAATTTTTATTTATAATTTCTTTAACCAGGTTAGATCAACTGACAATTCAATTCACTTGCAGTGACAACCTGGGAAATCATCATGGAATTTCAAGGGATTATTTAGGGATATAGGGGTTATTTATTTAGTTGGCCAAATGTAGACAGTCAGTTATCTTTGGGAATTTTACCAAGGTACTGAGTAGGAGAATGACAATGTGACAAACCTATAGACAGGTTTAATGACCTAATGTTGTGGTATTAAATTCTTTCGTGTCCTGAACAATTGAGTTAGACTGGAGGTCACATACTGTTGAGAAGCAGAGGATGAAGGAACCTGATAATTATATCTCTGAAAATAAAGATAAGTAGGCTTTAATTGTAGGTGTATCTTGTTTGTCTCACATAGCAATTATGAGCACTCACGCACACAATAAGATATTCCAGAAATCTCTGCCTTAGGTCCAACCTGTCTTTTCAGGTTATGGGGAAGGCTATGCATGGAGCCCCTCGTCCCTGTTGGTGTCTGCCGGGGACACGGTAGTGTGGCGTTGGGAGACCCCTTCCTTCATCTCGGGGGTGGGCTACAGAGTCTTTAGCGTGTCCAGTCCAAGCAGCACAACCTATGATGGATTGGCCTTCACCAGTGGAGACACCAAGACTGCCTCTGGTACAGTACAGTTTTAACCCCAGTAAAACCTTGAAAAGAAAGTTACAGTTTGTGTTTTTAGTTTCTGTTAAACATTCTGCAAATAGAGTGGAGTTCTGTCTATGTCCACATGGGTTTTCTCTGGGTTTCAGTTTCCTTCCGTAGTCCAAAGACATATATGTTAAGCAGATTGGGCTTGCCAGATTTCTTGTATGTATGAGTGTGGGGGAGTAAGAGTAAATGTGGACTGGCAACCTGTCCAGGGCCTTTTACCAAATGTCTGCTGGAATAGGATTCAGCACCCTGTGACCTTGGAATACATTATGAGAGTACTATAATAAAAGGAGGATGGATAAGTTGTATGTGAGTGATTGACGTAACTTGATTTGCCATCTCCAAAATCATAAGATGGAAAATTCATTTGTGTCTAGGCAATGCACATACCTAGACATTGAGCATATTTGTCTAACATCTGTTAACCTGGACAGGTGAAGCTGTTATCCTGCAAAAGTGAAGAGGAAATATCATCACTGCAAAACCCTCCAAAAAGATTGTTGATTTGATTGAATACACAGTGCATTCAACGTATGGCAGACATGAACTTAACCGACTGATGCCAGATTTGGTGTGGGTCTATACATGACCTATTACCATAGAACTGTTTCCCAAAAAATTCTGTGTACACTTTGCTGTAAACTTTGATAAGTCATGTCACCAGAATGTTATATGTATTTTCTTATCAGGGTTCTTCAGTTACCGCTTCACAGCTCCTGGTACTTACTACTACAGTAGTGGCTATGTCGATAGCATCAATCAGAAATTCTTGCAAGGAGTGGTGAAAGTCCAGCCTCTAGAAGACAGAAGCAGCAGGCTCAGTGTTACAGTTGTAGGAATTGAGGCAAAATACATGGCAGGTAAATGGGCAAAATCCTTTCACAACTTTGTTCAAGGAACGTGGTGGCTCATGTCCTGCATGTTCACAAAAGGTTTTTTCTGTGATGTGTTTAATCCCAGATGTTTTTCTCTGTTCTTTTAAAATTTTGCTGTTTTTGTTTCTGTGTTTAAATCAAGCCATTTTGCCGTTTCTGCCATTTATATAGGTGTGCCGCACCGCAACAGCAGGTCAGTGCTAGACTGCATTTCCTCAGTTCCTGAATGCTCCCAGAACTCAGACCCTGCTGTGCCTGTGGACGGATTCTCCTTCAGCTTCTTGGAGTGCCTTTCTCCTGCTGTGTATGACATTTGGCCAGAGAGTGGCACCAGACATGATGTCATCCACATTGAGGGCTTTGGCTTCAGCAACACTACTTGTGCCAATGAGGTGAGGCACTAGAGTCAAATATGTTTTTTGGTACATGTCAAACAGAATAAAAAATAAATAACAATTAAATGTAGAACTAAAATTTAATTTTTAAAAGCTCTAATCTCTTTATGGAACGTATCACTTTAAAATGTTTTTGTGTTAAGAATGTGTTAAAATCTTTTTCACTTCACATAGGTCACTGTTGGTGGCAGTACTTGTCATGTGATCAACAGCACATCTGACAAGATTAGCTGCCATCTCTGGCAGGACAACGGCTTGGAAGCTGGTGTTGCCCACCTTGTTTCTGTTCGAGTTAACAACTTCGGCAAGGCCATCAACATTGCCACCAATGAGTTTCACCGTCGGTTTGTGGTTCTGCCTGTTGTGGATTCTGTGACCCCTAACATTGGAGCCACCACCGGTAACACCAGACTTACCATCCAAGGCTCTGCGTTTTCTGCAGGCCCAGATACAATTGTGAGCGTGGCAGGAATGCCCTGCTTAATTTGGTCAATCAACTACATGGCCATTGTCTGCGATACCTCCCCCGCCTCTGCACGCACAGGAGAGGTGGTGGTTCACGTGGGTGGCATTGCCACCACTTGCCACTCCACCTGTACCTTCCAGTACTCCTCAAACCTTGTCCCCCAGGTGATGGGTGTCTTCCCTGACAGTATCTTTGGCAACTCCACCATGGTGACGATCTTGGGCTCAGGGTTCAGCAACAGCCTGGATGACGTGGAGGTCTTTGCAGGTGACATGAGGCTGTGGGCCATTGACGTGACAGACACCAACATAACCCTCGATGTTGGCCCAATGACTGCTGGTGACCACGTCCTGAAGGTGGTGATCTCAAGCAAAGGCCTGGCATCAGGATCTGCCACCCTGCGCAGCCTCCCCCATGCCATGCTCGCCCCAAGCACCGGGAGCACCAATGGAGGGACAGCTCTGCTCATCACCGGAAATGGCTTTTTACCTGGTAACACCTCTGTGATGGTGGGTAACTCTCCATGCCAGCTCCAGTGGGTTAGGAGAGGTGAAATGTCCTGCTTGACACCAGCTCACTCTGAGGGCAGCGTGGCTGTGCACATTCGTGTCCTCTTGGTGGAATACCCCTCACTGAACTTCACATACTCCCAAGCAGAGACACCAGTGATCACATCTATAAACCCCGGATTTGGTATGTTTATCCTGTATTCATTATGCATGTATACTTATCCTGTATTCATAAAGCATCTCAGAGTAGGTGTGCTGTGTGATTGGACTTGCTTTTTAGCTGATAAAGGAAGTTCTCAAGAAGTGTGTGCTTTAAGAATATCAGGGTTGTTGCTATTCAAGTTTAGTCAGCCATTAGGTAGAAGGCATTAGTATGGTTATGAGTTCAGTTATAAGTACTGTTTGACTTTAAGCACTTCACTGTTTCTGATTATTCTGCAGACACAGGGGGGACTGTCTGTGCAATTAGAAAGCAGAAGGTGTAAGTGTTATGTCTCTTTTATGCATTACAGGTTCTCTTGGTACAGTGATCACCATCTCTGGGTCAGGCTTTGGTACAGATCAGCATCAAGTCTTTGTGACCATAGGCGGTGCAAGGTGCAATGTTTCAGCTTTCACCAACACAGATATACAGTGCACTGTGGGGGAGCGAGCAGGTGGCACATTTCCAGTCTTGCTCCACCACACTGTGAAAGGCTATGCTAATTCTCAGTCTACCTTTAACTACCATTGGGTTTTCACAGAGGTCACACCAGACCAAGGTACGGCAACATGTACAAAGCACACTCATCAGTGTCGAAAAATAGCATTTGATCATTTTGTTTACTTTGTCGACTGATATCTCATTTTTAACTGTGTAGGAGGCTTTGGTGGAGGCTCCATTTTGAGTGTTCATGGTTCTGGGTTTGACACTAACTCTGCACAAGTGCTGATATGTGGGAAAGAGTGTGAAGTGCAGAGAGAAAGGTCAACTTCTTATCTTATGTACTGCAAGGTCCCATCAAACAATGGTAAGGCAAAAATGTATATATGCACATACATAAGGAAAGCAATGTACATACCAAAATTGCAAAAGATCCGTAAAGCTTGTAAACCACATATCTAGAGAGAAATTAACTGTGAATGACGGAAAGTACAATTCTTTGATGAAAAATTCAGGAGGATGTTAAACAGGGAGCACCATTTTCCAGGTCCAGTTGTACTTTGAACACTGAAGGCAAAATATTTTTGCGTCATGTTTTTAATTACAGGTACTGAGGCACAACTGGATTGCTCTGTGGAAGTGTTGCAGTCTAATGGTACAGCACGCATATTGAATGCCTTCTCATACAAGTCCCTCCTGACACCTGTAATTATGGATGTATCGCCCCGCAGAGGGGGAACAGCTGGAGGCACCAGGCTCACAATCACAGGCTCCAATTTCAGGTAACTCCCAAGCTTGCTCATGACCCCACAGACAATGACCAGGGCACCTGTGAATAGTGTTGAGCAAAGGCCACAGATGTAAGGCAAACACACCTTTTATTATTTAAGAAACACCCCTTTTTTTTCTCTGGCTACACAGTTTGTTGCTTTTTAAAGTCTCCTTGAATCTTGTAAAGCAGGAATTTCCATTCCAAATTGCCATTTGGGCATGATTTTGAACCAAACTGTAATTTTTTTCATCAGTCATCCACTTGAAAACTTGTTTTCAGTCAATAAAGAACTGTGTGCAACTTAAAAATGCTGACATTTCAACGGTGAGATGAAAAAAATGAATCCTCCATAGTTTTCAATAAATAAACTATTAAGACATTTCTGATCCTAGCAAATGATAAAAGATGAAACCTAATCCACACTTCCGAAGATATTAGTGATATTATGCAAAAATGTCTACTTAAAATGATATTTTACAAGGTTACTGAAAAAGCAGTGCAGGTTTTTTAAAAACAATTTCCCTTCCAAAGTAAATCACCATACTAGGGTCATTACTTTTCCAGTTCAAAAACATTTTCCCATCTTCTCTGCATTTTCTTTTTCTGATCTATGAGTATGTCCCTAACTATAGTTCTAAGCTTTCCATTCTTAAAAGTGAAACATGTCCTTGGTTATGATCTCTTTCAATATATTGGACCAGGGCTTCCTAAAGGCATAGGCCATATAGGGGGTTGCCTAGGGTGTCACCTTCTGGTGGGCACTGGTTGCACTCAAAAGAAAAAAATAAAATAAAAAATAATAAAAATTCGCCGGTGGGTGCCCTTCCTCATTTTCTGCCGCAAGGTAACAATTGAACAAATAAAGAAATAAAGAAATACACTTTGCTTTTCGAGTTGAGAGACTCTACCAGGATTTTGGCTTACTGCCGCTAAGTTTGCTAAGATCTTAGGCCACCTTTTATGCGAACGTTGTTTTGCTGATAACAGCTGTTTTCCCTTAGCGATATTTGTTCACTCAGGGGATACATGTGTACGTTTTTCAGGAGTCTTGAATAATAATGTTTTAAATGCTTAATGCATTTAAATTTATTGCCATTTCTTTGGTCCAAAACATTCAATCCGTCTGCATTGGGATTCGATGCTGCAGCACCAGGTCGAGGGGTCGGAAATGCAAACCACTGTGCTAAAGTTTTAGAAAAGCTGGTAGCTGCAGTCTAGCACTAACACACAGTTACATACATTATAGGCCTATATGAGAATAATAGTCCAGCTGCGCTAGATTTGTATGGGGGAATTTTGAGTGGAGGGGTGCACCAAATCATAATCTCACCTCAGGCACTAAAATGGCTATTGAACCCTGTATTGAACTCTTATAAGCATAGAAAATGCCCAAACTACAATTACACACCCACCACCAATAAAATATCTCTTTAAATCCTGAGCACATGGAAGAATTGAGAAGTTTTTCCTTTGGAGCTACCATTAGCTTCTTACAGGTAAAGCTTATTCATATAATTACTGTTTTCTTTGTTGGTTGTTATGGTAAGCAACCAAAACAAGTAATACTGGTTTATAAAGCTCCCTTAACAAATGTGGGTCAACAATCAATTTGATATTAAAGGTTCAAGCTCCTCTATGTTAAGCTCAAATGCCCCACTGAAAGCATGTAGCCAATAATACAAACTCTATCTGTACTTCAAGTAATACCATGTTGCTAGACCCAAAGAAAACAAAGTGAAACCCATTTCTGGATTGAATACCATTTTTATGTGTGTATGTATTGAAATTACTCATCACTACTCTTGCATTTCACAACATTGATTTTTTTCTACCCTTGTAGCTCAAACAGCAGTGAAATCATGGTGACAATAGCAGGTTCACTCTGTAGCATCGACTTTGCCAACAACACCCATATCATCTGCATCACAAGTGCGCAGCCCAGATCCCAGTTAACCACAGTCCAGGTCAACATTGAGCACAAGGGCCTCGCAAACATGGTCAGTGCTCTCACTAGTGATAGTATTCAGAATGCTCTGTGCAGCCTAGTGTCAAAATTTTTGTTTTAAGAATTTTTTTTTTTTTATAAAAGTCACATTTAGCATTTGTAATAAACAGGCTGTTGAATTTGTAATGGCCTGCTAATTCTACTTTAGGACAATGCTGATTTCTTCTATATTGACGTCTGGTCCTCCAAATACACCTGGAGTGGCCTGTCTCCCCCTGAGGCAGGGACATTTGCTGTCATCACGAAAGGACAAACCATCTTGCTGGATACTAGTACACCCGTGCTAAAGATGCTTCTTATTCAAGGTACATTTCTCTCAACTGTGTGTCATGGTTAAATTCTTCATAGGATGA
Organism: Albula glossodonta; assembly: GCA_019788955.1. Taxonomy (NCBI): domain Eukaryota; kingdom Metazoa; phylum Chordata; class Actinopteri; order Albuliformes; family Albulidae; genus Albula; species Albula glossodonta. The sequence goes on along the minus strand of JAFBMS010000057.1, from coordinate 518,873 downwards.
TGGAAGAGCTGTATTTCACATAATTTTTGTTGGTGATGAAATACTTTTAATGTTCAGGGGGGACACTGGTGTTTGATGAAGCAGATATTGAGCTGCAGGCAGAGAACATTCTAATCACAGATGGTGGAACTCTCCAGGTATTTAAATCAGCACCCTAGTATTGAATTTTTTTTTTCAGAATGTTAATAATGTTACATCCTGATTCCATTTGACTCCACTTAGATTGGCACAGAGACTGCACCCTTCCAGCACAAAGCCATCATCACACTACATGGGCACCTGCGTTCCCAGGAACTCCCTGTCTATGGCACGAAGACCCTGGCTGTTAGAGAGGGCATCTTGGATCTGCACGGTACTCTGCCCTCTTTCCAAAACCAAGAAACACTTTCTTCTTTTTGCACAGAGAAGGGCTCACACTTAGCACAAACATTGCTGCCCACCAGTGACAAGATCCGGAACAAATCACCATAATTAGCTGCTAGCTGAGTAACTACAAACAGTTACTCCACTGTTTTTACATTCATTATGAATGTCAATTTTAATGTATAACTCTTAATTCATTAATCATATCAATTAAAAAGGCATTTAACTTTGGTATCACCTTTAGTTCTATAGTTTCCTGGAATATGTCTTTATAATTGAGGTAAAATCATTTTTTGTTTTCTCTGTGCTCTGAACAAACTAAATCTTGTTCCAGGCGTCAACCTAACTCCCAGTTTACTTCAGATCATTTCAGAAAACAACCTGGAAAATGAACATCTAACTCATGTATCAACATCATAACAATGAACAATGAATTCTTTTGGACTGTACGGTATATTCTAAAGTTCTCTGTTGATGGGGTTTATATATATGCTTGAGGTATGAATTTCATTTCATTTTGTTTTAAATGAATGAATGTGAATTGGAATTTTGGATTGGCAAAAATGGACCAGCACAGGATACGGTTTGTTCGGATCACAGGGTGAATAGAAAATGACTCTAACTAATTCATGAAGATAATAAATAAAAAATTATAAAGGTTAAGGGTTTACCAAAGCAAAATTCTCCTTTAAGAGAACAGGTAGAACATTTCTTAATAATTTGTGGCATAAACCTCCAGTGCTTTGCAAGATATCCCTGTCCCAGTTCCATAAACCTCCAGTGTTTTCCCAGGTATCCCTGTCCCAGTTCCCTGGACCCACCTGGCTGAGACAGCCCTGGCTGGATCCACCACCCTAACCCTTAGACAGTCCGTCACCTGGAATGTAGGGGATGAGATTGTTATTGCCTCCACCGGTCACAGGTAATAAAGTGCTCTTTTGGGATACAGGGCTGCAGGGCATACCTTCCTACATGTGCTGAATTAGGCCAATTTAGGTGACTTTAAAAACATAAGAATGTAAGGTCTATGTAACATCTTTGCATACTGCATTTTTGTAAAAAAAAAAAAATGCATTTGATGGTTTGCATTTTATGGTATACATTTCAAGTACCATCACATTCAGTATTTTAGAATCCTCATTATTTGCTATATATAATATTTATTTATATCATCTTTGGTCAAACCTAATCATCAAAACTATCATTTGCTGCATACATTTTAAAAATTATTTGCGTGACATTTTTACTTCTCGCGTGTCTCTACAAATACACCATAGAAATATCATAATGCGTAATGTCTCACATACAGATACCTGCATCTGGTTTGCTAGATTTATTAATTCATAAAGTAAGATTTAAGTAGTACAGTAGTACATCTTTTATTCAGCGGGTATCTTTAGTTGTTAGGTGAAACAGCAGTGTCACAGGCAGACATCAAAACTAGCAACCAAAAGTGATATCTACACCATGACATAGTGATCTGTTTTAGAATTTAAATGTCTCATTCTGTAATGTAAGGTAAATGCTTTTTTGTATTAGGCACAGCCAAAGGGAAAATGAAGCAAGGAGAATAGCCGCAGTGTCTGCTGATGGAAGGACCCTGACCTTGACAGAACCCCTAACGTACACTCATCTGGGGGTGTCTGTCACTCTGCCTGATGGGACAGTGTTTGAAGGAAGAGCAGAGGTTGGCCTTCTCACCAGGAACGTCGTAGTACGAGGCTCCAACAACCTAGAGTGGAATGACAGGATTGAGGCCTGCCCAGACGGATTTAACACCGGTACAGCCTGCATTGAGACTGCTCTCAGTTGTCCTGTTTTGGAGGGATTCTTTACCTTCATCCTCATCACCACTTTTTTTTGCATAGTTATAAGTGATACATCTGTCTGTTGCAATATTTTTTGCATGATTGCAGAGATTTATACATTTTTTATTTTTTATTTTTAGGCGAGTTTGCCACCCAAACCTGTTTTCAGGGCAGATTTGGTGAAGAGATAGGAAGTGATCATTTTGGTGGCTGTATTATGTTCCATGCCCCAAGACCAAGTGAAAATCTGGCTGTTGGAAGAGTTGAGCATGTGGAGGTAAATGTTTAATTATAATTCGAAACAAGTGATACCAAACCATTATTTTCCAAATTACTGGATGAATTGAAATGAAAATTTCTGAATGAAAATTCAGGTTTTACTCTAGTTTTAAGAATGATTAAGAGCTTTATGTTAAAGACTACTAAATCTGAGACTCAGTAAGCTGATGAATCATAAACCTTTCACCCTCTCTTCAATTAGATCTTCCATGCTGGCCAGGCATTTAGGCTGGGCAGGTACCCTATCCACTGGCATCTGATGGGAGATCTGCATTACAAATCCTATGTCAGGGGGTGTGCCATCCACCAGACCTACAATCGAGCGGTGACCATCCACAACACCCACAACCTGCTGGTGGAGAGGAACGTCATCTATGACATCATGGGCGGGGCATTTTTCATCGAGGATGGCATAGAAACAGGCAATGTATTACAGTACAACCTGGCTGTGTTTGTCAAGCAGAGCACCAGCCTCCTTAATGATGATGTCACCCCAGCTGCCTACTGGGTCACCAACCCCAACAACATCATCCGGCACAATGCTGCTGCTGGCGGCACACACTTTGGCTTCTGGTACCGCATGCACAATCACCCAGACGGCCCATCCTATGACCCCAAAATCTGCCAGAAGAGGGTTCCCCTTGGGGAGTTCTTTAACAACACTGTCCATTCTCAGGGCTGGTTTGGTCTGTGGATCTTCCAGGAGTACTTCCCGATGAAGGGTGGCAGATGTAACTCTCGGAATCCAGAACCAGCCATCTTCCGTGCCCTGACCACCTGGAACTGTGAGAAGGGGGCAGAGTGGGTGAATGTGGGGGCAGTCCAGTTCAGTAACTTCCTGATGGTCAACAATGAGAAGGCAGGCATAGAGGCCAAGCGGATCATCTACTGGGCCATCAGTGGGTGGGGGGAGGAGGGTGGGGCGGTGGTGAACAACAGTACCATTGTGGGCCACATTGACGAGCTTGGCCTTGGTGTCGATTACTGCTCCACCCGGGGGGTAGTCCTGCCACTGGACGATGGGATGAGTGTCATATCCACTAACTTTGTTAACTTCAACAAGCCGTCCTGCGCTGCCATTGGGGTGGCAAGGATTGATGGGACCTGCGTGGACCGCTGCGGGGGCTGGAGCGCCAGGTTCAGTGGGATCCGCTACTTTAACTCCACCAACAAGGGCAGCTTTAGATGGGAGCATGAAGTGGTGCTGATTGACAGTGATGGATCACTTACAGGTGATTGTCTGCCCACAGTGTTCAATTCACATTCAACTACTTATTTGTTCATCATCTGGGATCTACTATTTATTGTACCGTTTCAGGGACAAAGATATGTTCCTATTTTTCATAGTGATTCTCTCCAGACCATGTTGAATTCTGTATCTCTTACCATATCATGACTTAATACATCCACTGCCACTAGTAACAGTATTGTTGCTTTGCTGCTTATGCTGTCATTTTTTCGTTTGACAAATCATTGTCAGGTCGTTATGTTGATATTCATGATGTTCCTGAGTAGTTAGCCCATTAGTAGCTTTGGTCCTGCCCAGTTTACTGAGCCTGGGTATATTCTTTCTGCAGGCAATGCAGACCACAAGGTGGTGCCAATGAGCTCCCTGCTGGACCCAGGCCACTGCTCTCAAGATGCAGCGTGGAGTACAGGATTTCCTGGGGCCGTTTGTGACCACACTGTCAACTTCCACCGCCTGGCCTTCAACAATCCGTCTCCTTCCTCACTGCGTGCAAAGGATGTGATCCTCACCAATTCTCATGGTATGACACAGTGTTTAATTGACACATGATTATCTCTCTATTTTTCCTAGTTGCCAGTTGCAAATAATTTTCAATGTGTTTTTATTCCATTTTAGATGTTTTAGGTCTCTGAAGTAATATGAACGATACAGATGTGTGATTGTGTTATCCCTAATGTTCCATTTCATGTGTCATCACAGACTTGGTACCACTGGTTTTATGCATTGTGATTTAGATACACAATGATACAGTCATAGATTAATTTAGATTTTATCTTAAGTTTACGTTTTGAATGAAAGTTATTTCTCAGATATTGTTTGGTGAGTCATGAGTAATGTTTGTGATGAAAACAGAGCTTTTAATGTGTTACTAAATTTGCAAGAGATTCTTATGGTCCTGAGTGCAGTTTTTTTCTTGTTTTCTTCATAGGCTCTTGTGTTATTCCATATTTAAAGAAAAGAATGACACACAAACTTGGCTGGATGGCATTGCTTCCATCTTTAAAAACCTACACCTGGTACTTTGACCTGGCAGATCATATCACCAACATCTCATACAATGCCAAGTTTTATGGGTTCAAGGTAAATTCGTTTCCCAAGCCCTGTGACAATAGTAAATAAGACTGTGGTGACTTAAAATACTGTATGTGCTATGTAATGTTCTGCTTTCATATGGATTTGCAACAAAAGCATGGCACAAACTTCTCCTGTACTGGCTGTTTTAAATATTAGTCCCATAATGGTGTTTACAGAAAAAAAGAGGCACACAGTTTCTTTAAAAAGTTGGAGGACCTCTCAATAGATGGCCGCACAGCAGCTGGAACTGATTAAGGAAAGTTTCTGATATGCTCTTTGCTAGCTACTAAATTTAGCATAAACATTCACTGCTGAGGAAATCATAGCATATATGTGACATACAGTAAACCCCCCTCTATCGCAGGGGTTACGTTCCAGACCCACCCACGATAAGTGAAAATCCGCAAAAATAGAAATAACCTATTTAAATACACCCTAGGCATGTTATTATAAGTTTTATGGTATAAACTCACTGTATGCACAATTTGTCTGTGCACAGTAAACCCCCGTCATATTGCGGTTCAGTTTTCGAGGTCCCGGTATTTCACGGGTTTCTTCTGTAAGGCCTATTCATTTTAATAATGCTTATATTTTTGCCATTTCGCGGCTTTCCTTAGCATTGTTTATGAGTTTAAATCTCGCGCGTCACAATAGAATAGCCGTACGTACTTATTCAGCCAATCAGAGCGTTGTTTTCTCGGCCGCTGATTGGCTGTTGTGTTCTAGAAGCATCTCGCTGTTTGCCTTGCTCTGTCTCAGTTCCGTGTGTATCCAATATTTTTGTGTTTTCTATTGGTCTTGCTCTCTCGCAATATCTTTTATGTGTTTAAATGTGTTTATGTTTTTTAAAAGTGTGTTTAAAGACGTTAAAATGCTTAATGTTGAAATGAAAGTGTCTTGTAAAAGGGCCACAAAGTGTGACATGACATGTTTATTTGTTGCATTTTTCTCTCAGCAACAAGACTATATCATTATCAAGCACAACCTGACTCAGAAACCAGACAGATTCCGCATTGTGGATGAGAGAAATGCCTCAGCTCATGCTCTGGACTTCAGCAGTAACATAAACGGGGACTGGTACTTCAATGAAACCTCAAAAAATGTTTACTACATGGGTGAGTCCTTGGGGTCTATCTAGCACTCTGCACAAGGTTGCGTTAAGTGTTAACACAAGTGTCTCTGTTCATTTCCACCTATAAGCAGTCGGTAAGTGCCACAATGTTAAAATATCAAATAAAGTTGCACTCATCTAGGAGTGTTGGTCTAAATGTGAGGTGTGATCAGGCAGAAGTGACTGTACTTTGACCAACAAGAGCCAAGTCATGTTGCAGTTGTTTATTGCCATTTGAAGGGCACAATCAAAATAGTGCTGAGTGCCTACAAAGACGGGTACACATACACCCTGCTTGTAACATACACGGGTGTGTGCAAACATAAATAAAAGTTTACAATGTGAAATACTATCTTTGTGCATATAAAGATATGTAAAAAAATTAACGTCTTAATGGTTTATAATAATGTTGATCAAAAGATCGGAATAGGAATGACAAATAAAACCGGCTAATTATCTGACCATATCAGGGACTGATATCAGACACCCAGCAAACCTTATTTAGTTCTATTTTGTAGGATCATCACAGCGTATAAAGATATTCCGAATGTGGACCATACAAGGTTTACAATAAGTTTCAATGCAGGAGACCCACACGCGTACATAGGCTCCTCCCATCTTTTAGTGCTACCTGTCCAACAGTCCTGCGTTGTTTTGTGGTTCTCTGTAGATTGGCATGCAATTAGTACCAATGCAGAATGGAGTGCTGTTTAGATCTTATGATGCTGACAGTATGATGGATTTCTTTATTACTCTCCCATTCTGTTCTGCTCAGTATGTGTTCATATGTAATTCATCGAATTGAAATTTAAAGGAACACAGTACCTGTTATAGGCTACATTGTAATAATCATAATCTCAGAGCCAATTGATATTGGTGCATGGATTGTGAGAGGCTCACCCCGCAGGGTGAGGGTGCATTTTTTTCTGGCAGTCAAGTTCAAGCATACGCTTGTAGATCGACCGCACATTGCCAGATCCAGCCTGCACATCAAAACACATTGGGCCTCATTAATCAAATGTGAGCCGAACGAGTTTGATCATAAATTGTTCGTAAATGCATTTACACACAAAATGTGGGATTTATCAAAGTTTTTGTAAATCAGTTTGATTGTAGGATCCGAAGAGGTTTTACGAGTGCTCTAAACTGGTCATATTGTGTGTGTAAATGGAAAAATACGGCTGTAAAGCATGTTTTTCATGGTTTTGCATTTATTTTTTCATTCACTCATCTTTTATTGGATTAAAAATAGTTAATATAGTAATTATAACGTCTCAAATTGTTGTATCAAATCACTATTGGATTCAACATTAAAACAGGTGATGCTTCATTTGTGTAATACTGATTAATCAAATTAATTTTTATTTGGAATTTTACATTAATTCCATAAAACATGTGAATGGCGGAGAAACCATTGCTAAGGTCTTCATTGCTATGGCTGACCTCACTCTGTTAGCTCTAAGAAAATCTTAAGCAGTCAACACATCTCCGAAACAGTGCAGAAATAGGACTGTTATAATACATTTACGTTCTCATTTAATAAACATACGTTCTTATATTATTGGACTAATATAGCCAGCTGATTGGGCCATTTACTGTGTAGGAACTTGCGATCTAATTTTCTCCTGTCTTTGAAAAATAAATCTAAGTATTATCATTGTTGTTATACAAGGTAAAATGATGTTAGAGTTTGCGTTTGAAAGGAGAGGGACTGCTGAGTGGAGGGAAAGGCAAGGGAGGGCACACTATTATGGAGGATCATAAATATGTAACAGTTCCACTAATTATTTTACATGGAATTTGTTCCAAGCTGATTTTGCAAAAACGTAACAGTCCCAACGATGTATTGCATGTGTCATTACCACTATGGCCAACCATGCCCCTCTTCACGGGCCCGGGTGCAGCTGCCCTGCAGGATTTATGGCAACAATAAGGCTGGTATACAAAAATGTACCTTCTGCATTGGAAGGTGATTGATCCAAGACGAGGGATCCAAGAAGAGATCGCTGTCACCCTCCACGGTAATTCCAGCAAACGACATCTCCAATAATTTGCCTCCAGTTTCATGTCGAACCATTTTCTTTTAACATATTGCAGCGTACAAGGAACTTTTGACACCGAATTTACTGGAAGTTATTTCTTGCCAGGCTTTGGTCTTCCTGGTCCCGACACTCCACTACTTACACTACTGAACAAAGTTTTTTTTTTGGATTCTGCTTCCTTTAACAAACTTTTGTTTTCTTTTGCCTTTTCTCTGCCATCTCTTTACATCACCAACAAAGAGATTTCAAGCTCCTTATATGGTATTTCAGGGGCGTCGATTTATGCTAATAAACAATTCTGTGAATGTGCTTCTCATTTACGAATTGATTGGTATTTATCAACATACACACGGGGACACAAACAAATGCTGGGTTTACGCATGTTTGATAAATCTGGCAAAATTTGTTAGTTCGTATCCGTTGACAGATAAATTTACACACAGTTTTATGAAAATATTGATAAATGAGGCTCATTTGCATGCCATGTTAGAGAACGAACATGGCATGCAGGATTCGGCATCATTAGTGTTACATATTGTCAGTATGAATAATCATTAATAGCAAAGGAAAAGCTACCCTTAAGGTTCTCTGAGAGGCATGAGAGGAGGTAGCCATGGGTGGGGAGAGTGGTTGATTTAGCTACTCCTGAAAGACAGTAATGCATTCCCAGCTGACCAAAGCTTTGTTCTCTTGAAGATTCATTCTCATTCAATGGACAGAAATATCAGCTCATGACAATTTGACATAGGCCTACATAGCCTATTATTAGCCTATGTTAGTGACCGTTAAATAGACATAAAAGTGATGAAATGGGTCAACCTGGATGTGTGTGTCAGACATGGCTGACATGGTCTCCTCACCCAAGTGCCCCTGAAAAAAAATAAAAGAGAAAAGCTGTTGTGTCAACATATCGATAAATCCACAGAACTCCTTAATTATTTCCACACTTACCTCTACCCGAGAGTCAGATGAGGGGCATGCTGGTGGCTGGAGCACATCAGTAGTATCCCCCTCCACTGTACATGCATGACAGGCATGTGAACTACATAAAATTGTTTTAAATTATGCAATAAAAACAATTGATATAATATTACCCTCTACATAACGGGTGGACATTGAGCTGCCACCAGGGTCAGAACTGACTGCCCCCTCGACCCCCTCCATTATGGGCCTTCCTCTAATGTTCGCCAATGCCAACTCCTCTGCCTGTGAAAATGTAGCAGGAGGTGGTCCTCCTCCAGTTTTCACCATCTCTGCCTTTTTCTGTTTGCTGTGAACACATGAATAAGTGTAGGCTACACACATCTGTACTCAGTATTAATGATCAACTTAATACACACCACATGATAGAATATTTTTATATTTCATTCTGATTTGTTGCCAGGTGTGCTTTCTACTGGAGCTGCAGCTGAAATGATTGTTAGAATGAAGTTAACAATAGCATTACATTCATACAGGTAGCCCTACGGTCTAGGGGCCTCATTTATAAACCGTGCGTACGCACAAAAAACGCACCAAAACGTGCGTACGCCGATTTTCACGCACAATTTGGGATTTATAAAACTTCTACTTGAAGTGAGAATGTGCGTACCGGTACGATACGTTTGACCCATGCGTACGCACATTTATGGCACATATTTGCTCTAAATAGCACACCCTAGAGACCAAAAGAAATGTGCACTATAGGTTCCTTTTTCCTGATGATTAATTAGGATCACATTATTATTCGTAACCAATGTTGTTTTGGCCATAAATGACAAGTTAACAGATTAAGAGATATCAACAATCAGCAATCACTAATAATCATTATTAGTCAATGTGGTTTTTTTTTTTTTTTTTACATTAATAGACTTAAAGTGTGTAAGGATAGTAAGACAGCATGACCATAGCTGCCTTGGCAATGAGGATATTGTGAACTGAATGGTGCGACGGAACGTGTTTTCAGGGACTGTTCCGAATTTTTTTTTTGCCCATGATGACGATTGGCTCATGAGTCGATTTCGCTTAACATGACTGTACTCTTGGAAATCTGTGCTGAATTGAGGCCGGTGCTGGAGCGCCCTACACGTAGCAACCATTCAATACCTGCCCATCTGAAAATCCTGAGTGGATTTTCAGCTACGGGGAGTGTCCAGTGGGAAATAGCGGACCGGTCGGATTTATCCCAGCCCTCATTCAGTCCATGTCCTACCATGGATGGTCCCTGAGTTCGATGTATATCAAGTTCCACTACACAACATTAAAAAGAAATTTGCAGCGATGACCGGTTATCCCTGTCACCGGTGCAATCGACTGCTCTCACGTTGCAATAAGGGCGCAGTCAGTGGATGAATAGGTGTAAGTAAATCATAAGAATTTCCATTCAGTAAACGTGCGAGTAATTTGCGATGCACAAATAACACCGACATTATGTGGTTGCACGATGGCCAGGGTCATTTCATGATTCGTTCACTCTGATGGAAAAGTAAAGTTGGAAATCAACTCCGATAATCGTAGCCAGCCACTCATTGACGGGGCTCAGTGGTGGCACCCTCCATACCGCTGCCCGTTGCCCATACACTTGCAGTTGGGGAAGTAGAAGCCTGTTTGCCTCAAGCTTGATGTCGCACCATCTTTTATTTATTTTGATCTGCGGCTCTCTATACCTGAGAAACTGACAGCCGCGGTAACCTCCTGCCATGCAAGGTGTTTTTGTATTTGTTACCCCGGTGCTGTGGCCACGTGAAATGATATTTTTTCTAATCTCTGTTTAGGACACTAAAGCTTCGATCTCGCAGCTTCTTTTGCAGTTTCTTTGTTGCCCCTGTTCGCTGCCATTATATCATTTAAAATGTATTGCTCTGTTCTACACATTATTTATAGATCTTACTTAATTGATTTCGACTTCCAGAGCACCATGTATGCTTAAATGTGGGAGTTTCAGGGTGTGGTTGTGGCGCGCGTTCACGCACGCACAATTGTAGGATTAGTTGTGATTTATAACAGAAGACATGCGTATGTGTTGCATATGCAAGTTTTATAAATCAGGATTTTTTTTGCGTAGGCAAACTCGTGGGTTTTGGCGTACGTAACTATTTAGGCACGAAAGTACGCAAAGTTTTATAAATGAGGCCCTAGGTCTTTTAGGGAGTAGATCTTAATTCATTAACATAGAGTAACAGATCAATTTCAGAGTTTAGCCCATGTGTAGGTTATAATTGAATTATCCTAATTGTTTTCACATATTTAGATATATTTATTTTACGTGATCTTACATCTCAATCATACTACAAATAAAAGAAGAGTCTGTAAGACAAAACAGAACATATGACAAGAACAACTGTTATTACGAACTTACTCAGTTGGGAATGCGCTGCCAACAAGCCTCCCTGGCTCCTCCCTGGAGCACAAGCCATTATTGCAAAAAAAACTTGTTCGGCCTGCGTTGCCGAACGTGCCCCTTTTATGCAAACGAGCCCAAACTCCAATTAAGTTACAGCTGAATCAACTAACTGACATCTAGATCACCTTGTATTACCGTATAACACCAATGCCCTGACTTTCTTTGATAACCCGAGTTAAATCTAAGTAGGTTAAACTCCCTTCGTAGTACAGCCCTCTGAGGTGGAGTGGTTGGTAACTTAGGCCAGCATTACACAAACTATGGGTCACGGACTGGCGCCGGTCCACAACACACTGCCATTCATTTGTTTGATCAACTATGAAATCCAGTCTCTGGCGCTTTTCTGTCGCAAGGTCGCCACCACCTTGATTGAAGAGCTCACATTGTTTATAAGATTCTAGAATCTCGCTCATAGGATGTTCCCCGCACCAACACCTTGCACACTCTCTCACTCTCACTCTAACTCAGTCACTCAGTCGCATCTTCTCCTGACGTCCCGAGTGTCACCTGTTAGCTAGCTAGTTTGAGTTGTTCTTCATCCTTGTCCATTATGGCTTGTTTTAAGTAAATCTGAATTCATTCTTTAAAACATCCACCAAAACTATTGATACAAACGAGGAGCCAGAGCCAAAAAATTATCAAGCATTTACTCGAAATTATGACCCAACCTGTATTAAATATGGTTTTCTATCATACGGCAGATTCCCCCCTAATCCCACCTGTGTAATTTGCCAGGCTGTACTCAGCAACGAGGCAATGACGCCTTCCAAACTGAGCAGACATTTTGGAGAATAAACAGGAACACCTTAAAGACAAATCAGAAGATTTCTTTAAAACAAATATTGATTAATCAGAAACCCAAACCAAAGTGCTAAAAACTATTTAAGTGAATTTATTTCATCAATTTGTTTTTTAAATTTTCAGGCCTACTGTTTTTATTTTCATCTAAAAATAATTCCTATCTTAAATAATTTTATTTGTTATTTATTTGTGTTCATATTTATTTATTAGTTTTTATGTCTAAAGAGAAATAAAGAAGTAGGCCTATCCTGTTGAAGAAGAGATGTTAATTATCTAGTAGCGGGCGATGCCGTGAATGTATGTGAATTGTTTGAATGGTTTCGTTTCTTTGTTCATCTACAGGATGTTTAAAGTGAAATAAGAAATATTCGACTGGCAAAATTCTGAGTCGGGTACAGCACTACTATCATAATTACTGCTGTTATATTGATGGTTATAGACAATTTCCTTCTCTCCCAGTGTCTGGGAAGCACAGCCTGAGGAGGAGACGTGCTAGTGTGGACCCGGCGGTGATGGACGTGGTCGTGAACTTCCAGGTGTACCGCTGCTTCTTCAAAGACTGCATCCCACCTCCTCAGCCTCCTCCAGCCACCCTGTCACCTGTGCCCTCCCGAAGGCCTGCCAACTTTGTGTGCGTTACCTTTCTGCATCATTCACACTGTATACTTGTATATATCAGCACAGGCACTCACATTGTTGGCTGAAGTCTGGGGAAAATGACAGGGAAAGGAAGGGTAATATCTGTTATTATCTCTTATTCTTTTATTTAAAAAGTTAATTGTCAGGTTTCTTCTTTCCGTTGCCACTGGTCATTTTAGTGCAGCCATTTAAGTTTTACATAGTAAATTCAATGATAAAACACAGTATGAAATACAATGTTTGTGGAAAAATTAAGCTTGTATTTAAATATTTAAAATTGTAAAGTTCTTTCCTAACTGTTTTTAGGTATTGGTCCAATGAGTCTTTCTGGAAGTCCTCCCCTGAAAACAAATTTTCCATGCCAGTAGAAGGAGATGATGTGATTATTCCACCTGGTAACATGCTTTTATCTCATTTGTTCCAGTGTAAATTATCATTACATATTTGTGAATACAATGTTCTGCACTTAAATGGCTCTTGATATTTTGATTTGTTCAGACCAATTAAACTGTTGTTAAAGTCTTAATAATGTATATACCAAGATAAAAATCTGAATTATTGTCACTAAAATTTCTCTCAAGAGTGAATGTTAGTAGATAAAAAAGTTTATAAAAACCCATTGTATACATATAATCTTGGTTATGAATAACCACTGCAGGACAAAATTTGGTTTGATATTTTTGCTCCTTTAAAGTGGTAAAAGGTTTGAAAATGCATGTGTTGTTGAAATGAGCTGCTGTTGTAATCAGAGGGGAACCTTCAGGGCCCTCTAGGTCCTCAGAGAGGGCCTAAGATATTCTAAAAAATAATATTTAAAAAGTCATCAGTTCTAATTTTATTTTATCAATTCATAATTTGACAATCAACATCTAAACACATTTTTTCTGAGGAAACAAACTCTTCAAACCTGCCTATTCAGTTTGTGTTGGAACGTGAAGGGTTAAATGAAAGAAGCCCCCTTGTCTCCCTATTAGAATTATTACCCCTCTGCAGTTGCTAGGAAAAAAATGCTATGCTTTCAGCTCTATGATTGGTGGTCCAGCTATAAATTTACAGAGGACCAAGCAGTAGTAATTCAATGAGAGACTAATTTCAAATGACAGTAAAATTGACCGATCATATTTTCCCTCTAAATGGGTGAGCTTATTGCTAACTTTATGACAAGTTCCGCCCGCTGTAGGGGACACAGATCCCAAGCTAGCAGGGGGAAAAACTGAAACTGAAATACTGCTAGTGAGGAGGACATTGTTGCGAATTTATTATCCACACCTTTTTCATGATTAACTTTTAATGAGAAGTTGGAGTTGTATAATGATCGTTTTCCTAAATAAACCATATCATATATATATTTAATTGGCCACTGTGCCAATCTAATTATATTATTTACTAACAAATTTGATGGTTTGTGGTGGTGGGTTCCAAAATGCCATGATCACTGTTCACTGTCCACTGTCGCTAATAGTTGCTTGGCTGTGTGGACGCTGTCATGATGTGTAGGCTTACATGGTTTTGTACGGTAGGAGGGGGTGGCTGTTGTGCTTTTTTCGCCCCGGCCCATTTCCATATTCTGCTGAAGTGCCCACACAGCTTGTGTGATGATGCAATTATTTGTAAGGAGGACTTAAAGTTAAGAATTAAGAATTCAGCTGTTTTTTGTTTTGGCGATAACTCACATTCTGTCCGTGCTGTTTCCTGTTGCATTGCTAAAGCTGGAATAGCGTCTTAATTTTTGTTTCAGAGCTGGAATTGTCATAGGTAACTATTGCAGTACTATAGGAGAGGACACAGTAAGCTAGACTGGTAGTTTGCTTTTTTCCCAATGAGGGAAGGGGGGTCAGAGGGCCAAGGTTTAAGAGTCTCGGTTCGCTACTGGTTGTAATTAAATCAAGTCTGTGTTGGTGTACTGGTCAGTGAAAATTTCATAAGTATGGTTTTTTTTGTTACATGGTTTGTTTGTTTTGTTGTCTCTGTGAGTGTGTGTGTTTACATAAAATTTCTGGGTTTTGACTTTCATAGGGGTTTGGCTTGTTATGGATGTCAACGTTCCATCACTGAGAAACATCACTGTGCTTGGAATTCTGGAAATCCTGGATACGATGAATGACACTTCCATGACCAGAAGCATTCCCCAGTACAGAAAAATCACTTTGAGTGCGATCTACATCTCCATTCAGGTCAATAGCATGGTTTGCCTGTAGATAAACGCAGTATGGATTAGCTTGTCAAAGCTTTTGTGGAAATGTCAAACATAATTTTTTAATGTCACCAGTAAGTTTTTGTTTAACCTTCTGTATTATAAAAGGGAGGAAAGCTGATTGCAGGGTGGCCTGATGACCCCTTCAAAGGCGAACTACAAATCATCCTCAGAGGAAACCACTTAACCCCAGACTGGCCTTTGCCATCTGGTCCTAATCAGGGATCAAAAGTGCTTGGTAAGAAATAACCAAGCACAGAAATGCCTCATCTGCTCCGGTCATGAACATTTTTTGGTAAATGTATTATTCATTGATGAGCATTATATTGTGCTTTGTATTTTAGGTGTGTTTGGTGATCTGGATCTCTATGGTATGCCTCACACAATATACCACACTAAGCTGGCAAGCACTGCTTCTGCTGGATCCAGCACCCTCTCTCTGCAGGAGGCTGTAGATTGGCAGGTCAGTGCTATTAACTCTGCACAGGACCATGTCACTAACTGCCTGTTATCCTTTCTCAGGTTACCTTATACAAACATTTTAGGATGCAGAAATTCTTCAGTGATAAAAATGCTGGATGTTATCTCCTGTTAATATAACACCTCCTATTTTAACATTATTACGTGTGCTTTTATTTGGGAAAAGTTTTACTCATAACTCATGACTTTAAATTTTCCTGTTGTTTTCACTATTTTTATTGATGTATTTTACTTTGTTTTACATTACTTTTTTTTGGTTCTGTTTTTAATTGTATGTCTTTTATATCTCTGTTATGCACATTGAGTGGCACTGTGTGTTCAAAAAGTGCTAAATAAATGAAGTTGTTATTATTATTATTATTATTATTATTAGTAGTAGTAGTAGTAGTATTAGTATCTGATCTTAAAACCTATGGATTACCAATTGTATAAGTATTTTGTGTAATTTACATGAGGATGTATTACAGTCATGCTTTATCTCATCTGTGTGTTGTACACATTAGGTAGGGGATGAGGTTGTCATCTCAACCACAAGCTACGACCTCTGGGAGACAGAAACAAGAAGGATCGCAGCCATTTCAGTCGATGGCCGTACCCTTACCCTGAACCGCTCTCTCTCTTATACTCACATCGGTCAGTCCAATTCACACAGCAAACCCTAATTGCTGGAATTAATTACAAACATCAGAACCCCAGAATCTTGAAAGAATTCAGAACTACAGGAAATTGTTTACACATTAATGCAGATGTGTATCTAATCTGTCCTGCTGTCAGGTGAGAGCTACAGTATCTCAGGCTCAGTAAGGCAGTACAGACTTGCAGCTGATGTGGGTCTGCTGAGCCGGAACATCAAGATAACTGGGGAGGACTATCCAGGCTTGTCCAGTGAGTCCTTTGGAGCAAGAGTGCTGGTCAGCTCCTTCTCCAATGGAGGAATTACATTCAGAGGTACAGTGCCAGCCTCATGACCCTGGAGGCAAATTTAAAGTCATTATTCTTCATTAACTACTGTTACTTTATTACCTACATGTTTTAAAATTGTTTATACTTGCCACTGGTGGCTAGAATTGGTGGCCAAAAATCATATTCTGTTAAATTCTGCTGTTGTTATTTGAAATCATGTTACTACCAGGGTGAAATATGAAAATTAAAAGGAAAATATTATATGAATGTATCTCAACATCAAGCTACTTGTAAGTCAAACAGTTACACCATTGTGACACATAGTACTGGGAAAAAGTACAGAACATTGCAGAGTAAAAAAAATAATACATAATACTGCTTCGTAAATGATTAATATTTGTTCCTGCAATTCTTTTTTATTTATTTTTATTTATTTTTTTAAATTTTTTATTTACCCTGATTTTTCCCCTTTTTTCCCCAACCCGAATGTTCAACTGAGCTTGTTGACCTCACTGCAGTGCCCGCCCTGACAGCTGTGGGGGGAGAAGTCGAGCACGTGACTCCTCCGAATCACGTGATGATGCTCTCACTTCTTTTCACGTTGTGGCCGCACCACCAACCGCATACTGTGTATGAATTTGAAGGAAGATGTAGTCAGTGTACAGTTGGTTCGTTCTGCCACAGACACCCAAGCATGACAAGGGGGGTGCTGTTGTGATGATGGCCAATGGGGGTTGGGCTGACCTGCCCTGTGTTGAACCCTGGCGAGGCTGGGTAATTGTTGCCTTGCCAATGGGGCTTCTGGCCATGGTTGGGAATGGTGAAGCTGGGAATCGAGCTCCTGACCTCAGGACCTGTAGGCAGCAATTTATCCTACGAGCCACTCAGAGGCCCTATTACTGACAATTCTATTCAAAACTGCTGTTTCTGTCACACCAGCACACCCATGCACCTACTAACAAACTTATCTTTGTATTTGTAATTGTAGACACATATGTAGACATGACATAATAGTATAGCAGCAATTACACATGCCTTTGACCTACATATAGGAAAAAAAGTCATTAAAAGTATGGGAAATAGAGAAAAAAAATCCCACAGTTCAAAGGGAGTATTTAATTTTAGGAATATATTTCTTTGCCAGGTTTACTTAGGAGGTAAAAATCCTTCTTTCTGTTTTTAATGTTGTCTTCAGGAAGTGCTCAGATCAGGAACGTTGAATTCTATCACACGGGGCAAGAAGGCTGGGTAGATTTCTACGACCCACGCTACTCTGTGGCTTTCCTCAATCTGGGAGATGTGAGTACTTCATTTCCTCTTTTCTTCTCTGCTGGCAGTTTGGAGAATCAGTTTCAGTGTTCATGTGTTTGCATACATATTTCACCCTACAGTAGCTGATCAGTGATCAGTAAGCAGACAAACACTGCTGTCTGCAGGCTTCTCAAAGACCCAGATCTATAATATTAGATATAGTAAAATGTTCAAAATAATAGCATTTTTATTTTTTCACAATTCTTACATGATGAAAACTGAGTGTAAAAGTGTAGAAAGAAAAACATAATTCAGTGTCAAGATGGTAGATTCATTGCACACTGTCTTCAAGGCCTCCAACAATGATTCCTACATCCAAGGCTGCGCTTTCCACCATGGGTTCTCTCCTGCCATTGGCGTTTTTGAAACAGATGGCCTTAGTGTTGATGACAATGTAATCTACTTCACTGTTGGAGAAGGTAATGCCTTCACTGTTCAAAGGAATGGAGTATATCAACTCTCTTTCATGTTTTTAACATTTCTGGCATCCTGTGAACTTCATAATATGTGAGAATTTAAATATTGTCTTGTAACAGGAATCAGAGTGTGGGGCAACAATAACAGAGTTCGAAGAAACCTGGTGACCATGTCGCTGTGGCCTGGATCCTATCAAGGCAGAGCAGAGGCTTTCAACTATGAATGGAATGCTGCCATTGAAGTCAGTTCCTTATCGATTCTTTTACAGCAGAATTCCACCAACATATTTTTGTAGCATGTATACGATATGTGACACTGACTGGCCAGCTAATAAGAGAGCGTAGTAAGTTTTTATGACATAGCAATAGATTGATACACTGATACACTGGCAAATAGAGGTGTGTGTTTGTGTGTGTGTGTGTGTGAGTATATATATATATAAATATATATTTTTTTTTAATCATGCATCATAGTCATGCAGTGAGTAAGGCACAACCACAGAACCCAGTTTTAAAGCATTTTGGCAGATTTGAGGAGGTGGTTAACTGGACCACTTTCAAGCCATTTGCTTTTCCAGCTGTATGATGCTTTTGCTGTTTACCTCTTTACAGGTGAGTGAGGGGAGAAATGTGGTGCTTCAAGACAACATTGTGGCTGGTTTCCAGAGAGTGGCATATCGTATTGATGGAGAACCCTGTCCAGGTAATAACATTCTCCATGATATACTGTACATATACATGTTGCATAAATGCTGGAAAGAAGACAGTAAGATAGAGTTTTCTATGCTCATACAGGAAACCAGCAGCAACGCTACTAGAAAAATCTTTGTCCTCTGCCATGTGTTCTGCATTATTTGTTTTTAAGATCAGTGCTATTGACATGGATGGTAATTACAGGAATGTGGAACCCAGTGGAGATGTGGTTCAACAACGAGGCTCATGGAGGTCTGTATGGGGTTTACATGAACAAAGATGGCCTGCCCCACTGCTCTCTCATCCAAGGCTTCACTGCCTGGAGATGCTTCGACTTTGGAATCTATGCTCAGGTAACAGTCTTGATTATTGCTTAACCAAACCTTGAAAAAAGAATAATTTTTGTTTCCCCAGGGATAAAAAGGCACATGCATTTTTTTGTCAAACTGAAGCTAAGATCCTAATTTGAATTACTATGGCTTGATTTCAGGAGAGACTTCATCCATCCATTTCAGCCTTCCTTTTGACTCTTTAAAATCATTTTCCACTTGAAATAAACTCAGCATATTGTATACCCCCCCATAGTTAATATTACAGAGGGGCCTTTTTGTGCAGTTGTAGAATACGCAGCTGTACCATGAACATGTCTTTGTGTGCCACTCAGCACCCTTCCATTTAACACGATGATGTCTATATTTTGTCTGAAAAATGAATTGTGTTAGCAAATATGCCAAGGGATATTCCAATAATACCAATAATACAGTAAAGCAATATACCAACAATGCAGTATGTGAAAATTATATAGGTAAGTAGTAATAATGGTAGGGATTGTATAATAAAGAGTAATAGATTAAGAATATTTTAGGAATAGTGAAACAGGAAAGATGAACAGTGAACATCTGAGCACTTTTGCTTTTCCTAGTCTGTGGCTCCTAAAGTTTTACTTTCTTACAGGTGACAATGAGCGTCCAAATCCGCAACATCAGTTTGATTGATAATGGAATGGGGATCTTTTCTATCATTTTCACGCCTCCCTCTTTGTCACATCAGTACTCTAACAAAACAGTTCACATTCAGGTAAGCAGGCCATTACACTGTTTTTATATCGCTTGGAGGTCAGCTACTATACCATGTCACCTTTCATTTGCTCAGGTATCATAGATGCTTACCTGATATTTTCCCTTTATTTCTCTTTAGGATGCTCTGATAGTGGGCAGCAGTCCTGATTTCAACTGTTCTCAAGGCCTTCCTTCTAGTGATGCTAATGTCTTCCTCAGCAACTCCCACAGAGCTGTCAGACCTCCCAATGGTACCAATCACACAATCTCACCAGACATGTGCCTATGCCCACCTCTAATTTTACATTATGAGTCGTCAATATTTTGCTTTCATATGTTTTTGCCATTGAATCAATAACAAAAATGGGATCTCACAGAATCTTGTTCTGTTCATGTAACAGGAGGAAGGAGTGGAATTTGCTGGCCGACTTTTGCATCAGGCCACAATAACGCCCCACAGAAACCCCACAACGGATTAATGAGCTATAACGCAATCAGCGGTCTCTTGACTGTGACTGGTGAGTGCTTTACTGGAATATGTAACTTTTTTATTATTACTTCAGCGCCGTGGTTCTATGTGGGTTTGTCACTTAAATCTTGTGAATATGTATGCAAAGCTCTGAAAGTGAGGAGTGTGCATGTGTATGTCTCTCCTAGATACAATGTTTGTGGGGTTCAAGAGTGTGTGCTCTGGAGAGATGAATGTGATGTTCATCACCAATCCGAAAAATGAGGACCTGCAGCATCCTGTTCATGTTGAGCGACTGACATTGGTTGACAGCATGGAGGAGGCAAAGGTGCATATCCAAAGGGCGGATGTGGGGTAAGGCATTTTTCTCTATGTTCTCCATCTTTGCACTATATTAACAAATTACTAGGGCTCTCCCCTGAAAGTGTTTTTTTTTCTTTAAAACTTTTTTTCCTTTTTCTTTTCATTTAAACTCATGTCAATGGATTTTCTGATTGCTAGATAGTCTATATGAAAAAAAAGGAATGAATAGCTGAATCTTCGTTTTGAACAGCCAAATCCGATTTGACTGAGTGGGAGAGAGTGGGGGCTACAACTGCAAAAGCTTGGTCACCCTTAGTTTTTAGTCTAGATTTCGGGACAGCTAAGGCGTTGTTCAGAAGACCTGAGAGATCTCAATGATCTCACTATGGCTAGGGGATGCAATAATTCATATAAGTAAAGTGGGGCCAGCCCATGTAGTGTTTTATAGGTGATTTTTTTTTTTTTAAATCAACTCAGCAGTCAGTGGGTAACCAGTGTAGATTGGCCAACACTGGTGTAATGTGTGACCTACGTCATGCCTTGGTTAAGAGTCTAGCGGCGCATTCTGGACCAACTGGAGCCAAGACTCAGAAGAGCGACTCAGGGTGGTGAATAGTGCATTACAATAATCAAGACAGGAAGAAACAAAAACATGAAGGATTTTTTCCAGATCTTAAAAGGATAGTACAGATTTGATTTTGGCAATGTTTCTTAGTTGAAAGATACAGGATTGGACTACTTTCTTTACATGCATCTCAAAGTTCATGTGTTAGTCAAAGACTCCCAGGTTTTTAGAGGTTCGCTTAACATTTGTTGCTAAAGGACCGGTACACTGCTGTAGGTCATTCGGTTTGAATGAGCAGTACAGCTGGGTATCATCTGCATAACAATGATAAAAAAATGCTTAAAATGAGTAATTAAGAAACCAAGGGACCATGTACAGGGAGAAAAGAATAGGGCCAAGGATTGACCCCTGAGGAACACCACAAGTAGCTGAGCAGATGAGGAGATATAATCATCAATAGCCACAGAAACACTCCTAACTGACAAGTAGGAGGTAAACCAGTCAAGGGCAGTCCCAGTTAAACCCACTCATTGCTGAAGCCTACTAAGGAGAATACAGTGATCAATCGTGTTAAAAGCTGCACTCAGGTCAAGCAGCAACAGAACTGAACATTCTCCAGCATCAGCACATATTAGGATATCAAGCACTGCAGTAGTTCAAGTGGTTCGCTAAGTACTTCAAGCACTGCTTTACTTTGTAAATAAATATGTATTGATGCATCATATTTATGCAAATATAATTTTAAATGGATGTTCTCACACAACAAAGAAACTAAAACATTTGGAAGGTGTGAAAAGGTGACAAGCAGGCCACCACACCATGACTTTTTAGATTAATTAAGATTATTTCAAAGTTCAAATAATAGTGTTATTTAAGCCTGTTGGTATTAATTACTGAATTATTTAAGTAAGGTGAGTTGTTTTAGTTCAAGATTAGTTCTGTTCCATTTTGCACCCCCTGGTTTGTTCATCAAAATTTTGATTAGGATTGAGGTATTTGTGAGCTTTTTTCAGCGAAAAGTAATATGCAAAGAAATGTTTCTACTGTACTGTGATAAATGTTTTCTGTGTTGGAGGGGTGGGAAGGGCTGAGTTAGTGGACCATAATTTAACAGAATGTCTTTCATCTACAGCAGAATTGTCACACTATCACACACATCAGACACAATTTGCCATTCACACATCTTCCATCTATTTTGGCAAAGATGCTGTGCAGATGCACACAGTTGCTACAAAAATGTTGCTTTCAAGGCCAGTGTAACATAAATAGCCATGTACTGCTTTTTATCATGCTCGTTTTTGCTATGTTTAGAATCTGCACAGAAATCTCTTTAAAAATAAAGTCAAGCAACTCTGACTTCATAAATTGTCTAGATGTAATAAATCTTTACCACAAAATGGTAGAAAGAAGCATATGTTGTGGTTGTGGTAGCTTTACATTTCCACTGTTCAGATGAAAGCAATTTCTGACTGTAACTGATTACATTTTCCATTTTAGTAATCATGCCTCACAATTTCAGGAGCTGAGGTGTCTGCCCTACTCATTATGCATAAATACATTTCCATTCTCTCCAGTTAGACCCATAACAGAACAACAACAAATGAAGTGGTGTTTTGACATGTGCCCCTCTCTTAGTAAAGTGAACCCCTCTGACTGTGTGGACATGGAATGTGACGCCAAAAAGAAGGCTCTGCTCAAGGACCTGGATGGCTCCTTCTTGGGAGCAATGGGTGCAGTGGTGCCACAGTCTGAGTATGAGTGGGACGGGGACAGCAGGAGGGGTTTGGGGGACTACAGGATCCCTAAAGTCATGCTGACCTTCCTCAATGGCAGTCGCATCCCAGTCGAAAAAATTGCCCCCAATAAAGGTGTGTTTTGTGTAACCATTTTGATAGCCTTATACTTTTATATTTTTGGACAATGTTGCAATGCTTTTCCTATCATGAGGTGTGAATTAATAAAGTTTTCATTGAGTGCTTTTTATACTTACAAATAGTAAGAAATATAATTCTCACAGCATTGTCAAAAAAGTATAATGCAATGTCTTCCAAATGGTACTCAACATCTATAGACTGTGAAATAGGAGCCTGTAAACAGTGATCCAGGCCCTCAGTGTCTGGTTTAATGTCATTCAGGCTTGTCAACTGCACAAAAATTTCTGTAGTTGACACTTATCAAGAGTTCAAAAGCCTATGAAACTTAATGGTAATGTACTTTTGAATCTACTGTATGGCATCTGCAAAATGTATTTTATAGTTTTGCTGAAAAAAATTGTTCAGTAGTTTTATTAGAAGTTGCCTGTGATTGTATCACAGTCTGGTCTGATTTTTCAATTTTGCTTTTGCCTCCCAGTACATGGTTTGGTAATGATGCTGAATGTTTTCTCAGGAATTATACGGGATTCTACCTGCACATACATGTCTCAGTGGCAGAGCTACAAGTGCTTTGGTTTGAACTATAAGATGCTGGTCATTGAGAGCCTGGATTCTGACACTGAAACCAGAAGGCTTTCCCCAGTGGCTGTGCTGGGCGACAGCTATGTTGACCTTCTGAATGGTATGGATTACACACCTCATGGTTTTGTTTAGTACTGTAAAATGAAATGAAATACTACTCTATGAACATAAAAAACCATAATGATGACAACAGGCTCTAATCAGCTCATAATTTCCTTACAGTTAAGTGTGGACTTCAACACTTACAAGTATCTCTGCCTCTACTACTTGCTGATCCAGCTGATCCAAGCATAGACATAGTGTAAAAATGCTTCCTGATATTAACAAAGTACTCCACATTTTACATATTCATATTTTCTACAATGGTATTTTTAATCCCCCTTTTCAGATAAAAGCAAATGCCTTACATTAAACGAATGAGGTTAAAACTACTGGTATGCAGTAGTATTTTTATGGTATATTCTCTTAGAACAACATAAAAATAAAATATCTAGATTGACCCATTTGTCTACCATTTACAGTTCATATCTCCAGTGTGAACAATTCTTACAATATTGTTATTAAAACTGTGTGACATTATTTCCACAACAATCTCATCATCATAATTAGAAGGCCATGCATGTCTTGTATGACTGTTTAATCTAATGGAACATAAAGTGTTTGTTTTTGAGTGCACTGGTTTGAAGCAGGCTTTTGTGTCCTTGTTTTTTTTGTTTTTGCCAGGCCCCCAGGACCATGGCTGGTGTGCAGGGTACACTTGCCAGGAGAGAGTCTCTCTCTTCCACAGCATTGTCGCCACAAACAAGTCCTTCGACATCTACTTTACCAGCACAACCCCCCAGAAATTGCGCTTCATGCTGCTGAACGCGGACAGCTCTGAGGTCAGTTATGCAAAGGGGCATTAATGTTACACTATACTAACCAATAATCCTAGCCTTTACCAGTGATATATATAGCAAGGGCTGAGGCAGGTTGCAGTCTGGTGGGGAGGTATACTGCTTAAAATATTCACGAGAGATCCAATGGCTGTTGAATATTCTGTGAATATTCTTTAACGATAGTGTTCAGTTACAAATTGTACAGATATTCTTGATAGAACAGACATTCTGCATAGAACTGTATATTTAATAAGTATGCCATGAAATATAAAAGTTTTTTTAAAGGCACAGTGATTATCAGATTAAAAAATATGTCTGATGTCATTGAGATTCTGTTATGATTTGAATATGACTTAAATTGGTATGTTTTTATGCAGACTGTCAGAGTGGCTGTGTTTTACTCCAACCCTCAACGTCTAGATGTCTACATTAACGACAACTTGATAGCTCCAACCAATGCACTCTGGAATGATGACCACTCTGAGTACACCCTCAAGGAGCCATCTCATGAAGGTACTGTATTCATCAATATTTCAAAAACATTTTTAAAAGTATTTAAAGGTATTTCCAACTTTGGTTGATGGTGTATGTGCAGACACTCATATTGTATAACATCCATCATGGAGGAGAATCTTGAGATCAAAAATATGCAACTGGGTAGATGAAATTATTTATTATTAAGTTGATGAAAATGGCTTTTTGACACTATGAATGGCTTGCACTGGCTGATACTGTAATTTAAAAGGGCTAAGAGACAGTGTTTTTTTATTCAGTTTTGCCATGTGAGTGGTGGATGGTAATGGGGGGCTGTGCTGTAAATGGTTTGGGGCTCCAGGAATAATTGAAATTAAAAATCTTGGTGTAGAAATCAAACAACAAAAACAAATGGCCTGTCTTCCTGTGTTTTCGTCAAAGGTCAATACATCCCACAGCTGAACTCCACACACGGAGCTAACTACTTTGACAGCACCTACAAAATGTTGAACATCCTGTTGCGTGGCTCCACCCCAGTGGTGGTGCACACGTCCCCGCTCCTCTTCATTGCCTTCCGGCTGCCAGCCATGACCGTCGATGAGTTTTATGGTGAGAGCTTGGTCAGAAACCTGGCTCTCTTCCTCAAGGTCCCTGCTAACATGATCCGGATCACCAAGGTGATCCGTGAGGACAGTGCCCGCCGACGCCGGAGGTCCACTGGTCTAACAGTAGAAGTGGAGATCAGCCAACCACCAGCCCAGCAGAGCTCCAACAGCACTGGCGGTGAGAGGAGCTGCACAGCAACATTCCTAAACTACTGCAAGACAGCATCTGCTTGCATCTGTACTATTTTTTACCCTTTACAAACACAGAGTGGTTACCAAAATTTACTTGCCAGATTGTGTTGTAAAGTGATTGTGTGAAAAATCACTTTCATTTAATCACTTTCAACAATTGGGCCATTGAAACCAACTACAATTCCATAAAAAAAGTTTCAAACGCTGGTTAAACTGACTGAAATACTCATTTGTTCTTCCCTTCATGGTAATAGCGCTGCTTCCAGGTATCACTGTATTTTGTTGTTGATAATTTGGCCTAATCTGCATGAAGATTTATTGTCATATCAATTTGAACAAAAACATTTGAACATAAATTGTACTTCATGTTTTAAGAGGAGGAATTCAGCACCTTGCAGAACATTGCTGATAGCCTTGGCCAGGCAGCAGTGTCTGGCAACCTGAGCCAGTCCATTGGGTTCAATGTGTCTTCAGTGGGGATTGTACCACCACCACCCCCACCCACTGATCCAGAATGGAGTGAGGTGAGAAACATATTTATAGGTGGCACTAAGCAAATGAGACTTCTGTAACTCAGTCATATTTAAATTTCACTTTCTTTTTCAAATCTTAAAAACACTAGTGTGCAAGTAATGATCCAACTTAATTGTTGTGGTGCTCATAGTACCCTTAAGGTTTTTCCCCTTTGCCATTTATCCTAACAAACATAACTATTCCAAGATGATGGCAGAAAATAAGAAAATTATGTAAAAACATGAATGCTTGATGTTAAGAGCTGGCCAATCAGCCTATCAAGGTTCATTATACTGTCTGTTGTTCCAATATTTGTTTTCTCATTGCCAGGTCGCTAGTGAGGAGGTGAGCAGAGAAGAGCCAACACTCAGCTTTGTTACCAGCGTAGCTAAGTTGATGGTTGTGGTGCAGCCCATGTCGAGTGGATTGCCTGGTCTACTTGTCCAGCAGCCCTGTGTTATGGCCCTGGATGAGGAGGTGAGGATGGGTCATCTTACTGTGTGTGTGAAGACAGCATTGCAGCATATCATGCTTATGTGCTTTGCTGACCCCTATATTCAAGGATTTTAGCAACCTCTTACATTTTGTAAAATCATTCATATCATTACATAAGTACAAGGGCAATCAAGGTCATGTTATTATAACCCACAGCAGCCCAAATATTGCCATATGTCACGGCCTCGTTGGGCAGAGATACCGCAAGCTCAGCCTTACAGAGTTTTTCCTTCCACCATTAGTGTTAGCGTTGTCTGGGGTTGGAATATTTACTGTATCTCTGCACTCCCCAGGGTGGCATGATGCTAACACACTCGGTTTGCTTGCATACAACATAAAAGAAAGGTTGACATTACCTGGTCCCCCACCGGAGCTTCTCCTGCAACGGCCAGCTCGATCTGGTCGCTCGGCGAAGGACAGCCCGGTCTTCGGGTTGTTGCGGGGTGCAGTCGCTGCCCTCCAGCAATCGGTTCGTTCAGTTTTAGTTTTTCTAAAAGATCCCCTTTTGATTGGTTGCAATACTTGGTTGGTTGTAGGGTTGCTATCCCCACAAGGGAAAACGTGAATTCCGGTGTCCTTGGTCTCCAGGAATTTTAAAGTCCCACTCCAGTGGCATACATGCAGCCAGCCAGAAACACACACGCGCCCCACTGCCACACTACCCACACCGGATATACCATCAACCCAGCCGCGTCACTGGGTCACTGGATCAAACCATTCACATTAAACAATGTCAACCATAATTGTACGCAAGCAAACCAAAATGTTCTAGGGGATCCACTAAGTATAAAATTTATTATTATGATTGACAAAAAAAAAAACTAATAATTCCAACAGGCTACCTAGTCCATCATCCTGGCAGTCTTACAGGGTTATCATGTGATTGCACTAGGAAATGGCCTTTCTGTAACACATACTTCTTAAGGAATTTCATTTACATATAAATTATTGCATTTACTTATTAATCAATCATTTTAAAGGATGCTACATGATGCCAGTGAATGCACTGTATTTGCTATGTGAGTCCTAACATATCTTCTCTGACTTCTGCCAGGTAAAATGTGCTTGAGCTTGGACTTTATTTCACAAAGATTTATCTTTTGCTAAAAACTAAAAAAAAAAAAAAAACTAATTTAAAATAGAAAAAACAATACAACACATTACTTAAACTTTTACTTGACTCACAATACATATATTTCTCTGCAGGATAATTGTGTGTCAGTGGGTGTTACTTCTCTCACACTCACGGCAGCACTGAAACGACTGGACAACAGAAGTGAGTCTGGTCTGCAGGGGAACACTACAGTGTCCTTTAAAAGTTGCTGGGCAAACTTCACTGACCTGTCCATCAGCACAGCAGGTGGGTCCAGGCTGTTATTTATACTGAAGTAATTGCCTGTATTACTCTGTTTGGACCGTGTTGCTTTTTCTACTGTAGTCTAACCTCATTGTATGTAGTATGCTGCAAGGAAACTTGTATTTAGTCTCAACAATGGTATTAGTTATTAGTATTTTATGATTGGTACTTTTAGTTACATACATTCTGTTCAATAATTTAAGCTTGAAACTAAGTTAGGTTTCTTTGAAAATTACTATTTATTTATATGAACTTACAGACATACTGTGCCTTGTACAAAGTAAGTTGACCCTGATGATGTGTTGTTTAATGAAGACACTCTTTTGTAACTTTTGAAAGAGTTTATTTGCCCACACAACTTTATTTTCAGTCACACTCAGTCTGCATTACATTTTACTCCAGGATTTGTCTTATTAATTCATTTCATTATAAAAAAATGGCATTTTTCCCTGTTCTAATTCAGCAATACTGTGCATGTCAGTATCATGAATATTGTTGTATATGTGTGCCTTTCTTTAGGTGAGAACATGAGAATGGTTTTCACTCTGAATGCAATAGAAGCTCAGTCCAGGTCCTTGACAGTTAAAGCAGCCACCACTGCAAATGCAAGCCCCACTGTGAGCACCACCTTCATTCAAGACACCACAGAATTTGACTTCCTGAGCATCTTTGACTCTGCTGCCCCAGTGAAATCAGGCATCCTCTGCTTATTTGCATTTATATTCTCTGTCAGCCTCATGCTTTTGAACATTTAGGCTATCCATAACCAAATATCTTTTTAAGTTCTACATAAATAATACTGATGACATAAACATATAGACATACATAGCAAAGAGTGAAATTGTGTATTTTGAATAGTATATTTTCTGTCTAGAATTCTACATTATTCTACCTTTGCTGCTATGGAAAATGAAGAATGTAATTTGTGTAACTATGCTCTGTCAGTGGCCACTGCACAATTTTACTGTTTAAAGTAACTTGAAAAAAAAAACGTAAATTGGGAATTTTTCAGTTGGGTAAAATTATCTTTAATTAAAAATCTTTTTCTTCACATCTATATTTAGCTGAATAAATAATGAATGAAAAAGCATTCTCATGTGCAGCTTTCATGTTTCTGCTCACTGAAGGTTTTAAACTTTGCTGTATATGATACTGTAGTCCCTCTGCAACCTGGGTACATACATGAAAGTCTATGATTAACAGATTAGATTTTTGTGAGGACTGCTGTGATATTTATGGTCCCCATATATCCCATATTGATACTTCGGAAACAAACATAAATTACAACATACCCTCTAAGAACCACGATTAACCTGTTTACATTTAAGGAGGTAAGTGCAACAAAACATGATTAATTACACATCTGTACAGATGACAGATAACGTCAGGTTTGTACTTGTTAGCTTCATTGACTTGCAATGTTGATAGCATCATGGCTCCAGGAAAGAATAACTAATTGTAGCAAATACACATACTGGTGCAAGAAGATGAGTACTTACTGGTGTTATTTAGTGCCTTCACTTCAAATGTTCCTGTCCGTTTAATAGTAAACCTCCCAAAATTGACAGTATATCCCTGCCCACCAACAAAGCTTTAAATAAGCACAAATATGTTTCATAAATTTCATTTAAATTCAGGGTAAACTTCATGGATGTGGGGTAAGCCTCAGCTCAGTCCAATACTCACAGCAAAGAAAATCTCATACAAACACTCCTTGCATGCCATGCTGCTTTAATGTAGTGTTACTGCTTCATTTGACTTTGTGAATACTTTGTGTCACAGCTGAAGTTCGCCCAGTGTGGGGAACACAAATCACAATTCCGTGAAGCTAGCGAATTTAAGCAAAAATAAGCAAATATAAGAACTGGAAGCTATGGCAAAGTCGTCCATTGCAACTTTAACATGTATGCATTAACCATTTATGAAAACTGTGTTGGTGTCGTTGTTTTATTTAATGCATCCAGAATTCAAATAATAACCAGCAATTAATTCATATTAACCAAGAAAACAGATTTATTTAAGCTTTGGCCAATGTTATGCCTTTAAGCATGTTTCAGTCATATCAGAACAAAGATTTCCCATGTAGAAACATAAAAATAATTGTATTGCCATTTACACATTTGAAATAAATGTAATATTGTTGATCGTGAAGCAGTTATAACAAATGAGAATGGCTATTTTAAGCGAGGCAAATAATTCTAATGTAACCATTTCATTAATTAAAATTGTGCTGTATAATATATAGTGGTGTAACCAATTTCATTGCAGTAGGAATAAAATGTCTAGCTTCACCATGCAAATGGTTTGTTCAGCAATACATGAACAAACAATAATACCAGAAATGCATGAAGAAAATTCATTTTTACCTGTTTATTCTCAACAAATAAAATAAATGTATTTCCTTTTATCCTTAGAACAACAGTAATAAAACAATAGGTTGGTATAGGAAACTTTGCTGGAAGCTACCTTTGGTAAATAGTTGAGGGATTTAGAAATCACACTAAACCTTGATCTAGTGGATCACACAAAACTATATACTGGGTACTGACTTTAGTGGGATGCATTAAAATGCTGGAAACACCAGCAGAATACATAAAAAAATTGGAAGCTTAGACACACTGCTATAAAATTAAACTGATCTTGAATCCAGACCTGCAACATAGACAAGTTAGATGGCCACTTCCTGTGGAGAATGGTGCCACAATGGTTAAAACAGTTGAATTTTATAGCAGTGCGTCTAAGCTTTCAATATTACCCCACTTTCATTGAGCGAGTTTCTACTGTTTTTGTTCTAGAGAGGCATTTTCTTATGGACACACCCCATTCTGGCACAATTCGCCATAGGAAGTGGCCAGCAAACTTTTCTGTGACATTCTTGGACTTTATTTCTGGTGAATTTCAATTTAGGTTGTCAGTTTGTTCAGTTTTACCTTACTTTTATCATGGTGTTTTGTGACACAAGACACTGTGAAGTCTCTTGCATTTTAGTGCATATGGAAGACATATAATCATTTTTAGTCAAAACTGTCTAGAATATAAATCTTACTTTTGTATTTTGTGTGAATGTTTACACACTGGTCACCATTTGAATTTTTATTTTGACATTCTTCTTTGCATCCAAAACCAGAAGTTGGTTCCATAAATGTGCTGGCTTCACTCGCAACTATGAATTACAAGCTAGCTGGAAAAAAATGCTGATTAACTAGTTAGCTAGCCTGTTTGTTCACGATGGAAGCCGCGGGTGACGTTACCACTAGTGAGGAGGACATCGTTGCAAATTTATTATCCACACCATTTTCAAGTTGGAGTTGCATAATGACCATTTTCCATAATAAACCATAGCTTATATATTTAATAGGCCACTGTGCTAATCTAATAATATTATTTATTAACAATATTGATGTTTGTAGTGGTGGGTTCCAAAATGCCATGATCACTGTTCACTGTCCATGGTTATTGTGTCTGTCACCAAGGTTTAAGAGTCAGGTTTGCTACTGTGCATACCAGGTTTGCAAAATTAAAAAAGTATTTCATTGAATCTTCTCACTGCTACCACATCACATGTAGCAATAATTGATTTCACATCCAGATTTATTTACAAAGACATATTTTTTTTCTAAATACACCTATGCCTCTAGCATGTTCATAAGGTAAAGTATGGGTACCCCCCTCTCTTGTTGTATATTCTGCCATGATAAGTTTTGACACTATGAGCAAATATTTCATTCACTTTTTCTAACAAAGTAAAATACGCACCTCAGCTAGTAACCCTTGTAAAAATACTTTCTGAATCCATCCCTGCCCCCAACACTCTCTATCGGCATTGTGAATGAGTTCATTTTTACATTAAATTTTTGGACATAGCTCCATTGTGTAACCTCCTGTACCATCTCTCAATTTCTGATTAATACAGCATGCTCTGACAATGGATCATGGTTAACTGAAATGTATTAGCATGTATAGACTACATTAAGAACTGTAAATATTAGTAATGTGGTGAGATACCAGTGTTTATCAGGGAGTACTGCTGTCATCCCTACCTTTTGCTTGGGTCACAGAAAATGGCCACACATTCAGTCTGCTGAGCATCCATCTGTCTCAACCTGACTGTTAAGCAGAAATCTAGAACTAGGTTTTAGTGCAAACTAGTGGTATTACTGGTTCACTTTGTCATAACATCTTTGTCTTGTTTTAGTTTGTGCCTTTCACTCTTGTCTTTGACATAGAATTTATAATTGCAACCGGTGAATAAATAACATGCATTTATTACATAAGAAACACAAAACAAAAGAACATAAGTTCTTGGTCTACACATAAGTCACAGCTTGAAGAAGTATTTCACATTTAGTGTGATTATAAAATGTTTAAATGGAAAAATTCACTTTTGTAACTTGGATGGATGGGAGAAAAATATTTTTTGATTGCTGGTGAGAATACATGAAACAGTGCAGTCCCTGGTGAGTGGCAAGAAATTCATCAATTGGTACTGGACATACCTTTCTAAATTTTGATAAAACCTTTGAATAAAATTACACAAGTTAACAATTTGGAAGATAACTATACCTATCCATCTGTATGCATCTATTTTATTCAGAACAAATTTTTATATTTATCTGAAAAAATATACTGTACAGCTTAATACCTGTTTACTCCTCAGAGGTTCAGGGTGAGGCTCAGGCCAGACATTAAGATAATAATAAACAGTTCACAAATGTTCCAACCTTGGTGCTAAGGATAAAACTACATTTGTTTCATTTGTACATTTGTCCTACATTTGTTTCAACTTATAGTTCATCTTGTTTGACATGTAAATTTGAGGATTTTACAAGTGGAGAAGAGTTAGGGTGAGGACTACATTTCAGTATCATTGGGTTGGGTTGGAGGGATTTGTTCTTCTGTTGAGGGTGCATCAGCCAGTAGGAAGGAATCAGTGGAACGAGTGCTGATGCGAAGGGGTGCTAGGCGACGGAGGTTGCTAGGTGACCAGGGCAGTCTCAGTTGAGCCCTCTGGGAGGGGGCCACTGCATTCTCCACCTGTGCTGCAGAAACCCATGGAGGGGTCTGCAGGGGACCCATGGGTTCATCATCTAGCATGAAGGCAGGATTCTCAATTCCTGCTACAAAAGAAAGATGTGGACCATTGCATTAAACCGACCAAAATACAAAAGCCAAGATCAGATTCTATTTCTATCTAAGACAAAAAAGAATGTAACTATTAACCAGGCTTTGTCTTGTACATAAATTGCTTTTACATAATTGATTTTTTCATAACTGGTTCAGGTTAACTTGACACTTTTTCTGTGCTTTTTGATCCATCACTAATTTTTAAGATGTGACTACTAATTATCACAACTGAGTGTAATAGTGAAAACTGGCAAATCACAGCCTGATTGTTTCATTGCTTAATGAATGATGCTTATTAGCTGATTACCTGTTCTGTTTAACCAGTTAGCTTGCTCACCTGTTCCCTGTTTTCCCCTGTTATCCCTGTATTTAAACCCCTTGTGTTTCTTTTTCCTTTGCCAGTTCATCTCAGTGTTGATGTTTGTGTTTTCCTGTTTTGCAACCTGCCTGTTTTATGTCTGATTTGCTCTACTATACATTACCTTTTTGCCTGTTTGTTTTTGGTCTGTTTGCCGTGTCTTTCTGGTTTCGATTTTTTGCTTGTTTTTCTGGTGATGTTCCTGGACCGTGGTTTTGTATCTGTGTCAAGTCTTTCTGGTTTTTGAGCTTTGCCTGGACATTGGATTTTGGACACCAGTTTTGGCTGAAAATAAACTTTTGCTTATTTTACCTTTGTCTGCACCTGATTCCCTATCTGCACCCTAGCATTTTGGGATCATACATTTTGAAAATACACTAATACTGGTAAAAAAACATGATTATCAAATGTACCTCCAGCCATATATGGAACAGGCATGGACGTTCCTTCCCCTGATGCCATGTAATCTAAAGCCTCACCCACATTGGTACCATCTGAGAACTCAAAATCTGAAAGCAGAGATACATCATCAGACGACAGTTACTCATATTAATATAACATCTGATTGTTTTTATATGGAGAGTATAAATCCACAGAATAGGGAGTATGAGGTATAGTAGCCTGTACAAAGTACAAACTAAAGACTAGAAGAACGAACTACTAACTGCAGACTAGTGGGATAAACTATTAACTGTAGACCATAAGAACAGGCTGTAAACCATTGACCAGAGATATTTTTTTTAAAAACAAAGACCCCAAACTTATATATCAAACAATGTAAATTATTCCAGAATACTGACATGTAACCATACATAGAAGTGCAATATGTTGAGTGGCATTTACCTTCATCCATGAATGGATGGCCTTTACTTTTACCCTCTGATTTTCCATTTGGCATCTAAAATCAAAAGACAGATTAAAAGTTTTGGTGTTTCCAGCATGTACAGCATTTTTAGGGAAAGCAAACTAGGATACTGGATAGTTCCAGGACCAACACCTTGTGACTAATGCAAAGCATTATCAGTTAATATACAAAACCAACTAATGCAAAGGAGTGTAGGGTAATGAATGCTTCAGATGCTAATGTTATAATGGATAATGGATATTTTGTGTAAACATACTGTGCTGGCTGATGCAATGCAGTTTTCTTTCATGGACTGATGCAGATGCATTACATTTTTAGGTAATGGATGGTTTCATATATATGTTTTGGATATACTGGTAATGGTTGCCTGACCTTTTGCGTTTGATCTCGCTTGGGGTGCTTGATCATTTTCTTGGTTGGAGTGACACCCATTTTGGCAGACTTAAAGGATTCTAGCCGGTTCCTCATGGTTCGCTGGAAGATTTCCTGAACCTCATTCTCATCCTTGTTCACACTTATATGGCTCCTGCTGTACCTGTGCCTGTGCTGAAGGTGTATAGATGTGTACAGAAAAGGGTCAGTGGCCTACTGAGTAATTTTTTTCACATGCAAAAAGACAAAGTGGTCATGTGACTGTGAGCGTTTCTACTTGTTTTTTCCCTGTTGGAGATACATGCCAATTCTTTAAAGGCATTTTGACATAACACTGGGAAAATAATTAATCCTTGCCTATTACAGAAAGTCCATTGAGCTTTTGAACTAAGTCCAATAAAGGCATATTTTTATATTACATTCCTTTGCTTTCCTTCTTTTTGAATCTGTTATTATAGGAGCCCCAGTGATTACATACCACACTGCTCATGGCTCATTACAATTGTTGTGACGCTGTTCCTGTACTACCTCCACATGCATGTACCTGTTTCCTGGCCTTATACAGGTGTTGCTGGAGTAGGTGATGTGTATTAATGTCCTCCGTTTCCCTCATACTCTGCCTCCTCATGTCCAGCTCATGAATGTCCAAACACACAGATGGTACATTGTCCTGTCTGGAAACATATCAACAAAGAGGGCCCATGTGAGACATACTTGTGATTAAAAAAATAACATAAAGGGTACCCACCTTAAGCCAATCAAACCTTTTATACTTATGCATAATACAATCTACAGACTTTTTCTTCAACCTTTATTTACTATAGAAGTCACTGACTACCCCTTTGAGCAGACAAGAGAAAAATTAGGGCAGAGAAGATGTATTGTACCACTGAGACTGTCAATAATTATTTTTCAGGCAATAATGGAACTGGTAAGGGAAATCACACAACTGAGATAGAGCTGAGACAAGCTACACAACTGAGACAGAGCTACACAACATTCCTGTTTCACTTATTTAACCAATGCATACAAATATGTTGTGCAGAGAAAAGTGTTTTGATTGCTTAAAACAAACCTAGGATTTACTGTACAATAGAGAACCACCTGTTACAGGGATGAAAAAGCCTTTCTCTCCCATCAACAACACTGGTGTTAAAAACTGAAAAAGTCCAAAATAAAACTTTTTGAGTTTTATTAGGAACAATAAGGAAAAGAACAGAGGAACTTACATGATAGAAGTTACTGGAACAAGATCTGAGCCAGTGTCAATGTCTGGCATCCCTCCAGGCATAATTTCTGAAATATTAGAGCCAAATATCTTCTTGAAGTCCACATTAGCATCACTCTCTGATCGCACAAAGGCTAGAGATCCTCTGCGTTCACCCTAATGAAAAGATTATAAAAGCAATATTAAAAAAATACTTTTACATTAAATGACTGGTGCATCATTCATTTTAAAACCCAGATTTGAGTGACACCTATATCAGCAAAAAACTCATTTTCTGTTTGCTTTTAGTGTAGTCATTGCAGTGATGTCATATTCTACTTGTATGTAAGTGGCAAAAATTACTTTTGTTAATACTATCTCATTATGAGAAATGTACCATGAATACCAATACCACATTGTTTGCTCCATGGAATAAAAACTTTTATTTAAATTCACATTGTACCTTTACTGGGTGCAATGTGAATGTGTTACAAGATTCCATTTTGCAGTCTTATATTTAACTAAATCTTTGCACAGAATTTAACTTTACATTGATGTCTATTGACATTAAGGAGAAATACTGTGGTATAATATTTCTGACTGTGGTAGACTCGTATTCTATCCAAGGGACAGGAGCATTACCTATATTCTTAACTGCTTCACATTTTGGAGGTGGCAATAAATCAATGCCATTAGAGCAGCACTGTCTCACCTCTGCGACATAGCTGATAGCATCTTTAAGGTTAAGTTGGTGAAAGACGCTAAACAGGTAATCCCTTGATTTCCGGGCCTTTGGTTTCATCAACAATGCACATAGCCACCTCTCCTCAAAATGGTTCCACCTAATTGGGGAGGAGAGATTGTACATTACCAGCTTTATGGCTTTAGAAAGCAAACCTTAAAGCATTCAAATGGATGAGAGTATCACACCAGATATAGTACTACCACCTTAGCACTAACACGTTAAAACTTAACATTCAACTAAAGGTAGCATATTCAAACACGTGTATAAAGGAAATTACATTTTTACAATGTTTATTTCACAATTAAATGCTATAGATATTTGCAGTACAGCAGTATAGAATTATATTTGCAATGTAGCAGTACAGTGGC
The DNA here is from genome assembly GCA_019788955.1 of Albula glossodonta. Classification (NCBI taxonomy): domain Eukaryota; kingdom Metazoa; phylum Chordata; class Actinopteri; order Albuliformes; family Albulidae; genus Albula; species Albula glossodonta. Next base: position 481,724 of record JAFBMS010000057.1, on the reverse strand, counting down.
ACCTTGGCCCACGAACATAATTTGTTCATTGACTCCGTTCGTGAACCGAAATGTTCTCGATCCGAAATAATTTTCCCATTGAAATAAATGTAAATCCAATGAATCTGTTCTCCAGCCCCAGAAACACTTTTTTAAAACTGCTTTATGGGTTTATGTGTGGCAAAAATATAGAAAGGAATTAAAGATAACCTTAATTATAGAAAAATAAATTAATACTAAAATAAAACATAATAATTGTACACTTTACCTTTGTGGTTGATAGTTTCTAGCACAGTATTGTTTCTACTGCAATACGCTTAGGCTTCTTACCACCACTATCAGTAGCACTTTTCATTTTCTTGGGAGCCATAATGAGGGCAAATTTAATGGAAATAGCACAAAAAGAACATGTATCAAAGGAGAACACAACGACGAACGATGTAAACAATGCTGAGTACTAAGCACAACTGACGTTATCCATGACGCGCTACGGCGGGAAGCCCGCGAGTCTATGTTTGTGCGTTCGTGCACCGAGGGCTTGTTCGCGGGCCGAATGAAAATTTGTTCGGAAAGTGTGTTCGTGGGCCGATTTGTTCGTGAGTAGGGGCGTTCGCGGACCGAGGTTCCACTGTATAATTTTTTCTGTCACCAGTTTTGGGGGAAGGTTAATTGCAAAAAATTCCAGAAATGTGAGTCAGTCATTTAATTTGAAACGCTAGGGCCTTTGACATTTTGATGTACAGCCTCTCATTTGAAAGACTGGTAGGACTGGCAACAGATGAGTCTTGGGCAGTAGGCCACAATGAAAAGTTACAATGTCTGCTACAGATACAATTTAAAAAATGAAAAATTGCAAGAAGTACCAGGACATTCTTGGAATTCCTTACAATAAAAATTAAAATGGCAACCTACTTGTCTCTCATGTAATTATGTCCTATTTGTCCAGATATATCTTCAATAGCTATGAGGATGTGGTCAAAGGCCTGAACAAACAAATAAATAATTAGAAAAACAATGTGCACTGCCAAAAAGAGAAGTAGAATGCATTGTCAGTGCTGTTATGAGAATTACTCTGTTCTGAAGCTTTTCAATCAGCTGTGGTTCTTTCTGAGCAGCTCTTTTCACCTTGAGCCACTTGACCAAGGGCTTCATGGTTACACCCTACAAGAAACAAATTGCTTTCAGAGAAGATTGAAGCAATAAAAGACCTGTGTCCTACTTGTTACTTTACTTGTGGGAGTGTGTCCCATAGAATTTGCATTAATAATACAACAATTGCTGGTTACATTTTTATCTCTTTCTTATAATAAAAATATTGATTTGTTTCACGTCAGAAGACAAAGCCACATTTGTTGGAGCTGTGCTAATATAGCATATCCCTCACCTGTAAGATAACAGTGAAGTACACAACGATAAGAGTGGTGCTTGTCATTAGGTTCTTTTCCTTGATCTTGTTTCCGTCCAACAGAGCCACCAATCCGTACGCGACTGCCCCCCGCAGGCCACCATAGCTCATGACCACCTGATCAATGACTTCCAGAGGAACAAGTCTGTACCGATTCAGAATCCAGGTGAGGGCAAAAACACCTGTGACAAGCATACAGGAAAGAAATACTAATTGGTTACAGTGTCCATCCATCTTACTCAAAGCACTTGCACTTGTTGACTCATGCAATAAAGATCATCACTATATCACACATCAGGACATATTACAGTCTTATCAAAGTATTGTAGCGTATTTCTCTCCACCTCACAGGGTGCATAAAACTGCCTTACTGGTCAAATCTATATTCATGCTATTACACGGGTTTCCATTTCATGAAGCTGGTTTATAAAAGTAAGTCTATCCGCAGGTATCTTAACCTTGTTGATAGAAAAATAAGACCATACTTTAATGGAACAGATTATGCAATCTTGCGCTATTTACATTCATTTAAACGTCACAAAGTGGAACAAGTCACGATGAGGCATTGCCTCCTCATTTTATCTTTCATTGATTTTAAGTGAATGACTTTATTTTCAATTTTATTTTCACTGTACAGTCCAGACTTTGCTTAAAAATATGTGAATAAAATAAATAAGCTCCATTTATATTACTGTTTTGTTCTTATAATGTTTCTATATGTGGAATGTTTATGTTAGTGGAGGGCATAATTATGTAAAAATAAAGTGTGAACACAGAATACTTCATGTACAATGTATGAAGTGATACATTACTGTATCGTGAATATCAACACTGTTAAGAACAATGATCGACAAGGACTGGAAATTGTGCATCCTTATTTAGTTTGTAACTTGTGAGCCAGAACACTGAAACAATTTGAAAAAAATGAATTCTTATGATAATAAAATATGTTCAAAAAAGAAAGGTGGAATGGTCATGAAAACTGGACATCTGATGTATGTGTGTATATATATATATATATATATATATATATATCATGCATTTTGCTTTGTCTACTAAATCATTCTTCAGTTAGCATGTGATGAATTCCCTGTCTACTGGTGGTATTTGTCGTGTAAACTGTGTTGCCATCCATAGCGGACAGCCACAGCAATATCCTACCTAATAAAATGTATAGAAAGAACTTTCTATTCACAAAATGTAAGGAAGGTCGAAAAACATTAGGGACGTAAAATATGTAGCAAAACGGTACTTACCTATAAATCTGTACACTAAGACGAAAAGAATGGTGAGGAGGATGAAGGCAGTGTTCCACACCCATATCTCTGGATCTATAGCAGAGATTCCCAGGAAGACAAAAATGATGGTCTCTGATCCATTAGCCATCATCTTCATGGTGTATCTGACTGTGGTCACAGACCTTTCATCCATGTTGGCATTGACATACTTCTGACAGCAAATGCCACAGAAGGTGATTCTAAACATACACACGTACAAATATAATCAGATGTTCATCCCTCTGTTGTCACTTTTCATAACATCTAACTTTGGGACCAATACAAGCAAATATGTCAAATTCTTTTAAATTATAGATTTTAGCATACAATAGTTCTTAACATGTCCAACTATATAATTATGTTGACTGAATATCTCAGAGGTACTCACGCTAGGATGGCAGACAAGGAGAGCATCTCGGCTGTGAGGTAAGAGAGGTAGGAGAGGACGAAGATGAAGCCAGGTTCAATGATTTGAATATTCTTTGTGCACCTGGTCAGGAGAGAGAGTAACAGGGCAAAGACTACTCCAACTAAGGCCCCACCAAATGCAACCACAAAGAATGACACTGAAAAGAGAGAAAAAACAGGAAAGGGTGAAACAAAATACATTCTGCCTCGCATTTTACTTGTGCCACAAAGCCCCTAAAAAGAAATGATTGTGAGTATGATGTTTAAAGGATGGAATCAATCATTTCATTTAATATTGCACCCTTTGAACTGACACACTCAGCACAATTGTTTTGTTATTTAATGTGAACTATGGATACAGTTGGGTAATTGCCATCTTGAATTACATCTATTGTAGAAAAATATTAAAGCACATATTTAATAGGCTGTTGTGAATTTACACATTACTTAAACACAAACCTTCAGTCAGCGAAAACAATGATTACTGATTTCATAATGTTTGCATTTGGGGTTACTTTGGCCCTACTATGGCCCCGTTTGTTTGTGAATAGCTCCTTTACCTATGCCTTTGATTATTTCCACAGCATCAATTTGCTCCCCTCCTAATGTAACAAAAGCATCAAAGACATTGTACAGCACCTGAAAGAAAGTGGGAAAAGGACCCAAGATCAGTTTAGCTAATGATTTTACATCAGGTTCATAGTTAAGGCTTGCATATTACAGTCATACTTACAAGTAGATACAAAACCTATTTATTTATGCAGCTTTCACTGAGGTTTTTGAGTGCCCACATGACGCCATAATTGGAAAGTTCCACACCTGACCTATGTCTGACAATCTGTACATACAACCGAAATAAATACTGTATAAAAGAAAAAATTAAGAAAAAATATATGTAAATATAAAATTTACGCTTGGTCATATGTCTGCCAGTGCTAATGGCTGCATGCTTACAATAGTGACCATTAGACAATATCCCGGCATTGTGTACTACTTCTACAGGCCATGCTAACATACGTCTGATTTACGTCCGTTTCACGAAACAACCAGCTGGTCAAAACAGAACTCTGATATATGTCAGGGAATGGCTGTATATGCGAACATTCCAAAATTTTAAAAAATCCAAAATCTGAAAAACTTCTGGTCCCAGGCATTTCAGATAAGGAATATTCAACCTGTACCATTATTTTTGCTAGGCTCTCTTATAATAATATTCTGTCAAGTATTACATGGATATTTATACTTTGTACATAAGGCCTACCACTGTCACACCATCGTTAAGAAGGGATTCCCCGAAAACCAGGATGAAGAGGACTTCATTGACATGAACTTCCTCAAAAATAGCAAGCACTGCCACAGGATCCACTGCTGCGATCAGGCTCCCAAAGAGCAGGAATTGTAGCAGGCCGATCTCCAGCTCTCCTGAAGGAGAGAAAGAGGGTCAGGGACTCTGATTTCTGAAGGATAGGACAAAGAAAACTGAACATTGACATCTGATGGAGATCACAAGGATTAATTAGTCGTCATGTATTTTGCATCTCTAATCTTTATCAGGAATAACCAGTGGAAAGCACTTCAGATGTCCCTCAATTTTTATCCTCATTTTGGAACTACTAATTGTTCCTCTGGAGTCCCTGTTGTGTCAGTTGTATCTCTGACTAAGGTAGCAGGTCACACACAGGTAAGGTATCCTTGTCTCTCAAGATATCACAGATCAGTTTACCTTACCTGTACCTGACCTGTTCGTTATTTAGAATTTTAATTATACCTTGAATAACTTGACCCAATACCAGCAGATGCCCTTCTGGATATTTTATCCTCTTCTTACTCCAGAGACATAATCACCATAATACTCCTAAAGAAGGTCATGGTAGCATTCCCTAAACATACTCTCCATTGTTAATAGTTATTTTGCCACAAGTTTAGCGCCATCCTACACAGACAGTGCAGTTTTGTTTTTCTGAGTTGTTCAGTCTCTTCACTGACATAAGATAGATGTGCTACAATACTCTATTTTAGGTCCTGTTCTTCCTGTATATGATTCCACTAAGCCATATTGCAAATGCAACTCAGTGCCAGCCTAGAAATCCCTTTAAAACATGTATTTAAAAAAAATTCCTCAGTTTTTGTTGCTCGCACATACATAACACACTTTGTAATCTTTGATTTTGTGAAGATGAAATGATTATTATAGGTAATGTAGGTATATCTGGAGAACCACTAGGAGTAGCTAATATTGTGGTAATCGTGATAAACCCCACACCTAAAACTCCTGATTTCAACAGTACCACTCAGGAGATTCAAAATCAATTATTGAACTCACAATGAGTTTATTGCAAAGCAATGAACATCATAGGCCATTTACAACCTTATAAAATGTTGTGGAAGAAGGAAAAAAGAGCAGGAAGCTTTACCCATCGCTCCACCCATGTAGACACCCCAGAGTGAAAGGCCAACAGTGGCAGCATTCCAGCAGGTGCCGATGATGGCAAATGTCAGGATGGCCCCCATGTTGCTGAAGAAAAGCTTGTTGGGCATGAAGTAGCCAGCATCGAGAATGATCTGAGGCAGTAGGTAGAAGAAGAAGACCTCAGGGGTAAGGGTGAAGGTTTGGACTTTGTCCGCTCCCCAGATGATACCCCCCAAGACGAAGCCGATGAGGATGAGAAGAGCGCTTTCTGGAATGACGCTTGTCAGTTTGTGATTCAGCTCAAACACTAAGGAGAGAGGAGGGAAAGCATGTGCTTGTGTTATTCAAGTGAGGGGTTTGAGATTGGGGTCTAATAATAAAGAGAAGGAATGCCAGGATGTGATTTTTTAAAAACTGTTATGACACAATTTATTTTGTTTTTTGGCATTGTTCTCTGTGATCCTCACCTGAACCCTGAGTTAACCATGAGATTTCTTAAAAATGAGTTAACACTCATTAAAAAAAATGCAGCTATTTAAGTTCATGGAGTCCTTCTGGGAGAAATCTTAACACACAGAGACCACAAATAGTTTAAAATACACTGAAAGCAGGCTAACTTGTTATTTATCACTTATCACAAACTGCTCATTTGAATTATCTTATTTCTTTTGAGTTCAACCATTTCAGTTCTGCTTGTATTCACATTCCACTGCTCAATGCTAACTGTGAGCTGAAATTCTAGATGTAGAATGTGGGGAGACATTTATCCAGAACAAACACATGTGGCAGACTAGGCAGATTTGTAATAAAGCATGTCAGCTACACATAACTGCTTCAACAGCATGAGTGCATGACATCTTACTTATATCCTTTCAATGCATGTACTGATATCATATTTTTCCTATTCCTAACTATTTTAAAAACCACATACATTTTAGTTGAACCATAGTTCTGTAATTGCAATAATCTATTGTGTAATCCAGCCACATGGTGTGATATCACACCTTGTTATTGTCTTACGGTGAAGTTCAGTCAAGGGTGAAAGGCAATTCTGATAGGACAGGTCACATCAGCAGGGACTACATAAAGCCTACATATAACCAAACCATGGTAACAGTCATTGTTTTACTGGTGGACGAAATCAATAGCCAGAAACACATATGAACATGCAGTTCAAGCAACAGAGTTTTTGTCATTTCACTAGTTACAAACCATCACTCTTTTCAAAACAAAATGTGTCAATGATCAACAGTTATTTAGAGCAAGGGGAAGAAGCTTGATACCTACTTTCATCTGTACTAGAATTAAGCAAAAGTGTACTTTCCTCATTATTTTCTCTGCTATATAGTCAATCTCTTAGCTATATTAAATATATTTAAATTATTATTGTTGCTAATATTTGTTAAAACAGATGATCTTCTTTTCTGCACCTAAGCATTCAGTAAGAACAACAACCTCAGTAGAATCTCAGCTCAAATTAAATGTTTTATATTGACTGGAAATATGTAATAGTATATTCAGTTGCAATCCAGATGTATTAAATGCTTGCATAAATGTAAAGTAAAGCAATTATATAAAGGGAAACATTATATGCCCAAGGTTAGAAATTTGTGCGCTGCTGCAAGATTATTTCACGACTGAACCATTGCTTTGAAGTGGAGGTATCTATATCAAACCTCACATGTTTGAATAATATCTAATGTAAAATCAAAGTCCATCCATCTGCACACATAAAAGGGTGGGAATTGCTTCATCACTCTCCCATTCACTCCATTCCCTTGTGTATGCAGGTAATGGTTCAGGTTAGTCTTCAGCCACTAAACAAATAAATAAGTGATTGATGCCAAGCCTGTACCCTTGGCTGACCTTAGCCACACCATAATTCAATGTTTTGCTTCCTTGAATACACTGTTTTTTTTCCACTCCTTCATGTCCAAAAGAGGGATCAATCATCAACTCTATAGCAACACAGACAGTTGCAGTAATGTGAGCAGGATATCTCCAAGGAAGAGCTCACACCTCACTTCAAAGATTCCACCACTTTTCTATTTCAATTATGTTTTGCATGTTGCATTTGAATGCATTATGTCTATTTTCTATGTTATGCTCAGTTTTTGATGCATTGCTCAATATGGATGGTTCTACTGATGGGTTTAATCTGGTAACATACTGAACCATATTACTTGAGACTACCTCACTCTAAATGAAACTAAGATCAGCATAACAATCACTAAAAATGTCAAGTTTGTTTGTTTCCTCTGTCTGTAAAATAATCAATTAGCAGCAGCAAAAATAATTCTAGTGCAACACACTTCCCTATCTTGTAAAGAGGAGGATATTTATGTAGGGCCATGGGCGTGAAAAGTGATGGTCATCATGCAATTTCATGAGAGTATAGAGAGAAATCAACAAACAGCCACTTTTGGATGGAAACTCTTGACTTATTTTGTTCTTTTGAGGTTCATATTTCAAAAAATATAGTTGGGTGTACAACACCATTATAGAATCAGAAGGACACATTTCATGTACGACAGAGTTCCCAAAGGAGTCACTCTTGCTAGGTAGGGAAAAAGTCGTACGACATAGCACCCTCCCTCCCTGGGTGATGCTATGGCCATTTTGTATTATATCACAGAATTAATGGCCACAATCAGTACTGTCATGGCCTGGATTTTGAACATTAATCACTGTTAACTTAGTGACTTTTCTGAAAATCATATAATAGAAAGGCCATATGAGAGATATACTCAAATTAACCTCTTAAAAATACGGTTAGCCTGAGGATCGCAGTTTAGGCCTGCTTATTTGTCATGTGAGGAGCCAGAAAAAAGAGTTTGAACAATTTTTATGTTTTATATATATTGTAGAAACACAACTTCAAATGGTGGCTAAAATGATGCATACAATAAAGATTCAATTTAGTTCTGTGAAATATTTTGTTGAAAAATTTCTAGACAGCAATGATGCAGTTGTATTTTAGCAGCAATTAAGAGAAATACAAATATTTTATTAAAATATAGCTGCAAGCAGCAATGAGGACGCCAAGCAGTCAAACAGGGCAGAGTCACCATGTCAACTTGATCTGATCATGTTAAAAGCGTGGCTGTAAGCAGTGATAGGAAATTTTATGTCAGTTGACCTAGATGTACGGGTTTAACTGAGATATGACCTCACGTCCTGTTTGGGCCATTTGCCTTTGATTTGTAATGGATGAATGTTTTTGAAAATCAAAAATTGCAACGCCCCCCAGAGGTCAAATGATGTCATATTTTGACATAAATGATGCACATCCTCAGGAAGGGGTCCCAAGTCTATGTACCAAGGTTGATATTAATACATCAAAGCAATGTTGAGAATGACTTCACTTCCTGTTTAGTGTCTTCGCCACCAATTTCAATTGGCTGTAACGGAGAAATGGTTTTAAAAATCAAAAATCTGATCATTAATGTGAAGCTTGGTCTAAAGATCATCTGTGCCAAATCTGGTGAACATTGGACAAAATTTGTGGCCTGTAAAAAAATGTAACACCTATCATTAAAATCCAATATGGCAGCTGCATCACTTATTTTGACATGACAAGTTGCCATGTCTCAGCCTTGGGATCTCACAAGATGTCACGAGACACAGGAATTACTTTTTCTATGGTAAACACATCAACCGTTATTAGCCAAAATGCATTTTTGCTTATTGCTGGGGGGCGCCCCAGTGGTCAAATGACACAGAATTGTTTGGACATCCTCAAAACAGGGTTCAGGGTCCAAATACCAAGTTTGGTGTCAATGCATCAAGAGTTGCTGAGATATGACCTCACTTCCTGCCTGGAAGCTTCACTGCCAAATTTGATTGCATGTAACAGACAAATGGTTTTGAAAATCAAAAATCCATCTGATAAAGTTTGTGAGGCTTGGTCTGAAGATCATCTGTGCCAATTTTGGGGAAAATATTTGGGGACAAAATTTGTGGTCTGTGAAGAATCTTTTTACTTTTTCATGAAATCCAATATGGCAGAATTGATATCATATGCAATGCGCTCAGCTCGACTTGATCCAAGGAATCCAATGGTATGTAATTTTTGGTACAGTTCAAAAGTTACATGCATAAACACACCTCCAACTTTGACCCATTGGTGGTACTAGAGTGCTTGAGGCGCAGATATGAAAGTTGGTGAAAAGAATTGGGGGACTGTCCCCAATCAGTGTGGATAATTTCAGAACTTTTTACCATATGGTTCTAGGGGCTGCCATAGACTTCAAAGGCAGAGGAAGAAGAAGATGATTAGACATAATAATAATAATAAGCAGCTTCGCCGCTTGGCCCCCATATAACCATTTTAAAATGTTACATAGTGTTATAGCTTCAGTCATGTCAGTTTGAATATGATTTTAATGAATCCACTTTTGTGAATATGAAGCATACTTTCTTTAAATAAATTTTGCGAAATACCTGAACTCTACATTCAAAATTTTCTCTGTTTAATTTGTGCAAGATGTGGTAGAACTTTTATCATGGACTGCTTAGAGCAGATAAGTTTCTGACTGTGGAAAAGTCCTCTGAAATAGTGTATTAGTCTGTTTGATGTTCATTTTGAGCAATTATGATATTATTGTGAAGATAAAATGTATTAAATGATACAGGTCGAAAATGTATACTATGATAAACTTACTAGAATGTCCATATGTCCATATGTCCATATGTATATTACATTTTTACCTATTCTATTATGGTCATTTGGGAACCTATGTGAAAACTCTTGGCCTTTTGCTGATGACTGTAACTACAACACTACCCAATCAGCTGTTGAACATATTATCCTGACCATGTGAGACAAACTGAGAAAGCATAAAAAATCTTGGTATACATACCCATCTTGGAAACTCCAGCCACAAATATCCACAAGGCAATAATATAGGGTTTTGTTACATGTGTCCACTTGAATGACACAATCTTGACACCTGAATGACTGGACCCATGTCCACCCTCAGTTGCACTGTGGTTTGACATTAGGTTTGAGCTCTGGACAGTATCTTCAGATGTCCCTGCTACTGCTGTGCTAGAAATGTTGGCGAGCAATACAATCCCTAGCAGCCAGAAATAACCAGTATTCCTCTTGCACATAGTTGATGCTAACCATAAAATAAAAAAATACAACTGGAAAAATCCCTTTTTTTGCACTTCCACAAAGTGCTTCCTTTTTTCCTTCCAGTCTTTTCTATTATTATTAATGAGACCAGTTTCTTTCGGTTCAGGAAACACATGTAGAGTAAAGCAATGATAGCTGGAATAAGGATACTACGATAATGAGTTATGACTTTGTCTTCTGTTAAATCTGCTTATGATCTCTCTTCAACTCACAATTCCATTTTTTTCTTTAGCATTTGGGTGCACTGATGCAAAAAGAGCAGAAGGACACTGAGACAAGCTCAGCCCATTACCTCTCCTGTTAACTAGTGGGTGGGCCAATTCCTCAGTAACACCTCTTAGTTAGGATTTTACTGATATGTAACTTTTTCTGTTATGTTTCCATCCATGAGTGAATTTGGTATTTTCTATACTTATTGAACAGAGGTGCAATTACTGCAAAATTGTTCAGACCGTAAGTACTTTTATTGTAAAAATGTAATGAATTGAAAATGAAAACATATTAGTAAAAAAAGGTTGTTATTTTAGGTTGCATTTGTTATTTTCAATTTCCTATTTTTTCTCCTTTTATACATGTAGATATATTCCCTATTTGGTTTGACATTATGTAGGTTGTTGTGTATACCAAAAATAAATGTACCAGGCCTTTACCACTCATATGCAACCCTGTGTGGCTCAATAAGACTGTTTGGTGCCAGCTATACACAGATAAGCGCTGTCTCTGAGCCAGGTGCTACCCAACATTTCCTCCTTAAAGCCAGAGAGTTTTTCCTTGCCATGTCAACCTCAACTTGCTCTGGGGAGGAAGACTCAAGCCCACGATTTATGTAAAACTGCTTTGTAATAATGACAATGTTCTCTTAAAATATAATAAAAAAAATAATTGAACAGAAAATTTTATCAAATTTAGGTATTCATTCCCATTTGTTCCCACAATTCCAGAATACTGGAATCACTGAGCATGCCTTTGAGTGTTGCTAAATGTACAGTCTTGGCACTGTACAGGTGGTACTGTACTTTCTCAATAAGGTGAATTTAAAAAGTAAAAAAATATAAAAATGTAAGAAGGGAAGAAAGTCACTTAATATCCCTTTCTATAGTGACAAGTCAATAATGAGGAAATTGGAGGAATTATTGTGTCACCCAGACAATGCCTATAGCAAGCTGTCTCTCAAAACTGAATTCCCAGGCAAGGTTGACATTGGTTAGTGTTAACTGAAAGAGGCTAGTATTAACTGCAAAAGCCACAGATTTCAATGGCTAGGATGACAATGAGACAACAATATATCAGTCACTCCTCAAAACTGGCTTGTATGGACATGCCAAGAAGCTATTCCTGAAAAATAAATTTAAGTGGGGATTCATAGTGAGATGAGACTTAATTTGAATGTTTATTCAAAATTCAAAGCATACAATGCATTTGGTATGGTGCAAACCAAAAAATAGCTGGCCAGTTTTGTGGATTGGCTGCTTTTTTTTAAATTAGTTTTTCATATGAAATAATCAAGGTTTCTCTGAACAAGGGGTCTGAATACCATTGCACTGTGGGTAAAATCACCTTACAGTTCACAGTTTCACTCTACAAGCTTCCAGCAATGCAAGGAAGTGCACTGGAAGATTGTACAGACAGGTAACATCTTTCTAACTGTAATGCTCCCATCCTGGGCAACACTATGGTCAGTTGTGCATCTAAAAGAGGGAATAAATTACTGAGACTATTGAAATAAAAAATCATTGAAAGTCCTTGGTGCCTGTTCATTTTAGTTTGTTTGAGCAAATGTAAAAGCAATGATATGCACAGGTAGTAGGGGAAAACCCAAGGGGTTTGTACACCACCTTAAAATTAAATCATTCTAAACAGTTTTTTCTACTCTCAAATTAGTTTATATTTGTAATCTGTATTTCACAGAGTGGATCAATCTGAAAGCTAGACTGAGGTCAGTTTGGTTTTAACGCAGTACCAAAGTTATATTCGATGAATACTTCTCACTGATGTAACAGTGCTGTACATTTCCATGTGTTCCCCTGTAGTTTCAGTTAAACATCCTGTGCTGTCCTTAATCATTGACATGTGTATTTCGCAAGCTTGGTTAAATCTTTCTTGTTCGGAGGTTAAAGCTCATCTCCTGTCATTCCTGTCATAGGAAGCATTTGTTTATTTTGGGATCTTTTCATCCTTTCTTCTCAGTTAAAATTCCACTCAGTCAAAATGTTGTGGCTTTAAATTCATAAGCATTTGCAGTGTGTTGCAAAAGCTTTAACATAGGCAATAACCTCTCAATTGCTGATTATATTCTCAAGCTGAAGAAAGAAAAGGAGTGTTGTATTTCCACATGTCATTTCTGGTATGACTGACAAATAATGCCTTGTTATAACAATTTAGTTAAGTTTTATCCCTTTCCCTTTAAGTCATTTTTGATTTATTTCATCATAAGCATGAGATGAAAATACCTCCTCACTGCTCTCAGACATTGCTGAGTCATTAATTTCCCTCAGTAGGTGTTTTCTATGGCAAATTTCCAAGCCATATTAAAATCAGACAATGGCTTAATTGATCTAGAATGATAGGGCAAACAGAAAGGTTTCCTCTCTTTGTAGTGCTCTCATAATGTATTTGCCTGTACATCTCCACAAAGCACAGGTGTCTGCGTAGTCACAATGACTGGAAAATACACTACAATAATATCCTTGTTTCCTTTCAGAGAAAACTACAAGGACTTCACGAAATCTGACATTAGTATGATACCATTAGTATAACATCAATACAGTATGTCAGTTAAGTGTTTTGTTCAGGTCTTCTTCACTGAATTCTGCATTTTTGTTTTGTGTGAAGTAAAACATATTTGTCCAGTCCGATTTCTATTATTAGTTCTTCAGAAAAAGTACATATGTTTATTCATTAGGATTACCTTTCCTGCTGTATGAGAAGTGTACTCTTAGGAGGAGAGTAGAACAGTGAGCTTTCATGGATCTCATTATATGCACAGCTACAATGAGCTGTCAGTCATTGATTTAACTGATCAAAAGGTTGATTCGCAAAACATTATGACTGGTTCAAATCATTGAACTAAGGATATCTTATTGATACTTTGCCCATTTTTGGATCAAATGAAGCCTCATTTTTCCATCATGAAATTCCTCCAGTCCTGACAATGCACAGCTCATCTGTATTGGGGACATGTGCTTGACTGCAATGTCCTGAGCTTAAAGAAAATATTGCATGGAATAACTGGGCTTTCCAAAAATTACCCAAGTGAAAATGGCTGAGATAAAAGGTGTTAACAAAGCATGCAACAGTACATAAGATATGCAGCGTGTGATATTCTAAAAATGAAATATGTATGAAATATATAATTATAATTAATTCATTATAATTAATTATTAAAGATATAAGTTCCTAACATTCTGGGTTTTTCATTTTGCTCCTCCACTACTCAGCAACTTAAAGAACTTATTTGATTTAAATGTATATTTTCAGTCAGTTAGACTGAATGAAGGGAAGGTAAGTGAAACGAGGCAAGTTCTGGGCTCACTGTGTACTCAACCACCTTATAAATTACTGAATTCACCTGCTTCACTTTCAGGCGGATAAAGTGGAGTCCATGCAGTCCATGCAGTGTTAAATATTACTTTGGCCTCCAGGTGTGGTGGGTGAACCATCTGCGCCATTACTGGCCCATTAAGATGTTTCATTAACACCTTTGTAGTGAAAAGGCTGAAGGTGACCCACAGAGGCCAGACACAACTGTTAACTGCAAGCTCTGAGGTTTACTAGTTTGATATGCAAACAATGTTAATTTGTGTTTATTGTTATTATAACCGAGATGTTTGGGGGTAAAATGATTCTCAGGATTAAACAGAAATAGCAAAGCATTTCTATTTTAGTAAAATCAAAGCATTTTAGTTATTCATCCTTTCAAATGACATATAACAAATGACAAATAACATACTTATAATTTTTTATCACTTTTCCACCCCTTTATACATGCTTAACTGATACTTCTTGTCTTATTTTTATTATTATGCTGTTTTAAGATTGTATTCTGTCCAGAAATGTTAGCACACCAAAGCAGTTGAGAACAGAGATGTGACTCTGCACTGATATTTGCTTTTTAATTACCATTTGTTAACAGAGGAAAATCAATCTATGCATGTGGATGCATTGGAACTGTTAGGAGTTTTTTCTTCCCCACCAGAGGTCACCAGAGACTCTTTGTTCCTTAATTGTGTTACACCCATTCTATTGATTGCCCCACCGGTGTCTCATTTGCCATGTGTCATGTGCATTGTTTCCTTATTGGTTAGTGTATTTAAACTCTGGTCTTTGTCTCTGTCATTGCTTAGTCTTTGCTAGTACTACCTGTTTCAGTGTACCCCTTTGACCTAAGCATGCTTTGTTATTTTTGTTTTTTTCTGTTTGCCTGGCTTTGACCGTATTGCTCTGTTTTGGATTTACGCTTTTTGGATTCTATTGGATTTGTTTGCCTCTTTACAGACCGCTCTTTGTGTTGATCTGGACTGGTTTTTGGATTTCTCATTGGATACTGCTTGGATTCTGTTGCCTGTGTTTTTACTTTTGGAATAAATTCCTCAGCTAAGTCTACTAACTGTCTCTGCATTTGAGGTCACTCCCATAGCTCCCTGGTTAGTATTGTGGTTTTCCACAATTGAGTTGTTGAGAGATAGGGGTTCAAGACCTACCAAGGACTGTGAATCCTTACTGCAACTGTTTTATGTGGCAAGGGTCAATATGTTTAATGTCATTCATTCCTGCCACTTTCCTACAACTTTTTATTATTTTGACCAAATTAATTTCATGTTAGTTGCATTTGCATTTTACTGTTATTTTTTCTGAGATGAAAGGACCTCAATTCCAAAGAAAAACAAACCTGCCTAAGGTACATTTTGTATGCAGTAATCCGAATCAGGTCAATTTTCACAAAATTATGTAAGCATCTTTATTTCATAATAGAGCTCTGACATATTTAAAAAATGGTATGGTGGAACA
Source organism: Albula glossodonta (assembly GCA_019788955.1). Taxonomy (NCBI): domain Eukaryota; kingdom Metazoa; phylum Chordata; class Actinopteri; order Albuliformes; family Albulidae; genus Albula; species Albula glossodonta. Next base: position 466,098 of record JAFBMS010000057.1, on the reverse strand, counting down.
CTGAATCCATTTCAGGTTGATACACCAAATATCCAAAATGATAAATGTTAATAAAATTAAATTGCAATTAAGGAAAGTTGCTTTTGGAAAGGGATTTCTGTACCAGAAGCTGCTGAGTTGCCCATCCTACTAAAGCACCATTGCAATTTGTGTGTGGCATCTGCAAAATGTCAGTATTGACTGTGGCCCACAGCCCTGAAGGGTGATGCATAACTGCCCTTAGCATCACCTAGGGATGGAAGGGATTTGTTGATGGGGATGCCAGTGTCTTATCACTTTCTAGCGACCTTATGCTGGTCAGTAATGTCTCAAGCTGCATGCCTGAATAAAGCTGCTTAGACACGAAGTATCTTCCCCTGACTCATGTCTGTTCTGAGGTCTGTAAATTGCTATCATATTTCACAGGAGAGTGCATGTTTGCTTGTGCTTTCCTCCTCCAGATGATAGCAAAGGTTATAGTAGTGATCATGGATTGTGAACAAAACTGGACATTTCATCCATTTTCAGAAAAAGGAGAAAGCATGGAAAGCTTTCATTAAGTTTAATACATGTTTGCAGTAAGCTTCAGCTGAAGAGTATTGGGACTTCATGTTCAAGGAATGTCAAGAAACAAACTACCAATGTACAGTGCGAAAAGAGCCTCTTCTTATTGAAATTGTTTTTTTTTTTTTAGCAAAACAGGGTGGCACAGGTGGGAAGTAGATTAAAGTCAATTTAATTTTGACACAAAATAACTATTTATTCACACTGATTTAATTTTACTGTAAATTGGAGATTGTATTAATCTTATTCTCATTGTTTTATATGGAACTTCTTTTTATTGCATTATCCTATTATAATCATTAATCAACTGAATTAAAATGGCTATTTATTGTACAAATAAAATCTTGAAACATTTTAGCCATGGTAAATGAAGAGACTGAACACATGAGAAGGGGAGTGCAAATTAACTTAATAATGTAGAAAGGGTTCCACTTTGAACAGAGATTGGATGTAAGGTTTCTTAAAATAATTCAGTGCTCTTAAATTTGGAAAACAAACTAGACACCTTTTGTTTGCATCATACCTCTGTACCCACCTGCATCTCATGCAGAACTTTGTGTGTCTTAATTGTTTGTTAAAAAACTCATTTGTATGATTTCAATAATGTTATACAGTTTATAATAAGGAATATATACTTATATGGGAGTATAACTCCTGTCTTTTATTTGTTCTTGAAGAAGGCTAATAATTCATATTTTGTATCCTTTTAATGTTGAAAATGTATACATTTTTGCAGTTTCTTTTTCTTTACTTCCTTCCCTTTATTTAAAAAATCTTAGGTCTATATACAGTGACCATTAATCCCTAACTTTGATTTGCATATAAACACAATTATGTGTTCAAGAAAGACCCAAAATATAACTTCCCAGGTCACTGTTGCAAAAGAGATCTCACTGAGACTAAACTGTTTAAATAAAGGTTAAATCATGTGGAACATGCTAGAGACAGAGAGAAAAAAGGTCATCTGTCACTTCAACAATATGGACTGCACTGTGTATGTATGTATTTATATATTTATTTATTTGTTGTTGGTTTTTGACATGGGCCTGGATTCAATTATTTCACCTTAACATTAACACAAACAATCACAGATGCAAATTAACCTAGTTCAGCAATCACCAACTAAAGTGGTGAAGAAACAAACAAGTATACTGCAAATTAAAGTTAATGCTGGGCATTTGCAGATGTTTATTGAGAACAGATTATGGCCATTTAAAGTGAATTGAAAGGACAGTGTATAATCACTGAAGCACCGCTTTGTCAGTAAACCTGTCAACCCACTTTACTGCTCATTGAAGTATTACATTGAGAAAATCAAGACAGAAAAGGGCTGATGAAAGAACACATTGTTAAGCTTTGAAAAAAAAAATTTGGATAAGACTATTGTTTATGACATCACAACTGCTATGCTTATCCAAATGAATATTTGTGCCTTACATCATGTGTACGCAAAAGCATGGCTGGGAATGCAAGAGCATAATATTTATAGACATCACGTTTCTTAGCCAATTGGTTTTTAAAGAAATGTATTCTTGGAAGCTAGCAAGCTTGATCATGGAAAACCCCATTCTGGTCTGGTTCTTGGTCACTCAAGCAAAATATATGTCATCTGCACCAGCACTGGCCAGTTACAATGCCGTTTCCAAAACCTGTTTTCAGCAGAATATCTGACTAGTTTTAAAAAGGTTTGTTGTGCTGTTTGTATTGAATACAGTGATAGGGTACTAGTGCAGGTTCTTTATGAATGAATTCTGAGGTCTTATTCTCTGTCAGCCACATAACCAATCAGTATGAAAACCTGGTTACATACAGGGAAATGGATTAGATTCATTGTGGTTTAGATTCGATTCCTTGTGGGATCATTCTAAAATAAATGTCACTGAGAATGACTGCTGTCATTCTCAAATGTGTCATTAACACTGAGCGTTATCCTGACACAAGTTCTTTTCAAATGATAATGGAAATTAACATTTGTAACATGTGTACCGTCTTTATCAGCATTCTTTGTTCGCTGGTATGCACAAACGGAATTGAAAATGCACACACCAAGGGGAAAAATATCCTAAAAAACAGCTTCACTCAAACTTGCAATTCAAGTGTGTCATCTTCTCTGCCAACTAAAAAGAGTAATTAACTAGTTTTTACCACCACAACAAACAACATACTACAAAGATTACAAACAACATACTACTTTAAGTACCTATAGAACACCATTTAATAAAAAATTATATAAATCAGATTCTTCAGAACTGTGTAATGTTTGCATCCCTCATACCCAGCTCCAACCACTGTAGAAAAATGTAATTGATATGACATTAAATGGCAAGTAATTATGTTTAGTAAAACCAGCAGTCGGTTTGATTGCTCACCAAGTTTGCAAAGCCAACAGACAAGGATCCACAGAGCCACGATGTATGGTGTCTCAACGTGGTGCCATTTCCACGTGACAATGGGCAGGGTGGTGATAGGAGCTCCATGTCCATGAGAGTTGTTGCTGCCGTGTCCCTCCGACTCATGTTCATCATCCACACCATGCTCGGACTCTGAAGGATGTGATGGGACACCCTCACCATCACCATGGGGGTCTGATTTGCTCATCATTGCTGCACCCCAAACTCTGCCTGTGAACAGCACGGCCAGGAGGCCTAACATGGAGCTCCCCAGAAGCCTCATTGTCAAACCGAACTTTGGCACTTCTTTAAAATAACAACAATGGTGGTGTCAGAATGGGTGCTGCTTTGATTTCTGCTTTTGTCAGGTATAGTAATGCTCTGTTCTGTCCTGTTCCATGCCCTCCCCTTCTCCCTCTCCCTTGGCCTCTCTTTGACTGGCTTTGTTGACACCTGTGGGCCAGAACGCCTGTGCTGCTCTGCCTGCCCTTGTTCCCATGCAGACCTTTTTAAGTGGAGAGTAAGGCTCAGCCCAGTTCATTTCAGCAGCTAAAGGATGAACTGGTTTGCCACTCCCATTCAACACAGCTTGGTCTGTCCCTTCTGAAAGGCTTATAAACAGAAGGGTATGATTCCTCCTCTCCCACTTCCACAAGGAGGCCAGTGTCCTCACACAGCTACACTGCACAGCACAGTCTTCATGAATGCCTAGAGAGGTTAGTTTGTTTCTTACTCAGAGAGAAGGTGAGACCAGATTAGAGCCCTGTGCCTGAATCCCAGGGGAGAAATGGAAGGAATGATTCAAATAATAATAATTCAGGATAAACAGTTAATGCACCCACGCTTTGCAATCTATAACAACTTCACTATAAACCACAGATGATGAATTTCACCTCAACTTAATGTTAAACAAATCTTTTATAACATTATGAACTCTTAGCAGGACAGAAAAGCAAGACAAACTCTTTTCAGAGTTGCTTAAAGATTCAACAGTGAGGAAGGGCAGAACCTTTTATATCAATATTAGATGGTAATAAATGTGTTCCACAACAACCTGGGGAGTCGGTTAGAGTGTCACTCCAGGGAATTCTTAAGAAAATAAAAAGTACAATAAAAAGCGTGACCTTGGCTCAAAATAAAAATACAATTTAAAAAATTGTTGATAGTAATGCAGTGTTGACTGTAATTGTTGAATCTCTGCTGTAATGAGCTCCAGGATGTTTTTATGTTGTTGGTTCACTGATCAGATATCTGCCAGTAGAATCAATTGCACAGAAAATGTCTGCCAGTCTGGCCTATGTGGTGCTATATGGAAATATAATTTGTCTGTCATGTGACATAATATATGTCACATGACAGACAGTGGAACCATCAATAACCTGTTAAAATTATTTCATTGCTCTGTGTTGGTAGCATCTAATCTTTTCCCGAGTGTCATGAATCCTGCTATGAATAACTGGTCAGAATTCCTTTCTGCATTAGCTGTTTTTAGAGACATTGTCGCTTCTTTTATAAACATTTCCTGTTAAAAGTTGTTCTAGAAAAGTGTGTCTTATAAATAGCAGATGTATTGTCACCTGCAATGATGCAACAGACACCGAATAGTGCAAAGTCAGAGATACTTCACTTTTCGAAGAAAACCTCTTGGAATGTAATACCAGAGACCCAGAGATCAATCTGAGATACTCTTACTCCATATCTTCCTCATTCCTCTTTCTTGAGATCATTAACAGGTATTTGTTCAATGATGGTGTGAAAAAATTCTTTCCCCTTGAAAATGAACCCTTTTAAAATGATAAAATAGTCACTTAAGTGCCTTTGACCACTACTAGTACAATCTTAGTTTGTCCCATGTACTTGTACTAAAAACAAACCATTAAGGTCATTAATTACTGGTATGCAGTGGCATTTTTAAAATTTGTGAACATGTTGATAGTTTTTTTCTCAACTGTTCTTTATACACTACTCAGGATTAGTCATGAAGCTTTTAGCTACTTTGATGTTTTGAACTCTGGAATGTTTTTTCTATTTTGCCTGACTATTGACCACCACAAATAATTACAGAAGAATAGAATAAGCTGGTTTATTTTCTGAAGTAGGTTTGTTTATTTTTGGTTTATGATCCTTAAGCATATTATGTACTGTTCCATGAGACCACAGAGTGTCAATGTTTTGGTCACACAAGCCATCTTACTTTTCTGTGGAACCCTTGTTTATAAATGCTGTTTCAAGTTGACAGAAAAGAGGTACTGCTGGTCTGCGTTGGGACAGTCAACACAAATACCAGCACTGCCAACTTCTATTGACAGTTCAGGGTCAAGCAAAGTGCAAACCAAAGTATTGAGCTGTAGTTGCTTTGGAAAAGTACTCCACACACTTAATTATAAAGCATATAACAACCATATATATACCATATATACCATAACATAGCACATATATATATATATATATATATATATATATATATATATATATATATGCCATAACAATCAGGATTTAAACCACAGCACAGAGTTTACCTGTGCACATCAATTAACTTTTATGCACAAATAAATGAGTATCTGGGATTGGGTGAGAAGAAAAATAAAAGCACCTGTGTTGGACAAACATTAATGGAATCCATGATATTGTGTCCACTGCGATGTAGAGATGTTCTTTGTTATGACTTTAAAATTGTTTTCTCAGTGGCTACAGATATGCTGTTAATGTAATTTAGCACTTTGTTGATGTAGCCAATAATATTTGCAAAATGCTGATCAAATATTTGGCAAGGAGAGGACATCACACTCACACACACGCACGAACGCACATGCACACACACTATATTTTCCACAGGTCCAGAGACAGGTATCACAACAAGATCTTAACACTCTGCACTTTGGCATCTGCCAGCATTGATTCACATCAGTAATATTTCTTACAGAATATTTTTTAGAAAGAAACTGTGTCATGGAAATGATGTTTTCCAGAATCAATTGCCCAGAGCCAACTAGGGAAAACTGAAGAATGTCTCTGTGAACCTAGGACAAAACAGTCCGGAAACACTCCTTGAAAATGGAGCTAAACTCAAAATTAAAAAATAGATAAATAAACAAATAAAGATCACAACAGTACTATGTATGTCTGATCATGGCAAGAGTGTAACCATGGTGTATTATTTCAGATATCAGAACAAGGCTATAGCAAAAAAGTAATTCTCTAACAACTACCACTAAGTACCACAGTGAATAAAACTGTACCACACTGTTAAAATTGGCAGAGACAGATACTATGTGAAAAGGCCAAAGAATAATGATTGACTGCATATTCAATCTCTTTCCATTTACTTTCCCCTCAAGATATTTTACATACCCATATTCATGATTTATAGAGTGAGAGTTATTTTTAACATGCATGCAATAAGCAAATAGATGGTAAGATATCGTGATGAGCCGGCCTGAGAGTGTACTGTCATCCACACAGTGCTGTTGTGTCCACAGACCTCAGCATTTACGGTAAACATAATGAGCATCCTCTACTTGACCTAACAGTTAACCAGAAAGCCCCAGTCATACCCCTTCAAATGCAATTGTCCTGTAAATGATGACAAAAATGCTGATTCATTCTCACCATGAAACTATTCTTGGTCACTGAATTGGTTTACATAATCACTAATAAGATAAAAAGTCAGAGGGCATATGCATGCATTTTGTACTGGCAACACTAGTAAGAATCAGGTACAGCTAAATACTCAGATTAATGTTTTTGAATAAAATATCATTTTCTGTATTTCTGTGAATGGAGATGTAGAGGTGGTGTCTGAAAGATCAGCCAGAGAAAGTGCAAGTATAAAACAACATTCAGGTTACCTTTCAGACTGATACCCATCATCCTGACACTGCTGCTAATTGCATATAAAACTGGTGGAGCTCCAGGCAGCTGGCACCAGCATTTTCGGTTATTGTGTAATCAAATAAGCATTCCATGTATACACAAAATATAATGCAATGAAAATAGATTATAGGTGGTTTATGTTGATTGTTTTATTATGTTGCATTGAATTACTTATAAGAGCAAATTAATACTTCAAAAGTACACATGTTCCTTAGTCAATAGCATTGACACTAGAGATTTGTTTTCAGTTCATTATTACAAATTAACTTGGAACCTTTATAAGGTGACTTGGTATGTATGTGACCCATACTGTATTGCTGCCAAGAATATGATCCCAGCTGGCGCAAAACATGACCACAAATTATTATGGAACACTGTAACATATAAGGTGACTATGAATTATAAATGTCCATTCAATTTATGACAGGCATTTTTTTCTTTTATTTAAAGAAAACAGTGTGACTTCCACTCCATTCACTCATGTTTCCAACTCACAGAATGCAATGCACATCAACTCATACCCATTCTGTCTCTTAAACCTGGTAAAACACTTTTAAGTTTTAATAAAGCCATATACAGTCAGGTATATGGACAATGTATTTGGACAATGATACAATTGTCATCATTTTGACTCTGTACACCACCACAATGGATTTGAGATTAACAATGAAGATGTGCTTGAAGTGTAGATTGTCAGCTTTAATTTAAGGGGTTTTTTTTTTTCTTAAAAATATAGTGTGAACCGTGTAGGAATTTCAACCATTTCTATACATAGTCCCTCAATTATAAGGGTTCAAAAGCAATTGAACAAACTGACATAATCATCAATTAAACCATCAGTTTTACCACTTGGTTGCAAATCCTTTGCAGTCCATGATTCCCTAAAGTCTGGAACCCATAGACATCACCAGATGCTGGGTTTCTTCCCTGGTAATGCTCAGCCAGGCCTTTACTGCAGCCATCTTCATTTCCTGCTTGTTCTTGGGGTGCTTTGCCTTCAGCAAGAGAAATGCATGCTCAATTGGATTCAGATCTGGTGATTTACTTCACCATTGCAGAAAATTCCAAGTCTTGGGTTGCTTTTGCAGTATGCTTCAGGTCATTGTCCATCTGCACTGTGAAGTGTTGTCCAATGAGTTTTTAAGCATTTGGCTGAATCTGAGAAGGTAATATACACCTAAACACTTCAGCATTCATCCTGCTGCTTTTGTCAGCAGTCACATCAATATAAATACAAGAGAGCCAGTTCCATTGGCAGCCATACATGCCCATCCCATAACTACCTCCACCATGCTTTACTGAAGAGGTGGTGTGCTTTGGATCATGAGCAATTCCTTTTACTAGGTAATAGATAAGAATGAATATATTATACATATACACATATATATGTGTTATAAGATGATAACAGGCAACAAATAATAAAATAATCTGATGAGAAACAAAGAAGTTTTACAACACCTAAAGCATCAACTATAGCCATATGTACATCATTTGCGTTAGGTAAGACTATTTGAAATAGTAAATTGATTTGACAAATGCAGATCTATTAGGGCAATGTATCTCAACAGGGGCCTCAGGGGCTAACAACTGGCCTCAGGGAGCTGCCAGGGGGGCCTTGAGATGATCGGACATTTCTGAAAATTTCAATCATGAAACATCAAGACACAAGCAATTATTCACCTAAATAAACAACATAAAGCAGGCAATTAATGGTTCACACTCACATGTTTTCTATAAATTGGAAAAAAGAAAAAAGAGGGAATTTTGCTTTTTAAATGTTTAAGGATTACTGCAATAGCTACAATCAGCTTGACTAACTGTACTGGAGTATGTGTCAATGGAGTCACAATGATGGCAAGGAGACAGGTTATTATGTCTCCTTTTGGGGGCCCTGGAATATTTCCATGGACATGGGCTGGGCCTTGGGAGCAAACAGGTCAAGAAACACTCTATTAGGGACATAGGTGTTAACCCTAACTATTTTACACCAATTTATTTCATTTTAGCCTTTTCTTGCTTAACATGACTGTCATGATTGCAGGTGCTATCTTAGGTTTTATTATTTGTTTCGTGCTTTTTCGTTTGTACTACCGTCGGGAAGCGTACAACGTTCTTTTGGTTATCAGCTGATTGCTAGGTGTGGCCGATTAGTAATTTGTTTCAGGTGTGTGAGGTCTTTATATTACCCAGGGCTTCAGCATCTCTTTGCGTTACTATAAGTATAAATGTAGGAATCTTTACAAAGTTCTTTATTTTCTTTTTCTTGCGAGATTGATCCGTGTTCACCCGCCGAAGAACTCTGCTGCTTAAGTATCTGCATGGTACTTCGCAGGCTGCTCTTTATATATTAAGAGCTGTTAGTTTTATCACTCCTGAAGTCTTAGTTTTTATTTATCTTAGAGTTGGGGTTCTCCCACAGGAGTGTATTTTTTTTGTTTGTTTTAGGGATTTGTTCCCTCTAATCTGTCTCCTTCGAGACCTTAGTAATTGGGGAATTTGTTCCTTAGCTTTTCGTCTGTGTATTGTGCACACTAAGGGGTCCCATCATCATCATCAGTCCTTACATGACACTAACACCACACACATGGATCCCGCACATTTTCCAGACGATCAAGCTAGGGCGACCGGCCACAGGTTGGTGAAAGTCAGTACAATTCAGGCAGACTTCCACAAATGTTTATCGGGTCAGGAAAATAACATGGCCTTGTTAATGAACCAAATCGAAAGTCTCACCAAAAATGTTTATACTCTTTCTCTACAGTTGGCACAAACACCTAACCCAGTTCCACCCCCAACGCCCTGGTTACCTAATATGGCCCCTTATGAAATGCCATTAGCCGAACCTAAACGGGAACCTAAGTTGCAACTGCCTAATCGGTATAATGGTCAGCCTGATAAGTGCCATAACTTTTTGGCTCAGTGTGAGATTTTTTTTAAGGCACACCTGTCTCGTTACTGCACGGAAGATTCAAGAATCTGTTTTATTCTATCTCTGTTACAGGGAAAAGCCTTAGACTGAGTTGGTCCATTGATTCGGAATAACTCGGAGATTGTTAATTCATGATGGATGATACTTTAATTTTTCAGCAACTCTTAATGAACATAAGACCCATGTACGACAGGTGCTTCAAGCACTTTTGGAGGCTAAACTTTTTGTCAAGGCCAAGAAATGCCACTTCCATTCCAAGTCTGTCTCTTTTTTGGGTTTCATTGTTTCAGAGGGCAAAGTACACATGGATCCTAACAAGGTGTCGGCAGTAATGAGTTGGCCAGTTCCTCAGTCTGTCAATGAGGTTCAGCGATTTTTGGGGTTCGCCAATTTTTATAGGCGATTTATTCGGAATTTTAGTGCTATTGCTGCCCCGATTATTGCCTTGACCAAGAAGGAACGGTGTTCACAATTTGTTTGGAACCCAGAGGCAGATAAGGCTTATTATGATGTGGGTGATCAAGAGCTGTTAGCCATTAAGCTGGCACTGGAGGAGTGGCGCCATTGGTTGGAAGGTGCGGAGCAACCGTTTGTGGTGTGGACTGACCACAAATATCTGCTCTACATCCAACAAACTAAAAGGCGCAATGCAAGACAAGCATGGTGGTCAATGTTTTTTAACCATTTTAATTACATATTGGCTTATCGGCCGGGGTCAAAAAACATTAAGCCAGATGCTCTGTCTCGCATGTATGACCATCTGGACAGAGCGGCTGTTCCAGAAGCGGTTGTCCCGGAGAATAGGATCATTGCTCCGGTTTTATGGGACATTGAAGCCGTGGTCCAGAATGCCATGGTCAATGACCCTGGGCCAGGGGGAGGGCCGCCTAACTGTTTATTTGTTCCGTACCAACAATTGTTGATCAATCATGTTTTTAAGCTACATGGTATTCCGCTTAACATGGTCTCTGACCAGGGGCTGCAGTTTACTGCTCGATTCTGGTAGTCCTTTTGTAAGCAATTGGGAGCATCCATGAGTCTGTCAACAGGATTTCATCCTGAAAATAATGGCCAAACAGAAAGGACTAGCCAGTCCTTAGAGAACACACTACGCTGCTTGGCAGCTGATAACCCCACTTCATGGAGCCGGGTTCTTCCGTGGGCGGAATATGCCCATAATTCGTCGACTGGTCGTTCACCTTTTGAGGCTCAGATGGGTTATCAACCTCCGCTCTTCCCAGAATTGGAAAAAGAGACTGAGGTTCCCTCTGCTGCACATTTTATTTGACGGTGCCATGCACTTTGGAGGAAAGTTCGCAGGTTCCTCTTACGTGCCTCCAGGAGGCAGAAGGATTGGGCGGATAGGAGGTGTCGTCTGGCACCTTCTTATCGCGTCAGCCAGCGAATTTGGCTTTCTACGCGGGATCTCCCACTGAGAGTTGAATCGCGGAAGCTCACTCCTCGGTTTATTAGTCCATTTCAAATTATAAGGAAGATTAATTCCGTGACCGTTCGACTGCAGCTCCCTCGGTCAATGAGGGTTCATCCTACATTTCATGTCTTTCGTCTCAAACCAGTCAGTACCAGTGTTTTGGCACCGGTGGACAAGCCACATCCACCACCTCGAATTATTGATAGGGGGCCAGTCTACACTGTTCGGCGTATTCTGGCTGAGAGGCATGTGGGTAGAGGAATTCAGTTTTTAGTTGACTGGGAGGGTTACGGACCAGAGGAGCGTTGCTGGGTTCCTTCTAGGGATATTTTGGATCCCAGCTTGATTTCTCAATTTCGCCAGCGGGGTACTAAAGGAACTTCTGGTGCCGTTTTTTGAGCGGGGGTCCTGTCATGATTGCAGGTGCTATCTTGGGTTTTATTATTTGTTTCGTGCTTTTTCGTTTGTACTATCGTCGGGAAGCTAACAACGTTCTTTTGGTTATCGGCTGATTGCTAGGTGTGGCTGATTAGTAATTTGTTTCAGGCGTGTGAGAGCTTTATATTACACAGGGCTTCAGCATCTCTTTGCGTTAGTGTCGTCTATACACTTCGCCAGCTTTGGCAGAGATTTTGTCCGCTGGTTTTCGGCTTAGTATGCCTTGGATGTAAGTATAAATGTAGGAATCTTTACGAAGTTCTTTATTTTCTTTTTCTTGTGGGATTGATCCGTGTTCACCCGCCGAAGAACTTTGGTGCTTAAGTATCTGCGTGATACTTCACAGGCTGCTCTTTATATATTAAGAGCTGTTAGTTTTCCCACTCCTTAAGTCTTAATTTCTTTTTATTTATCTTAGAGTTGGGGTTCCATCAATCCTTACAATGACATGGTCATTATAACATTAACTAATTCAAATAATGTCCCTTCTCAAAATTATTGCAATTGGCTTTATTTACACGTGATTGCCAAAGAGAACTAATTCAACACAAATTGTGAACCAATGTTATTTTTTTGTTTTAGAAACATCTTAACTTGGAACAAATGTTATTATCACAGTCCATGCTAAAATCATATGAATCATCTGCAACACATATGGGTGAATTTGACCCAGCTGGCAGTTTTAGGTATACACATAATCCTGGCAGTTCTAGTGCTAAAACAGAAAAGAATAAGGATGAAGAGCAACATAATAAAAATTACATTCATGATGAGGTTACTACTAGGTAGGATTAAAGTTAAAAAAGCTTCATGATTCACTCTCTTCCAAAGATTAGCATTCATAACCCAAACCTATCCAGCCCAGGGCTCTGCTTACTCTTCATTACAGATGTCTTGGTTTCATTGCCCCCGCAACACTATAAGTAATCCATCTCCGCTGTCTCAAGATGTTTAGTGATGATATCCAATATGACTATCTCATTGGATGACTCTTTCAAATAGAAGTGAGATCCAGGAAGCATTTGTACTGCAAATTCTCCGCTCGTTATGTCCTTCCACGCTGCCAAAAAAAAAGGAACCCATGTACAATGCAATTCGCTTGTGTTTGAATCTGATTTGAAATTGGTTAGGCGTGCCTAAGGCCAACCCAAATGCAAAAGGCCATTGAAACTCAAGAAGAGCCTTAACTGACCTTAGTAAACTGTATTATTTACAGTCAGGTCCATAAGTATTTGGGCAGTGATACAATTGTCATCATTTTGGCTCTGTATGCCACCACAATGGATTTGAAATGAAACAATGAAGACGTGCTTAAAGTGTAGACTGTCAGCTTTAATTTAAGGGTTTTTTTTTCTCAAAAATATAGTGTGAACCGTGTAGGAATTACAACCATTTCTACACATAGCCCCCAATTTTAAGGGCTCATATTTAATCGCACAATTGGCTGCTCAGCCGTTCCATGGCCACGTGTGTGTTATTCCCTCATTAGTTCATTTACTAGTAAGCATATAAAAGGCCTACAGTTGATTTCTATTGTGGCATTGCATTTGGAAGCTGTTGTTGATAACCCTCAATATTGTTAGGATATTTTTCCCTTCTCTGTGGAACCAAATGCAGGACAATGAAGAACACGCTGACAACTTGTCTTAAGAGAATGTCGATTTATTACAGTGCTTAAGGGAGAGATATCCTCAGAACATTCGGGCTGCCTGTGACGAGAGAATCTCTAAAAAAATCAAGTTGTGTTGTGTGTTGATCTACAGTCCATGGTCATACATATCAAAGGTTTGGGAAGTTGGTTGCTGGATACAACTGGCCTCAGCTCTCAATGGGAGCCACAAATGGGCCATTAGCAAGGGTATGCTGTGGAGACAGGATACCCTACAGAAATGCAAATGTTTGGTTGATGGCTGGAGCTGGCCAGGCCAAAGGTGGAGGTGTCACAAAGTATGAATACAGAATAAAGCAAAGTTCTATCAACTACAGAGAGCGATACATAATATAACAAAAACCTGGAACCTATCAATATGAAGTCCAAAGACTGAAGTAAGCCATCATTTGGCTGAAAAATGAAAACAAAACCATCAGAGAGATTGCAAAAACTTTAGTAACACCAAAAGGCCTGGAGGACCACAGAAAACAACTGTGGTGGATGGCTGAAGAATTCTTTCCCTGTTGAAGAAAAACCTCTTCACAACAGTTTGCCAGATCGAGAACAATCTCTAGGAGGGAGGCGTATTTGTGTCAATGTCAACAATCAAGAGAAGACTTCACCAGAATAAATACAGAGGATTTACCAAAAGATGTAAACCATTGGTAGGCCTTAAAAACAGGAAGGCCAGTTTAGAGTTTGCCAAAAAAACATCTAAAAAAGCCTGTACAATTCTGGAATAACATACTATGGACAGATGAGATGAAGATTAACTTGTACCCAAATGATGGGAAGAGAAAAGTATGGAGAGGGGAAGGAACTGCTCATAATCCGAAGCACGCCACCTCATCAGTGAAGCATGACGGAGGTAGTGTTATGGCATGGGCATGTGTGGCTGCCAGTGGTAATGGATCTCTTGTATTTATTGATGATGTGACTGCTGACAAAAGCAGCAGGATGAATGCTGGAGTGTTTAGGTGTATATTATCTGCTCAGATTCAGTCCAATGGTTAAAAACTCATTGGATGACGTTTCACAGTGCAAATGGACAATGACCCGAAGCATACTGCAAGAGCAACTCAAGACTTTTTAAAGGTAGAGAAGTGGAATGTTCTGCAATGGCCAAGTCAACCACCTGACCTGAACCCAATTGAGCATGCATTTCTCTGGCTGAGGGTTAAACTGAAGGCAAAACAACCCAAGAACAAGCAAGAACTGAAGATGGCTACAGAGCCAAAATGATTACAATTGTATCACAGTCCAAATACTTATGGACCTAACTGTATTTGTTTGTACACGAAGTGCAAAATTGAATATACAAAAATGTTACAAAATTGCCTGCTTCTTGATAAAAATGTTAGGAAAAATGTTTTATTTATTTTAACAGTGGATTAGGAATTAAGCAATCAATGATGCCTTAGTTTTGTGTGTCTCTTTGGCTCACCAAGAACAGTTCTGTAAACAATCATATTTCTGAGCTCATTCACCTACTCATCAAACTACTCATTCATGCAGTTCACATAGTCTATTAACATGTAGACCAATGTTAGAAAATCCTAGAAAGAACATTTTAAGCCATAAGTAAACATCCTATGATAAGTCAAGAAGAACACAGCTGGTCTCATACCTTGTAGGTCATGTGGAATGTCTTCCCTTCCATCAAAACATGTCACTGGACATGACAGAAATGGTTTTTCAGGCCTGGAGCACCTGAATAGTAAACAGGTTATTGCTAATATATTGAATATGTGCAATGCAAAAAAATACACCATATATTTACAATATACAAATAAGAAATGAAATACAGTCTCAGAATAATTAAACCAAATCATGAAAAACCTTTTCTTGAGCATGCTGCCAGCAATGCGTACAGTACATAGCTAAAATATCATACAGAACTTTCAAATATTCTGGCTGTCATCAGCTCACTTGTAGTTCTCTACCACATGGAGGTCTGCCCTTAAAACAGGCAGGAAGAGCTTCAGGACTTCAGGGTTGGAAAGAATTTCTGGTGGAGTTCCCCCAATTGCCGTCAGCCATTGGAGGAAGTCTTCATCAGACAGTTCACTTCTCTTTGGAGCATTCTTTCGAGTCTCAGACTAAGGGAAATTACAAAAAATAACATTAAAATATATATTTGAAACACTAAAGCCTTTAAATATTTTTATCATAATCTTCAAAATGGGTGTTTTGTATGTTCCAGATTTACTTGGCCATTCAATTACATTCAATAACTTATTCCAGTTGGCACTAAAATAAACAATTGAATATGTAGACAAATTAAGACACATATAAATATGAAATGTTCATTTCCAGTTGGCACTAAAATAAACAATTGAATATGTAGACAAATTAAGACACATATAAATATGAAATGTTCATTTCCAGTTTGTACAACCAGCAGAGACTTTCCAGATCAATACCAATATTCGAGATTTGGCAAAATTTATTTGTCAGTTGCCAAATCATCATGCATATTTGTAAAATGTTTTATTTATTAAATTCATAACAGGTGAAAAATATCCTTTATGTAAATGTATTTTAATGTCCATTTTCATTTGTCTATGACCTACAGACTGGACTGAAATAACCTAGACTTTGCTTTGAGCATACAGTCAATCAATTAGCTGGAGCAAAAGCAAATACTGTGAGCTGAATAGCTCAGGGTTTGACCACATCGGGCCAGGCCTCAGGGTACAGCATGCTCAGCCCGTCCAGCATGGCCCATTCAGTTACAGTAAGCATGACACTCCAAATCTTCTCAACAAATACTAAAAAAAAAAAAAAAAAAATCTAATGCATGACAGGCCAAATTCTCACAGACCAGGCCAGGAAAGCTTGTTTTACAAGGAAAAGCTCTATTTTTGAGTCATAGTAAAGCTGAATAACTTACATACCAAAGAACAATGTGTGTCTCCTGCCAGACCAGAAACACAATAATGGAGTTTGAACTAATGGAACAGAAAGTTTTCCGCATTGTGTTTTAACTGGATAAAGACAGGGACATTTTTAATATCATAATTAACATCATGAAACTAAAGATACAGAGAAGATTGTTCTTTTTTTTTAGTTTTTAGTTTAGGTAACTTGTTATAGGTGTGTCACTGGTAGCATGTTAAGTCAACTGATAGCTAAATTACAGACAGAAATTAATCCAATACTATTAATTTCTGTACCTTTTATGCTTTATAAAGGCATTTGTAAGATGAAGATATTGAATATGGGAAATGTTGCTTTTATTTTACAATCACACAAATGAACAATCTGATGTAGTGAGTTCAGTGATGCTAATGAGCACATGAATATCAACACTGCAAGTTAATGTCACCTCTTGGGAGTCTCCTTAGCTGGAGACCTTTATGTTTTAGCTCAGTGCTTTTGTTGTGTGGGGCAGATACACTTACATAAGGAGCAGAGGCACCAGACAGAAAGAGGTGGACTGGTTCCAGATTATGCACTCTTTTCAGATATTCAGCTGTGGCATAGCTGCTCATGGCTCCAAAGCTATGACAAAGTAGTTAAGGCCAATAATCAAAACAATGAAAAATCTATATCACACTGGTCAAAATATGAACCTAGACTAGATTTGTGTAGGAAAAGACAGCTATGTGGTAAATACTACACTGCTATATTAAATGTACAGTGCTGTGAAAAAGTATTTGCCCCCTTACAGATTTCTTTTGTTTTTGCTTTTTTGTCACACTTAAATGTTTCAGATCAAACCTTGGCAGCAACAACTGCAATCAAGCGTTTGTAATAACTGGCAATGAGTCTTTCACATTGCTGTGGAGTAATTTTGGCCCACTCTTCTTTGCAGAATTGTTTTAATTCAGCCACATTAGAGGGTTTTTGAGCATGAACGGCCTGTTTAAGGTCGTTTGACCACCGTCTTTTGTATACTTTATCACTCAATTAACCATTTTCATAAAAACATACGAATTTTTGAATATCATTTTCTATTTTTCTGAACATAGAATATTGCTCATTACAAATTTTTGTCATTTTTATAATCATTTTGTATCATCTTTACCTAGGGTGGCAACAATTCCAGTTACATTTAAAATAGTTGCTTCAGAGTACATTTCTTTCAGGTATACTATCAAGCCTTTATTGCAGCCTCTTCCATTTTGAATATTCCTTAATTGTTTCTCATTTTTATGGACTTTTTGGATCATCTTTATTAAGTGTGACAATAATTTTGGCAGGCACTGTATCCATTCAATACCCTGCCCCTGATAAAGTCACTTGCTTTCCCATACCTGTGGCCAAAGAGTGCAAAGGGCTTCTCCTTTAGTTCTGGCAACAGCACATTGACAAACTCATCCACAATCTGCTGCATGCTCTTAGCAAAGGGCTCTTTTGTTCTGCTCTCTCTTCCAGGAAGTTTTACAGCATACACTGGGGGTGACAGAGATGTGTTGCATATGAAACTTGTAAATGAGGTAGGGGATCAAGGATTGGGGGAATTAATTCACCACAGGTTGTAATGTGTGCATAAATTCAACAAAATGACTTATAATGACTATACTGAGAACATATTTGACTACAATACCTCAATGTTTTTGCTTCACACTGTACATTATTCGGGATTCAACTGCAGCTAGGTATACCACCACACGCCACATGATCTAAGCATAAACTGAAGCAGAAGTGTGACCGCACTATCCAAAGCTGAACTTTTCAGCCACCTAGTTACCTGAATCTAACTCTGGCCCCACCAAAACCAAATACAATGCAGCTTGATGCAACACCAATACATTTTGGTGCAAAAGCAAACCTTCAACTGAACCAGCAATGAGGTTTCCCCAGCGTGCATAATGAACAGAACCTCCGCCTGCCCAAGGAAAGCATAAGAGCCTTGAGGTTGCATCAGGGCATCTCCTGAAACAGGTCACCATCTTTTCCATTCTTGAAGGGAGATGAAAAAAACACACCCATAAAAACCAATGCTTCTAAAACATGAGTATATTAATGAGTAAGTTAACCATGCGTAAATTAACCTCAAGTATGCTTGGAATACCACTAGACTCATTAGAGAAAATTCAGATATGCCTAGTAAATTTACAAAGAAATATATTCTTTGGTTTATTTATCCTTAGCTTATTTTAAGGAAGCAGCAACATGATAACATTTTATTTGTTTTAACTATCCACAGTGTGTTTTCAAACCGTATTTAGTAATGGGATAATTTTAAAACCGTCGACTTTTTAAAAGTCGCGGCGAAATGTAGCATGATAATAAACCCCTTCAAGGTTTTCCCTCAATAGAATTCACATACATCTGTGGATTTTCCCCAAAATACAAAAGTGCAATACACAACATGAAGGTCTTATTTATTTGTTAGCATATTTGTAATACACAAAATCATTAAGTCAGAATTAATTATACTGAATTATCAACATTCTGAGACAATCTGAACTTCACATTCCCTGAGACTGTGAAGTGGTTCTACTAAAAGGCCCGATTGCACCTAAAATGAAAACAGCGTAACGGTGTGCACATTCGTAAATGTCACCGGATTGAAATCTATGTTGTTTGACAGCAAAGCACCTTAACAAATCATTGCAAATCCTTGCACATACCTGTCGGGAAATTTTTAAAAAAGCTGTATTTTCTACAGGGAACGCAACAGGACCGTTTCTATCACGACCAGACAGTTCTGGTGAGTATGAGGCCATCAAAACCAATCGGGACTATACACGTATTTTCACGGTGGCAGCCTGTCTATGCCTCAGCAGCATAACAAAAAAAACTTATATTTTATATCACCAGTGTTTCGTTTTAAATCCTTTGACTTCTATGTAGCTTCACAGTTGACGCATTTTGGTTTCTCTCTTCCGGTTGAGGGCGTGACTTGAAAGGTGTCTCTTTTAATATATTGCGAGGAGCGCCCTCTGTCGGCGGCTGCTGCTCCTGATCGATTTAATAACTACAGAAGAGAACTGTTGATTGATTTGTGTTCACACAACGAATCTCTTGATGATCATAACGCGAACACAACATATAGTCATCCATTCTCCAAATTAACAGTTGTGGATTCGGGTGGTCAATTTCATTTTGCGGGGCACCTCCGAGCCAAAGTTGTTAACATGCACCATATTTGTGAGATCACATCCAAACAAGTTCAAAAGTTGTTTGAAAGTAAAGAATTATTTGATTTTTGCTTGTGGGTAGGACTCACCAGAAGGTAAACAGGAAATACTGCATCATCAAATATGACATTTATTCTTATTATTCATACCACTTTTACAAGAGATAAAGAAGTGTAAAATGGTGTTTTGACTTGTTTTTCAGTTACACTGCATTATTTTATGCATAGAACTACACATTCTGTTTATGTTACTCAAGACTTTGTTCAAGCAAAAACAAAATATACAAATATATTTAAAGTAATTAACAGTTTTATGTAAAATCACATGTAACCACTGAAAGGAAGTATTTTGTATGGAAAATAAACTCAACAAAGATTACAATCAATGACAAAGCAACAAAGACAAAACCTCTTTGTATAAATTTGAACATGACAAATGAGATATTGTTTGTTGTCTAGAACAATTTAATAGAAACTGGGTCCCTGAATGGATGTTACAGTTATTTCTACAGACAGACTCTATAATTGTGCCTTTACTTGGCTGGCACAGAGTTTCTGTGGAAGTGCTCCCGGTCCTGGGCTCTAGTTGGGCATGCCTGCAGGGCTCCCCCCCGGATGGGGACCACCTCCAGCGCCAGCTCTGTGTTCGCCAGGGGCCCTCCTACCAGGTGAGAAGGAGTGCTCTCCACAGCCATCACACGGCCACAGAAATGCTGCAACACACAGACACTCACCGCTTATCAACATGCATTAGAAATGTAATGCATTAAAGTGTAAGGCTTCAACACTTAATGATTGTAAATTATCAATAATAAATGTTATGTGATCCACTTACTGTTGTTTGCAAACCAGTGATCTGTGTAGGGTGAAAAACTGAGTCACCATTTCTAACCCTTGGTCTTGAAGACATAATGTATTTTTCCTGAAGTTCTCTTGCATCCTGGGAAGTGAATGAAAACAGCAAAATAAAAGTACTGTCATTTTAATGTAACTGTACATTCATAACTACCTCATCCCCACTTCATCAGTTAAAAATAATTAAACATTACAAATGAATTCAATGAATATTTTATATAACCCTTATTTTTAAATTTACTCCAATGGATATGTGCTCAAAGTGCAATATAACAGAGGCTTGAATTCCAAAGCACTTCTTAGTGTATACAATTACTCCTCAGCTGGAAATAAAATGAGATTTATGTTACCAACAAGAAATCACTTTATTTACCTTAAGGTGATTTTTAACCCTGCAAGGGTCAGATAATAATTTATCCCTTTCCAAAAAAGGACTCACCATTAACACCTTGTAATTTGATGTCTTTCCCACATGATGGTCCCATGATTTTGTTGTAAGTTCCCGCTGTTTGTGGTTGGAACATATCTATGAAGCAATACATAATACTGAATACACATGCCTGGAACTATGCTATTCAGAATGGGATTACATGTGAATATTACAGCATTTTCCGCATGATGGAGATCAAGTCACTTTTATGGCAATACACACAAGCAACAATGGTAAGTCACATGGAAGTATATTTTTTAAGAAAATAGAAAAAGAAATCACATTAAGTGGTTGGCATTCTGCTGAAGGTATACATGCAATACAGTGTCCTCATGTTTGACACACCTGCAGAGGACCTCTACAGTTCTATTCAAAGAAAGGATTTCCATTCCATAACCACCTCTGTGTACATGAGCTGCTCCTCATGGAGGTCCTGCTGTTTCTGATGCTCCAGAATATCAGTGTGCTCTGTGGCCACTGTCCTGACCAAGTCTTCTGCAATCAGTGCAATGGCCTCCAGTGCCTCCTCGTCCACACTAATGGATCTCACCCCCTCAGCTTTCAGCTCTTGGGCGATCTCATTCCATACCTCCATAACCTACACATAGGAATTGCATTGAAAATCTAAATAGTACAGAAAACCTGGTGCCAACGTTGTGAATATTCTTGTAGAAATCTCTCAGTTTTCATCAACAAAGGAATTTCATGGTGTATCTTAAAATTATTTTAAAATCTTTATAAAATCTTATTTTAAGACATAACATGATGTAAAATCTGAAGAAATATGTATATTTGTGATGGAAATATTACCTTAACATCCAAATATTTTCTCATGGCTGAAAGAGTGACATAATCTGCAGCTGTCAGTCCAGGCAAGTTTTCAAAACCTGAAATAAATGCCTTCTCATTAGGTATCAAAACATACAGAACCACCTTTCTATGGGTAAAACACAGACAGCTTCTTCAAATATTCACCATGTTTTCAGTTGCTGTCCTATTGCATCATTTTGCTCAAAACCTGTAAACACACTAAGCTACCACTGAGGAACAAACAGTGATAAAACTAGCACACATACCCAGTTTAGAAAAAAGGAAAAAGATCTTGGACCGCAGATTATCCAGTACATCCATCATTGCTGCACTGGGTCTATCTGCAGGTAAAGGCTGAATATGGTCCTCCTGCTGGGAACTGGGAGTGTTTCTTTTGGCATCTGGTAAGCAGAAAAGTGGTGTTTAAGACAGATGTCAAATTAAATGCAAGCATCACCAGTTAATCTTCTTAACGTTTTGAAATAGTGTAGAATTCAGATTTGTGCACATGCTTGTATGCATGTTCTTTTTTTGAAACTCATACATTTCCAATATACTCATGAGAAGAGGTGTATGTAATGGAAAATCAGTGCAGATATCATCTGGAACACTTCATAGTCAGGATGACAAGTCTTTCAAAATTGTTAAAAACAATTACAATTCAAAATTATAAAAAACATGATTTTTGAACATACAATGTAATGGCTATGATGAAGCCAAGAAACAAAAACTACACATGTGGCCAGTGTAGCAACTCAATTTAAATTTGAATAGACCAATAAAATTTGTGTTTTAATGTATCATGCAATGTGAAAGCAGTACTGGACAAGAAATGACAGAACACAGCCCCATCTTGCCCACCCCAAAACAAGTTTGTCTCAACTTTACACACTCTTACTCAGCATTAATATCTACCTGAGGTCAATTGAAAAGGTCATTGTGGTTAATGTGAATCTGGGCCTTTGGGATTATGGTTAATGTGTTTGATTCACCTATAATGGTCCCATCCTGGTCATACTTCAAGCCCAGCTGCCACTTCTCCTGCCTCCATAAGTGCACCAGAAGCCCTGCTGCAGTCAGGCCTCTCTGGCTCCTCCAGGTATGGATGTGGTGCAGGGTCTTGGAGTTGTCACACAGCTCCAGCAGGGTCCCAAGCAGCATACTGTGCATGTTTCTGGGACCTAACTGCATCAAAGAAAGGAATAAAAAAATCACTGGATTACCTAAAATTACAGTTCAAACAACATTTTATAACGGCATTTACTGTCCTTCAATTTCCTATTGCAGGAACCCACTTCAAAAAGCCAATTCTTATTCTCTAATTATTTTCAAACATATTGACATGGTGCAGCTTGACAGTACTTACATTGAGCAAATCAAGCAGAAGGAAAACCCCCTCTTTTTCCAAAAACATGTCTTCTGTTGTGTCACACCCAACAATACAGGACCTTAAATGATCATATCTCTTATAAGAAAACACATCACAAAGAATTAAATTACTGCACATTCATAATCAGAAACCCTGTGAAGCAAGCTCACCAAACACAGTCCACAGTGGAGAGGAGAAGCTTGTTGTGTCCCAGACCACTGTAGAACTTTTCAGAGCGGATCTTGAGTAAACGGATCAGCATGTCTACTCCACCTGATCCAAACAATTCCTGTTGCAAACAGTATTTAGTAAGTATTGTTGATTTATCAGTAGTTGCTCAGGTTCAACATTTATGAGCATGTATGATCATTCAGTGTCTGAATCATATAGTTAAGTGGTGGTGTATACATGAAATAAATACATGGGATGATACTCTGATGGAGAACTACTTTCATAATCTAGAAGATAAATTTCCTGAAACACTCCAGTAAAGCATGCAGGTCAATTTAGAGTTTAGATAATATGTCAGATCTAGAAGAAAATACCAAGGTAGGTTTAGATTTTAGCAACATGTAACATTTAGTAAATACTAAGTATGGCAAATAACAAGTGCCATATTGATCAGAGGTTATCTATCTGCTGTGGAAAAAGGAAAAAGGTATGATTTATCTAATTTACAAATTACATTGACAGATAAACAGGATTCATGGAAACAGGCATCAAAATATACCTTGCTTTATCTACTGCACTATACCAAGAATGGAGACCCATGCAGCCACGCCACAGCATATGAAAACCTACAGGCAGCACTTTATCAAGACAACCTTTGTCTTTCTTGATAGCTTGTATCATGGCCATGTCACCATGTCACTTTTTCATTTGGTTTCTTGCCTTAGCACTCTCTTTACCTAGTACCATAATGGTGAACATTGTTTTGAATGTACATATAATAATGTCATAAATTTTATTTGTATTTTAGAATGCATTGTAGAAAATATGGCTGTCTCAAAGGCTGAGTCATCAGCTGTATGTAACATTCTGCACCCCAGACATTTCTAATGTTCTGCTTGCTGGCTAGCAAACTAATTGTTTCCTCTGAATGTGAAAGGTGTGACACGAGAAAAAAAACATCAAACAGACTTCTATGCACATCACAGTCTGTTTTGTGTACATGTACATGTGTGAAGGTATAAGTGTAGCTGAACAACTAGATACATTGACTTCACCTGCACTGAAAGTAAATATTTCTTTGTTGCTTATTCAACGCTGTAGACAATTTGTGCACTTGGGTTTTTGGGAAGTAGGGAGTCTTTATTTTTTAATGTGTAAGGTGGTGGGGAGCTCATTTTCTGTATATATATATTTTTTTAATTTAATGAGGATTAGCTAGATCCCCTTTCATTTGTAAATAAAATATATAGGGCCCTATTTTCAAAATCATACGTCATAAGTCATAACTCAGTCATTGCCCGATTCTAGCAACATTTTATGGGAGGCAAATACCTGCAAAGCTATTCTCAGGCTCAAGTTCAAAGCGATAAATCAAATTGGGCAGGTCTATTCCATAGCACTACTCACAATAGGAGGTCCTTCACATGGCGCAATTAAAATTGGATGGAGTAATGTGTTAATATCAATTAGATGGCCTCACATGTTTCAGCCAATCATAATGAGTGTTACATACAATAAAATTACATGCACCCAGTGCTCGCAAGAGAATGTGGATGAGCTAAGGCAGAAGAAGGTGCGTTTCATATCAGAGGAGATGGAGGTACTGGTTCGTGAGGTCCATGCCCAACATGAGCAAATTTTTGGATCTGCCAGTGTAACCCCTAGATCCTCACTTGACACTACTCTGGCAGACGCCACACAGATGAGATCGCTGGGTTACAGCGTTTTATTGAGCTTGGCAAAAACCGGCAAACAAAAGCTGGTAAAACTGACAGTTAGGCTAGTTGAGAAGGAAGGCAAAGCTTTCCTCAAACTTGCGAGACATCAGGGCTACTGAAAGGGGGTCCTTCCACCACCCAGTCTTTGATAGGTGGCCAGCAAAGCCAAGGAAGGGTGAGAACATATGGTCTCCCCTTCCTGCAAGTGCAGCGAGCCGGCTTTGCCTCCGAATGGTGGCACGGTAACACAGACAGAAAAGAGCATGCACTGATTGTTATGTAATTTATAGTTTGAATAGTTACGACCTATAAAATACTGGCTATCCTTTCAAGCTAACAAGTTCCGCTTATGTGTGAATGTATTGTGCGTTATATTAAGGAGGGAGTGCCACTGAATAGTCATTGGCAGTACGAATTATGTATTCCATACGATATATAAACAGTAAAACAGAGATGTTAAATTCAGCCATGATTAATTGTCTGCATCCATCATGTCCCAAGCATTAAAAAAAATATAAATTTCAAGAGCACAGGTGTCACATTTTCCTGGCTTCCTCAATTCTGTTAATGTTGATCATGAGGCTGTTCTTATAAACAGGTGGAGAGGTATTAGTTAATTTGGAGAAATTGGTATTATCTGTGCTGAGGGGAAGTCTGTTGTTTGCTTGACAAGTCTTCATTGCCAATTCATAACATAACAGACAAATTTCTGTTGAAATATTTTTATTAGAATTCAATTATTTGCGTTATTATGGAATTTTGACCATTATTGCCTTTCTACCATATCTCCGAAGTCATGGCCGAGTCAATGTACTACAATTAATTTGGCTATCTTTGAGTTTTGTGATCCGAATAGACCTGCTTTTGAGAGCTTTTAAGCGTAAAGGGTTTCACTTTGGACGAAAACGGCAATTCGGGCATTGCGCTCCATAATTTGCATGGTACTCAAATTTGCTTTCAGAGGACACTCCCAGACATTGCACTTCTACGCCCCTTTATTATGTCAGAGGCGCAAGTGGCTTTGTGCTTCAGCATTTTCCTGCTAGGTCCTGTCTTTGCAGTAATGGCGCATTTTAAAGCAGTCGTAGCACGCTGCACCTGCTGACAAAAATGAGCATAATCTGTTTCCGAACACCAGTCTCCTAGACTGGGTCGTAACAGGCTTAAACAAAGAATCTGTATTCTACCCTGAACAAATGCTATTGTGAAAAATTGTTCTTCCCACAAAACAGGGTGTTGCATAACAAAAAAGGCACCTTTATCAAGGCACCTTTCAGGTGATAAAAATCATGCTCGCTTATCAGTTCAGAAATGTAACTGACATGATGCAACCTTCTTGTGCTTCATGGGCTCATAGGTACTGGTGAATACCTTAGACCTAATTGTTATACTGTATTTACAAAATTATTTTCTTTGGTGTTCCAAAATTCCAACATTCCAAAACCTTTCATTTCAGCCATGGTTGCACGACAGTTAGGCAGCAATCCAACTTCACAAATATGAAGTCAATGTTTAGTTTGAATACGCTCAAAGTGAGGCAGTTTCACAGAACTTGCAATATGGGCTCTTTTTTATCACGGCTGTCATTAAGGGCTGCTTTAGGTCACAGGCTGGCAAGCTTTGATTCCAATATATGATTTGGATCAGGACATAAATCACTACTTTTACTAAAACTCAGCAATATATGGTTTTCTGTTAGATAATAATAAAATTCCATGATTATTTATGCTTAATAATTTTCAAAATATCATGGATTTTTCTTCCATTCATGGGATCCATGACCATAGGAGAAATGCCTTAAAACATTGTAATCTTATAAGCACAACTGAATATCATAGTATTATTTAAGTTGTGTAATATTCAAAGCCTCTTACCTTTCTGTGAAGATCATTTTCACAAAGTACTGACAAAATTTGTTCAATGTCAGTCATGATTTCCAGAGTGATTGCATCTTCTTCCTCAGTGAATATTTCCCACGTCATTATAGTTTCTAAGACAAAACATACAATATTTTTGTAATAACCCTAAAAATCTGTTGGTTGTGGTCATATTTTTTATGCTGTCACTGCAATGAGGGAAAGGGGATCCAACATTTCTGAAGTTGTAATTAAGCATATCCCACATAATATTTTTAATATACCATACTTTACAAAAATTTTGATTTTTATACACACACACAGATCAGCCATAACATTATGACCACCTGCCTAATATTGTGTAGGTCCCTCTTTTGCTGCCAAAACAGCCCTGACCCGTCGAGGCATGGACTCCACTAAACCTCTAAAGTTTTGCTGTGGTATCTGGCACCAAGACGTTAGCAGCAGATCCTTTAAGTCCTGTAAATTGCGAGGTGGGGACTCCATGGATTGGACTTGTTTGTCCAGCACATCCCACAGATGCTCGATTGGATTGAGATCTGGGGAATTTGGAGGCCAAGTCAACACCTTGAACTCGTTGTTCAAACCATTCCTAAACCATTTTTTCTTTGTGGCAAGCCACATTATCCTGCTGAAAGAGGCCACTGCCATCCGGAAATATCGTGTTCATGAAAAGGTGTACATGGTCTGCAACAATGCTTAGTTAGTTGGTACGTGTCAAAGTAACACCCACATGAATTGCAGGACCCAAGGTTTCCCAGCAGAACATTCCCCAAAGCATCACACTGCCTCCGCCAGATTGCCTTCTTTCCATAGTGCATCCTGGTGCCATGTGCTCCCCAGGTAAGCAACGCACATGCACCCAGCCATCCACATAAAAGAAAACGTGTTTCATCAGACCAGGACACCTTCTTCCATTGCTCTGTGGTCCAGTTCTGATGCTCACGTGCCCACTGTTGCAGCTTTTGACAGTGGACACCTCTCTATCAGAACCAGCATCAACTTTTTCAGCAATTTGAGCTACAGTAGCTCATCTGTTGGATCAGACCACACAGGCCAGCTTTGGCTCCCCACATGCATCAGTGAGCCTTGGCCGCCCATGATCTGTCACTGGTTT
Source organism: Albula glossodonta (assembly GCA_019788955.1). Lineage (NCBI taxonomy): Eukaryota > Metazoa > Chordata > Actinopteri > Albuliformes > Albulidae > Albula > Albula glossodonta. The sequence continues at coordinate 438,404 of JAFBMS010000057.1, read as the reverse complement.
ACCGCTTTTCCTTCCTTGGACCACTTTTGATAGGTACTGACCACTGCAGACTGGGAACACCCCACAAGAGCTGCAGTTTTGAAGATGCTCTGACCCAGTTGTCTAGCCATCACAATTTAGCCCTTGTCAAAGTCACTCAAATCCTTATGCTTGCCCATTTTTCCTGCTTCTAACACATCAACTTTGAGGACAAAATGTTCACTTGCTGCCTAATATATCCCACCTACTGATAGGTGCCATGACAACGAGAAAATCAGTGTTGTTCACTTCACCTGTCAGTGGTCATAATGTTATGGCTGATCGGTCTAAATATTATATATACACACACAGTGGAGTATTCAAACCCCTTCACTTTTTTCACAATTTGTTAAGCACTATGCTCAAAACTAAGGGTAGAACCCATAAAATTATCTTCCCCCTACTTACCAAGAAACTGGCCTATAGCTCCTTGATCACAGAGATCTTGGTTGATCATTTCATTTCCCTGAGATACCATGGTTCTCAGCATTCTTACGCAACTGTGCATCCAGGCCTTATTCCTGTCCCTCTCTCCACTTCCATCATGCCCCTGTCCAGAGTGGGCATCTGTTTAAAATATATGTACATAAACCTGAAGTGTTTCCATCTACCTAAATAAGTTTGGAGTCCACATTACATTTTCATGGCAATAATGTTTCATACTCTGGAAGGCTCTTTTAGTTATAGAGTAAAGAAAAATTCAGTTTTTTTTTTTATTCATATATCATCAAGCTGTGTATTCAGATTCCTAAACCAGTAGTGGGAAATATTTCTACAAGCAGTGGCATCAGGTGTGAAAAAGCCAAGGGAATTGTAATGAATGGTTTACTTGTCAAGATGAAAGAATTTAAATTGTGTTGTAAACATAGGCTTGTTTCTTTCAGCACTGCTACACTTATGTGCATATTGCCATGCTGATTTGTTATGTCTCTTAGATCTCATTCAATGCTGCTAGTAATATTTTCTGTTTTAAATCTGAGCCATATGTTTAACTGTGATTCAAGGTCATGGAAAACTTTCTTCATGGTCATGGAAAACTAAATCTTCCACTGGGCTTAGCACAAGGTAGTGCTGTGATGTTATAAGCATAGGCTTAACAGTAATGAGACCAGTCTGCAGTGTAAAGAATAATTGTGCCTCCTGACCTTGCTTTGTGTAGAAGTCCAGCAGCAGCAGGAGAAGAGTGTTCCCCCGGCAAGTCAAGTAGTCATCTGGCAGCAAGGGGGCAACAAAGAGCATGGTGGACAGGGCATGTAGCTGCAGCTTCCCCTGCTGGACGGGGCTCCAGTAGGGGACACCTGCCTTCTCGTAAGGCTTCAAGTGGAGCAGCAATGCAAACAGAACCTGGCCCTTTTTGAAAAGCTTTTTAGGGGAGACAACATGTGACATTATCAAATTTTAAATGCTATGGCTGCACCAACAGACATCAATATAATTTCCTAACCATATTTTTGTTTTTGATTGAAAATTTCACCTAATTACAAATGGTGAGCTGAAATAGGTTGGCAGGTATTATAAGAATAATAATAATTAGTGCATCATTCGAAGAAATGCTCAGTAAAACCTCTGCATACACAATAGGTTCCCAAGTCAGTATAGTGGCAGTTATTACAAAAAGTGATATAAACTACTCAATTAAAAATAATGTGATTGTACAAACCTGCAATGAGGATAAGTCCTTTGACATGATGATTATCAAATTTAACAGCAAAATCTTCATCTCAAAGTCTTCATTATCAAAAGAGTGCTTCAGATTGCGAACGAGTGGGTTATGGCTTTTGACTACAATGACAATGACTGCAATTAAAAATCTATTAAAATCAATATTGAATCAGTGTATATCAAATTATAGTGCAGCACATGATAAAATAACTGTCATAGTAACATAACTTACTTTCAGGGAATGTAGCAAATAGGATGAGCTGCATTGCTAATCCACTCTCCTGATAAAGGTAAACCATTATGTGATAGGAAGCAGTTCCATTTATCTCAGTTTAAATTTTTTGATTAGAGAAAATAGCAGTCACATACATCTGTTCTTTAAAGAATTTACAAATATACTTGTGACAGCCAAATTGTGACATTCTCTACTTACAATCAAGGGAGCACTTGGATTTTCTGCAATAAGAGTTATTATCACAAGCAAGTCATTCCTAAGCTGCTGTCCATTTCGCTGAAATCCATTCATAATGTCACTTAATAAGGCATCTTTCAAAGACCTGCAGAGGAATATTAAACATGAAAATTACTTAAGAGTGACATAAAAAATATTTCAAGTCAAGGGTTTACTCAGTGAATACACTAAAAGCTAGGTTGTCTTTAAGCCATGTGATTTAAGTTGTTTAGCCATGCGATTCATTTGGAAGTTGATCATCATGTATTATTCTCTAATTTAGAGCATGCTACCTGTATCCTCCTTCTTTGGATGTGAAGTCCATTGTGATTAAATGAAAATAATGACAGTAGGACTGAATTTAAACAAACTGTGCCCTGTGGCAAGTCCAGGTATTTATTTTATTTTTTACCAAAAAAAAATCAACAAATTACAGATCCTGCAGAATATGTAAACATCATTAAATATTTGCCAAAGTTTTGTTCCTTGTGTACAGTCAATAGGGGTATGCTCACAAATGATTAGCACACAAACTTCTGAAGAGAAGTGTATTTATACACAAGATGCATGACCAAACATGCATGGAGGTATGAATCATCTTCTTGTCAAAGGAGCCCATTAATAAGCATATAATATAGAATCTTCCATGGATTTACTCACACCCTTTCATAAATCCAGATTTGTGAGTTCATTTGAAAGATTTTGCAACAAAAATCTCTTAAAATGTAAACATTTTAACTCAAAATTAAAAGACAAATGTTAATTCAATTCATACCTAAGAATAAAAGGAGGAATCAAAAAAATACATACACAATGCAGTCCATGTTGCTGAGTTGAGAGGTGACCTCTCCCTTGTTGCATTTTTCTAGCATGTTCCAGAGTATTTGAGAGGAACAGAACACCAGCTGTCCAGATGGGTCAGGCTCATTCATGTGACAACAGATCTTACTTGCACCTTGTGCCTTTAGCATTTTCCTGCAGTTTACTTCCACAAACAAAACATTGGAGGAATGGACAATGTAACTTCTTTACAAAACAATTACAGTGCCACAAAGTTTTACACCAGCAAGGAGAAAGGGTTAGAGTAACACAAAGGATAGAAATACAAAATGACAATTATTAGGATATATTCTGTCTGGTGCACATTTTCATGATAGTGCTGCAAAAGCAATGGGCAGCTTGATTCTTCATCTCAAGGCAACAATGAAATTTCCACTGGCTTTCCCTCACTGCACCAGGTTAGAATCAAAAAATGTTAGCATTAACAACCTTGAGGTCATCTGCATGTTACTGGGCACATCATATCTGAATAGGGATGGGGATTGATAAGATGTTATTGATACCAAGGCCATTACTGATTCTGCTTATTGGTCTGATTCTTTATCGATTCCCATATTGATTCCTGATCAATTTTCTGTGTGGAAAAAAGTTAGCCTACACAGGTTTGCAGTATCAATGCAGCTCTTTTATTATCTGAACTATTAGATAATAAATATCTGAATTATTTATTATCTTGGATGAGTCTGAACACAGTGTAGAATGTCTGCCTAATAACATTTGAACATGTTAAAAGAAATTACAATGCCCCTTTACTTAAAAGGATATAACTTGGAAAACAAACATAAAACTGATTGATAAACAATTCTTTAGAAATATAGGCATGTATGCCTGGTAACATTTGAATAAATTACAATACTCCAATTACAAGTTTCCAGCAGAGTAGCCTAAGGTTATTATTGTGTACTAAACCTAAAACTTAAGTCGAAAACTATCAGATAAAAAACATTTTCGTAAAATAAAATAAAATAATTACTAAAACAAGAACGAAAAATTTAAACAAAATTAACAATAATGTCTAATAAACTAACAGAAATAAAGTAAATAACATGAAATATTTTTAGTTTTCGTTGTTAATAAACAACACCCACTAAGACCCCAACCTTTTTCGGTCCAAGATCTACTTTTGAAATGAACATCCACTCAAGATCTTCTGTTGATGTTCAACAAAAGCATATATAAACATATCCACGCACATGCATACTCACTTATTCTTAGTGTGATATCTGTGCTTGCAAAGCGCCTGTGAGTGCAGTGAAGTAGCGGGTGCACCATCAGCAGTGATTGAAACAAGTTTTTTGATCGGAATGTTTTTCTCTCTAACATACTTTTTGAATTTGGTGTAGATATGGTGGCTAGTTGCCCTGGATTTAAGTGGCAGGAGGGTTAGAAAGTCCTCCTTTGTTGTTGAATGCCATACGAACGAAAACAATTGCGCAGTATCAGTTATGTTCAATGATTCGTCAAACTGCAAGGAGAAACATTCACACTCCGCAAGATCTTGGTGAATTTGCTGAACCATGTTCTCAGAAAGGGATTCCATATTTTTTGGCACCGTTGTATCGCCAAGCGATTTCGTCTTTGCTTTTGAAGTCTCTGAATAAAGTGTCTGCGGCTAGCACAATCGCTTCCTTGAGAAATTCACCATTCGTGAAAGGCTTGTTATTTTGCCAGTAGATAGCTAATCCGAAATGAGGCCTCTGTGCTAGCTTTCCCAATTGCTATAGGTTTAGAAAAAGTGACTGTTTGGAACTCAAAACTGCCTTTAATTCCTCCACTTTCTTCATGCGAATTGTGTAATTTAATGGGAAACTATCTTTAACTTTGCCGTGCATTGTCTTATGCCGTTCCAAATTCCCCCGTTTGTGCAAAGCTACACTTTGATGGTAAATAAGGCAAATGCTCGTATTTGAAATTTGTAAAAAGAAATTCTGTTTCCCACTCCTGATTGAAATTGTAGGTCTTAGCTCTCTATTTCGACGGTCCTTCATTTTGGAGAGCGCTCCGTGACTCTACACAGTTGCAAGTGTTGCAATTCAGAAACAGAGTGGAACTGATTGGTGTGTTAAAATAAAAAATCCTGATTGGCCCATTGACTTCCTGTGCACGCAGTAGAAAATTTTACAGCAGTTTGCTTTGCCTGTAGGCAGCGATACACACACACACACACACACACACACTTTATACATATATATACACACACAACCACAATTTTTTTTCTCTGTTCAAGTCAAGATCGACTTTGCAAACCTCTATGATCGACTTGAGGATTGTGATCAACGGGTTGGCGACCACTGCTCTAAGACGACGGGAACCCCTGTCTCAGACCTACATGAGTTTAGATTCTCCAACCTGTAGGGTACCTGAACCCATTAAGCCCATGTACCCTTTATGCCCACTTCCAGCTTTGAAGTTAAAAAAAAGACAGAACAATATTTTGTGCTACTCATTATTTTAAACAATCCAGCAATTTCTTACTTCCATGTGTTTTTTTATTGCACACCAATCATATTTTCCAATGTTGAGTTATCCCTGCCCGTGTGCATGCAGTCTCAGCACTACAAAAAGCATGCAAACTAGAGCCAACACAAGTTAACTTTGAATGAGAATAACTTAATATTTCTGTATGTGGGCAAAATAATAATTAATATGATGCTTAGTCCACATTATATTTAGGCTCCATGCATGATTTTGTAAATATATCTGTCAGTTAGAAAGGAACACATTGTCTTTTTTTCACCATCACTCACTGTGGAACCATTTAAGCCCAGTACACTCCATTTAAGCCTATCTCAATGTGTGTCAATGAGGAGTCCCTCTAATTACGAACTTAGATCAACTTTCACTGTACTCTTGTCTGAAAGTGTTTGATAAGAACAATTCTTTGTATTCTTTTATCTTACTGACCTAATTTGCAATTATATTTACATAGGCCCATATACATTACGGACTACACACTGTTTAGAACAATTATATTAAATATAGGCATCAGCTAAAGTGTATCATCATTTGTTTTCAGTGAAAAAAATGACAACAAAAAGAAAAACTACAGCACCTGTCCAAAAATCATACAGGCATTTTGCCTTAACCACACAGACACAATTCATTCTACCTTTGCAGGAGAAGGCTGAAGAAGAAAAATGTACTCAAGGTCCATGCTAGTCCATGCTAACCTTTCTGACACTTGAGACTTTTACCCCCTCTAGCACTTTAATACCCTCATCCTTAAAAATGTGCTGTAAGTCGCTCTGGATAAGAATGTCTGCCAAATGTCTGTAATGTAATATAAAAGGTGTTGAACGCAGGTTCATCCTTTGCCAGGCTAACCTGGGGGGTGCTGGCCCTTTTTATCTCACCAATCATAAGGAAATAGAGGCCCTCCACAAAACAAACTTGTTCATGAGTTGTTCTGCATTATATGTTTTTGATGTTGAGGGTTATTGGTTCAGGTGGTGGAAGATAGAGAGCCAACAAGCATTAGTAAAGGAGAGGGGGTGTTGTTTTTTTTTTTTTTTTTTTTCATTTTAATACTTAATATGCTACTGAATAAATACGTTGCAGTTTCTAATTCTTTGAAAACAACACTTTTTATATTTTGTCAATAAATCATGATGTGGGCTTATTTGGAATACACATGGGCTTAAATGGTGCCACAATACCAGTTAAAATGTACTTGAACTAATGAATACATTTTCAAATGTGAGAATAATCTTGCATTTTCCCAACAGATCTCCCTAAATCAGGTCAATATCTACAAAAATTACCTGAAAACAGATTTGGGTGGGCTTATTGGGTACACTTACCCTTAATGCTGCATTTTAATTAATCATTACAGCCATTTCTTTTCGGGAGTAGATAGTTCCATCGAACGGCTTTCCCAAAAGAGTTACGCATACAGCGGTTGGTAGGAAATGGTAGAGCCCAGTATGCAAGTTTTTCGAGTATAGTATTGACACCGAAAAAAGTGCATTGGCTTACGTAAAGATACGATAAGACACTTTACGGTGTGGATATTAAGGGAAAAATCCCCACAAACCTTAAGGTACAACTCCAGAATCACCACAGAGAGGCTTATGTATTTCTCATGGCTGAAGATCAGGAAAGACGTAACAAGAGCGGCAACAATGAAAATAGTGCTCAAAGTACACATTCAAGGCAGCAAACCAACATGCTTACAGCGAAGACGACGAACACTGGAGAGTAAAAAAAGTACGAGGATGCGCTAGTTAATTTGTTTATCGAGACAGGTTCATTCCGCGAGATTATGTGAACTACCAGCTTTCAAAAAATTGAATGCAACCCTTGACCCCAAGACACCGGGTATGGCACAAGTAAATGCATTGGGCCTTATTTATCAAAGGAGAGCTGAACGAATTTGATTGTAAATCGTTCGTAAATGCATTACGCAAAAAATGTGGGATTTATCAAAGTTTTCGTACATCACTTTGTTCGTAGGATCCAGAGAAATTTCACGAGTGCTCTTAACTGTTCATATTGTGTGTGTGTGTGTGTGTAAATGGAAAAACACTGCTGTAAAGCGTGCTTTTCGAGTTTTTGTTTTTATTTTTCCGTTCATCTTTCATTGGATTAAAAATGAGTAGCTAATTATTTGGTAGTAATACCATAATATTATAAAAGGTTCTAAGTGTTATATAAAAGCACTATTGGATTCAACATTAAAACAGGTGATTTTGTGTCATTCTGATTAATCAAATGCATTCTTATTTGGACCTTTACATTAATTCCAAAAAAACATATTAACGACGTTTGCTATAAATAAGGAGAAGAAACCATTGCTAAGGTCTACATTGCTATGGCTGACCTCGCTCCATTAGCTCTAAGAAAAACTTAAGGAGTCAATGTGTCTCCGAAACACTGCAGAAATAGGACTGTCATAATACTTTTATGTGCTTATTTAATTAACATACATTCTTTTGTTATTGGACTAATATAGCCGACTGATTGGGCCATTTACTACATAGGAATTACTGATCTAATTCTCTCTTGTCTTTGAAAAATACATCTAAATACAGGTTAAGTATCCCTTACCCGAAATGGCTGGGACCAGAAATGTTTCGGATTTCTTCTGATTTTTCAGTAGTGGTTGCTACAAGAGTCGATGCAGCTCAATCGTAACATTATCAATACTAACACGCAAAGTTGTCGTGGCTACTCGTCAGTGACGAGAATTTGTTTTCTCTTCAGGCACAGTTAGACAAATTTTTTAAAAAAGTACTTTTAAGGTCACATGTCAAAAATTTGTATGTGTTTGTTATATGTTTAATGTATGTAATACAGGGGGGTCCTCGACTTACGAACGAGTTCCGTTCCTGCGATTGTCGTAAGCCGATTTTCGACCCAAGTCGGAATTTATACCTAAATTATCACCTTAAGTCACTCACTCTGTACACACAACACATGAAGGACATATAAAATACAGTAATTACATGAAACATTAATAATAATAAAAAAAAGAGAACAATTTCTTATCTTTATTTCTGTGGTCGTATTTACGAACCAAACCGCTTAGGTCGAAACTAGGATTTTTAAGTAATTTATGGGAGTGCGTCGAAACGACGTAACTCGAGACCGTCGTAACCCGAGGACCTCCTTATACCGTACAAGGGCGCTAAACTCAAGTGTGGAATTTTCCGGATTTTGGATTAGGGATGCTCAACCTGTATTACAGTTGTCTTTATTTTAATACAAGGTAAATGACATTAGAACTCGCGTTTGGAAAGGAAAGGGACTGGAGAGTGGAGGGAAAGACAAGTGAGGGCATACTATTATAAAGGAACGTTACAGTTCTAAATTTAACACATTATTTTACTTGGAATTCGTTCCAAGTTGATTTCGGAAAAACGTGACAGTCCAAACGATGTATTGCATGTGTCATTACCACTTTGACTAACCATGCCTAGCGGACCCAGGTGCAGCTCGCTGTCACCCTCCGCAGTAATTCCAGCCAACGACGCCTCTCCAATAATTCGCCTCCAGTTTCATGTCGGACCATTTTCTTTTAACCTGTTGCAGCGCACACGGAACTTTTGACAATGAATTTACTGCAAGTTATTTCTTGCAGGTTATTTCTTGCCAGGCTTTGGTCTTCCCCGGCCCTGACACACCACTACTTGCACTACTGAACAAAGTATTTTTTTGTTTTGTTTTCTATTCTATTTGTTTTCTTCAGTCGCCGTATTTTTTTCTTTTGCTTTTTCTCAGCAATCTCTTTGTATTGCCAACAAAGGGATTCCAAGCTCCTTATATTGGTATTTTAGGGGTGTCGATTTATACAAACCGAAAATTCTGTGAACGCGCTTCTCATTTACAATGAATTGGTACTTGTCAGCATACCCACGAAATATGAGAAAATGCTGTGTTTACCCGTGTTTGATAAACCCACAAAATTTGTTAGTTTGTATCTGTTGAGGCGTAAATGTACACAGAGTTTTAGAAAATATTGATAAATAAGGCCCATCGATCACACTGAAAATGTACGTCATTTAATAAGCAAAAATGCAAAATATGTTCAGTCCAAATTATTGTAAATACAGAGTTAGCTAATTGATCAGTGACTTGTGTGTTTAATTCTTTCTTGCCTTTTTTCTTTTGACTACAACAGATTTGTTAAAACATTTAATATGCTTTGCTCATCAAAATGTCACTCAGGTCATCAGACTCAAAAGTAAGCCCCAGAATGTTTCACTGGTCCATTAAATTATGGCTAATTACTAACACTAAAACTGAAATAAAAATATATCAAAACGAAAAAGAAATCTCTCTATGAAATAAAAACTAAACTGAAACTTAAAACACAACAGTGAGACTAACTAAAACTAAGCAGATTTTCAATGAAAATTTGAAGATAATACTGAAATAGAAACTAATATTAAAACACAAAACTATAATAACCTTGGTGTATACGCAGGGTTTGACGTTAGACACAGAGTTTGACACCATGACACATGAGTTTTTGCAGTGGGTAACTGTCAGAAAACATGCCAGCATCAATAAAAGGAATTGATAACCTTGGAGAAATACGATTCCAATGGATTGGACAATTTGGAAGCAGTTCTCAACTGGAACCAAGTCTCAATTCCCATCCCTATATCTAAACATGTAGTTTAAAATTAAACAAAGATGGTTACCAGAAGAGCTGGAGAGAATCTGTAGAGTCTTCACAACCAGCAGCTTTACTTGAGGCTGGTTCTCCAGCAGTGCCATGGACAGCACCAGAGTCTCTGCTACCCCACTCTGCTCCACCATCTGCACCCTGTACCCAGGACTGACAGGGCAGAAGCCTACCAGTGGACCAATGAAAAGTATGGGTATTATTCTTGAGTATGAAGCACTGTGTAGAATTAAAAGTAGCAATGCGTAGAATTCAGAATGTAGGATTTTTTAATGACTCAAAATGGATGGCTGCATTTTGTATTTGTGGTATATTTATTTTTGGTTGATGTACATTATTTAAGAAAGCAGGGAACTGGATAACAAAAAAAAAACAGATTTGAAACAGTTAAATACAGTGAATTACATGATGCATACCTTCATCATTTGCTTTGTATTTGTTGAGACTGAAGAAGGATATTATAGTGGCACATATCTGCTGCCTGACTTCAGCACTTGGTACTCTCATTAAATAACCTGAAATGGAATCATATCAGAAGTATTGGTTTCTCTGCTTATGACCACTAAAGGAAAGAATAGTCATTTGGTCACTTACCCATCTGAGAGAGTGATTCTTTCACAATTTTAGCATAGTTCACCTCATCAGTGGTCTTCTGTTTTAGGAGAGGTAACCTGAAGGAATTTCAGGTAGGAAGTATTGTTAATACAAAAGGCAAGGGAACACAATAAAACAGTGCTCTTCACTAGCCAAGATCATGGAGTTCTGTATACAGCATTATCATTATATGTGTATGAGGACAAAAGGTACAGATTGTTTTGCTGTGAAATTAACTACAGCTGTTATAGTCTCTATAGTAGCAACTTCCCACCATTTGTACTAAATCAGCACTATGCCATCTGCAAGTTACACCATAACTGAAAAAAGATTAACTAGCTTACCCACATATCTTCAATATGTCACACATTATCAAGGTGTACTCAGTGTTATCTTCTGACTTCTCCACACATATGTTTAGAATCTTGAAAATGTCCACTATTTCCTTGAGATGCTTCAGAATGGTCAGGGTGAAGAAAAAAGATGACATGGCACATGATAAACATAATTTAATATAGGATATTGAGGGTTTTCTATTATTCATATACTGCTATAACTCAGTCACAATGCAGGGTGTTGGGTGGTGCCAATATAGCTGCTTAGTACATCAGTTACACCAGTTTTAATACAGATACACTGTGTTCTGAAACGTTACAATGCATAAATAAACATGGTATTTCCTTCTAGCAGGCAACAAGAAATCTGCTGCAAATTGGACAGCTCTTAAATTTTATGTCTTTATACTGCACTAAATGTAACCAAAACAATGAAATACTCTCCATATTAGGGATCAAAACAAGGGAACCTGACCAGATAAACCAAGGTAAACAGATTCACGATGTAGCTGATCCCAAAAGACAAAGGGATCTTTGCAACTGCCCAAAATTAACTTTTTTTTTTTTTTTTTTTTTAACTATTTTTGACTACAACATGGTGTGGTGGGTTATGAGAAGCATAAAACAATCTGATTTTAAAAGCTCTCCTCCTTTAGACAAACTTCAAATAAGCTGCTGTGAAATAAATCACAACAAAGTTCAATTCTACAAGTGATTTTCACATTGCTGACAGAAATGCTGACAGAATTGCTTGACAAAAAGCGACTAGTAATTAGAGCACTGGGAATTCAAGCAGGCATCTACTGATTCACATTATTCCTTGTGAATCATTAATTCACAAGGGATATGGCAATCACTATATGCCTGACAACAAGTCTATTTTAGAAACATAATAAGATGCAGTGATTATAAAGTCCTTATCTAACTTGGCCAAGACAATACAGCATACAAATGTATGTTTGTGTTTGCAAAAAACTAAATAATTAATAATAATTTTAAATTGTATTATAATGAAATGATGAATACAAAGCCATTCTGGTATGTTTTCAACATTTTCTTCAGGACAAAAAGTTGTCGCTCTTTCAGAGTGTTCTAAAAGACAAAAAAGAAAGAAAGAAGCAAGATAATGACTTGTATCTTGTTGAGAAACACATTTTTTCACCAAACAAGACATATCTCATATATCCTCAATGAGCTGCAATGTTTTAGAGTTTAACAGGTACTAAACATAACTATGCACTCAGAGAATAAGAGTAAGAAAAAATGTACTATTATTATTACTATTACTGTTGTTGTTATTATTTTATTGTGTTTATGTCTCTCTTGACTCACAAGCATATATGGCATTATGACATTTCTCTTTTAATTTCCATTTGAATAAACATGACAACATGAATTTCATCAACAGCCACATACATTCATACAGGAAGGCTGCAAACTAACCCAGCTAACATAAAAACGGTACTTTCAATGTCAGTCTCTCAAGCCTTAATGTATAAAATCACATAGCTCCCTCATCTGCACAACATTTCCACTCACATAAGTATTCACATTAAAAAGGACTACCAAATTCCTCTGAGAAATAATTTGTAATCAGAGTAAAATACACAGTTATTAGTGATAATAAAGTCAAGTATTTTTGCTTTCAAAGCATAAAATGAAGTAGGCTACCTAACGGAAATGTAGGAGTGACAAAGTGAGCTAAACTTGAGTCTGTAGTTCCTGAGCAGGACGGTCACATTGCTGCACAGACCTGGGTTAAATACAGATACTAACTGCATATTTCTTGTTTGAAATATTTGTTTTCTGTATTGAATTATTTGCAAATTAAGTGGCACAACAAATAACTGTTATTTGAATTTAAAATATTGTCTTGAAAATGCAAATAATTGTATTTACACTAATTCAAATAATTCAAATAACTGATTAAAATAGTATTTTAAAGAAAGAAATGCAAAATTAAAATATACATTTCTTTCAAATACTTTGTTAAAATACTTCATAATGGACATTTCAAAAAAATTTTTCAAATAGTTTCATCAAACAAGATTCTCCCCAACTAGCTGTGAAATACCCCGCTTCCTATATGTTTTGACACCATCTCTGCTCTTGAAAACCTGTAGAAACTTTTGATTGGGCTCCACCTGTTCTCAGTTGAGGGAATATCATGGCTAAATGGCATGTCCCTAAATCATCATTTGGAGCTGTGGAAAGTGTGTTCGGCATCAGTGGTCATATTTTTAAACCAGTCCACTGTTCACTTGCAGATCAGATGTTTGAGACACGAATGATTTGAAAAGTAACAAGGGGTTTGTAGAATAAGGATGAGTATATGTTCTGAACAAAACAAGATGAACTACTCAATGTTGTCTATGTCTGACTCATGGATGCACACACTCAAAAAATGGTTTTCAGTGTTTTTTTGTTTGATGTAACAAAATGTACAGATACAATACATGTCAATTAGATTTTCTGTCTAAACATGATTGCAGTGTTCTATTCAATCAAATAGGTAAGATGTTCTCTATGCTTGATTATTTCATGTACAAACTACTAATTTCAGTTACTTTCATTCAATCTATACATGCAATTAATTGGGAGAAACGGGATTTTAATGAACTAAGAAGGTTGTCTAAGTGTTTTGAGTTCATATTACATAAATAAATTGTGTACATGATATAATTTAATGCATTATGCTTAAGTTCACATAAATGAAAAGCAATTCAATTATGTCGAATCAACAAGATTGACTTAATTTTAAGTGAACAATGATTATGGATTGGTAATGACTTATTTGGACAAACAACTACAATACACTTTTAGTATTTTGTTATGCTGTATACCTGTGCCTGCTTCCAATCACGCTAATGCTGGAGGTGACTGTGTGGTCAAAATGAATGAGAAGCATTGCCATTAAAACAGCCTGCCTGTTTTATGCAGTCTTTTCAGGATGGAATGATGCTGACTGAGAATGGTTATTCCAGTAAAACTGCTCTTGCATATTTCAATCTACCCCTGATCAGGTGATTTCAAGCAGCCCTGAACTACATTAATTAATTAACCTTTTCTAACAAAAATATCTATTAAATAGTATGTAAAAGTAAAACAGTTTAAATAAATGATTTTTACTTCTGGAGAGCATAATTCACATACATTGGGTGGGCACAATTTTATTGATATAAGTGCATTGGATATTATTGCTTTCAGTAGGTTGAACTTAAATTACTTGTGTATTTACAACACAAGTTGTGGTTACGGTATTTTTCTGAATGCAGTCTAAAAAGTTGGTGACTCCAGTGAGATGATATTTGTTTAAAGATTAGGACATCTTATTTGGACTTAAAATTCTAACAGCTTTGAAGTAACACTTGACATAGTTAAGACTTAATCTTTATAGGCAGACATTAATTACTATTTATCAAATATCTATTTTTCAATACTGTACCCCCAGCCCCTCTCCCAAGTTAGTCAGTTATATCTGAAATAACATTTCTGTGAAAGCTATAAATTTTCACCTATATCAGTTTATGACCATGCATGGACAATATGAATTAAATCTACTGACAAAATTTGCAATAAACTCATCAAATCAAATGACAAATATTTAGGAATCAAATATCTGTTATTTGATTTCGTTTAAATAAATCAAATGATCTGAAATAAAATAAGTACTTTTATTTGCAAATAATTTGTCGGCCCAAATAAATGAATGTAGTTGAACGGCTATGAAGTATCTGAAATACATATTTGACCCAGGTCTGTTGTGGTACCTATAACAGTTTCAAATATCACAACAGTACTCAACAGACAAGCGTACACAAGTTGGAGATACGCTTACGTCTCATCATTTTTGCCGCAGCACAGGACGGACAAAGTACAAAGTCTGCCATCTAGATTTCAGCAATGATTTGCCTTCAGTTACACTTAAATAATAAGCAATAAGACGACAATCTGAGTGTATGAGCTACATACATAAAATCTAAGTAATTACAAGGTGCAAGGTGGTCAGTTTAACACTCACCGAAAATGGATCCTCAAGAAGCTGTATCACACGGCTGAGTTCCATTGGCATTTCCTTGGGAGTGACAACGCGATGAAACCGGCAAAACCAACAGAATTCGACATAGAGTCACATGCAAGCTAGAATCATTAATTAGTCATCAAGATGGCCAATAAATATGATTCTTAAGATATAATCGTACGCATTGTCACACTCTAACGAATAAAAGATCAAACCTTTATAATACGTATTTCTAGTATTTTCTAGTGCATTTGGCGACAGAAGCTCGTGGTCTAATGTTTGTTAGTACCTTGGCCTTGTGCCAAATCAACTTAAACTTTGTAATTGCTAAGTATTTCATAAACCAACATCAGAGCTAATGTTACTTATTTTAGTTACAACAATTAAATCGTGTTAACACAGATAATTTTCATGAAAACCAGAGATGAACTTCATCAAGATCGACAACTAGGGACTAGCATTTCGCCTGCACGCGTTCTAGTTGTTATGGTGACCGAAGGGTAGAACGGAAAGCTGAAAGAGACAATCAACATCCTAACAGAAACGACATTACGCCTACACAAATTCAATGTTGACAACGCTATAGGGCACACTCTTGTTGCATAAGTAAATTAAAACTTCCCGTGAAGTGGTACTCAGTAAAATCAAATAAGACTACATTAACTAAAATCCATTAAAATAAAATAATTACTCTGTAATCAGTCTCCCTTTCTGTTTTCAAACTTCTATGATCGTTTCAAGATAAAAAGATGCATTTGGCATGTGCATGAACAGAAGTTGAAAAGTCCAGCTTCAGAAATACAATTACTGCCATGTATTTGTTCAACCTGTGCAATAAAACAGGTGATTTCAGTTATTTGTTCGTCTACTTGGCTGAAGCGCTGTATTGAATCAGCTGTTTCAGTGCATGAATAGAACAAATATGGTAGTATGCTACCTTTACTTTCTGAAGCCGTTTCCCACTTATGTACATGAAACGTGCTGTTTTACAAGCTCTCTGCTTTACTTTTAAACAAACAAATAAACAACGTGGACATTCAAGTGAGAGAGAGAGAGAGAGAGAGAGAGAGAGAGAGAGAGAGAGAGAGAGAGAGAGAGAGAGAGAGAGAGAGAGAGAGAGAGAGAGAGAGAGAGAGAGAGAGAGAGAGAGAGAGAGAGAGAGAGAGAGAGAGAGAGAGAGAGAGAGAGAGAGAGAGAGAGAGAGAGAGAGAGAGAGAGAGACCAGAATTATTGTAAGTAGTCTACATGGCTATAATGCCTAAATTATACCAAAGTTAACACCTTAAGTCACTCACTCTGTACACACAACACATGAAGGACATATAAAATACAGTAATTAAATGAAACAGTAATAAAAAAACAAGAGAGAACAATTTCTTATCTTTATTTCTGTGGTCGTATGTACGAACCAAACCGCGTAGGTCGAAACTAGGTTTTTTAAATAATTTATGGGAGTGCGTCGTACCCACGAAACGTCGTAACTCGAGACCGTCATAGCCCGAGGACCCCCTGTACTTCTTGGCTTTAACGTAAGCTTTACGTCTTCGATTATGTTTAAATGTGGTATTTTACCGTTTTTGTGCAATATCTTCATTGTTGTAGAGGACCTCTATTATGATAATCTTGACCCGGAAGTACATTTATTATTGCTTGACGAAAGACAGGGCTGGGTCCGAAATCCGTTCCGCCACCAACACTTAGCAACAAAAAGTCCGTGAAATCTGTCAAGATAAAAGCCGCGATGAACTTGATTATTTTATGTGAGTTGTTACCTCTAAAACGCGGTTATTTTCGCTGTTGAACGTTCCAAAAGGATGCGTGTTTTTACCAGTAAGTGGACAAATGCAATTTAGCTTATAATTGTGACGATAACAGTAATTTTTACAAATATAGCTTGGTGTGTTAACATGCTGAATGAGTCCATTGTATTTTTTGTATTAATTACAAGTGTTTAACACTTGATATTACAAAACATTATTAAACATCAAAAAAAAAAAAAAACTTAAAAAAAAAAAAAATGGGTAATAGATTTGAATTCGTTTTCTTTCGAAATTGAATTCCAGATTTTAAACTGATACTAATAGGGACATTAGCTGGAATGTGATCATAAACGCTTGACTGAATTAAACTGCTAATTATTTGATGTTGCCTTATTATAATACCAGATTGCTATCATATGTATGAAGTATTCTTGATTACCCCCATTTTGTTTGTTCAACACATTTAAATGAAAAGGAACTCTTTTGTCTTCCCATCTCACATCAGCTGCTACAAAAAAGATCTAAAACATGATGAAAAACATGAACCATGACTGCAATTATTTTAAACCAACAAAGACAACATTAGTGAAGATCCTAAATCAAGTCCAAATGAGATGTGTGACAATTTTAGAGTCTTGCCGAATACTTGCGACATATACCCCGCACCATAGGGGAACATGCACCTGACTTGATGGCACATTTATTTTGTTATGTATACAAAAAACTAAAATATATGTCTCAATAAAAGTGGGGTTCAGGTAATTCAGGAACATGTCTAGTCTCCAAAACAAGTGAGTTTCATAGTGGTATGACGTCTTACGGAGTGTTGCTAGCATTTGCCTGGCACCATGTATTCACAGTGAATGCACATGTCATTATGGCACATTTACTATGGACTGTACACAAAAAAACTATTCCAATTTTGGCAATCCAGTATTTCAGACTTGTATTTCCATTAATAGCTAAATAAAATGCAGTATTTATGTAAAAAATTATTAAATGTAACTTCCTTTAACATGTGCTTTAAGTTTTTGTTAATATTTGATGTTTAAATGTGATATTTTACAGTTTTTGTGCGTTTTTGTAGAGGACTACTATTATGAAAACTGCGACCCGGAAGTATTTTAATTATTGTTGCTGGTGCAGCACAGGTACAAAACACCCTAGGTTTGGCCGAGAAGGCAAAATAAAAATGGTTGCAAGATAGCCTGCTTCACAGCGATCCTGTACATTTAGCTAACTAGTCACGAAGCTGTGAACTAATGAACACTGTTGCAGCGGAGAGAGAAAGGCACATTTTAATGCACTCAGATTCAGGTTAGATTTAATTACCATTGTTGTGTAGCTGGTTATCTACCAAGCAACGGACTATTAGGCACTAGCTGGCTACTTATTAAGCCAACTATAATTTTTTTATATTGAGGAATTCTGTGTCATATCGGAGATAGCAATTTGCCCATTATACATTATATATATAGATTTGATTATTCAAGTCATCCAGCTAGCTAGGAAACGGGCATGAAAATGTAGCAGTTACAAATATTAGCCTGTTTTTGGATAGTTTCGTGTATGAATATCACATTTAGTTGCTAATCTTCAGATGTCAATTTTTTTATAATAAGATTTTACTGGAACCGCGTCGGGTGCACGGGCGCGGGCCAAGAAGAGAGTTGCTGTGGCAGATTCGGCACCAGCCGAGAGCCAGCTGGTCCGTTCTTCTGGAAGACAGGTCAACGTAAGGGTGAAGCGCAGCAGTAACTCTCCAGGTCAAGTAGGTGCATTTAAATGACAGTACAGTAGGCGAATCACTTACGATTACTTTATGTAGTTGTAAAATTATCGCTGCACGATGATGTGAGATTTTGAGGTAAATGACTTGGTGATCTTTCGTAAATTAAATCCTTTTCTCACTTACGCTTTGCAGATAGTTCAGGAAATATGCAGCAGATTTGGATAAGCTGCAATTCTCAAACTTGGGTCATAAGGACTTAACTTTAGTGAGGTTCTGGCTGTCAGCCTTGTCCATTTTCTTTATTTACTTTGTCCCCATTGTACAGTGTTCTTATGCTTTTTTTTGTTTACATCAGTCAGAATGAGATATTCATTTTGTTGTACCTTCATAAGTACTAAGGGGTAGATAGTTTCTAGCATCCATTTTAAGCATTGCCCCTGTCACAGTCCACCTGTTTTGTTTGTCTCTGACTTTTCAGACCAAAAGGAAAGCAACAGACACAGAGGAAGATGAAGACCAGTCAGAGAAGAAGTATAGGAAGTGTGAGAAGGCTGGTTGCTCAGCCACATACCCAGTGTGCTTTGCCAGTGCATCTGAAAGGTCTGTACTCTACATGTAGTCAGTAGTCACCTGACATTAGTCATCATAACTTGAGTTATGACTCAGGTCAGTGGTGTTGCATCGATGTTCCTCTCTGGAGATTACATGCCAACTAAAGGCAGAACTTTCCTTGAATATTTCAGATGTGCCAAAAATGGCTACACATCTCGATGGTACCATTTGTCCTGTGGAGAACACTTTTGTAATGAATGCTTTGACCACTACTACAGAAGGTAAATTCAACCTTGGATCACTTAAATATCAAATTACTAAGAAATGGCACATAATAAAAGTTGGTAAGAGAAAATGGAAAGAATTTTTTACACTTGTGCAAAAATTACTTTGTGTAATTCAGTTCCACTTCATGTGAGTCTTCTGGCATCACTTGTGTGCTCATACTATGCAATGAAGATAGATGGACATGGTTTATTGGATGCTGGGTTGAGATTTGATGGATTTCCAATTCCTGATTCTGTGTTTGTTTTTTTTTAAGTCATAAAGATGGCTATGAGAAGTATGCTAGCTGGAAGAGGGTGTGGACTGGCAATGGTAAAAGTGAACCCAGTCTGAAAGCTTTTATGGCTGACCAACAGCTTCCATATTGGGTGAGTACAACTCTAATCTCTGTTTCAATAGAGCAATATCACACCAGGCATCTTGAATGAGGTGACGATTACAATAGCATTGATACCTTGTTTACAAATGATTCATTTTTAAAACTCTGGCGTGCCTGGCTTGTCAGTGGTGTTGCACTCAGAAATTAGTTGTGCCTGTAAGTCAGATGCACGAGCTAAACTCCAATAATGCACTCTATGAGCAAAAGGAAAATTGGTTCAGAAAAGTTTGAATTTTTTTTGTGCAATCCCTGTGGTAAATTAATATCATTAGTGCATTTAGGCAATTAAAATGTCATTAAAATAATGGCTGCATTCTTCCTTATAATTAAACTACACAAATATGCTGATTAACTGTAATGAATAAATTATAGAAAGTTGCTAAAGGCTATCTGTAATTCAGTCCTTCGTAAGCAGTGTTTCATGATTGTTTCCCCATAGGTTCAATGCACCAAACCAGACTGTGGGAAATGGAGACAGCTGACCAAGGAGATCCAGCTCACTGCTTCATTAGCAACAACATATCGCTGTGGGATGAAGTTTAACAATGTCAAGGTACTGTAAAGACTGGTACAAGTAGAACTTTACTGAATGTCCTGCAATGGCTTTTTTGTTGTGTCTTAATATAGTGTTTTGTTCATGCTTTGTTATGTCGTTTATGTAGTGTGAAGGCCCAGATCAGTGTTCTCAGCCAGAAGATATGGTGAGTGCGTATATGCAATTTTTAGCTTATTGTACAAAGCTTAATATGGTAGGAATTAGCCTTTGAAAGAATTATCATCAGCATTCACAAATGTTGCTCGTATTTTCTAAGTTGAATCGTAGCACTGTGAGGTGAATACTGTGTTGTCTAAGATATCATGTGAAGTGTGTCCTTTGGCTTTGTCCCCTCAGAGGGTAGCAGAGGTGATTGACAGCTGGTGGCATTCCATGCTAATCCTCCCCCCACTACTGAAAGATAGCCCAGCCAATGCCTTCCTCACAGCATACTACCCAGACTGTGTGGGCATGAGCCCTTCCAGCTCCTCCAGCAACTTGTCCCTCAATGAGCTGAAGGTAGAACACTGCAAGGTCATCCAGCTACAAAGTAAGGGTGCACTTTTGCCACAGCGACCATTTTATAGCCTAATGAAAAGGAAGCTGTATTGTAGGAATGGGATGTGACGTTTCATAACCTTTGCAGCAGGTTAAAGCTGCCCCCGACTAAAGATTTTTATAGTCGACTAGTAGTCGTTAGTTCAAGCCATTAGTTGACTAGTTGTAGCATGTTTATGATATTAATTTAATTATTTAAATATATATACAAGAGGTCCTCAGGTTACGACGGCCTTGAGTTACGACGCACTCCCATAAATTACTTTAAAAACCTAGTTTTGACCTAAGCGGTTTGGTTCGTAAATACGACCACAGAAATAAAGATGAGAAATTGTTCTCTCTTTTTTTATTATTAATGTTTCATGTAATTACTGTGTTTTTTAGTACTTTTTTATGTGTTGTGTGTACAGTGTGAGTGACTTCAGGTGTTAATTTAGGTATAATTTAGGTAAACTTCCGAATTATGTCGAAAATCGGCTTACGACAAGTCATAGGAACAGAACTCGTCCGTAAGTCGAGGACCCCCTGTATATTTTTGGAAATCAGAAAATGGTTTGATTTCTGGGGTTGAGAAAGAACATCCTAAGTGATATTGTTAATACTGTGCTACTACAAACAAATGCGAAACTGTAATGATGAGCCTTTAAAATATAAATTTTACAAGCACACGCATGAAGTGAGTCACCTGTTAATGACAATGTTAATGGCAAAAGCGGTAATGATTCTCAAAGTGGCGGAACAACCAGCAAGGAGACATTTTGCTAGTTTATTTCAACATAGTATAACATCACACAAATTATGAACTTGAAACACCAACACAATAACCCTATAAAACAAACAGTAAATAAAAAAACAAATTTTTGTTAAAAAACTAAATTGAAAAAAAAAAAATTGCTGCTCTGGCAAGCTTAGAATAGCGTTCCCCATTTTTTTCCCACCATGTCAGTGGCCCCGAATCAACCTGTTCGGTCCTCCAAGTATATCTCAATTTCATTGTTCTCTCCTTCTGTCTGCTACTCTTCATCAGTAGCCATCAGCATGGGTATCTCCTGCACGGATCCTGTTTTGTAGACCCACCCCCTCCTCGCAGTACTTAACACTGCAACTGACCGGCTACCGACATTAGCACTAATTTAATGCCATTACCGACTGACCCATTTAAAATATTATTTTAAATAACCCAAAATATTGATGCAACTACATCAGGTTCACCAAAAAAACTTTGTTTCTCCACTCAAGCAATGTTTATTAACTGACACACACTGGGACTGGGCTTCTCTGAATAGCCTGTATTTTTAGCGCATTGCTGGTGACAATCAGAAGAAAAAAAGAATGTCTATGGTTTTTTCAAATAAAGAACAGCTGATCTATTTCACCCGCAGCCCACTTATTCACTGCAAATTCCTGTATATACCCGTAAGTGACAATTTTGATATTTTTTCACCCATTTTGGATGATTTCATGCCCGACTAATCCCTATTCTAATAACTTTTTAACGACAAGGTGCAACTCCCGAATGGAGTTTGAGGTTTTTTTTCTTTTCTGTGGCTAATTGACCAATGACTACTTGGTCGATTAAGACTCTCCTCATCAACTAACGGTTTGGCTGACAAATAGGGGCAGCCCTACAACAGATGACTGACTTGGTGGAAAAAAAAAGGTTTCCTGCTACCTGAAAACACAGTGGTTGGTTCTGTTCATTAACTCACTAAACGCATACTGCATTTTTGATTTTATGGAGCCTCAATGAACCCATCACAACTATTCTACAGCTTACCAGGGATCCCTGTGTAATGACTTACAGTCCAGGTAAAGATGAAGTCATCTCTGTAAAATTAATTATGAATGAAGCAAAGAGGAAGTATAATAGCAGAAAAAATCTCCTGCTTTTCTTTGCATGCAAGACAATGTCAAGTCAGTGTCTTTTAAAGATACCCAGTGTCTTACAGCGCTGTTTCATGAAACCTTTAAATCAAATTGATGTGCTGCAAAAGGTATGCTAATTTCATCTCTGAACATAAAAAACTCATAGAAATAGTGAATTCTGCATCCTGCTTTTCCATGGAAAGTAATTTGGATGATTTCTTCAGTTCCAGGTCTTTGTCCATATTTCCAGCCTTTTTACCAGCCTAATGAGTGTGGTAAGGCCTTGTGTGTCCGGCCTGACATGATGGAACTGGATGAGCTGTACGAGTTCCCAGAGTACTCGCGTGACCCCACAATGTACCTGGCCCTCCGGAACCTTATCCTGGCCTCCTGGCACAGAGACTGCAAGGTTCGCTCACATCCTTCCTTTAGTCTTATGTGAGAGAAACATGATAAGAGTGCATAATGAAAAGAAACAGGGCTAAATGAATAAGATGAGAGTGCGTTTTCCTCATAGCACACAGTCTACCATAGCATGAAAATTAGACCTTACTTCAGGATGGTTTCCTGCAGAAGCACTTTTGCCATCCATTTATTTCATAAATGAGGTAGCAATAATTGATCAAACTTAGCTTTGTAAACAGTATTTCTGAACTCATCATGGTTAATATCCACTCCTCTTTTTTCATACACCCAAACCTCAACTCCTAGTGCTCAAATAACTAAATTACACAGCTCATTAAATATTGTATTAATCAGCCTTGGCTGTTAGTCATCTGGTGGAGTAGTTTCTGATGAGAAAAATAATAATATTTTGGCATGGTGCCAGAGTGAGTGTGAATGTCCTCTCTGGTTTCTAGGAAGTGCTGACCCCTCATAAGTGTGCACCTCACATCATTGTTCGAGGCTTGGTGCGGGTCCGATGTGTGCAGGAGATGGACAGGGTGCTCTACTTCATGACCAGGAAGGGCCTGATCAACACTGGGGTGCTGTCAGTCAAACAGCCCTTACTGCCCAGCCACTACTACAATGTACGTGCATCTGCCAAAATACTAAATTAAAACACTAATTCTCCTATCTGCCTAGAATGGTCACAGAAACAAGTTTTTTCATGACTTACATTTTCTAAACACAAAATTTCAATTCAGCAAATGTTAAAAAAAAAAAAACAGAAATTTGTCAAGTTTTTAAAACAATATTTTTAAATGGAATGTTAATGAGATAGGTACACCTGTTAATGCCAGTAGTAGTGAGACTTAAGTGTTGTGGGATTATTTTCACAGAAGAAGGTGGTTGTGATCGGTGCTGGAGCCTCAGGACTGGCTGCAGCTCGTCAGCTCAAGAACTTTGGCATGGAGGTAAACCAAAACTAACAGCTCTCTGGAACAGGTCAAGGAATGGTCCTCATGCTCATTTTTTTGTGGATTTCCTTCATAGTCTAAAGATATGAGTCTTAAAGGAACAAAAGCAACAAAAAGGAAGTAAAATAATTTCTATTTAAAGGTTGAATTGTGATTGCTGTGCGACCTCTGAGATGCATTCTTCTGTACATTTACCAAGTTATCAAGATAATGTTCTCTCTTTGGCCTGACCCCTAGCTGAAGTTAGGGGTTTTTGATTTAGTGTCTGGAAAGCAAGTATTCAGGTTTTCCATCATGTGTGGGGTTAACATATACTTAAACTGTTTCTGATTTGTTATTCTCTAGTCTGACCAGATTAATATCTCCTTGTGTGCAGGTCGTGGTGCTGGAAGCAAGGGACCGCATTGGGGGGCGAGTTAGGGATGATGTGTCACTGGGCTTGACAGTGGGACATGGAGCCCAGATTCTAAATGGCTGCATCAACAACCCCATTGCACTGATGTGTGAGCAAGTGGGTTTCTCTCTCTCAGCTCGATTTTGCATTCAGCACTAAAATGGCTCTAATTTGACAGGACATTTTCATATCATATATAGACTGTATTGGCTTGAATAATGGGTGCATCAGTTATTTGTGAACAAAATTAAGTTCATGGCAGTCTGGAATTTAACCTTATGCAGCTCTGCATCTGTGGTCCATTCTACATAAGTAAAATTTATGCAATATACAGTAGTTTTGATGTAAATATGGCAGTAATTACCCAAGGCAATAGTCCCGAGTATACAGTGTTTTGTGACTTTTGAATTTGGACTTTTAAAATAGAGCCCTTTATCAAAAGGGATTAGCTGTATTAGATGGCTGTAGTAGAGTCATATGTTGACAGATTGCCAATATGTATTGTTGTGAAGTATCGATTTATCTTACAAAAGGAATCCCAAAAGGAAACTGATATGAATGTTTTGACTCTTGACCACATGTCAGACCAGCTTGTCATCACTTAGAATCATCATATGATGTAACTTGAAAGAGTAAACATCACAGCCCATTTCATTCAACCCCTTACAAACGTAAATATGGTACTTCAGTCAAATTAGCCCAGTTGGGACGAAGTGCCGCCCTTTGTTATTACCTTGATTATGCTATTAGCTCCCACAACCATTAGTTCCTCCTACATTTTACCAAAGAGTCTGCCCGCTCTGTCTAGGTCTCTAAAGTCCTCGCCAGGCTGGCAGTGTACAATAAAAAGAGTTTCAATATGTGCACACCATGCTGTTTGCTGTGGGTGCCTAATGACTGAGTCCTCTCCCCTTCACTAATTTTGTGCTTGAGGGTGCACTTCAATGACTGCAATGTTGCTGCTATTATTATGATTATTCAGGTCCTCCTCCTGCAAGGGCTTAATCAGTTAAAATGCAGTTTCCATAGATTTAGCTTCTGCTGTCTTTGCCCTTGTAAGCTGTTTATCAATTTTATCTGAGCTAGTGAGTAAACTCATTAATCCCTCAAATTCAGCCCAAATTATATTTATTGGGAAGGTCAGCCAGTTTTTCCTCAGTTGAAAATATCCTTGTATGAGGTGCCCACCTGATCCTCTAACTGACTCTTTCCCAGTGTTTTACAATGGCACTGTATCATATCGAGGACCTTCTAGTGATTTCAATATTGTGTGATGCTCTCATCCTGTATATGTAATCCAGTAAGTTTATAAGACATGAAAGAGTGTTTTGTTGTGTCAGTATTGACAGAACATTGCATTTGGTGGATTCATATTTGCCCTTGGTGTCTATCTGTTGTGCAGATGGATATAAAGATGCACAAGCTTGGGGAAAGGTGTGACCTTATCCAGGAGGGTGGGAAAACCACCGACCCAGCCATAGACAAGCGTATGGACTTCCACTTCAATGCTATCTTAGATGTGGTGTCAGAATGGAGGAAGGACAAGACTCAACATCAAGACATCCCTCTAGGAGGTACAGCAAGATGCAAATTATGGCAGAATTAGTTAATGTTTTAAAGTTATTTATGAAAACATTTGTTATATGTATGTGATTGTGTTTGTAGTAGATATATTAAAATACAACAAATAATTACTCCGATATCCTCAGAATTACTTCACTGCTTGGACCCCATATAAGAAAAGGTAGAAACCCAGTGGGTGCCTACGCAGCTGCTTAGGCACTTTTGCTGCATGGGCCCCAAAAACAAACTTTCAACAAACAAAAATTAACATATTCTGAAGGTTTCATAAAACTTATGTCACAGAACAGAAAGTTGGTGCAGGGTTACTTACTTTAATATGTAAAAATATGGTAAAGATTTTAGTTTGGTTCTATTTTCATTGTCAAACAAGTATATGTATCTTTCTTCATCTTTCTCTTAGACTTTGGCAATGTTATGAAGAGGTTTGAAAATATGTATATGGGTGATTCTTCAGTTGTGGGGCTCTTTTTACCATCTTAACTTTTGATAAATAAAATTAGCAAGAATTTTGTTTTAATTATGTCAAGACACTGTTTACATGCTTTGAAGTAAAGACCAAAACTGAGTTGATGGCCAAAACTGAGTTGATATAGAATTAAAATATTTTATATGTATTTGCCAAGTGGCATGATATGGTACAAGTTATGTGTTGGTAGTGACATGTTGTGGTAATGACAATTTTCACTTTTTCAGGAAAAAAGATGCTAGGTCATGGATTTGCTAACACAACTGAACAGCTAGTATAAGATGCACTTTAAATACATATAAATAATGTGAACATTTCTTTTTTTTTCATAAAGTATTGCCATGACGGCATAAATGGTAATGATGCTGAATAAGTATACTCCATGATCAGGAGGAATACATGGTTAAATTACTAACTTTTCCAGACATCAAAATGTCACTCATGGCTGACATATGCTCCCATAAATTCCCTACTGTAATTATAGGCTGTTGTGGTAATGACGGTAATGTTGGGGAGGGGAATATATTCAAAAATATGCACAAGTTGTATGGATATGAACCTAAATGATACATTATGGGCCCTATTTTCGGCAGCAGGTACAACATGCTTGGAAAGATTTATAACGCGTCATGGCCGCGTTATTAAGACACCCGAATGGCTGTTTTAGCCAAATTAATTGTAGTACATTCACTTGACCAGTAGGTGTCATACCATGCCTTTGGATATATGACCAAAAGGCAATAATGGTCAACATTTCATAATAACACAAATTGAATTCTAACAAAAATATTTCAGCAGAAATCTGTCTGGTATGTCATGAATTGACATAGTGTCAGACTTGGCAATGAAGACATATCAAGCAACCAAAAGACTTTCCCTCAGTACAAACAATACCAGTTTCTCAAGATTAACTAATACCTCTCCACTTGTACAGCCCCACAATCTACATTAACAGAACCGAGGATGCCAGTAAACCGTGAGACCCGTGCGCTTTCAATTTATATTCTTTTAATGCTCGGAACATGATGGATGCAGACTATTATTCATGGCTGAATTAAAATCTCTGTTTTGCTGTTGATCCCAATAGTATGGAATACATAATTTGTACCGCCAACAACTTTTTAAACAGTGGCACTCCTTCCTTAATATGACTGACCATACATTCACGAAAAAGCGGGATTTACTCTCCGCATTATGCAAGTGTGAGTGCAGAACAATGACAATGTCAAAAATCGGCAACTGCTTATTGGAACCGTTTTGCAGCAGACATGTAACTCGCTTGTGATACATTATTACATAATGACAATAAGTATAGCTGACTGTCAAATAATTATCATCAATATATTTAGCTAGCTAGCTAAGATAGGCCCCCATGACCATAACTGACCATAACAAGCACGTTAACTAGCGCTAGTTACCTAGATAGGATAGCCTATATTTTATACTTCATAACTATTCAAACAATAAAAAACATACAGTAACTATCAGTGCATGCTCTTTTCTGTCAGTGTTACAGCTGTGCCTCTGAACGGTGGCAAAGCTGGCTCACTGCACTTGCAGGAAGGGGAGGTCAGATGTTGTCACCCTTCCTCGGCTTTGCCGGCCACCTGTCAGAGGCTGAGTGGTGGAAGGACCCCCTCCTCTAACCCTGATGTCTCACAAGTTTGAGGAAAGCTTTGCCTTCTCTCTCAAGTAGCCTAACTGTCAATTTTATCAGCTGTTGTTTTCCGGTTTTTGCCAGTTACATTCTGTTGGAAATGTATTTAATGTAGCTGAATCAAATATGTCATGCTAGCTACAGTGGTTACTGTATATTCTTATGTGTCATGTGGTTTGAAGTTACTTAATATAAAATGTGTTTTAGTGTCAGTATTTACCGATGTATTGTATCACTGAGCACATCTATGTAAGCAAAGAGGAATAAAAACTATCTGATCACCACATAAATTAATCACATATTTAACAATTGGACATATGTGTTCTGCCCATTCGCATTCTGCCAGTGGCGAGTGTGTCACAGGACTGGAGACAGGTAACTGTCAGTTTTACTGGCTGTTATTTGCCGGTTTTTGCCAGGCTCAAGAAACCTCTAAAAGCCAGCGATCTTGTCTGAGAGGAGACTGCCAGAGTAGCATCAAGTGAGGAACTAGGGGTTGCACTGGCAGATCCAAAAATTTGCTCAAGTCAGTCATGGACCTCACGAACTAATACCTCAGTCTCCTCTGGCATGAAACTCACCTTCCTCTGCCTTAGGTCATCCATGTTCTCTTGTGAGCATTGGGTGTGCATGACTTTATGGTATGTAATGCTCATTATGATTGGCTGAAACATGCAAAGCCATCTGCTTGATGTTAACACATTACTCCACCCATTGCGGATTGTGCCATGTGAAGAACTCCTATTGCGAGTAGTCCATGGAATAGACCTGCCCAATTTGATTTATCACATTGAACTTGTGTTCCCAAAAATAGCTTTGCGGGTTCGCCCCTCACATCGAATGTTGCAAGAATCACAAGTGATCGAATTCCAACTTTTGAACACACATTGTAATTTTTTTTAAAGAATTGATCACTTTTTATCATTTTATTGGAGAAGAGAAATTATAAAGTCTGGGATGAGTATAAGGCCAAAGTAGCAAAGTATTGACGTTTAAAACATTTAAAAAATGGAAATCATAATGATTTTGGTATATACGTTGTTGTTTTTTTGGTTGTGCAATAAATATTTTTAATAACTAAGCTATTTATTTTGTAATAAAGTATTTCTAACATGAATTTATTACATGAGGACATAAAAGTACCCGTAATTGAAGAATCACCCACATGCAACATGGTATTGCTCTGTAAAATACTATTCTCTGTAAAAAGATTTTCAGAATCAAGTAGAATTTTAACGGCTCTGTTCAATTTATTAAACAGAAAAAATCCAGAAGATCTATAAAACCTTCCTCCAGGAGTCAGGAATCCAGTTCAGTGAGCTAGAAGAGAAAGTTCTTCAGTTTCATCTGAGTAACCTGGAGTATGCCTGTGGCAGCAACCTAGACCAGGTAAGGGTTCAGCTGTTGACCCAGAAAACTTGGTGTGTTTGCAAAACAAATTTCTGCTAGATGACTGAGATTGGCATTGCATGTCCATATATTGAACATTTGCTAGGTTAACCGAGTTAGAGCTATAGAAATAAATGTCTTATGTTGTTACTTTACTTTGTATTAAATCAGTGCCGTTTCAGCCATTGTATTTTATGGCATGATGACAAACTCACCTCATCTAATGGAAGAGGGAACAGTGTTAGGTACTTTCAATATTGACAATTGTTTTTCTGTCATCCGTATTTAGTAGTGATAAATTGGTGTCTGCAAGCACTTGATATCTTTGTTATTAAATGTGTGAATATTTTAACCATATTTATCCCTGTCAAATAGATAAATACTTTTAGAAACCAACTAAATAACATTTATTTATGTTTGTGACTATCCTGGTAGTGTGGAGAAGAGCTCTCATTTATTGCCACTTTTTCCAGGTTTCTGGGCGCTCTTGGGACCACAACGAGTTTTTCGCTCAGTTCTCTGGCGATCACACGCTGCTCACATTGGGCTACTCCTCGGTACTCAACAAGCTGGCTGAGGGCCTTGACATCAGCTTTAACACCCCGGTGTGTGCCTTGACTTAAGATAGTGTGTCTAAAACTGTAGCTGCTTACTCAATTGGCATGTGCCCCACACAGTATGGTTTCTGTTGCTTTGCTGGATAAACATGTTGAGGAAACACAATATACAACAAATAACAGACATGGTTACTGTTACAATTAGACTAATTATAAAAGGACAAAAACAAACACAGACACACACCAAGAAATATAGACACCCACACCTGTGTTGTAACAACAGTAAATAGTGACAGTTAACAGGAGCAGTCTGTTGTGAGGTGAGTGATAAGAGCATTCTTAAATGGACCTAAATCCTGCTGAGATTTCAGAGGAGTTGGTAGGTTGTTCCAGTCTCTAGGAGCCCTATAATTAATTGCTTTTTTCCTATTTCAAGTGAGATTTTTGGGACATGAAAAAGGAGATGATTATTATGTCTTAAGAGAATAATTAGAATTAGAATTCTGTGGGATGAGTAGCTCTTGTAAATAGATAGGATAGTTGAACTAAATACATTTGAAAAGAAACTGGTACCAGTGCAGCTGCCATCTATTTTCGAGAGAAAGGCAATGCAGTTGGTTGTACATTATACAGTGGTGAGTTTTAAAGTCACAATTGAGAATAAATCTGCATAAATTATTAAATATGACATCTAAATTTGCCAAATCAGTTTTTGAAGCATTTTGATATACAGTGTCTCCATGGTCAAGAACAGGCAATAACAACTGGGATACCACCTTCTTTTTTTTGTTTTCTTTTTGAGCAGTTGGATGCACATTTTGGAATACCTTGTTTTGTATGTTTTTCAAAAATTATCTGTGAGGATTTCCAGTGGGGCTGAACGATTAATCAATTTCAAATCGAAATTGCAATTTGAAACAATGCAATTAGCAAATCGCAAAGGCTGTGATTTAGGATATACGTTATTCAGCACGTCAGACCCAGGGATTAACCTTAGAGTATATAAACATGTAAAGACAGCGACTCCAATGAAAGTCAATGGAGAGAACTTCAGAACCAGGAAGTGTTATTTTGGCCACTAACTGGGCATGCGGAGTTAGATATTTTCCCCAAATCATTCAGCCCTAATTTCCAGATTTTAAGAAATGTACAGACTGGCTGATCTCATGTCACATTGAGATGTGTACTAATGCCATTTATTGTTTGTCCAGGTTCAAACTATCGACTACTCAGGAGATGTGATCAAAATCACCTCATCAAGTGGGTCCCAGTGGACAGCACAAAAAGTATGAAATTTTATTGTTTAAACAGTGCTTTTCACTCGCGCTTACTTACCTGACTGATCATTTGTCATTTTCCGGTACCAAAGGTTATCTTCATTTTTCAGAGAGAATGATTTATGTAGAAAAACCTCTTTGAAATGGAACATTTCTTTGACAGTGGCATTGTGAAGTAGATTACTTTTTGTTTCAGGTGTTGGTGACTGTTCCATTAGCTTTGCTTCAGAAAAACACAGTTCAGTTTGTGCCTCCACTTCCTGAAAGGAAGCTAAAGGCCATAAACAGTCTTGGCGCTGGAGTCATTGAGAAGGTGAGTAGGAGGTATATAAACATTTCAAATAATAATCATGGAGACAGTGGATGCTTAACCCATTGTATAGGTCTTGCACTTTTTATTGGTTTTCTCTTCTTTCAGATTGCCCTTCAGTTCCCCTACAGGTTTTGGGACAGTAAAATCCAAGGTGCAGACTATTTTGGCCACATTCCACCAAGTCCAGACCAGAGAGGAATGTTCAGTGTGTTCTATGACATGGATCCACAGGTCAGGCAACACAATTACATCATCATATCATATGTCATCCTGAACAGTTACTGTTCCAAGTATGGTAACTCTGAATCCATTCTTTAATGAGTTAGAAAATATAACATGAAATAATTCAGACTTAACGGTGGAAAATTACATAGACTGTAGAGGGAGAAAGAATTCATATTATTCCCAAATGCAAATGTTTTACGCCAGAACAGACTTTTGGTTTTTCATCTTAAATCATTGATAATATGTTAAACACATTGCAGTGTTTCAGTGTAATAATAATAGACTGCATATATTGGTTCACTTAAAAAATCTGTAGCACTTACATGGGAGTTGGGTGAAGCAATGCAGCCATTTTGTGCTAGATTTTTCACTACAACAGCAGCAACTCATTAAATATCCTCTGACATGATTAAGACAATAGACTTGGAATTGATGGAAAGTTTCTGCTTTCATACACTGCATGTAGTAGCTATGCATAAACCTGCAGTCAGTCATATCTCTGCCGATCTAACACATAGGGAAAGCATTGTGTCCTTATGTCAGTCATCACTGGAGATGCTGTGGCAACCATCAGAGACCTGGCAGACAAGGACGTGGCCACCTTGTGCATGAAGGTCCTTCGTGAGTTGTTCAAGGAGCAGGTGACGGACCTTTTTTCAATGGCCTGCAAATACATGCACAAACAATTTATTTATTGTTAAATAAAATACCTGTAAAAAAACATATGGTGATAATACATCCCCCCTTTCTAAAATTGTTATCATAGTCAAAAATGTCCATATGACCACTTTAATTTTCTTCCCCCTCTTTATTTGCAGGAGGTCCCGGAACCAGTGAAATACTTTGTGACACACTGGAGCAAAGATGTATGGTCGCAGATGTCTTACAGCTTTGTTAAGACAGGGGGCAGTGGAGAGGCCTATGACATCATTGCTGAGGAAGTGCAGGGAAAAGTGTTCTTTGCTGGAGAGGTGCAGATTCAATCATTATTTGAGTATAAGACACATATTGTGGTCATTCAGCACAGAATATTAAAGTGTCTGTGTGCAAAATACAAAACTTCATTTTTTTTAATGTCTTAATTATCTTTGTTTTCTCAGGCTACCAACCGACACTTCCCCCAAACGGTCACAGGAGCCTATTTGAGTGGTGTCAGGGAAGCCAGCAAAATCGCTGCTTTATAACCTTAAAGACAACAATAAAATCCTGCATGAGGATGGCCTTCAGAAGATGCAACTGCATGCTCATCTGCTGTTCAGGCTCCTCAGGCACTGGTTTAACCCGGTATCAAACAATATCGGGTGCTAACCACTACAATTGTGCCCCTCCACATCTCTCAGGATGCTTTGTCCTGTTGGTTCAGGTTTATTTTGTTTGTTACAGATTTAAGAATGGAAAAATCCTTGCTAAATACTTTGTAGCTTATGAAAATACATGAAATGTTAAAATGGAATGAAACACTAAGCCAAGGTTGCTAGGAATTATTTAGTACTTTTCATTTTGTTGTGGACACATTACACTGAGATATCATATTTTGCACAATAAACATGTTGGCTCGTATGTGGGGACAGTATATCAGTGGATAATTCATAATTTTGATGACTTCAGCTGACTTATATCGAACAATGATTTCAAGGACTGTCTTTACATCTGTGCATGTACAGACATTTGCACACTCACAAATTGGCTTTTTTTAAGTAATGGTTTGGATAAGAACTGTAGTGAAAACAATAGATCTCTGGTATGGATGGATGTTGCCATGATTTGACAGGTAAGTGATTACTCTATTTTCAATGATCTGGTATGACAAGACCCATAAGAGCACCGAATTGAAATGTATTTGTGAAATTGCATTCTTTAGTGAGGGAATCCCTACCTAAAAATTTGATCCATTGCATTTTTAGTTGTCATGTATACCCACAGAAATTTTAACGAATTTCGGATGTGGGGAAGTACTTAAAATTTGCCAGTTTAGTATGCGCATGTTAGGTTGTACTCACCATTTGTTGACACAGTCGAACGTGATATGCAACGCCATTGGTCAGTAAAGGTGATTGACAGAAAAATCTTAACGCGAAGATCCACCATGGCGTCACAATGAGCGTGCCCAAGCGGCAAAAAGATTTCGATTTTTTGACTGCTTGTTTATGCAGATTTTAGTTCCCCACATCAATTAGTTCTCATGACATTCGGTAAAACAGTTGCTCGGACAGTAAGAACAATGATGAGAACAAAATATTGTGTGGATTTGGCTTTCTTCTGTGAGAAATTCAGCAAAAACTAGTTTTGATCAATGAGAAGCTAGGATTTTCTAGATCCTACTGCTCTAGATGCCACAGGGCACTACAGTTCTTATTCGAACCATTACTTAAGTATTTTATAACATGCTCTCATGACCTATTGATTACTGTACTCTTTGAGGATTAGAAACTACACAAAGATAGCTGGAACACTCTACTGAAATAACATTTGGCTGAATAATTATTCTCATAATTGATTAAGGTTATTTTATGAATAATCTGACATATGTTTTTAAACATATCCAATATAAATGTTTTTATGTGAGGTGATGTTGTAGTGTGGTCTGTTTAACCTGTTTATTTTGACATGTGTATTTATAAACCCTCCAACCAGTATTCTATGACTGTTGTATGGTTCTGTGAATTTTGATGTCTGTGCATGATTATTGGTAATATTGGGTTGTATATTTAGGTGTTATTATTCTCAATTTAAATGAAAATAGTGGTCTCATTGGTGTAGCTACTGAGAATCTGTCAGTGCCTTACTAAACAAAATACCATGTGCTAGTGGTTTCAGTTTAGTTTAAGTAGTATATGGATTATGTAGTAGCAGGCAAGCTTAATATGGTAAGATCTGCAAATTGTCATTGTCATGAGTTTTGTTTCAGTAGAAAAGGATGTCATACTTCATTTGCAATGGTGTCATATTTACTTAAGGAAAGTGAGAACCCCTTATAAATGCATTTTACCTCTTTTTCTCCAGTTTTAAATCACAAAAAATGCTTTTGTATCACCACTACAGCATCAATGATAACACTGAATCTGACACGCTCCTCCAGAACATGCACATAAATTAATTAATACATTTTCCACACTACATAAGGTGATTGGAGAACCTTCACCTCTTCGATTACAGCTGGTAGCCTGCAGGTGCCTGCTGGGTGTTTAGGTGGGCTGGATGTAGCAGTGAACATAAGTCTCCTTTTAAGTTTCAGCACCACTGGGGCATCATAATCATAATCACCCAGTAATGTAGCACAGATTTGTATAGGCAATGTACAAATTATAGAACTCAACCTGAAACATGGAAGGCTCCCTAGATTACTGACCTCACTTTTGAGGCCCCATGCTCAGCTTTCACAAACTTTTCTGTACATTTTCAGCTTGGTGAATGGTGCTATACAGACTAAGTGACTGTTTTAATCAACTTTAAGTTAGAAATGATCAACCTTTGGGTTTTCCAAGCCTCGCTCAACAATAGGATCTTTTAAAATACCGAGGGATATATCTTCTGTTAGCTTATTCTTCTGGAGAATAACGTTGGTTCAGATCAAGGCAAATGGCTGTGCAGGCTAATTATCAATACAGCCACACTCAGGAAAGTTTTTTCAATCAGTAATTTATCTTAAAATGTGATTTCGCAGCGAGTGGAACCTTGGATGATTTAGTACGCACACGGACACGCTTCAATGAAATACCAGTTTCGAATGAGAAGGGTAGCCCTATGTCCCAAAAGCACACTATGTTCTCCACACTTGTGTATACACTGTGTACTATTCTAGAAAGTGCATGTTTTCAGTAGTTAGCATACAAGAGTGAACACACAATTGTATTTTACTATTCGGAAATGCGTCACCAGTGTTGATGGTGATGCTTCTGTATCCACTATTTTGTTTTAAATTTTTGGTTGCAGGAAGCACCTCCCTTCCTGTTTTGCGTTGCATTCTGGGACAATAGTGTCCATTGAAACTACACTTTAGATTGACACCATTGTTAGCGCATATGCTTGTATTATCTAAAGCATAGTGTGTGACAAAAATTAACCACACTATGTACTACGCACTCAAACTGGAATTCATCCTTAGTGTACTGACCTGCAATTACTTGACTATGCCACCTTCTGATTAAGGGGCAGAAGGAACACCATGACCTAAATGCAATACAGAGTTGAACAATTTCCCCACAGAGAACAAAGAGGGTCTGAGACATAAATTAGAAAAATACAAATAGTCTTTATTAAAAGGGATGTTAAGGAGTGTTCATTAAAAAGACAAATTAGGGCTACTTATTGGGATGACCGGGGTCCATCTCTGCAGCGTCAGCCACACTTCCACCACCAGTTCCTGTAAGAAGGTAAGAACAGCAGATGCACCAAATGCACATGCAACTGGATGCAATTACACAGTCATACAATAGCACACATGAATTTAAAGATACTGCATCTATTACCAGCTACCGTGAGGGACACCACGCACCCAGACACCCAGTGTCTAAGACGGGCCTTCATCAAGACCAGACCCCAATCCCCCATACAAATAGCCGGCTAGCACAACTAAGTAGCCCTTGTTTTTTGGAAGGGGAAGGGAAAGAACAGGAGGAAGGTATAGGAGCGAATCGCAACAATAACTTTTCCAAAAGAAATAACCCTGGAAACAATGGCTGGCACAATCCCTTTAAGAAAGGAAAGCAGAAATATTAGTATTGTATATAGCCAACCACATTCTTAAACATACAAATCCACAATTTAACAATGCCATAACATACGTATGGCACAAGCATCTAGATTGCAATGCTGATCACAGCAGCCACGCCTTCTACCCAGCTGAATTCACCCTGAGGAAACAGCAATGCAAGTTTCCAAACCAAACGATAAAAATCGTTTATAAATAAACTGGAGAATACTTAGTACCGTCAAGTTGTAAATTTTCCCATTTAAACGCTGAACCCGTTTCTGCTCATCTACCCAAACCTAAAAAGTAGCAAATAATTAAAACCATGACATCTAAGATAAAAATTCTATGCAATCGGAAACTGATACCATACTGCAACAACATTCGAACTATACCTTTATTACAGAGCGAGATTGATCACCGTGTCCTTCTCTCCTGATAATAGGATACAGTGGGGCAAAAAAGTATTTAGTCAGCCACCAGTTGTGCAAGTTCTCCCACTTAAAAAGATGAGAGAGGCCTGTAATTTTCATTATAGGTACACTTCAACTATGAGAGACAGAATGAGAAAAAAAAATCCAGACAATCACATTGTCTGATTTTTAAAGAATTTATTTGCAAATTATGGTGGAAAATAAGTATTTGGTCAATAACAAAAGTTCATTTCAATACTTTGTTATATACCCTTTGTTGGCAATGACAGAGGTCAAACATTTTCTGTAAGTCTTCACAAGGTTTTCACACACTGTTGCTGGTATTTTGGCCCATTCCTCCATGCAGGGTGTGGTTAAACCGCTCACACTGCCCATTGCCCTGTGGATGTTATGCTGTGGTCCTGGACATCTGGATTTTATACAGTCTGCATAGTTGGTGTACAAGAGCACTTTCAAAATTTCACCCTTGATCCAAATGGATTCTCATGGGTATGCCAAATTAGTTAAACCAATTGTTAACTAAAACCTTGGCTACAGTAGCTGCACTTCTAGTTGGGACAGCTTGAGTGTACTTTGAAAAAACATCTGTCATAACTAATACTTTTTCCCTCCTATCTGTTGTAGGCTCTAAAAGTGTGAAATCGATGGCTAGGATTTCCAGTGGTTGACCCGCCATAATGCTTCCTAGGTAAGTCTTCCTTGCTGTTGCACTTCCTTTGAAAAGATACAACATTGGCATTCTTGACAATACCGCTCCATCTCCACCCCCATCCCTGGCCAGTAACATCTTTCTCTCAACAGCTCCTTAGTTCGCCGCACACCCTAGTGCCCATGATGATCATACAGGTTATGCAGCGCCTCTTGCCGGAGACGAAAAGGTAAGAGAAGTTGGGGATGCTCTTCTCCATGGGGGGGTAGTGACTTGCCTATACATCAAGGCATCCCTCAAAAAGACTCAATCCCTCTGGTGTAATAGCTGCTGTACATCAACTGGGAGCTGTCACTGTTGTTCTTTACCTGGCATCTGTGCCTTTCTCAAAAAGGAAAGAAAACATTTCAAAATTGGGTCAGACATTTGTAATGTAACAAGGTCAGTTGTTGACCTACCAGGAAGGGCACTAATTTGCCGGGAAGTTACCACGTTAAGTCTATGGGACTGCTGCAGGGCAACTGGAAGCCGGGTCCCAGGAGTTGCTTGATCTACCACCGCTGACAGTGGATGTACACTGTACTGTCTGGACAGCACCTCATCATTGCCATTACTTTTCCCTGGGTGATATACAACAGTGAAGTGAAATGAGGCCAATTAGGCTGCCCACCTCTGCTCTGTGGCCCCCAGCTTGATGGTCTGGAGGTGACTCAATGGGTTATTGTTGGTATAGATTTTTTGTTTTAATGCTAGGAACTCCAATTTCATGGCGGTATAATTTTCCATGTTCTGGATAAAATCATTAAATCTGCAAATGTCAAAACGGGTGAGCTTGCCAATTGTTTTTTTAATTGATTGAAGCTATTCTAACATTGTTGTGTCCGCATGTCCATTAGGAAGGCCCCAGGTTGACATCTTCTGGCTTCAGCACAATGGCCACCAAACAATGGAGCGGCACAGCCATCTTTGCAAACCCCTTTGCAAACCCCTTCACAAACCTGCGATAGTAGCTACAGAACCCAAGGAAAGAGTGGAGCTCAGTCACATCTTGTGGAGGTCTCCAAGCAGCAACCGCAGAGATTTTCTTTGGGTCTGTAGCCACCCCGTCTCTTGAGACAAAATGCCCCAAACATTTCACTTCCAGTTGGAAGAAATGACATTTGCTTAATTTTGCTTTTAGGCCCTTTTGCTGGAGCCTGCTAAGGACCATCTCTAATCACTAGAGATGCTGAGAGACAGAAGACGAGAACAATATCATCAAGGTACAGTAGAAATGCAGTCAGGCACTGATCACCAAATATCCTTTCCATAAGGCGTTGAAATGTACAGGGCACATTACAAACATGATCAGCTTTGTGAAGCAACGGACACAAACCACCCTAATCCACATACCACCAAGTGCCCCCAATCACGAATGAAGAGACTCACCAAATTGGCGTCTTGTCAGGCTTGCCTCCTGACACTTGTTTATACAGGCAGGCTCTACGGACTGACTGAAGTGCACATGCGAAGGCACAATGTAGTACAGCTCAAGCATTTTGACCATATTCTTTTTTCTGGTGCAAATTCTAAATCTCAACTTTGTTTTTGATTGGATTGAGGAAGCTCAGGTTTGTTTAAGGGACAGGCGAATGTCCACTAGGGAGAAGGCCCTTTTTCTGTATGGTCATTTAGAAGGGTAGGCCAAAGCAGAGATAAGGCAT
Source organism: Albula glossodonta (assembly GCA_019788955.1). NCBI lineage: Eukaryota > Metazoa > Chordata > Actinopteri > Albuliformes > Albulidae > Albula > Albula glossodonta. The sequence goes on along the minus strand of JAFBMS010000057.1, from coordinate 398,988 downwards.
GTTCTATGGCAGAAAGGGAAAATCCAGAAATTATTTTTACCATCTTGTAAAATTAAAGATTTATATGGTCCCTCATGCTCCTTTGGGTTTACAGAAACAGTTTTTTTTTATTTTTACCCCGATTTTCCCTTTTTTCCCAACCCGAATGTTCATCTGAACTTGTTGACCTCATCGCTGCACTTGCCCTGACAGCTGTGGGAGGAGAAGTTGTGCATATGACTCCTCCGATTCGCATATGACGACACTCTTGCTTCTTTTCACATTGCGGCCGCACCACCAACTGCACGCTGCCTATGACGTCGGAGGAAGATGTAGTTAGCGTACAGTCGGTTCGTGCCACTGCAGGCATGCAAGCATGACAGGGAGAGTGCTATTATGATAAGGCCAATGGGAGTTGGGCCAACCTACCCCATATCAAACCCCGGCGAGGCTGGCCAATAAAGTAGGAATAAAGGACAATTAAATGTAGCTAATAGCTTTTTCTTTCAAATTTATATCAGTGTGAGAACATGCAATTGTTCATTATTTCAAAAGGGTGTGGCAGTGCTTCTGTCCGCTTTTAGTCATTCAATGTTTTGCTTGTGTTCCTGTTTCATTTCAGTCATGTGTTTGGACAAACCTAGGACCTCCGATCATGGAGGGTTACATACCCCTCTCAGTGGCTCATTCTTTTGCACTGTATGTATCTTGTAAAAAAGCAATGGTTGTTGCAGACCCCTCTGATTTCTAACGGCACTCAGGCAGCGTCGAAGACGCTTGGTGCCGCTGCTGCCTGCCACTGCCTGACGCTTGTGGGCGTGTCTCCAGTACAGTTGTCACTCAGGAGTTGCCATTTTTTTATTCACGACCACGGATAACCAGAAACAAGTAAATAGCACTAATATATATACATATATACAGTATATATGTGTCGTCCTTTCGGTGATGCAGCGTGTGGCTGTCGTCGGCCGTAGACGAGTCCTCCGTCCTCCCCGGTAATGTCTGTGGCAGACACTCACTGTCGGTCTTCTCATGCAGGTTCGGATCACAGCAAACTGACAAGTTTCCCCCGAGACGAGTGGCTGAGTGAGCAGCTCGCGGGTGAAAACCACCAGGTAACTAGTGTAAGCTACACTAGCTTCTAGCTGCACTCCTCGTGGAACACTCTTTTCCAGAGTCCCCCTCTTTCGACTCCAACTCACTACTGAGTTGACTGAACAGTCATTACAACACTCACTGCAGATCTCCTCTAGAGCAGTGATGTTTTGGTGCTATCACTGGGCAACACGGACTTTCAACTCCCTCCAAAGATTTTCTATGGAGTTGAGATCTGGAGACTGGCTAGGCCACTCCAGGACCTTGAAATTCTTCTTACAAAGCCACTCCTTCGTTGCCCGGGCGGTGTATTTGGGATCATTGTCATGCTGAAAGACCCAGTTTCATCTTCAATGCCCTTGCTGATGGAAGGAGGTTTTCACTCAAAATCTCACGATACATGGCCCCATTCATTCTTTCCTTTACACGGATCAGTCATCCTGGTCCCTTTGCAAAAAAACAGCCCCAAAGCATGATGTTTCCACCCTCATGCTTCACAGTAGGTATGGTGTTCTTTGGATGCAACTCAGAATTCTTTCTCCTCCAAACACGACGGGTTGAGTTTTTACCAAAAAGTTCAATTTTGATTTCATCTGACCATATGACAGTCTCCCAATCCTCTTCTGGATCATCCAAATGCTCTCCAGCAAACTTCAGACGGGCCTGGACATGTACTGGCTTATGCAGGGGGACACGTCTGGCAATGCAGGATTTGAGTCCCTGGCGGCGTAGTGCGTTACTGATGGTAGCCTTTGTTACTTTGGTCCCAGCTCTCTGCAGGTCATTCACTAGGTCCCCCCCTGTGGTTCTGGGATTTTTGCTCACCGTTCTTGTGATCATTTTGACCCCATGGGGTGAGATCTTGCGTGGAGCCCCAGATTGAGGGAGATTATCAGTGGTCTTGTATGTCTTCCATTTTCTAATAATTGTTCCCACAGTTGATTTCTTCACACCAAGCTGCTTACCTATTGCAGATTCAGTCTTCCCAGCCTGGTGCAGGTCTACAATTTTGTTGCTGGACAGGTGTCTTTTATACTGATAACGAGTTCAAACAGGTGCCATTAATCCAGGTAATGAGTGGAGGACAGATGAGCCTCTGAAAGAAGTTGTTACAGGTCTGTGAAAGCCAGAAATCTTGCTTGTTTGTAGGTGACCAAATACTTATTTTACCGAGGAATTTACCAATTAATTCATTAAAAAATCCTACAATGTGATTTCCTGGATTCTTTTCCCCCATTCTGTCTCTCATAGTTGAGGTGTACCTATGATGAAAATTACAGGCCTCTCTCATCTTTTTAAGTGGGAGAACTTGCACAATTGGTGGCTGACTAAATACTTTTTTGCCCCACTGTAGCTAACCTGGACACAGGCTGGATCACCACATGAGGTAAGTGGAGCTGGTACCATTGTTCAAAGATGGTTGTGACTTGTGAACCGCTATCAAGGAGGGCGTCACACTGTTGACCATTGATCTTAATGGGAACAATGGAAGAAGGTCCAATCAAGCCCTGTGGAATCTCTGGTTTCAGAGCGTTCACTTCACTTTTCTTAGCCGCGCAGTTGGTGAGGCCGTTATCTGTCTGTGGTGTAGCTGGCTCACCCTGTTTAGCTTTTCTCAATGATCATATCAACTTTTTAATGACTTTGGCCTGATTCTCTGGACTTCTACAGAAAAGTGGCCAATCTCGCCACAGCGATAACAGAAATTTCCATCTGAATCGCTAAATGTTTGCTGTCTGCCCTTACTCTGAGCACGTTGTGTCGGTTCTGTTTTTAAAGCTGTAGCAGAGGCATCAGGCACTCTTGGCTTTTTAGTCGTCAACTGGTTTTGCAGCTTCCTTACCTGTTTCTTCAGGGCAGCTACTTCAGTGTCAACACCTGTCTCAGCGATGGGCTCTTTGGTCATTAGCTCATGTTCTTTTTTATTAGCAGAGACTTGGCTATTTGTAGCCGTCATAGCAGTGAACATTGCTTTCAGTTGTTTAATGTCAGATTTTAAACTGTGAATCTCCCCCTCTCTAGCATCTACATATGCATTTGCTTGAACCTGCTGCACTGACGAATTCAGTTTCATGTGGGAAGACTCGTATTCTTCTTCGCTGCGGATTTCGCTCAAAAGCTCCAAGAAAGATGGCAGACGTTCCCTCCGTTCCTTTAACTTGAGCCAAACCAACATCAGATCGGGGTGCACAGCACCTCTGAGAAGTTGCTCCACTCAAGCACGATCTGTACAGTCAGGTGGAAGTCCTCCTCGCTGAACCACTCTGGTTAAAGACAACTCTAACCGTCTCAAGAAATCTTGTCTGGCCGTAGCTCCGCTCCGCCATGCAGCTCTCCTCTCTCCTCCTCTGTCTTTTTCTTTTTCGCGCCCCGACTCCTCTTCCGAATCCAGCTGACCTCTCACCCAGATCACTGATTGGATCTCCTCAAATAAGTAAAACTCAACATAATGCAATTGTTGTTGTTTTTTTTAAAGTATTACTTTTACACTCTTTTTTAACCAAAGATTTATTTTTTTTAAGATACATTTATCATGGAAAATACATAAACGAAACAAAACAAATAAATAAATAAATAAAATGAGTGCTTTTTAACAGGGCTAGATCTTATTTATTTCTTTGTATTTTTTAACCAGGTTACACATTGCCCAAAACATCCATAATGAATTGCAGATTTAATTAGCAGACAACCACATAAAGAACAGTTACAAAGTAATGTCTGCTACAAAGTGAATGTAAACAGCTTGCCTGTAAATTGTTTAGCGATTGCATTGGTTAGCTTAGTTGTTGTCGCTTTGTTGACAGACTGCCCTGGCTGTAGTTTGATGAACACGGCTTGATCTGGTCTTAGTGCTCGCATCTTTGCTAACATCAGCAAGATGTGCTTTGCCTAAAGGTACTTCAGACTTGTTGTGCTACGGTAGAAAGACATTTCATCAATGCAATATTTACACTCAACTTTGGTTTTATCTAAACTTCCATTTGGAGGCTTTTTAAAACGAAATTTGTCGTTCAGCAAACCGGGGAAGTCTCCCCAGTCATCGTGTTATCTGCGTTTGCCATGCCTTTTAGTAATTCAGCCACGTACACATCCGAGCTTGAATTACTGGAGGAACTGGGCGTCAGACTTGATAATATGATTAATTTGCGTTAAAAAAAAATGAACGCGTTAAGGTTTCCAGATTAATCGTGAGCGTTAACGCGTTAACGTTGACAGCCCTATTAAATACACATACGTTACTTGCATAAGTAGCTTATGAGCTATCAAATTTACCGAGTTAGGCATCGGCGTGTAACTGGCTACCAAGCAGTTGTGAATTACAGCTAGCTAGGTCGATGAACAAATGACACACCTAACAAAACAATTAAGATCGTGTACAGTTCAGCAAATATTACAATCATATGAAGCATTTTCAACTCAGTTATATAACTCAGTTATGTTGAAAATGTAACGTTAAATATCACTGTAAGCATATTCTTTTAAAAGTAGCGAAGTAAGGAAGCAACCAATGGCCTAGCGACAATTAGGTAGCTACTAATTGTTGCTAAATGACATTGCTAGCAGTCTAACTGCCTGGTGTTGATACACTTCCACACGCAGTGAAGTGAGTAAGCCCACATTAATTGTGTAATTTAAGTGGAAAAAAATATACGCGGCTGGTATGTAAAGTAAATTGCTAGTTGTGTATCAATGTAGATACTGGCTCTTGAAAATAAATCTAAGCCACCAAGCTAGTCATACGTACGCAGCTTTTAGCTAAAGTAGCCTATGTATCGTAGTGATGTACGTGCTGATTTGGAGCAAGCTAACTAGCTAGTGATATGTACCAAACATTTCTGATTTCATAGCATGAATGTAAGATGTAATAAGGATAAGATTCCTAATAGTTCAATAAATGTTCATTAGTTCATGTACATTTTAAAATACAGATCATTTTAAAAGTAAGTCAAATGTCTGGGTTTAATTGGTACTGTAACACCATTTAAGCCCGTGTGTGTTCCAAATAAGCCCACATCATGATGTATTGACAAAATATTTTAAAAAATTATTGTTTTCAAAGAATTAAAAACAGCAATATATTTATTTGGTAACATGTTAAGTATTAAAAAAATGAAAAAAAAAACACCCTCTCTTTTCACTAAAGCTTGTTGGCTCTCTCTCTTCCACCACCTTAACCAATAACCCTCAACATCAAAAACATATTTAATGCAGAACAACCCAAGCATCATATTAATTATAATTTTCCCGAAATACAGAAATATATATGGAAGTTATTCTCATTCAGTTAGCTTGTGTTGGCTCTAGTTTGCATGCTTTTTGCAGCGCTGCACCATGTAAGGCCAAAAAAAAAAAAAAGCTAATTTTTGAAAATATTCAGTTCTCCAATACATTATATGTTGTACTGATTTGTAGAGTAACGTCAAATGAATCTGAAAGCAGTCAGTGTACATACCTGATATGCTTAATTCTTTGGCAGTGTATCTCACAATGAAGCTAATGGTTTGACCTTGAGATTAGCTCTGTGTGCCAGGTCATAAAACCCATTTTTCAAAATAATGGAAAATAGCATAAATTGAGAACATACACAAAAATGAAAACATTAACCTCTCATTTCACATAATGTAAATGCACTTATTGAAGAACTGGCTGAAAATAGCAGAAAAGTGATGATTTCTGAGGGGTCCCGAAACACCAACATTTTTTGGTGACTTTGTGTGAGGTTCCCTTGAGACTGCATGCACATGAGTAACTCAACATTGGAAAATATGATTGGTCTGCAATAAAAAATGTTATTGAAGTAAAAATTTGCTGCATCGTTTAAACTAATGATTAGTGCAAAATATTGTTCTCCTTTTGTTTATTCGACTTAAAAGTTGAAAGTGAGCTTAAAGGGCACATAGGCTTAATGGGTACAGGTAGTATACCTAGCTTTGCAGCCAAGAGTAATTGTAGGTTGGCTACCTAGCCTATAGCAGGCCTGTTTTTTGTTAATATTGTAGTTTTGTTTAATATCTTTAAAATATCAATAACCTGAACTGTCAAAATCAAAACATAACCACAAGTGGCTGAACTGTTAAGTGCAAAATAGGTGACAAATATTGCAAAAATATTTAACCAAGGTACATGACCTTGATGACTGATAGCAGTTAGTCTATTTGTTCACTCCACGTGTTTAGGCCAGAAGGTACCATTATCATGTTGCAATTACAGTGTAAAATATCTTACAACAAAATGTAGCCTGGAACTTGCCCTGCACTAGGCGAAACAGTCCACCGTCGTGTTTTTGTGTTATGTGTTCATTTTAAAAATGATTTGGAGGCTTTAGTGGAAGGGGGTTGTCGCAATCTTCAAAACTTTGCAAGTTGCACATTGACTCTTGTAGGACAAAATCCAAAGAGGACTTAAATTTAATGTACTGAGCTATATATTTGGATCACAGAATTTTGGTCCCTCCCACTCACAGACACCATACAAAACTGTAGAATGCATTGTTATGTCATATGAAAATTTGCCTACAATGCATAAGTTAATCAGTAAGTAGTATAAATGCTATAAGTCATATATGTAGGGTGGATTCAGCAAACGTGTGACAGTTTTTAGTGAATTGGCAAAACATCCCCCCCAAAACATAACAATAACTGATGATGTCTTGATGTTTCGTGTGAGCATATGATATCTCTCTCTGTTGATTTTTTTTTGGTTCAAAAATCTTTTGGGTCAGTGACAAATCCCTTTTTTTGGTTTAAAACAATTAAACACATACTTGATTTTATAAGTGGTACACATTTTCCTCATCAAATTATTATTATTAGTAGTATTGTTATTATATTTTTTCATTATTATTTATTTATTTTTGTAAAATCATCCCAAAACAGTCCTGCACAGGACTTGGCACCCTTATCATGTACAACAGACAGAACACTTGTCAGTGGGCTTACTGTTTGTTTCTTCAGACCGGTGTAACTGCACCGTCTGCTACCCTTGTAAATTATACCAAACAATTCATTAATGAAACGTCATTATTGAATTGTTTGGTATAATTTACTCCAAATACCTGGTGTTAAAACGTGGCAAACATATTTGTACTACATTAATTTGGCATCATGAATATTCCACCATTAAAATCAATGTTGAATCTTTCCACCAAATATCTATTGTAGAAGAGTTGTGCCATGATACTGCAAAAGGGGAGGGAGTACAAAAATAGTATTGCAACAAAATAAGTAAAATAAATAAGTTAGTAAAGTCCTTACTTTGTTGAGACCAAGCAACCTTTTTTTCATTTCTTGTTTTTTAAGATGAATGTGACTCCTTTGTCTTGTTCAAAGTGTAACATCAGGGCCTCTGATCAGCCTGAAAGCAGAACATCTCTTCAGAACAAGAGTGGAGAAATCAAAGCTGCAGTCAAGCATGAAGATGAAATATTACCAATGGTAAGTAAGCACATCAGTACGGTGTTTGGTCTAGTTCAAATTTTCATGTGGTGCATGTACTGCTAGGGATGAGTTTAGGTATCAACATAATGGTCTGCTAAACCCTTAAGCATTCAAATGGGATTTTTACATTACTAAAATGAAGTAAGAACAAAAATCTATTTTTTTAAACATGTAAACATATTGTGATGTTCCATAGACAAAGATTACTTCCTGTCCTGGACTAAATTGAATTTTGTGTGAGAACAGCACCATGACAAGCAAAAATAATGCTCAATGCTATAAAAATCCCATTGACTTACCAATTTATGACTTTCACCAGCAGCTGTGGCATTCCTATGATGTAGCTGGCCATCAGGTCTGGAGACCATGTGATGATTAGCCAAAGACCTTGTGGGCAAAGGATGTAAATCTGGGGCCATGGAGACAGGCAAGTACTGTTTAATCAGTCTGTGAAGTCAGCTGCTGCATTCTTTTAATAAACAATGGTTATGGTGTTTCCTCATTTCCCCCAGTAGTTTTTTTTGCCTTTTGTGTGTATTAAAACAATCTTACAAAAATTGTAGATAGAATAAAATGTGCACACCAAAATGTATGCTTGTACAATTAACTTGAAATGAATAATTACAGGAAAAACAAAACAAATTATTAATTATTATTTATATTACATTAATTAATCTAATATACAAACATAAGCACAAGAAAAAATAAAAAGATAAACTAAAGGTAGACTAAAATAATGGGCTTATTTCCTGCAATTGCACTACTCATTTAATGTAATCCTATAAAAGTGCATAAAACATTACAAATAACACTTTAACATCAAAACGCACCTATAATAGCAGCACAGGGCACAATCAGTATACACACACGCTGCAGCAGGGTTTATCTCTGTCTCCTGCAAGTCACACAATATGCAAATGAGGAGATACATCATTAGATTTATCTAAAGTTATGACCGTTTTTGGCGAAAAAGTACAAAGGCAAGACTCATCAATACATTAATACAGGTCTGTTGCTTTGTTTACATGCAGTTTCAGACAGAATAAATGACTCTCAAAGTGCTAGCTAAACAGGTAAACAGAGAGCATTGCAAAACATGTCTTACCTGCACAATAACTATTGCACCAAATATATAAAATATATTCTCAATATCATAGTTTTGCCAGGAGTTTGGACCGACGTCACTCATGCATCTCTAGTGTGTTTCACTAATTAAGCCCCCCATGCTACAACAGGTGAACCGGACCCTCAAAAACTCTCAACAATTCATAACCAATATAAAACAATGCACAAAAATTTAAACTTTATAATAGAGGAATATTTACATGCAGGTTTTGAGAAAGCTCACCAAATATATAAAATAAAAAAATAAAATAAAAAAATATACAAAACATTGTAGGGAGGCTACATACTCCCCCCTGAACTTCTCAAATCCGCTCCAGTATAGGGTAGTAGCTGGCCTCTGACATAGCTTGTTAGTATTCTCAAACATACATCTTAACATGCAACATAAATGTTTCCCTCCTAGAAGGGAAGGTGACACAAAGGAGTTGGCCAGACCTTTCTAATGTCCTCTTGCTTAAGAAAGTGCTTTATACACAATCTCACATGGATGATTAAATAACTGTTACCCAAACTCTAAGCTTACTCAAAAAAAATGCACACTTGTGGTGAACTTGGAATTGTCCCAATGACATCACAATCAAGTGTTACTTACATAAATATAGCTTTAGCAAGCCCTGTGAATATTTTGTCTGCCTGTGTATTTCTCAGTGTCATGTTCTGCATCAATCTGTTAACTGGCCTTACAACCCTGCCTACTCTTGTTCTGATGTGGCCCAAGTCACTCGGAAGTAATCTGTCAGGTTTTAAGGCTAGTTCAGTAGTTTCTCTTCTGGCTGCTTGAGTCTTTGGACGACTGTCGCCTGGCTTTTATTGTTCTCCGATTCTCTTTGTCTTTGCGTCACTGCCACTTGCTTCACTGTTACTTGCTTCACTGATGCTTTCTTTACTGCTGCTGTCCATTTCTGTCTCAGTGTGGAGATCTGATACAACGGCAGCACTCTCTCTGCCATGAACATCTGGTCCGCTTTTAACACTGACGCTGTTGCTTGTCTGTGGCTCTTGAAGAGCTGATTCAGGATTATCAAGGGACAGTTGAGGGGGTTCAAGGAGTGCATCTTCTGTCTGAGCCTTCAAGAGAAGCAGACTCTGCTACCCAGCTGGCAGTGCGATATGACCGGTCAAACACACACTCAGTTAACAGGAGGCTCCCATCTACCTCACCGTGTTCTTGACTTATCTCAGAGCCACTGTCAAAAGATGACTCAGCTTCATGTTCTACCTTCACTGGCAAGAAGTTGGCTTGCAAAAGCATGTTTCTGTGGACAATTCTCTCTTGACCAGTGGTGTGGTTTCTTATGCAGTAAGTGTGACACTTTGAGTCTTTGGAGACAACCGTGTAGAGTGTAGACTCCCACCTGTCAGCCAGCTTCCTGTGTCCATGCCACCCTTGTTTGCCAAGAGAACCTGATCCCCTTCTTCAATATCTGTGCCCTTGACTCCCTTGTTGTACAGATCTACCGGTCACTGCTGACTGGAATTCACATTGACCTGGGCCAACATGACGGCTTCCTTGAGGTCATCTCTCATCCTCTTGACATAACTGTTATAGTCTGTGATGTCATTGTCTCTCTCCACATTGTGGAAAATAACATCCACTGGCAGTCTGGGGATGCGGCCATACATCAGATAAAAGGGGGCATAGCCAGTCGACTCATGAGGTCAGTGTTTGCAGCATCTGCGGCCATCTTTGCTTGTCCCTAGGGGGTAAGGCCCTGATCATATTCCCTAAGGTTCTGCTGAACCTCTTAGTGTGGCCAGTCCCCATAGGATGGTAGGGGGTCGTTCTTGACTTTTTCACACCGGCAATCTGCAACAGCTCCTGAATCAACTGGCTGTCGAAATTTGCACCTTGGTCGGAATGAATTCTTTACGGGAATCCATAGACACAAAAGTACTTGTCCCATGGCTGACGTGCGACTTGTTTCACTGTCTGGTCAGAGCATTTGAAGGTATGGGCCATTTTAGTGAAGTGGTCCGTTGCCACTAACACATCCACACTCCTTCCCTTGAAATCTTCTGTGGACCAGAAATCCAGGCAGACTAACTCTAAGGGGCTTGTGGTCTTGATACATTACATTACATTACATTACATTACGGGCATTTGTTAGACGCTCTTATCCAGAGTGACTTACAAGGCAAAGTGCATAAGAACAGTACAAAAAGTGCAAAGATAACCCTAGAGAGGGGTAAAGTCCCAAGTGCCAAGGTGATCGAATAGATCAGGACTCCCCTACAGACTACAGACAAGTAAACAGCCTAGTTTAAAAAACAATCACAGATTAAAAGCAAATAGAAGTGGACACATTTCAAAGAGCAAGGGAGGGGAAGGGAGAGGTGCAGCCTGAAGAGGTGAGTCTTCAGTCTGGGCTTGAAGGTGGCCAGTGTCTCTGCTGTTCTGACCTCCACGGGAAGATCATTCCACCACCGGGGGGCCAGAAGAGACAGCAGACGTGACCTGGAAATTCAGGAGCAGAGAGGGGGCTGCCTCAGGCTACCAGAGGTGGCAGAACAGAGGGGTCTGGCAGGGGTGTAGGGTCTGACAATCTTATGGAGGTAAGCTGGAGCTGTCCCCTTAACAGCCTGGTATGCTAGCACCAAAGTTTTAAATTTGATGCGAGTGATAACAGGCAGCCAAAGGAGGGCAGTGAGCAAGGGGGTCACATGAGAGTCTCTAGGGAGGTTGTAGATTAGACGGGCTGCAGCATTCTGGATGAGCTGCAGGGGTCTGATGGCGGACGCCAGAAGACCTGCAAGAAGGGAGTTGCAGTAGTCAAAGTGGGACAGAACCATTGCTTGGACCAGAAGCTGAGTAGAGTAGGTGGTGAGAAAGGGGTGGATTCCTCGGATCTTATACAGGAAGAACTTGCAAGCCCGACTCACCACCACGATGTTCTCGGAGTGTGACAGCCTGTTGTCGATCACCACTCCAAGGTTCTTCGCACAGGACGAAGACGAAATCAGGGCATCACCAAGCGAGATGGAGAAGTCCAAGAAGGGAGAGGAAGGAGCAGGAAAGAAGAGCAGCTCGGTCTTGCCTGGGTTGAGCTTAAGATGGTTTTTAGCCATCCAGCTCTGGACATCCCTCAGGCAAGCCAAGACGCGAGCAGAAACCTGTGTGTCTGACGGAGGGAAGGAGAGGTAAAGTTGAGTATTGTCAGCATAGCAGTGGTAAGATAGACCATGAGCAGAGATTACAGAGCCAAGAGAGTGAGTATAGAGGGAGGAAGGGAGCAAGGGTGGGTGGAGGTGGTGTTGAATGATCTGCGGATGTCAGTGATCTTCTCATCTAAGAAAACTGCGAAGTCGTCCGCAGAGAAGGAGGACTGTGGTGGAGGAGGAGGGGTGCTGAGGAGAGAAGAGAAAATAGAGAACAGTTGATGGGGGTTAAAAGTAGAATGCTGTATTCTGGTTTGGTAGTAACTGGCTTTGGCAGAGGTAACCGAAGAGGAAAACGCTGCTAGGAGAGACTCGCTGCCCGTAGTCTGGCCCTGTTGGCACGGAGGACCTCAGATATCCACAGACTGGGAGGAGATGAGCATGCTGGTTTGGAAACAAAAGGACAGAGACTGTCAAGTGCTGAAGAGAGAGAGGAAAGCAGAGTAGAAGTTGCAGAGTCAGTGGGAAGATTGGAGAAGGAGTCAAGGGGCTGAGGGGAAGCAGTGACTCTGGAGGCAAGAGAAGAGGGTGAAACAGAGAGGATGTTATGGCGTACCGTAACACAGGGGGAGGGTGGAGGGGAGGCAGGATGGGAAGTAAGAGGGAGGGAGAAGGAAATGAGGTGGTGGTCTGACTGATGTAGAGGGGCCACCATGAGGTCCAAGGATGAGCAGTTCCTCAGGATGACGAGGTCAAGAACATTGCCGCACTCGTGGGTCGGAGGAGAGTGCAGCAGGGAGAGATCGAAGGAGTGCCGTAACGGAAGGAAGGCGGCAGACTGGGAGGCTTCCAGGTGGACGTTGCAGTCTCCCAATGTACTTTCAAGCTGGGCTCTTTCCTCAGGCTCCAGGGTCTTACTGACAACACAGCACTTGCAAGTCTTCACGTACTCTCTGACATCACATTCCATGTCGGCCCAGAAGAATCTCTGCTGTACCAGGTAAGGTTCTGCTCTGACCTTGATGGCCAGCATCATTATGGACACCGCGCAGAACATTGCTCACCAAGGAGGAGGGTACTGTGTACTGATGCCATTTCTTTCCTGTCAGTATGTCCTTACACACCCAGCAGAGGATGCCATCAAGCATTTTCAGCCTCTGCCATTGTTTCAAAGTTTTAAGCACCCTTAACGACAGTCCAGCTCTCTCTCTCCTTGAAGGCTGCCTCCCACGGGTGACAAACTGGATGACCTGAGACAGTGTGGCATCATTTCTCTGTTTATCCTGGAGCTCCTGAAGTGAGAAGACAGGCAGGATGCTTTGGCCTGGTGGAACAAGTTGCTCTAAATCTTGCGCAAGCCCAGTCGACCACCCTTTGCGTGGAACCTTGATCCCACTCAACATGACCTGCTAAGACTGCAGACTCTTCGCCACTGGTCAGAGGGCAACACTCCAAATTCTCTGGTGAAAGTGAGTATTCAGCTCTCTGGTGGCACCAGCTCTGAACACCTCTTGAACAATACCCTCTTGAACTTGCTGAGATTCCTCCAAAAGCTCTTCATACGGCTCCTTTATGAGCCTCTGGCAGACACGGGTTGGAATGAATAGCCACCTGCTCAAGGCATCAGCAACAGTGTTCTTACTACCAGGTATGTACTTGATGCTGAAGTTATACGGTGATAACTTGGCTACCCATCTTTGACACACCATTTTCGTCCACAATATGGCCCAAGAACTTCACAGTCTTCCTCAATAGGTGACATTTTTTGGGGGCCAACTTTCATCCATGAACACGGAGCCTGTTGAAAACTGTCTAGAGGAAGCCACATATAGCCATTTTCTGATATACCCATCGATACGATCTTAACGTTAGACACAGCAATAGCTAGCCTCAATGCCTAGCCAGAAGCATTTTACTACCAAAAGAAAGCCAACAGATGCATTTACTGTATCACCTTTCACTATGAAATATATTGCAAACTGGTTGACTATATATCACTAGCGATACAGACAAAAACAGAAGGAATAGCTTGTGCTGTGCACTGTACAGTGCCGTTTAAGGTCAGGCCACAGCATCGTATTTAAGTCCGGACTTTGACTAGGCCACTCCAAAACCTTCATTTTGTTTTTTTTAGCCATTCAGAGGTGGACTTGCTGGCATGCTTTGGATCATTATCCTGCTGCAGAACCTAAGTGTGCTTGAGCTTAAGGTCACAAATTGATGGCCGGACATTCTCCTTTAGGATTTCCGGGTAGAGAGCAGAATTCATGGTTCCATCAATTACGGCAAGTTGTTGAGGTCCTGAAGCAGCAAAGCAGCCCCAGACCATCACACTACCACCACCATGTTTGACTGTTGGTATGATGTTCTTTTTCTGAAATGCTGTGTTAGGTTTATGCCAGATGTAACAGGATGCACACCTTCCAAAAAGTTCCACTTTTGTCTCATCAGTCCACAGAATATTTTCCCAAAAGTCTTGGGGACCAGGAAGATGTTTTCTGGCAAATGTGAGATGGGCCTTTGTGTTCTTTTTGGTCAGCAGTGGTTTTCGCCTTGGAACTCCCCCATGAATGCCATTTTTGCCCAGTCTCTTTCTTACTGTTGAATCATGAACACTGCCCTTAACTGAGGCAAGTGAGGCCTGCAGTGCTTTAGATGTTGTTCTGGGTTCTTTTGGGACCTCCTGGATGAGTCATAGATGTGCTCTTGGAGTATATTTGGTAGGCCGGCCACTCCTGGGAAGGTTCACCACTGTCCCATGTTTTCTCCATTTGTGGATAATGGCTCTCATTGTGGTTCACTTGAGTCCCAAAGCCTGAGAAATGGCTTTTTAACCCTTTCCAGACTGATAGATGTCAATGACTTTGTTTCTCATCTGTTCTTGAATTTCTTTAGATTGGGGCATGATGTGTTGCTTTTTGAGATATTTTAGCCTACTTCATGTTGTCATACAGGTTCTATTTAAATGATTTCTTGATTTTACAGGTCTGGCAGTAATCAGGCCTGGGTGGGGCTAGTGAAATTGAACTCCGCTTTCCACAAAATGTGGTTAATCAGTTAATTCATGATTTAAAAAGGGGGGACAATTACTTTTTCACATAGGGCCAGGTTGGTTTGGAAAGCTTTTTTCCCTTAATAAATGAAATACTCATTTAAAAGCTGCATTTTGTATTTACTCAGGTTATCTTTGTCTGATATTAAAGTTTGTGTGATGATCTGAAACATTTAAGTGTGACCAAAAAGCAAAAACAGAAGAAATCTGTAAGGGGGCAAATACTTTTTCACAGCACTGTATGTCTCACCCCTTTTTCATCGTTATTGGACAGCTGAGTACAAAGTGACAGTGATGAGCTTACCGTATTTTCGAAGTTGAACATTCAACTCTTAGCAACCGAAAAAAAAACACTTGCTGCTGTACGCTCAGTGCTGAAAATATGCTCAGCTCCAGATATGCTCCTGGTGTATTTTATAGGCGTGCAAAAATACTATAAAAGGCGCAAAAATATGCCGGTCGAAGAAAAATCAACTTTGGTGGACACAGCCTTTTTCGACCGTTTTGCAACACCGGCTCATAGCTATGTTTTACTATCTTGAAGTGATCTGCGCGGCCAACTGGGAAGATTTAGCCCACCAGAAAATATAAAAAGAGGTAAATCAAATGAATTAGCTGACACGGTGCATCATTCTGATGCAGGTGATTTGGTAGCCACAAGTGGTTCAGCTGCAGAGACACAGTGAATGTGTGCTAGTTGTAAAGCTGTCATGATTGGGCAGTAAGTTGTAATATACTGTTGGGGTGGTAAGCAGGCCTATTGTTTTTGGATATTTGGGGAGTTTTTTTTTTTTTTTTTTTTTTGGTTAAGTGGTCCTTGGTCAGAAAAAGTTTGAGAAACACTGCTATAGGGTATTATGTATAATTTTGCATTCCATATTGTTAGAAAAATAGAAATGTGAAGAGGTCAAGATTAATGTTATGTCAGCTTTAGCAATTTCAGAGAAAGACAATATTTACAATGGTGTGTTCAAATAAGAACCAAAACACATCCTTCAGTTCAGGTACACAAAAGCACTAAGAAAATAGAAAGCATTTAATTGCAGATACAGTTCATGGATAGAATGTCTTTTCCATTATTTGAAAATACACAAAATGTTAATATTCCAACCTCAGCCAACAAACTCTTACAGTACAGTGACATAACAGCTCTGCAACACAGGAAGGACATTAAAGACAAGTTAAACATTACTAAGAAGAGACAGTCTTGCAATCGACAGGCTGTTTGATCTTCATTTTACAGCCAGCTATGACTAATACTCATATTCGTGCAATATTTATTACAGTAACAGTGTTTAGAGATGGCTGGTGTTTTACACAGAAAATGACCAGTTTTGCACAGATTTGCATGTACTGCTGCCGACATCAGTGTACGCGTACACACTTAATGCATAAACATGCTTTTGGGTATATGTAAAGGAGGTGAAAGTCTAAGGCCCCTTGCATACACTGCAATGGGTAGACTCAGGGCTAGCCGTCACAGCCAGTACCCATTCGGTTGAGCACTGCCTGGATTTGAATTAATCTATTCAAGACCACACAGGGACAACTTTCATGCTTAAAGTAAAGTAAGCTCATTGGTAAACCAAACAGGCTTTAAAAATGCATGCAATGAATGCATGTCTTCAATAAAAAAAACCATCATGATACACAACATGAACAGGGGGATCAAACATAAAAGTAACGCACTGTGTCCTTTGCGAGGACCATCTACATACTCCGTATTAGACTCAGTACTAAGCAACCTGATGTGTCAGATTAAAAAAACACCTAGGCCATGGAGTGTGGTTATCATTGTGTCTCAATTTACAGTATTTAATTTATAAAGTACCAGAAACAGAAAGAAAATAGTCTGTCTACAGAGTATGAAGAGCCTTAACCAAACTGTAGTGATGAACATTAAAACACAGTTCATCTATATATCATGTTATCTGAGTAGTGTATACTGAAGCTCAAATCCTGCTTCAGTTCATGACTGAATCGTAATGTTGTTTAAAATCAACTTAGGTCCTGACCCTTATTACAGTGCACTGACGTCTATGGCATACATAAACACATTCACACTTTTACTATTTCTTCCCTTCAAATCTTAAATGCCTAATGATGAATATTGGCCCATCTCGTTACTACAGTATCCTCCATCAATTCAAAAGGGCATGTACCAGCATGCATCTAGAGAATGGGCATATGCACAACCAGGCTCTGCAGTTCCCCAGTACAGCAGTTATTGTGCTGGAGGATTGCACAGTTGACAAAGCCATCACAGACAGACTACAGGTAGACTAGCCACAGTGGGCAGCTGTGCACTGCCCTGCAGGACACCTGATGAGTCATAACAATCCCAAAAGAACTATAGCCCTGACATCTGATTTTAATGTCCAAGATTACTGAGGGCCACACACACACACACACACACACACACCTTCACAAGCTCACTTATACCATCTTACACGTTTTCATATATGCAATTACCACCAAGGCCACATGAACACTGCACAGCAAAGCGTTAAAGAGTATGTTCAACAGACTAACAAAATGTGATAACAACCACTAGCAATATATCTGAAACCAATATTCTGGAATACTTACAATCACAGCATATAGTCTGGCTATTTTGTCCATTTGTAAGAGCACACTGTGCTGCAGAATAACCCCCACCCCCCCCCCCCCCCCCGTCAACAAAATGTTATAAGAGGTTTTTCAGTAACTGAAGTACAGTTCAACAGATGTCTCTAAACATACAGAAACATGGGGGTGGCTCCAGTGCTGTCAGTACTGGAAGGAGATGACTGAGTTGACTTTGTAGACGTGGTAGGAACGGTTCCAGAATACTCTGGTGAAGTAGTTTATGTAGGGAGAGTAGTTCATCTTGATCTCATGACAGAATCGGCGGTACTTGGAGAAGGCGTACATCTCACCTTTTTCATATACCACCTGCGAGGGAATTAAGAGAGGAACACTCACACTTAACAGCACACACAGATGTATGGCCATGTTTTGACTGCATGGTGTGACTATTTTAGGCCATGCAACCTTGAGGGGCTCAACTACTTGGTGTCAAATGGCTTCCTTCAGAAAATGTCACAGTGTAACAGCACTGCTGATATGTACATTGTGAATATCTGTGCAATGTAGAATGTTGAAAGAAATCAATGACAAAAACAAAATGAATCAATGAAATGTGAAACAGCTGTGACTTCTACCTGCAAAGACAGGGTGATGTAACGAGGAAGTGCATCGTGGGAGAAAATGCCACCTTATTCACCAAGAGGACTGACTATTAATTTACATGGGTGACCTCACCGAGTCATTGAGCACAGGTTTGGTCCCTGCATCCAGCATTACATGAAATAAGCTCTTCATTTCTTCAATCCACTGAATGAAATCCCCCACCTCAGCTTGTGAAAGTGCTGTAAGACCATGTCTACATTACCGTCCTGATACATTTTCTCTACAGGCTCTGAACTCACATGGCCGTTGGAAACATCAAGGAGGTCTTTTATTCGGCAGCCATTAATGGCGCTCATTTCACTGCAGACCATCTCCTCAATGATCACGTAGCTGGCTTTGTACGATGTCAGGATCTTGTAGATGTCTTCTGCAGACCTCATTGCATAGACCTGGTAAATCTGTGTGGAAACAGGCAAGATTTGTGAGAGTATTTATGCAAATTTTCAAAGGATCACAAGCCACATTTTGTTTTGAGAGTCGGGTCCAATAAATTTTCTTTAGAGTTGCACAAATATTTTAATCAACCAATACAGTGGGACCTCGACATACAAATTTAATTTGTTCCAAGACCTGATTCGTAACCCAAAAAATTTGTAACTCAAAATAATTTTCCCCATTTAAAATAATGGAAAAAATTTGAATCCGTTCCGCCTTGATGACAATAACGCTATATATATCAAAATTTATGAATAAAAAGTCTCCTCCGATGCCTCAGGTTCCGATATCCCTGCTCTATCTTTCTCTAGATCACTGTAAATATTACGTGTTTTTTCAGAAATGATAGCCTCAGTAACACTCCTACACTACACATCTCCTGCAAGTTGCTTGTCCTTCACCCATATGAGAAGCATCCTCTCCATCTCATCATGGATATCAGTCCTTAATTTAGATATTATTGTAGTCCCTTTGGCAGGTGTTATCTTCTTAATGATTTCCTTTGTTTAAGGATAGTAGATATGGTCGATGCACTACGATTAAACTGCCGTGCTACATCAATCACTCGTACACCACATACGTATGTTTCTATTATTTCATGCTTAATTTCCATTGAAATAATCATTTTCTTCCTCTCACCTCCCTTCTTATCACTCACTTTCTTGGGACCCATGATTTTAGTCAAAAAAAGTTAAGGAAATTGCGGTATTAACACCAAAAAAAAAGCACAACTCAACGACAGACAGTACACGTACGAACGGATGCTGCTACAAACACGCGCAAGTGGCCTGAGAAGCAACAAGTACAAAGGATGCTGGGCTGTATGTGAAGCGGTGCGTACGGGCAAAAGAGGGTTTGTGCGCAGGTTGGCAGCCTGATTTGGCTCTGGCAGCCTGTGCGCGGACAATTCGAGAGGATTATTTGTGATTATCTCAAAATTCCCGTCGTACTTCAAAACAAAAATTCTGCGAAATTTCAAAACGTAACTCAAAACATATGAATGTTAGGGCAATCGTATCTCAAGGGTCCACTGTGTATTGAAAGACCAATAATATCAGCTGATAATGGCAACTTGGGGGGGATGGGGCTGTGTATATAGTTTATTTTGTGTATTTTTACAGGACATACCTTTCATTGGTACTGACATTGCCTTTTTGTGAATAAATGTAAAATTAATGTGTTAGGGTTTTAAGTGGTCGATAGTAGGTGCTCATTTGGTAGTGCCACTGCAATACATTTAATAAATCCGCTGATAACATTGGTTGACACCAATCACAGATCCTTTCTATTGGTATAGGTAACTCAATGGCTCAACTCATGCAAGTACTTATGTCATATGGTTGACTCCACCCATTCTGCCATCACTACTGAAATGTCACATAGGATAACAGGACAGTATACACCTCAGTCACCAAAGCCTCACGTTTTCACTCCTCCTTAACAGGTTGATGTCAGTATATATGGGAAGGCTGGTCACGGTCCAGCCAGAGCACAGCTTTACAGCTCCCATCAGCTGAGGGCTGCCTGCAAACACTGCTGTCCCCTGAGCCTGCCTTCTGAGAGAAAGACACAAACTAAGAACACCACATTTCTCCAAGAATGGGTACTCCATGTTTAACATGACAATATTAATGAAAATATGAAGACAGACAGAGGAGAGAAAGAGGGTGGGAAGAAGACAGAGACAGAAAGAAAGGAATAGTGAGAAACTGAGATGGCAGAACAATTTAGCATCTGTAACTGTGTCCTTCCAATATTTTACTGTGGATGAAGGGTCGCACAGGCTGGTGATCTGCTTACTTAATCCAATTCATCAGCTCTACGGTGTCTGGGTCATGGAACTCCTGCAGCTCTGATAGCTCAGCGATGACTCGTGGAAAGTACTGTAGGAAAGGGAAACACCAGGGCAATTGTCAGGAACACAGAACTCACACTGCTGTACCCTCTGCTTCCATAAATCATAATGTGAGAGGAGAGGAAGAGGGTCTGGATCTATTAAATGTATAATCATAGGGGAAAGATTAGATTACACTTATTCAAAAGTAACATCATAATAAATAACCCACCTCCCTCCATAAACTGAATCCAATGATTGTAGGAACTGCAGTGCTCAAAATAAGAGCCTGTTGAATCAAATTAAGAGCCAATAATTAGACAAGAGACAATATTTGTGACAAACTGAAACAAAATTTATTCATAACTGGCAAAATGTATTCATAAAACTGGATTTTATGCAGCAATATATTGTAACCAGGGTGGTTATGTGGCCTGTTGCCTAAAACTGTGGTTGCTTTTCTTTCTGACCTCTGACCATTCAGAGGTCTCTTACCAGAACCACAGGATGGACCGATTTGAACTTTAGCCACTTGAACACAGTCATCCACAGCTCTGGAGAACACACCCCAAACGCTGTGAACATGCAGACGTAGGGCGTCCATAGATACTTCAACCTGCAGACATGGATGTGGAGAAGGGGTAGGCTTAAATATAGAGACATACATTTTATTTATATGTATAATATAGATGTCAGGAGTGCCTACTTTCTGAAAATTAAAAAAAAAATATTCCATGTTGAAAAGCCATCTCACTCAGGATGGCTTTTCCTGGGAAAGATGATGAAAGAAGTCATAGTGATTCCACTTGCCAAACCATTTTAGACCAATGAGATACTACTCAGCCAAACATATTTTGAGCTGGACATTCATTGATATGTAATTTAGTAGATTACAATTCCAGGTAATTTTTTCTTAACATACCCCTCAAAAACCATTGCCAGCATCCCAAAAAGCAGGGTGTGAAACACATGGTAGATGACTTCCGGCTTCTCTCCTATTCGTCCATCCTCCAGCCTGATGTTGGATTTCAATGGTTCTCCACTGTTAATTTAATTGCCAGGAACGCAAACATTCACAATACAGCACAGCCACAGAAAAAATGGTCAGAGTTCCTGCAGCATCAGAATTTTAAAGTACATTTGAATAAAAAAAAACAAATTGGCCCATATTTGCTCATCGAGTGGCACAATGTAGGGCCCCTGACCTTAGCCTCCGGTAGATGGCTTGCAGTGTGGACAGCAGGCACACTAAGAGTACCAGCACATAGAACGGGAGTACGGAGGCCTGGGTCAGACGCAGGAAGAAGTCCTGACTGGGAGAGTGAAAGCCCTCTTGGCACAGCAGCAGGTTGGTCACAAAGTCACTGAGAGGGAAAGCACAGCACACCTCACATGAGTTTGTCTCTTTGGACAGTCCTGATATATCATGCTCTCTGCTACACTTTAACCCCACAACGCATGAATGTCTCAATTTACACTTTCAGAATCATATGACAAGGACAAGTTCAATCTTTTGAGATGAATTTGAAAACATGAAGTGAATCCTTTTGGGACTCACGTTGTTGTGTTCAATCCAAACTTTACTTCAAGGAATTTTAACATGTGGTCACTTTCATCAACTGGAATTAATTTCTGAAAAAGTAAAAAAAAAAAAAAAAAAAAAAACAGCAGGAAATTAAAACAGCAAGTGTAATGGAACCTTTATAATATGAAATGCATTACTTCATTCTTTATAATTATAGAGCAAGTAGAACATTTTCTGCTTGTTATTTTTTGTAATTATACATGATATCGGAGAAAGAGAATTAACAATGTGTGTCTGCTCAAAGAACCCTGCAGTGAAGGCACGAGTCGGCTTTTTAAAGGCCTGCAGGTCTCACCTTGACTATATAGCTAAAGGTGATCCCAAGAGTGAAGACTAGGTAGAAATGCAGTAGGATCTTCATCAGCCTTGCTCCCAGGGAGCCTATCTTCATGTTATGCTGAAAAACAGAGAGCGTGGACATTTTAGCTCATTGTTGTTCTTGTAGCTGTGGTTTGTCATTAGTGGCTTGGAGCCTGTAGGATGGGTGTTGCCTCTACCTGCAGGTACCTGGCGATCGCAGAGCCTGCAAGAAGACTGAGCAGGGGGGAGCTGAGCAGGCTGGAGTTCTGGAACTGCAACACATATGCCAAGACTACCGAGCACAGGTACACCTTGTAAATGTCTGCCACCTGAGAACATGAGAGGAAGGTCAAGGGCTTTGAACATCTGTGCAGTCAATATGTTTTGTCATGAGCAGTTCTCTACCCAAAGACCCCTGAGGAAAACAACTGCACAATGCATACAGATAAATCTTTGTTCGATTTTATACCTTGCGAGGCTGCACAAGGTCAAAGCAGTCGATGAGAAAGACAGCCAGGCCTTGGACAAAGAGCACATAGTGACTGTGCTCCCAGATCAGGATGAAGGTGAAGGTGGATGCACCCATCAGGACATAGCAGAACATCTGAAACGTAAGGACACCTTTTCCATGGGTACACATACAAATAAACTATTAACTGGCAGGATTTGGCTCTGTTGAAATCTGACCTCTGTAGCAGAGCTACTGCTGTTCCTGAGGAATCCTGTTAAAGCCACCACCTGGCAGGAGAAGTATGGCAGAGCCCAATTGTCTCTCAGTGGAATAGCATAGTCCACTTTGGTTGTGTCTGGCCTGGAGAAACAGAGAATGCAAAAACATTCTACTTTCTGGTGAAACAAAGAAACTTTGTATGAAAAACACATCAGATCCCATTCAAAGCCTATCTACCCACTATATGATGATGGTGAAGTCACAATGGGTCTCTCAGTCTCACCTGTTGATGATGTACCATGCCACAGCTAGCATTCCCGCCACCCAGGTGCCACTCATCAACCAGCTGGACACAAAGAGCGCTGTCACATACACGGCCTGGAGGCCAAACACCACACCAATGTAGAAGTATACTGGCTCAATCACATCCTGCAAAATGGGTAAAAAAGCCAGCGTCACACAGCAGCAAATTTTGTGGAGTAGAAGGTTAAAACACACTACAAACAGTCCTTGCCTGTGACTGACTGCTGTCCTGTACAAGGGATATTCCTGAATGGGAGAAATTGCCATTGTGCTCCCATGACAAGGTCAATATAAGCATCATGCCAACTGTAGCTGGTGTAACTGGCTATATTCTTACGCACTGAGTTATAGGGCTGTACAATTAATCAAATTTTATTTTCAATTATGATTTTGGCTTCCAGTGACTATGAAAATAAGATAATCTAGATGATTACTGTGCCGCATACTGTTTCGCAGTGATGCTCTCATTTTGCCTTGTGTTATAAATCCAGCGCACCCCTTTCCTTTACAGCAGGGCGTTTTTGTGGTACATCAAATACATGTGAATCATTCAATCTGTTTTCTGTTAAATTGGAACGTTGCACAAATGTGTATCATTTGTGACCTGTGTGGTGGTTGACTGCTTGAAATTGCAGTTGCAATGTGACTGGTTGTGCGCGCTTGAGTTTATCCTGTAGGGGGAGTGCATGGTTTGTGTCAGTCATTACATCTCTTGTCTGGCCAACAAGTTGTCTCCAGTCTCGTCTTTTTCCCCCTTCAGGTTTATTCTACTTTCATCATATTGTAAATAGCTAAGGTAAAACTGTGGAAATTTTTTTAATTGTACGTTTTAAGGTGAAATCACATCGGCCAAACTATCAGCTAGCTAAAAGTTATGATGGTTAACAAATACAATTGTTTTAAAGAAATATATTAATGTGTTAATGCACATTGTAATTACTGTTAATGTATTCATGGTGAAAACATATGGCTGTTAACTCTAACAAGAGAAGTGATCATTTGTCTTTACAGTCAAAAGTATGGTGTCTTACTAGAATATGTTAAACCACATGAGTTATATCTATCATGATGTTTCCAAAGTCAATGAGTACTCATGTTAAATAATCGTGATCTCAGTATCGACCAAAATAATCGTGATTATGATTTTTGTCAAAATCATGTAGCCCTTCTGAGTTATGGTTCCAACTGGCATGGCTCTCCCTGTCTCAACATGCAAGAGCATCTACACATCACAAAAGGTTTGAAGCAATGCTAGCCTGCGTAACCCAGGCCTGCTCAGACAGAGACAATCATGCCCAATGGAGTGATCTCTGAAAGCGAGAGGTGACTGACCTGGCTCCCTGTAACTCTGTACAAGAAGCTGGTGACAATCTCTGGGTACAGGAACAGCTGCTCCACAGCATTGATGGTCTGAGTGGAGACCGTTCTGTTATCATGCATCAGCTCGTGCATCCCTGACGCACAGAAACAAACACTACAATCAAATCCAAGGTCTGCCTCTGGTGCAATAAAAACAGGTGTGCAATATAAGTTTTTTGTCATGTGCTGATCAATGTGCAGAAACTCAGCTTCAATACCTCTCTCAAATGATGGGACACTCAACATGTGCTTATAGTAATAGTAGTAGAGGCCACTGCCACCCAAAAAAGTGATTTCCCGCTCCAGCTCCTGAAGAAACACAAACAGTTTCAAAACTTGAGATTCTCCTTCTCCACCCTGTCCCAAGGTAGCATTATAATATGCTCAAACTGGTCTTTCAACACTGGAATTTACATACATACATTAGTCCCATATTCCAATGTCTGATTATTTACAGCCAAAATAACATTTTCTTCTTACATCCAGGAGACACTAGGCCAAACTGGATTCAAGGTTCACCTACAGGTGGTGTAAACAGGATAGATATAGGGACATGCTAACCTTAGTGTATATGCTCTATTTCCTTCCAAACCAGTTCACAAAAAAAACTCACTTGTCTGCTGGAGAACCAGAACTTTCTCTCATGGTAGGCAGAAAGGTACACAGCATACATCATTCCACATGTCACTGCTGCTATGCAACCAAAACAAAGCTTTGCCAACCTCTGGAGCAGGACAGCTGCAGACAGTATCGAGATGTGAGCACTGGTGACAGCAGTTTTTTAGCTCATAAAAATAAACATAACACATCATTTAATTCTATAGTACCGCCCAGTAGGTGTGTGGAGGGACTGATAACTACTTAGCCTTATTAGTTCCTGTGCATATAAGGTAGATGACTGATAAACTGAGGACATCATTGATTTGCGGGGTGCACTGTTTTTTCATTACTGAATCAACTACAAAGTGATGCCACCCCACTATATTTTCACATTAATTTCTTTGCCTACAAACAGAAGCAGTCCAGATGACATGAGATAAGTATGTAAACTCACATTTATCAGATTTATGGGTTTTTTTGAATGCAGAGTTCTTTGTGCAGTCTTCCAACTCCTTCTCCTTCACTGTCTCTCTATCAGCAGGTGGATCTGAATCCTCCTCACCTGCACAAGCCTGCTCCTTAGTGCTACTCTCTCCTGCTAAGAGGACAGCATGGGCCAGTATTATCATCAGTTCAATATTTACATTCTCTGCCAACTCAGACTGGATGAGAAACACCATAATCTCTCAGAATCATGTGATCATTTTTTTTTCACAATGCCTACCTTTTGATGCAATATAATATCAATTTTTAACGCAACATCTTGGCACTGTTGTTTTAACTTATAAGTTCTCATGCATGATCTTCCTCCTTGTTTATTACATAATTCATTTCAAGATGCTATTCATTTTTCTATCCTTAAAAGAATTATTACCTGCTCTTCTCAAAGCAACTTTTCATTCCTCACATAGGGTAACCTTAAGACAACAACCCTGTGTACAAGTGACCACATCACCATTATAAAAGGATAAAATATAAAACAAATACAGCCTATATGCTCTAGACTCCATTACTTAGTGTAGTTACTTGTGCTTTCATGATGACTGGCTTGAGGATGTGCACTACAATCTTGGTCGTCCTGCTCCTTTTCCTTCTGAATATTTGTCTCAGATTTTGCGCAAGTTTCTTCCTTCAAGTATCTCATTTCACCTAAGCAAGAGAGAACAGAAATCCACCTCACGCACAAAGCACTAGTAAGTAAAAACACAATATTAAGTCAACAAATATTAAGCTATAATCAAATTAAAAATAGTAATTCACGCCACTTCCCATCAAAAAAAAATGTATGCCAAGATGATTTATTGTTGCACAGAATTGTGGTATACAGCATTTATACTGGCAATTCAAATCTCAGGTCAAAACTCTGACAATGCCATTTAGCTGATCGTTTCCTCGTTGACGTGAACAATAAAAACGAACGGATGTTCTAGTTCATCAGTTGATTAGAGCTACAGCGCGGTAAAATTCAGAAGTGCTACATTAAACTGCTTCAACGGTCCCACAAACAGACATAATCCTAATGCAGCTGTGTCTGGTGATTCTTGTCATTGTTGATGACATTTTTACTACTTGAAAATGAAGTATATGTGATATCAAACCCGAGTTAATAGTTGAAATGTCACAATGTTTGCAGAAAAACCGCAATTACTGCAAATACAGGGTAATTTAATAAAGCTGAACAGTCCGATCAGTTTATGTATACATAGAAGATAGTATACATAAACTATCTGAGGCTAACATAGGCTATTACCTCGCCACTTTTTCATAAATACTAACCATAAATATATAAATACTTGTTTACGCTGTCATCGTTGAGAAGGAAGGAACACCCATGCAATCACTTTTTTTTTTTTTTTACACATTATTGCATCTTGGTTCAAAAGCTCACTAGTTAAATTGACAACAATATAAAAGCTAGAAAACAAATCTCCCAACGAGTTTTGAGTTTGCGTTTGAGAAGTTCTTCCATACCTCCCGTTGCTGACTTTATTTCCTTACCGTGGTTTAGTAAATTCATGGCAGCTCCATGTGTGAGCGCCACCTTACTAACAAGCTACAGTGGTGAACCAGACAGGAGAGGACCCCTTGGAAAATCCGTGCTACTTCCGTATAAATATTCTTTACTTAATTTAAAAATCCCTGTCTAGCTTACATTTAGCACGACTACTATAAGTGTAAGTTGTCTAACGTTACCTGTGTTCCGCCAGCAGCAATAAGAAAAGTATTTCCGGGTCGCAGTTGTCAAAATAAAAGTCTTCTACAAACACGAAGAAATTGCACAAAAACGGTAAAATATCACATTCAAACATCAAATATTAGTGGTATTTTACAAAAAAATACTGCAACTGTCCTTCAAAACCCACAATTCCCAAGTGTGCACAAGCATAAGCCCATAGCCCTAGAACCTACAACATGACCGGTACAAAGTATGCACCCCTATGGACTTTGGCCTCAGAGTACTGGCGAGATAACCATGTCTGGGACGGCTTCACGGACGGTCTGTCTATGGTATCACCATCAGCAGATGCTGGATCCCCCGACCCACGACTGGGCCAGCTGTGTAACGACTTTGCGGGAATAAGCCTTACTAACAAGCCAGCAGAGGCTGCGACAGAGGCTGCGGCAGAGTCTGCAGCAAGGCCTGCAGGGGAGGATGAGGCAGACAGGTGCATCACAACACCTCTGATAAACATTATAAAGAGTATAACCGCCTACATTCTGGACCATGTCATTGAGACTGATTTGAAAGAGAAATGTGTGGGTTGTGCTGTGGATCACCCAAGCCAGATGTGCCACCCTTGCCTGTATGGCGCAGAGGTTTTCTACACAGCAAATCTGAAACAACGAAATTAACACTGTGGCTGTTAAAACTAAATTTGGATAAATCTAAATTTGGATGTGCATGTGGGACTCACTGAAAAAGTGTCAAACACTCTCCGTATAGCTGATGATATAACACTGTGAGAGATCATGTTTTAATACTGTAAGTGTCAAAACTGAACACTTTCATAGTGTTAACTATAGTGAGAGCAAAAATTTAAATCTACATGTGGTAAATTCCAACACTTGCAAAGTGTTGAATTTAAAATGATGATACTTAATATAATATGTAGTGTTAAATCCTACCACTTAAAAAGTGTTAGTTTGACTATTTTTGGAGTTACCATTTACTTGGCAGAATTGTTAAAGCTCTGCAATTCCATATCATTCATAATGTAATTGTAAGTGTTGATTCCAAATGACAAATTCAATGTCTTAGATTTTTTTTATTCTTGAACTTTCCAGTCCCATTCATAGTGGGGCACATGACAAAATGAAATTCACAATATACACACTCCAGTTACAACATAAACATTATGATCAGACCCATATGAGAATTGAGCATTAAAGGGTTTGTAAAAATGGAAGTTCTCACTTTCCAAAATTACTGTCTCTGTTGGAATTTTCTCCCCGACGACAAATGCATGCAAATGGTTGCAAAAGACAGTCTCGTGCTTTGCTAGGACAAAGAAAACGTGGCCTTTGTGCAATAAAATGGATAAAATCTTGCCATGGACTGGACTATCTGTGACATCAATATACACAAAAAGGCCCACTCTGTATTCCACTCCAAAACACCTCACCCAGTTAGTAAGGTTGACTGTGGCTTCTAAGTCAATGTTAAGGCTTTCAGAGATGTTGATACAGTTGTGTTGTGACCTGAGACTGTGGCATTAGACAGGGCCAGATTCAACTGGTTTCGTAGTTATGCTCTCTCAGTGATACGCAACAGCAAACTGGTGCCTCTTTGTCAGATTTACTGTGAGATTCTTGTAATTCTTCACACAGTTTTTAAAGAACTTATGTTTACCTTCAAACCTCATGCTCCAGACATGAAGTACAGGGACAATTTTACATATGCATCTCAGATAGTGAAACATAAAATTATGATTTGGTATTAAATTCTTGGTGGGATACAGCTTTTTGAAAAGGGCATTGTGCTCAATAATAAGGTGCTTTAAATAAACAGTCATACCATCTGCAAGAGAAGATGAAAATACAATATTCATAACATGTAATAACAATAGCAATAATTGCCAATGTTCATCACCTTCAACAACAAGGTCACCAAACATCAATGGGATGTTAGTGATTAGACACAACATTTGTGAGGCATTCAACCCAAGTGCATTTCCTGGCTGATCCAAATGAACTTTTGTTGGCCTGTTTCTTCTCTCAATATAACCATAACTGAATGCATAAATCCTGTTCAGAAGGCTCTCTTTTGAAATGAAGTTGTTTACAAGATATTCAGTCAGAAGTTTAACCTCATATTGGTCTACCCCTTCAGAATATCATGCATGATATCCACAGAAAAATTGTCAGAAACCTTGAAGTACAGCAAGGTTATGCTGTTTCTCTTAAGACCATAAATATGACTTACTGCTTGATCATCTAGTTGGGCATAATGCAGTAGATTCAGCTTGTGTGATCTCAGAATCAAAAAGAAATCATCCTCTGTAAAATTAGACTGTGATGAGGTTTTATCAATCAGGCAAAATCTACAAAAATAGTTTGCACTAAAAGACTCTTGGAAGCCAAGTGTACTGTGTACAAGCTAAATTGTCACCACAGATTTGTGCCAAAGTACCACATACAGGGGCCTCTGACAATGGAACATCAATGCCTACAGTCTCCAAAATTTTCAAGTCATCTAAAAATATTACCATTTAAAATATTATCAAACCCATAAGTGTTCACATCTTGAGAGTGAAACGAAGCAATGAGGTGAATGTTCATATGACTACAATTTAGTGGTGGAGGGATATTCCTTAAAACAAAATAAATAGCCCCAACTTTATTAATTCCGTGTCTGGAGCCAAGAGGATTGGCAGGCTCAAAATAATCATAATATAACTGAAGCTGTAGAGCATACTTACGTTTGGAAAATAAAGGATGACTTTTAAAATAATCTCCATCACAGAAATTGTCATACTTGTCACTTTGAGCCTGAAACTGCACATAGTTACACACATCTTTGTTTCTGAAAATGAACTGCAGTGTTTTCAATATGGGTACATAGATGAACTTGTTATTCATCGGTGTTTGCTCATAGACTCCGGTGTGTTTATTTCTAAGTGTATCATACCTTACATCCATCTTGACTACAGATAAGTATCAGCTTATTTCCCAGATACAACACATGACTCAATTTAAGATGTCGAATAAGCATTACACTTGTTCCTACCCCGCTGACAAATAAAACACAGATACATCTTGGAAACCCTGTCTTACAAGCTACTTACTGTCTGTTCAACAGCTTTGCTCTAACCTCCCTTACTCTTGGAGTTTCCACAGTTTTGCCAATGGCAATACTGTAGACAGTTGTTTGTTGGAAATCAAAAAAGTTGCAAAGAACATCATCAAACCTCAAACTGAATACAAAGTGACAAAAAAAGCACATCTATTGCTCCAAGGGGTATTGGCAGGGTATCAGATGACGGTCCATCACTATGTAGAAGCTCTGTGCATCAGCTTTGGAGGTGCCAATGGCCAGGAAGTAAGGCTGGTGTGGCCCATCAATCTCTCTGAGATGTTCTTCCAAGCTTCGACTTGCCTGTAAATCATAATAATAGGGTACCAAGTGCAAAATTTTTTGGACTTTGACACTCTGCTGTACAACATTTAGCTTTACATACAGTTCTATGCCAATTTTAATCAATTTGTATTATATATTTTTTCTATTCCCTTCTTACAACTCCCTGTTCATTATACATCAGGTCATATCAGTGACATCAAGGATTTTATGAATGTATTAAATAAATGAGAACATTTCCAGTAACTGAAAATACACAGCAGACCTACCAAGTGCTTTTCTTGACAGATCAACAGGAAGTAGGAGCTATACAAATTTAGAAGTGAGGTCAAATATCTTGGGATTTTACCAGTGACATGACTCCAGGGGACAGCGATTTCCATTATATTATTTATAATATTAAGTTAGTATTTTAGTTTTGTATGTGATGGTACTGTATGGTACTGTAGTTAAAATCTTCAGTGCATCATAACTGGGTGAAAATACCCCATATAAACTTTTGTTGATCAAAAATGAAACATAAGCCCAATTGCGCAATCTAATGATAATTAATTTAACGATAGTTTTGTTTTGCCTCCAAAGTTGCATGATATTAAGGTTTTAGTCGCACAGCAGACTTTTCACTACGTGAGCTGGCTGACGTAGAGCTTTCTAGGGTATTAATAGAGATCTATAAATTCAGGCAAAAAAGATCCTGCACAGTAGATGGCGATATTACAACCTAAACGCTTTAATACAAAATCGAAGAAGAAAGTGTCCGAAGCTTATTGGTAGCTGTGATAAAGGAAAGGAAGTAGACGTCCTCGTCAGCCGAAATTGTCTACACAAATCAGTAAGAGTAAAAGATTATATTGAAAGTGTATTTCATTCACTCTTAACCAGCTCCAGGTAAATAATGTTGTTCAAAAACATGGTTTAATTTGTTAAACTTTTGCACTTGACAACAGTTCGAGTTAACTAATGGCAGTGCCAATAAATTGGTTACAAACTAACGTGATGATAAAATCGGTCTTACAAAACGTTCTTGAACTGCTCTGAGCAGCTTTCTGAAAATGTTCCCGCAACTGATTGTAATGCAAGAGAAACATTGCCTCTGTTTATATTAAGGGTAATTAATCTGGTTGCACTTTGTGTTCTGACGTGGCTTTAGTTAGTTATTAAATCGTGATCTTTCGTACTTTGTTGTGGAAAGCAATAAATTCAGTTTGCTTCTCATCTCCTTTTGGGGTTGATAAAAGCTTAACTTCAACGTAACCGGAGTCTGGTTTCAAGCTCGATTTAGTACAGGGTAAAAACATCAGTTGGACCTTCGCTGACACGTTTTGCTTGTTTCTTGTGATAGCGGTATCCTGGTGTAGTGGTCAGAATGTCTTTCCTTCCAGCGTTGTTTAAATATGTGGACGAACACCAGGGGATCTATATCGAGGTGAGGAATCAAGGCATTTTTGGCACTTCAGATGTTTATAATTTTTAAGTCAGAAACCAATTTTATTATACACATTTTATACTTAGTCACTGAGTATGTGTAAATGCCACTGACCCCTTTCCCATGTCTGTCCTGCAGCGCTTGGCACAGTGGGTCGCTGTGCAGAGTGTTTCAGCCTGGCCAGAGAAACGTGGTGAGATAAAGAAGATGATGGAAATGGCTGCCAAGGATATTGAGAAACTGGGGGGTACAGTGGAGCTGGTGGAAATTGGAAAACAGAAGGTGAGGTTGCATTTCTGTAACGTTCCTTGCAGTTCTGTCAGTTATTTGACTACTTCTTGAAACTAGGAACATTAAAATCATTGTTACCAATAGACAACTATGTGACAGCCTGCCACTATATTAACGTTGACCTCCACATTTAATTTTTTTTTTGTGCAGTGTAAATGTGTAAAGTCTTACTTCATTGTAGAGCTGTGCACAGCATATTGATTTGCCCAGGCCATCCTTCCCATGCTCTCTGTCACATGGAGCTTTGTCAGAGGTGCACTATAGTCCATTGGGTTGAATTCCTGTAGCCAATTTAGTTATGTCAATAACCCTAAATTTCTACATTTACAGACAGAAAATTTAGACTTGAAGTTTCTCGTGGTTCATTTTCAGTTGACTCATATACCTGTCAACCTAAGTGTAATGGACGGGTTATGGAAAACCTGTAGAAGTTGGTGTCCCAACCATCACCAAAAAAGCTGCTGTCTCCTTATTTATACTAATACAGAATTTCGTTTTGTTCATGTAAGTGTGTGTCTCACAAGTAAAATTTGACACTTGACAGGCATGGTCTCATAGCAAATCTTGCCTATCTCTGATTCTGTTGCTATATCTGACATTTTACTGTAATGTTTGGCTGGTGTCAGTGTCAAGATTCCTTAAAGCACCACTATAAGAGTAAGTGAATTACTACAAATGTGTTACTTTTAATTTCATATACAAGCTGTTCGCTGGGTTTACAACATGCACTAGGGACTAAATCGCAGTCTTATTATCAGTTAAGAGCAACAAGGGAATTATTTCTGCAGTCAGGATGCTGATATGTGTTTCCTTGTAGATTGAGTGATTTGTTTGTGCTTCCTTCCTTTTAGCTTCCCAATGGAGAAGAAATCTCCCTGCCACCAATTGTCCTTGGACATTTGGGTTCTGATCCAGGCAAAAAGACTGTGTGTATCTATGGCCATCTAGATGTCCAGCCAGCCAGCACTGATGATGGGTGGGACACTGAGCCCTTCACCCTGGTGGAAAAAGATGGTGAGAACATGTATAACATAATATTTAAGATGCTAAGTAGATATACAAAGCCCATGCTCTTTTTGCACTCGTCATGGATTTGTTAGGTGAATTGAAGATATTGTTATTTTCAGTATTGCAAGCCCAAAATAAATCATCTAAATGACCCATAGATCTGTTATTTTTCAATGAATTAAAGGCTATTTCAGAATTTTAAGAAGTGGCCTGAAGCCCCATAGAAATTATTTGGAGCAGTGAATTGTATGTGATTACACAACACGTACATACATTTATACAAACACACACACACACACTTATCGGCCACTTTATTAGGTACACCTTGCTGTTACCGGATTGGACCCCTTTTGCCTTCAGAACTGCCTTAATTATTTGTGGCATAAATTCAACAAGGTGCTGAAAACATTCCACAGAAATTTTAGTTCATTGACATGATAGCATCACGCAGTTGCTGCAGATTTGTTGGCTGCACATCCGGGATGTGAATCTCCTGTTCCACCACATCCCAAAGGTGCTCTATTGGATTGAGACCTGGTGACTGTGGAGGCCATTTGAGTATAGTGAACTCATTGTCATGTTCATGAAACCAATTTGAGATGATTTGAGCTTTGTGACATGGCGTGTTATCCTGCTGGAAGTAGCCATCAGAAGATGGGTACACTGTGGTCATGAAGGGATGGACATGGTCAGCAACAATACTCAGGTAGGCTGTGGCGTTTAAACAATGCTCAGTTGGTACTAAGGGGCCCAAAGTGTGCCAAGAAAATATCCCTGTATACATATTATATATACACGACCACCACCAGCCTGAACCATTGATACAAGGCAGGATGGATCCATGCTTTCATGTTGTTTACGCCAAATTCTGACCTTACCATCCGAATGTCACAGCAGAAATTGACTCATCAGGAGTGGCACCTGGTGTGGTCTTCTGCTGTTGTAGCTCATCTGCTTCAAGGTTCGACATTCAGAAATGGTCTTCTGCATACCTTGGTTGTAACGAGTGATTATATGAGTTACTGCTGCCTTTCTATCATCTCGAACCAGTCTGGCCATTCTCCCCGACCTATAACATCAACAAGGCATTTTCGCCCAGAGAACTGCCGCTCACTGGATATTTTCTCTTTTTGAGACCATTCTCAGTGAACCCTAGAGATGGTTGTGCAAGAAAATCCCAGTAGATCAGCAGTTTCTGAAATACTCAGACCAGCCCGTCTGGCACCAACAACCATGCCACGTTCAAAGTCACTTAAATCACCTTTCTGATGCTCAGTTTGAACTTCAGCAGGTCGTCTTGACCATATATACATGCCTAAATGCATTGAGTTGCTGCTATGTGATAGGCTTATTAGATTTTTGCGTTAATGAACAGTTGAACAGGTGTACTTAATAAAGTGGCTGGTGAGTGTCTAAATATAACAAAGTCCAGTGGTATGTAGATATTTAGATTTACTGCTCATAGTTGTGTATATCTATGTTTGTGTTATGCAAGTCTGCTACAGTAAAGTCCAGAGTGCCATGGCATAACATTGGTTAAAAGATAAGGTCTTAATAATGCCTCTAAAGGAATGCTAGTAACTATAAATGAGAGATAAGGGAGCCATGTTACTGTTGCTGATGGAATGGAGAGTTTGGCACATCCCAGTCTTGTGACTATCAGCTGAGATAGTGATGATTTAGCAAAATTTTTACCACAGCTAGCTGTTTTATGATCCTTTTACTTCCTTATTTGAACAGTGTCATTGTAGTTCTGCATTCTACGTGTTGCCAGTTTGTATTTAATTAAATATTTATTTTGGTTTTTTTCATGGCAAAAGAAAAAAACAAATCAGTCAAATACAGATACTAATTTAGTCTGTTTTATTTGGAATATTTGATTTGTGTATTGAATTATTTGCAAATGAAGTGGCCTAAACTAGGGCTGGGCTATATATCAATATAATATATAGATAGTAGATAGTTTAATATAATAATATACTTTTCTACACAAAATACAAAAAATTGCCATATCATAATTTCAGATTAGGGTGTTAACTCGCAGTGTAATTTGTGTGTTTGTTTTACAAATCTACAGCATTTAACAGGCACAAGCTCTCTCACTTGCATGTGCTTTCTCTCTCACAAACTCTCTCACACACTCCACACCTCTTTGACCATCGTTTTCGTGTCAGGTGTCCTGATAGTTTAAAGTGGAAGAGGGCCACGAAGAGCAGGCTGCTAGAGCTGAAGAAGACCAAATTCTGAAAAAGAACAGTCACGTGTCTGTTGTATGGAAGTGGTTTGGATTCAGAAATACCTTCTTTGGGTAAAGCACATCTAGCTGATATTAGCAAAGATGCTAGCACGAAGACAGGATCAAGCCCTGTTCATCAAACTACAGCCAGGGCATGTCTGTCAACAAAGCGACAACAACTAAGCTAACCAATGCAATCGCTAAACAATTTACAGGCAAGCTGTTTACATTCACTTTGTAGCAGACATTACTTTGTAACTGTTCTTTATGTGGTTGTCTGCTAATTAAATCTGCAATTCATTGTGGATGTTTTGGGCAATGCAAAGCACTCCCTGAGACTTTTTTACTCGGCAAATTAAGAGATTCTAATTCTAATTCAGAAATCATTAAAACTAAGCTGAGACGTAATAATAAAAAAACAACAAAAAACTGATTCCTCTAATCAGTTTGTCATGCATTTCTTTATTCCAACACCACAGATTTTGTTAATCTGGTATTTGGTATTTGGTTAATCTCTCCCAAAAAATACAAGTAAATACTAGTATTTAAAACTTGTGATTAATCATGATTAATCACAGCCTATTATTGTGATTAACTCGATTAAATTTTTTAATCAATTGACAGCACAAATAAATACATCTTAAATTGAAATATTGTAATCCAAATATTTTGACCAGATACCTTTTGTAAATGATATTTCTAGTAATTTCATGAAATAAGATCATTATCTGGAGCTGTGGAAAATTGTGTTCAGCAGCAGTAGTCATATTTTTCGACTGAGCTCCTGCTTACTTTCAGATCCTATGTTTGAGATGTGATCTGTATAAAACATTTTCATTAGCCATGTTAGTTATCACACGGTTAGTCTGTACTGTGGACATAAACACGTGCTGGAGGACACATTTAAATGGAGGAAAACAGATTCTAACTGGCACAGAGAACAATAATTTCCTTCCATTACAAGCAAAAGTAAGATAAGAAATACTACCACACAGCCAGTTTTTGGGATAAATATTTAATGCAGGCACAATAAATGCAAATGTAGAAATAAGTTTAAAAAAAAAAAGTAAAAAGAACACCATTTGCATAAAACGATGCAAAATTATCAATGTTAATTTATTCAGAAACAAGCATACAAAAAGACAAAAAAAAATCCTCTCGGGCTGTGCAGTCTGCAGTAGCATAAATGTGATAATCAGCATCAGAATGTGTAAGTGTGGCTAACCCACAGCTGCAAGCTGGGACAAAGTGGAAGGCAAACTGGGTTGCCAGTGGGTATGTGGGTTGCATGCTGCTTGTGCATGTCCTGACTGAAGCAAAAACAGGCAGTCTGTGTTGGAAGAAATACAAACACAGTCTTAAAGATGGAGATAAGCTTTACCTTTTACTGCTATTCTGTAAAGCCAAAGGGAAAGGAAAGTTTGACTGTTACCTAACTACCTAGGAGTGGCTGAACTGAAAGCAAGCAAAATCTCACAATAGTATATGGCAATAAAACTTCCAAATCGGAATAGCACTTGTGCAGTGATTTTTCACTGCCAAGATCTTTTTTGCCTGCTCTCCTGATATGTTGTCTGTGAATTTTCAAGCACTCTATGGCATTTGTGCATTGATAACACACTTTCCACCCATACAGACTTTTCCATGTTTTTACCATGGATAGATATAATATGTGTAATATGTTTAATTAGGGGTGAGTAAAAAATTCCAAATATACGATTGTAGGCTCACATGTATTTATTTAGCAAAATATTCTTTATTTTACACGGTGTACTTCAAATAGAAAATGACTTAATGCTGATACCCAAGGTTTGTCCACTAGATAGCAGCCTTATTAACAGCTATGCAAATGCAATCAAATATTTTTTTCCTTCATGAGAAACAGGAGAGATGGCTGGCAGGATGGTAGGCTGGCAGGGTGAACGGGTATGTTTTGGTCATTTTTTGACTCTGAGCCATACAGCCACCATCTAATTACTTGGTATTGCTGTTTTAATATGTCGTTAAAAGTATTTTTGAACATGAATAACTTCAGATTGGAAAAAATACACATTCTGTTTTTCTCCAAAGCAATTATCAATGGTTTTAGAAACAGGCAAAGATGAGTTTGTTAAAACATTTCAGTCATAATTGGTATAGTTCTGTTTTGATAAGATAAATTTTTTTGTACACAAGAGTTGATTGAAAGTCATTGGTTGTTGTTTTGGACAGAACTGAGTCATAGATTTTTAAATATAAAGACTTCTAGAAAACACGTGACCCACTTTTGCCCAAATTGAATTGTTTTCTTTGCAACCAATTGATATGTTCACATAAAAATGCTAATGCATCATCTTTGAAATTGCTATGTACCATCTGGAAAAGTGATACAATGATAAGTGACTTTAGAGTCTATAAACATGTAGAGACAGTAACTCCAATAGAAGTCAAAGGAGACAACAGAACCAGGAAGTGTAATTTTTGCCACTGTTAGTGTTAGTAAATCACCAGAAGACATGATAAGTTGGTTCCAATGACAAAGCAGATCCAGTGCTTGCAGCAAAAACAAGGAGATTTATTTGCACAGCCAGCCGTGGGAACAACAGCATGGAAAAGTTGTTCAATTAATTAAAGGTTTGGTTCACATTTATACAGTTTTTCGTTACAGGGGTTTACAGGAGATAGCCACTCATGTTATTCTGAACAGAAGGGGATTTGCTGGATTGCTTGTGTAGAGTTGTACATAATTAACTAATGAAGTCATTGGTTGTATGGAGTTGTGCATAATGAAACAAAACCCTCCTCAAAGAAGCCATTGGTTCCCTAGAATTCAAACTCCTGAAGCTATGTTAACTTGCGTTGTAGGGAATTCCAGAGTCTCAGGACTGAAGGTGATAAGTGGATGTCATAAACTGCCTTTTGTCTCAGGCAACATGTGGCAGCATCACTTTGTATTGTAATACATATGCGAGTTCGACTAGATCAATCGCTGTGCCGTTTGTTTCTGGATCAAACAACATGCAGCTAAAAAGAACTGTCTCCCAACAGCCACCCACTGGGCATGCAGAGTTGTTTCCTGTGTCACATGTTAAAAGAAAAAGACAATGATGTGTCGAACAAGGTACTTGAAAGGTTCTTCCCCGTTGCTAACTGAGTTTTCCACTCCACAAAAAACGTATCCACATTTGGGGCAACAAATCTGAGAAAACGCTTAACCAACAACAACTGACAAATAGATTTTTATAGTAAATAAACAAGAATTTGCTTATTTTTCATGCAATTCATTATCTTACAAACTTACAAAGAGATTAATGCCGAGTTTTTGTTCTTGCATATGAAATTCTTGTTTAATATAAAATACATTATTTCGATATAGTCTGCATCACAAAATTGCTATATTTTGGCTAATGCCTATGTGAATATGATTTCAATAAAGACACTTAGGCTACCGAAGTGCAGTCTAGTATACTGCAGTATATTTCAACATTGTAAAGATAATTGTGAGACAGTTTATTTACAGTAATGTATGCTGTTAGGGAGTTAAAAGTATTCGATGTAGGTGATTGTTTGTTGTAAGGTTATTATTGGCTTTCTTTTAGCCTGGGATATAAAGGGTAAAAAGGGGCTTTTGCACACTCAGATTAAAGTTGGACAGCAGTTGCATAAAATTATTTTGTAATAGAGTCATAAACAAACAGTATTGACACGTTTCTGCACGCAACCTTCCTCAGTGCTGAAATGCGTCCTTGCTATTTGTTTGTTTCAGAGTCAATTGAAACAGTTTAATGGTAATGTTTTCCAACCTTTTCATCAATGATTTATCCTTTTTTTAGATCCAGGACTTTATCGTTTCTTTTAATATGAAGCCAGTCCATTTTTGTTTCCTTACACTTTTCCACAGTTACAATATAGGATTACATTGGTTGAAGCTGTATAGCAATAAATCCTCAAAACGTCTTAATATTAGCCAGGCTAGCATTTTTTCCTTCTTGTGTTCTTACTGCCGTGAAAGTAATTCTCACCTGTTTATATAAAAAAATAAAAACTAACACAAACACATTTCGATTGCTGTTTTAATGTATGTATGTATGTCTGGTGTAGCGACTTAACATTTATAGTAATATTGTAATAAACCCCTATTCAACGGCCACAGCATCGCCCAAACCTCACCACACTTGCTATTTCCTTTGAATTACAGCCACTATTGTCTTAAATAAATGACACAATACCATACTTAAATGTTCCTAAATTTTAATTAGTATTCACAATTGGCCACAAAACAATTGGCCACAAAACATAATAGTGAAAAGACATGTGATATCATGAACATCATGAACAGTGGGCTCACATGTACAAGTTATACAAAAACAACGTACTACTATTTACAAAATGATTCTCACCTAGACATCCCACACATTATTTACACCAATCTCCGGAGCCCAAAATATAAAAATATGCAATGTAACCTGCTGCTAACAACATGCAGGTTGTTTCAATGATTTTAACAGAGAACCCAGGTTCATTAAAAACTAAACAAGAATATATAAACAGTAAACATAATAATACAGTCATAAAAGTAATTGTTCCCGTTTTGGTACACTTTCCATGAGACAGGCACGAAGATTCTGCGTCCATAGTTGCTTTCCTGTCAAGCCCGCAACTGAGGCCAGCAAGCTAAACTATTTCCAAGTTCCTCACACCCAGGTCTGCAGATGTCATAGGGGAACAGATATGACATCATGGCAGTTTTAGGGAAATAAAAATGATAAATATTTTTAAAATGCTTCTAGCCACAACCTGCTAGATGGCGACACTTTTTCTGCTGATTAGCTTGAGAGCTGAAAGCTGGCCCCTTGTAAGTGATGGGTGGCATACGGCCCTGGTGATTTCAGATGGAATGACATTCGTGCATGCTATGTGCTAGATGACACCTAAGTGTTTGACATATTTAGTGTGCTGTGCATGTGGGGGGGGAGTTTAATTTTTTCCCTTTTGAATTCTTGTCTCTGCATGGGTCAACAAGTCCTAGTCCTGAAAGCAAATTATTCTGTGTAGTCTGACGTCTTTTTTCTGCCGGTACTCTGTCCAGATTATTATTATCATAATCATACCCTTGGAGTTGTTGGCTATGATATTGGCTATGTTCTTAAAAAATTCTCTGGTTGTGTTCATTGGGGGCATACACATTCAAAATAGCATCTCTACTCCTCCCACCATCCAAATCACCATGACATACCTACTCAAATTATCCTGAATTACTTTTTCTGTACAAAAGGCTAATGCCTTAAGATGGCTACCCCTCTTTTTTACCACTTGAAGCGCTGTATACATGATTTACCCATTCCCTTCTTTACGTATTATGTATGGAAGCAAGCTGCATTCACAAAAGGAAAAAAAATCGAAAAGATCTCATAATTACAAGATATTTTTGAGAAACATTCAGGTAGCCTAGTTATCAATCGTTGCTTACGTAGGCTACAGGATAAGACAGTGGACAATAATGGTGCTATCCCATTTGATCTGCCTTTTTTTCCTTCTCGGTATGTAACTCTGGGAAATATTAATGTTACTTAATGTGGATGCCATTAATATTAGTATGTCAACACTGTGCAGGCATCTCAAGTTGTTGGGACTGTCCAGGCGGAAAGCCCATCTGACCTGCTGGCAGTCGCTCTCTTCCTGCAGGAACAGTCGAACCAATGCCCCGCTTCTTATTCTCAGCTCCGGACTTTTTATGTAACCATATTAATATTATGGTGAACGCTTATGCGGTCATTTATTTCAAAGCAATCAAATAATAGTATTTGTTTTTGAGCATGAAACCTGTATTGAATGGGCCCAATTCACTTTGGAAACAGATTAAACCTTCAAAAGCTGCCCCGATCTTGCTACTGACTGCATAAGAGCTCACCATAAAGTTTCTAAGTCTGGAGCTGCAAATAAGAAGGTGGGTTTCCATTTGTGTTTTTGAGCATGAAACATGAATTGGGCT
Source organism: Albula glossodonta (assembly GCA_019788955.1). Lineage (NCBI taxonomy): Eukaryota > Metazoa > Chordata > Actinopteri > Albuliformes > Albulidae > Albula > Albula glossodonta. The sequence goes on along the minus strand of JAFBMS010000057.1, from coordinate 357,380 downwards.
GGGCACAAATCACTTTGGACAAGGAGTATATGCCTGCTTTCATAGATATACTGTGTGTAATGTGTGGCCCAAAATGATTTTGTGCTATTAAAGCTGTCCTAAATCAGCCTGTACAATTGTGAACAAGCAGCCACAAATAAGAAACCTGTTTAAAAAATTTAAGGTGGACTGGGAACTACAAAGCTGTGAATAAGAAACCAACTTCAGCCTTGTAGGCTAATTTAACTTTTCTTATACATGATTTTTCTCATAATTACGAAATCCTAAACTTGTAATTGCAAGATCTTTTCTCATAATTATGAGATAAGGTGTCTAATTTTTTTTTCTTTTGTGAATGCAATGTGCTTTCATAATTATGTTCTCTTTCTAGTAAATTTCCTGTAGTAGAGTTTCCTGTAGTAATGCAATTGAGCTTTGCAATTTCTTTAACTGGCTAAATATTTTTTTCCTTTTGATAGGATGATTCAGTCCATGGATACTACAGGTCACTATGATTAAATTATACATGTATGATAAGACTATCCCCTCAACCGAATTTTTAGTTTAAACATCCATTTACCAAAAATGTACCTGCAACGTACCCGGAGCACTATATATAACCGCACATTTGCAAAAGTTATAGGCATAAACATCCAGCATGGTGGTAAACAAGAACGCAAGTATATAACAAGACAGGAACTGTCTTCAAAACACCTGACTAGTTGAGTAAACATGAAATCAGTCTCAGTAATGACAGAGAGTTGTGACTTCTCTCTGGGGAGACACACACGGTGCTACTGCAGCTATCTGAAGATGAGTTGCCTTAAGGCCTACACGATTACATCCTAATCAACCATTTCAAGATCTTCAAGTCCGCATCAGTCATTGATAAGTCTGCTCTGTTTGTTGTCGATGCTGTGGCCCAGGAATTGTGCAAAAGTTCCTTTTGAAGAATCTCCCACTCGTCCAATTTAACGTGGATGTCCATCTCTTTAAGTGTTGTGGCCAAATCTGTGAGGGTCGTAAAGGTCTTCACACCGGATTCCAGATTTATCACTTGTTGTATATGTTTTATGTTTCTTCTGAAGGTCCAGTGTGTAATCTGACCAAAAATGTTCTGTTCATCACTCCTCCTCGATGTTTCCAGGCTTGTTGGAGTATCAGTTCTTTCACTCTGTAGTTGAGGAACCTGATGATAATAGATCCCTGAGGGCCTGAGTCTTTGGGTTTCATGATCAGGGAGCGGTGTGCTCTCACGATGTTCAAGTTCAGATCTTCTGGCATTGCAAGTGAAGTTCATATGAGGTCATTTATGAAAATCCTCACCCTCTTTCACTCTATATTCACTGGGATTATTCCGCCTTGCTCTCAACTCTAGGTCTTTACATTCGATGGGGCCTCTCATTTCTTGTGTTTTATCTTGCGTGTCACTCACTCTCTGTTTAACTTCTGTTACTTGTTGTTCGAGTTTGGTCGTTCGCTCCATAATTTCAGCAGGGGTGGATTCTACCCTAGTTAAAGAGTCTTTTGTGTCTTTAGAGGCTTCTCTGTGTTCCCTCCTTAGCATATGTAGCTCTGACAGCATTGCTGCCATTCTTTCTTTGTTGCATATTCCTGAGCATGGCATGTCAACTTGATTTTGCTGATTGTTCTTTTTAGTCACTTTACCCTTCTTTTCTGTGTCTTTTCTCAGGGTAGACATCGCGGTTGTTCATTATTTGCAGTTTTTGCTGATAAATTAAAAGTTAAGCAGTGGTTTTGCTAGTTTTTTTTTTTTTTAAAGGTTTCTCCCCAAAAAGCAGAAGGACCAAGCTGCTACCTCTGCCATGACATCACTGGAGGTCTTGTGTGCTGTGCATTCATGTTTTTATACAAGAAACTAATTAACTAGCTTGCTAACAGACTAGATAGGGATGTAGTCTAGCATTACTTATAGTTAACACTCTTGGTAAACACATCTAGAAGTGTGGGCAAATGACAGTTACCTTCCACAACACCCTAGATATGCATTTTTCAAATGTGGCTAAAAAACACTTATGGTTTACTTCATCCCCAGTTAGAAAAAATAGATGGAAGTTGTTGGGAGACAGTTTTGGAGAGCAGCACATAATCCTCAAATAAAACAAAGCAATTCCAGAAGTGTTTTTATGCTTGTCAAAGAATAGGTTGGGATCAATAATGACACCAAGGTGCTGGCTGACTACACTTGAAACCACAGAGAAACCATCAAGATGTAATGTGATATCAGAGAGTATGCTCCAGATGGACTGTGGGCTAGCAATATTATTTTTTTCCCCTGAATTTAGAAGGAGAACATTTTGAGCCATTCACTTCTTTTAGTTAGGCTTCTGTGTCTGACAATTTTGCAAAGACATAGCGTTTGGCTGATAATGCAATGTTTGTGGATGATATTGCGAAGAGATAAGATATACAAGGAGAACTGCAGAGGTTCAAGCACAGATCCTTGTGGTATGGTTTACCACAACATCTGGAAGACTCATTGTTAAATTAATGTCGTTTTGATAGATATGCCAATGAGATTTTCAGGTTGATCTAATAGAAAAAGATGGTATCAAAGGCTGCTTCTAAGTATTTAAACACAAGTAGAGAGATATTGCCATTGTCAAATTAATTAATTTTTTTTTTTTAATTTTGCATTGAGTGCAAATAGGCTGGATTATTCCTTATCCTGTCTACATACACTTTGACTTGGAAAAGACAGGTTTGAATGATCTCATTTGTCAATGTAGGACATGTGTGTGATGGGGGACGGAGGGAGTATGGGGGTGGTACAGTCCAGTTCAATTTGCCCCAAAGTGTATTTGGTCTTTGAGAATTTGGCCCCAGGTCAAATCTATTTGATGACCCCTGCCATATATGCTCATGGAGAATCACCCGCTCCCTGGACTGGAAGTAATCGGTGTTAAAGTGGTGCCTTTTGGATGGGTTGGATGGGTCAGGATCCCTTTATAATTGTAATATACATCATCAAATACTGCACCACAACAGTTGACACCACAACTGTCTACAAACACTGTCAAAGAAGTTTATGAAGTCATCACTACTGTGAATTGCAGGAATGCACAGGATGGCTGATGCATTACTCTTTGTCAGTCTAGAACAAGTATCTGGGATTGTCTTTATTTTCTTCTGTTTTGACAGAAAACTATGAAGCTCTAGCAGCTGAGAGAGCTTGATTACACCTCATGAGACTTTCTTTCTACCCCAGGAAAAAACCTGGTATTTAGTTGAACACTGTTTTCTTTAGATTCTTTGTGGCTTGTTGGGTCAGGATTGACAGGTTTGGTCACCATACCATTGTGCAAGCCTTTTGCTTTTATTCCTTAGAAGGGATCCAACAGCAGACAATGTTTCACACAGTATGGAATTAATGTTGGCTGCAAGTTAATATTAGCCATGCTATAGCTTTGAACTTAAGGAAGTCATGATTGCACAGGCTGTGCATTCCAGGGGGGTCCTTCGTTAGCTCTATCAGAAGATGTTACATACTTAACTGGCTAAGGATAAGCTGAATGTAATAAGATAATAGTCTGACAGTATAGGTTTGTGGCTGGTTAAGGCCTTGACTGCTCTGACTGCCCTTACCTTGTAACTGACACAGTTTCTTCTTTAAAAGTGCATCTTGAATATCTTGCCTCCTTTTCATTGCTTTAAAACATAAACGTACTCAGCATTATTTTTTTTTTCCACAGTGATATGTCCCAACCATTTTGCCATTTTTACTTAGCTCACTTTAAGTCTTAGCTAAGCCGGTCATTGAGAATAATTAAAAGATAAAATGTGAGGAAAGCCAAAAGACAGCATGAAAACTTTTCAGAGTGTTTACTCGTTAGACAGATAAAAGGAGAGACACAGCTAATATTTGCTGTCCTAACAAGGCTTTCAGCTACATAGTTAGCTTAGCGGATTACCTAGCTGAGTATGAGGCTAACCAGCACATGAAAACTTTCTTTCACAGTGTTACTTTTGGACATTTCCCATGCAACCTGAGCCAACTGTAGTTTATAAAACAGTTATGATTTGTGTACATGCATGTAATTCCTAATTATGTTCTTACCTCTTGTTTTCAAGTGGCAGACATGTATCTTCATGGTCCCCGCTAGGGCTGCATGATACAGAGTGGAAAAAAGCGATATGCAATTAACTTTTGGATCTTCATGATGGTGATATGCAATAAAATAAAATGTATGTATTTAATAAGTTTCAGTTATTTTAAGTATATTTAAAACCTGAAATAATTAAATTTCCAATATGCATGTTTCCTGTTCTGGGTAAAGAAACATTGCTCCCAAGTTCTAGGTGACTAGTAAATCTTTTCTGCATATCACTTCTGATTGAATGTGTTCATCATGTATAAAAGTGAAATATTGCCACATGACCTAGGTGCTTCATTTAGGAATTAGATCCTTTTCTGCAGCTGCAGTGGCTGCCTTGCCATGACCCTCAGGCTGATTCATGTCGACAAAAAAGCCAACTAGCACGCTAAGAGATTCTTTGCTTCACACCGAATTTACTTCTCCCTGCACATCTTGCACATGATGTCATTGGTGTGCAAGCATCTTGTATTTCTTAATTAGCTTGGTTTGTTTGACAAGCTTGGTTGTGTACGCTTGGTGGGAATGGTTGCTTACTCCAGCATTTCTCAAACTATGGACCAGCACCGTATTTAAATGACAAACCAGAGGCAAAAACATTGCCCATTTACTCGTATTTATGACTCATCATATATTACATCATATATCCAGCAATAGCTTCCCCCGTAAGCCAGTCTGTGCCATTTGCCAAACCATGCTAAGCAACAAGGCTATGAAACCATTGAAATTGCACCACCATTTAGAGACAAAACATGTACATCTCAAAGACAAATTTTGAAGATTTTTTTTGAAAGGAAAAGGGATGAATTGGCTAAAGAGAAAGTTTGAGAAAGGCTGTCTTACTTTACCTATTAGCAGGCTAGCTTTGAAGCTTAAAATAATAAAATCATAAGCCATAAGCCAGTCATTTATAACTAGCAGGTTATAACCAAGTGCATTCAGCTATGTTTAAAAAAAAAAAAAAAAAAAAATTAATAGTGATTGATCTTGACTTTTTACAGTCGTTGGAGTCAGCTGATAGCCAGTAACATTATTTTCAACTAATTTGAACTGCTGCCGTTGGATACTTTTCATTAAGCTATCTATTACTCGGATGCAGTGTAGTAAGTTAGTATCAGTTTCAGGTAAGTGAAGCATCAACACAAATGAAAAGATAAAAATTGCAACAAATATTTTAAGAACAAATGTTCTTATTCACTTATTGTACTTGAGCAGGTATGTGTCCAAATAAACTTCTGAATACAACAGTAAATCCAGGAAACCAGAAGGATATTCATTTGTGACTGTCTGTTGCAATGCATGCTTAACATGTAACTGACAACTTACAGCTGCTGTGGCTTTGCATCCTTGTTCAGTTGCAACTTTGCTGGAGTGTTGTGCTGAGTAAGATGCAATGGAGTAACATCACCGTTGTTAAAAATGATAGAAATCCACCAAGGCTTATATTTCTAAATGTACTGCAGTAAATTAGTCCTGTACAAATGTTTACACTGGTCATAATTTTATGGTGGAATTCTCTATACAGATAAAACACTGGAATATGAAAATCGCCAGCTATCCCAATTTTTTCTGTATTGTCAAACTGGTTGGACAAGTATTCTACAAATTCAAATAAGGAAATGTCATTAAGGCCCTGGTGGCGAGAAAGGTCTGTCTGGTGGAAGTGACATTTTTTCTGTTTCATTGGTCATTCGCGTTCCAAGGATTCAGACTCGGTTTGCCTAGTAATGGCCGACATTTTCAATGTTTTTAATCGTAGATGAAGAGTCATTGTACTTATTTTCTGTTGATAGCCTCGCTAGCCATGTCATGTGTTATGTATTTGCTGGCTAGACATGAAGGTTAGTCTCCATGTTTTTATTGGTTAATTTGGGGAAAAGGAGTATAGTCGCGAGTAGATGACTATCTGTAGCCGAGCAATGTTGTTTGCCTTAATATTATTGTCATCACTATTGTGCTTACTTCTCCTTTCCTTTATAAACATCATCAGCTAACAAGGCGACTGACTACATGCTTTAGTGACGCATTGTATATGGTGTTTTTTTTTTTTTTTTTTTTTATTCAATATTGTTGATGCTATTGAAATGTCGGTCAATACTGCAGTTGTAGTCTTACAAACCAATGTTTTCAGAAACCACAAGCATAAGTTGTCTTTTTGAGTTACAATTTAGTGATATTGTCTGGGAGAAGCAACTTTGCATTGTTATTACTGTTTTAGTGTGCATATTTTTTAATTCAACTAGTGTTAGCTGGGGTAGCCTATATATTCACAGTTGCGAATGGATATTTTACCAATGTAAAATTGAGCAAGTACTGTAATAGGTTTATTTATTTCATTGTACACATGTTTATGTTAAATCATGAGCAGAATACGAGTAACTGACATTCATAAAAAGGGCTGGCGGCAGATGAGAAGCACCATTGGCTTAGGTATCCTTGGAATTAGTCGAAATTACATGACTTCATCAATAGCCGAGATTGAGTTTTATGAAGGGCTAATCGGATTAGTTGTTCCAATTTTTGTTTCGATTTCCTCATTTCCTTGTCTCCTCCACTCGTTTCCTCCCCTCCCTTCCTCCATATACTTCCAGGATAGGAGATGAGGGGAGGAGACAAAATTAGAAAATTTATTGGAATGCACCCCTAGATTACTAGAACTTGAAAATGGCTGCACCTGGTAACCGAGCGTCTTGTTGAGAATTTCTGTTGTTACTTTGTTTCTCTTTATGTGTTGTCTAGTAGATAACTTTATTCAAATGAGAATTTATTTTGTGTTTTGCATGGCTAAAAATTAAATATCAATTCTGAATATTCATACTTTGTCTCTGAATGTCACTTCGTGTTACTAATAGTAATTTGACACATATTAGCGGCAGATGTACAAAAGTATGACCGCACCATATGAGTCTCACTCTGTAATCATTCCACAAACAACTTGCCAAAGTTACCAGCATAGACAATTGAGACGAGGGATTGTTGTGTTTTGTTTTCACTGAAACATGGCTGCATGAGAACATCCCAGACTCTGCCATCCAGCTCAACGGGCTGACCACCTTCCGAGCTGACAGACATGCTGTGCTGTAAGACCACCAGGGGCAGGCTGTATGTTTATTTCAATAAGAACTGCTGTACAAACGTGACAGTCATCTCAAGTCACTGTTCAGTGCTGGTGGAGTTTCTGTCAGTAAAGTGCCGACCGCTCTATCTACAGAGAGAGTTCTCCGTGGTGATTGTGGTCGCTGTGTGTTGGCCTCCTAGCGCAATGCCACCCAAGCACGAGCTGAGCTGTACGATGCCATTAACAAACTACAAACCACGCACCCTGATAGAGTATTCATCATCACAGGAGACTTTGCAACAAGAGGGAAGAATACTCTGGACCTAGTGTATACAAACATCAAATGAGCATACAGAGCCTTTTGTCACCCACATTTCCGTTCCTCAGATCAGATCTCTGTCAAACTGATTCCTGCATACAAACCGCGACTCAGACACATGAAACCAGCCACAAAAGTAATCAAAGTGTGGCCAGTGGGTTCCATCGCAGCACTGCAGGACTGTTTTGAGCATACTGACTGGGACATATTCAGGGAGGCTGCCACTTATGAGGACTCTGTAAACTTTGAGGAATGTACAGCATTTGTGACAGGCTATATGACCAAGTGCATAGATGATGTTACTACCTCCAAAAGCATTACCATAAGAGCCAGTCAGAAGCCCTGGCTAACCGCTGAGGTACACACACTGCTGAAAACCCAGGATGCTGCCTTCAAAAAAGGAGAGAAGGAAGCCCTCAGAACAGCTAGGGTTAACCTCTCCGAGGTGTCAAAGTGGCGAAACACATATACAAAGAATCCAAAGTTACTTTCTGCACACTAGAGAGACACAATGCATGTGGCAAGGTTTTAAAACAATCACAAATTCTAAGCCCTCTCCACCTGACTGCACTGATGATGCCTCCCTTCCAGACATGCTGAATAACTTCTATGCACGGTTTGATGCACAAAACCTGCCTAAATAGCTATCGTCCCATTGCACTCACATGGATCATTATGAAGTGTTTTGAGAGTAGTCATGTCACATATCAAGGCCATGTTCCCAGCTCCCTGGACCCACTCCAGTTTGCTTGCCACCCAAACCGGTCCACTGATGATGCTATTTCTACTGTTGTCCACTGCTCCCCTGGACAATAAGAACTTGTATGTAAGAATCCCACAAGAAGCTGATCGTGAAAATCAGTGAACTAGGCCTTAATACGTCCCTTGCACGGCCTGCGACCCCCTATTTCTGTTTCCGTCGGCAATATGACGTTTCACCTCCTTATTTGTTATAATGTTATGACATGTTTGTGCACTTTGACCTTTGCGTACATATTTGCTTATTCATGTTGTACCTTCATATTGTTATAAAACTCCTAGCCAAGGAAGTTTAAGGAACTCAGAAAGCTATATGCTTCGTTTAGCTTAGCCTAGTAAGCTAAGGCCTGCATGGTGACGCTATAGTTAAGGAAATTAGCAATGTTGCTAACGGTTAAGTGCTTTATGGTTCATTTATGCAGTACACAAAAACATGTATACATTTGTATACATTATATATATATTAGTAATATTTCAATTCCATGCACATGAAATGTATATGAAATGTACCTGTTGGATCAGAATCTTATTATTGTTGACAATTGAGGTTATCAATTCACTTTTTTGGCTGGGATGTAAACAAAATAGAAAATTAGACCAGGTAACGTATTGCTAATAGGTCATCATCTGGCTTGCTATTGTGGGTTATTGTGAGGTATTGTGAGCTTGCTAATAGTTATGCTAAGAGAAGTGCTGCTGCATTATTCCCGAACAGCACGTTCAAAAAAACCTGTTGACAAGATCAAATCAAACCTTCACTTGATATAAATGCAATCAAATTTTACTTGCCTTTCCTTCTTTGCTAGCAAGTTAACTAACATTCTATTAGGACTCTTATCCTTGTGACATCTTACATTTATGCTTGGAAATTAAAAATGTTAGGTACATATCACTAGCTAGCTTGCTCAAAATCAGTACATGCAGCGCTATGGTACGTATTTTAACTCAAATAAACCAGTGGTTTAAGGATAGGAAGGTGAATGTCCTTGAGTGGCCAAGTCAGAGCCCTGACTTAAATCCGGTAGAAAATCTGTGGATTGACTTGAAGAGAACAGTCCATCGCCGTTCTCCACAGAATTTGACTGAACTTGAACAATTCTGCAAGGAAGAATGGGCAAATATTCCCCAATCTAGATGTGCAAAGCTAATAGAGACATATCCAAACAGATTGATGGCTGTAATTAAAGCAAAAGGAAGTTCTACAAAGTATTAAATCAGGGGTCTGATGACTTTTCCAACCCTGTTATTCTAGTTTTTCATTTTTTATTAATTTTCAGAACTTTTTTTCATTATTTTGATGTTATGCGGCTAAATTTGTAAATAAAACTGGAAGAAGATTTTGGGTTTTGGATTTCAGGCTGTATTACAAATAAAGTAACTATTTCAAAGGGGTATGATGATTTTCTATAGGCACTGTATTTTTTAGTGATAAAATGATATGCTTACAGTCACATTTAGTGTTATATTTCTGACTCCACTATAACTGAGTTGAAAATGATTTATGATATTTATCATACTTTACACTGTCATAATTTCTTCATTAGGTATGTTATTTGTGCATCAACCTAGCAAGCTAATGTTACCTTGCTCTAATTCACAACATCTAGGTAGCCAGTTACCCACCGATGGGTACGTCGGTGCCCTTGATAGCTTATGGGCTAACTATGTACGCACACACATAACTGTCCACGGTCATATGTGATCAAGTGACAGCATTATAACAAATAAGCGAGTGAAATGTCATATTGCCAACAGAAACGGAAATAGGGGGTCGCAGGCCGTGCAAGGGGCGCAGGTGGTGCAGTTACACTGGCGCAATTTCCATGGTTTCAAAGCCTCGTTGCTTAGCATGGTTTGGCAAATGACACAGACTGGCTTTGGGGGGAAGCTATCACTGGAAATTAAACAAAATGTAACATATGATGAGTTGTAAATACGAGTAAATGGGCAATGTTTTTTGCCTCTGGTTCTTCATTTAAAATTAGCATCGTTATTGTTAAATTAGCAAACTGCAAAAGGAATCTAGACTTGCTTGCTTGGAACATGCCATGACTAAAGGACAGCTGAAGTAGCGTGCGATTTAGTGAGTTCTGAAATGACTGACAGGACAAAGGGTGCAAGTTCTCACAGGTGGGTACGCTTAACATTCCAGAATCTTGAATAAAATGTTTATATTTTAGAAGTAAGAAGTTCAATCAAGGAGGCGGGGACTTAGCGAGTGACAGAAGCACCAAGCATAATTTGACTGGCGCAGCTGCTGGGCTTGTAGTGGCCACGGCCCATTGTTTTATAAACGCTGGTAACTAGTAATGAGAATACTTCCACCTGAGAAATTTAGTCAAGTTATGACCTTTTTTAATCTAGCAGAATGCTGAGAGGCTAATTCATGATTTTATGCTGAGCAGACTAGATTATTGTCATGCTCTTCTTACTGGCCTTCCGAAAAAGGCAATTGAGAAGTTGCAGCTAATTCAGAACCCTGCAGCTAGACTATTGATTAAAACAAGGAAGAGAGAGCATATAACATATAACGGCACTGGCTCTCTGTGTCTTTTACAATTGATTTTTGTAGCTTGTTTTGAAGGCTCTTAATGGCTTAGCACCTCCATACGTTTTAGAGTCCCTGGTATCCTATGTCCCCTTATGAGCCCTTCCTCTGAGGCAGCCGCCTTCATCCACTATGCACCAAAAGCGTGGAACCACCTGCCAAAAGGTATTCAGGAAGTGGACAGAGTAGACATTTTTAAAAGGCAGCAGAAAACATATCTTTTTAACCTGGTGTACAATCATTAATACCCTTCTACTCTTTTCACCTTTTTCTTTGATTATTATATTTCTATTATAGTTCTTATGTTTTATTCATTGTTCTTATTATGATATGGTTTTATTGTGATGTGATGATATGACTCTGCTGAACTGTCAAAGCACTTTGAGCTACATACTCTGTATGAAAATTGTAGTATAAATATATTTTAATTATTATTGTTATTTTTTTTATTTAACCTTGATTTTTCCCCAATTTTTCCCAATGCGAACTTCTTCAACCAAACTGGTTGACTGCACCAGTACAAGGCATCATGGGTAACAAATTTTGAGGCATCACGAGCCCTTTCAGCTAATAGAACTTGCAAGTACCCTTGGGCTTGGCCACTCTGATCAATACAATCCACAACCTTCACCTTACAGTAATCAATGCAAAGATGTGAAGCGCCATCATTTTTTGGCACAACAACAATGGGGGAACTCCATTCTCCAGGCCTTGGTTCTATGGTCCCAATGTTCAACATGTAGTCAATCTCTTGACAAACCTTTTCCTTCTTTAAAGGAGGCAAACAGTATTGGTGTTGCTTGATGGGTGCCTGTATCTATGTCATGCTCCACTAATGTAGTTAGCCCTGGCCAAATTGTGAAAGAAAGAGGTATATACAGCCACCAAATCAACAACATTTTAGGCAAGTGAGTCAGATGCTGTTGTAACTGCCCATGAGCTTGGGGATTGTCCAGCCGAGCACTCACTGGTTCTGGCATGGAACACGGAACACCCCTTCTCCATCTAATCTGAAGGACTCATCACAATACAGACGTGGTGAATGGGATCTCGTTCCACATACAACTTCAGCAAGTTGATTTGACACAGCCATGTTTTCTGCCACCACTCCAGCATAATAATTCCTAACAACCACATAGGGACCACTGAAACGGGTATCAAATTTCTCACCTTCAACAGTCGTGAGCATGAGGACTTTGTCCCCAGGAGCAAAAGAATACTCCATGGGTGCGCCCTGCTAGCTCATCCAGTAAAGCGCATGCCGCATAAGGCCAAGGCCTTACCGCATCGGCCCAGGCTCAAATCCGGCCTGGGCCCCTTGCTACATGTCCTCCCCTCCCTCCCACCCATTTCCCATTTCCTGTCTGCCTCTCCACTAGAACTGTCACATAAAGAGTAAAAATCCCAAAAAAATAAAAAAAGGACACTCCATGGCCTATTGATCGTATTGGTGTTTCATCTGGGCTTTGTAGAAATACATTTCTGGGCTGCCACCTTCCAAGCAGCCCTCAGACGATCCTGAAAGGTGGAAGCAAATTGCAGAACATTCCCCTTTGTTTGGGGCTCTTATGCTAGGTGCGCAAAAGTCTTCTTAACACCTAAGTGGCCAGCATAGGGAGTCTTGTGTGTTAATTGCGACACCTCCTGGCGAAAACTAGTAGGTACTACAATTTGTGTGCAACCCACCAATCCTCATCACCGGGGCTGTCATCACCACCACTTACTAACGGCTTACAGCTTAAGGTTTCTGGGTGGAACTCGTGTTTGTGAAATTTTATTCCGTATTACATTCATCAATCTTCGCACACAAGCTACCGCGTACTCTCCTTACGATTGCATGCACCAAACCATACCATCCATACCGTGATGGTTCGGAACAAATACACATACTGCTACACCCCTAGTAATTCTGCAAATATGATTTTTTTCAGTATTTTATTCAGAAATTATAATAAATCTGAGTAAACATTCCTTTTTCCATTGTGACATGGCCTGCCGTTGTGATCTCCCTGTCTAACAGCCTGAAATGATACAAAGGAAATGTCAGTGGGTATTATAGACGAGAGATATTTTTCCAGGATTTCATTGCCCATAATTAGGGGTGCGCATTATACATGAGTGCGTATTATACACCAATAAATACGGTAATTAATGCAACAATAATTCCTTACCTTTAAATTCTCTTAGAAATACTGCAATCCGATGGTAAGTGGAACAAGCCAGTGAAAGCAATATGCAAACTCAAAAAAATTTGGCAACTCACCAAGCAATGCAAACACCACACACAGACAGCGTCCAGAACAACCACAACGATAGTCCCAACTTAAAGAATAGATTTAGCAAGTAAACACGAACCTAGTCAGGCTATCGTTTAAAAATGCTTACATTTTTCTAGAAGGATGTGTAGCATATTAAAGGAAGCTGAAAGTATTGAACCAGGGCACCATTTATTGTACCTGGAACCTATGTGGTGAGCGCCTAGGTGAAAACTTGGGTTAATATAGGTTAACTTCCAGTAATTTTGATGTCCTGGGAGACTCAAATAAATGTGTGGGCTTGACGGAGGAGCAATGCTATGGACAGATGCAGTGTTTGAAACAGCAGCCTTGCTGAGACCATCATCTGCAAGTATCATTCACTGTTAACATGGTGTTGTCTGGAAAGGGGTTTGTGTAGACTAGCTCCTGCTAAATATCCCCCAATGAGATTCTTTAAAGAAATAATTTCAGCCTCTGGTCACAAATATCTAATCAGGGTGCTGTCATCAGTGTAATGATTAAGCATATTAATGTTCATACCAGTCATGGCGTTTATGTCCACAGCAAACATATGCTTTTGAATCTCTGATTCATGAATGAAACCCAATTTAACGATTGCTTAGCGTATCTTATATTAATAATAAAATTAGAATTATTTTAATGTGTACTTGCATTGACACTATGTTCAAGATCATATTCAAAATATTTTTGAATGATATTTTTGATTTTTTCCATCTGCTTACTTTCAATTGGCCTAAAAAGACTCTATGAGGCCACAATATTTTATCCCATTGTGGCCTGTAATTGTAAGAATGCATCATAAGCACATGCAGGTTGTGTTTTCTGCATGTAAACATGTGACTTTTAGGTCAGGGGACATTGTCACAAAATCAATCTTTCGTAATATCAGACAAAGTTTAGAAATTTAACAGGAAATGGCAAAACATTGTAACAACTCCTTATTATAATAATAATAGTAATAAAACATGTATGCATGATTATTTGAAGTAGTGGTTTTTGGAAAGGTTGTGCTTCATCATGTAAAGTTGGGGGAGGTATGAAGACATCTGTCAACTCTTAAAAGTTTCTGCCATCTCGAGGCGTAAAATAAATAAATATTGTAACTTGTCTTTTAGCCATTTTGTGCCAGTAATCAAGGATGTAATGTTACTAAATTAAAAGAAAATGAATAGAAATACAAATGGAAACAAAGAATAAGACAACACAATACAGCAAATTATTAAGCTAAGTGTTCTCTCAAGGGAATGCCCTTATTTTAACTATGTAATTAGCTAGTTAATCGTTAATTAGTTAAACGTTAATAAACGTTTTTTTTTTCTTTCTTTCTTATTTAGGGAGAACACTGATTACAGGGTTTCGGTGGGTCCTTATAAAGTCTTAAAAAATCTAAAATCTAATAATCAGAATTTTAGGCCTTAAAATGTCTTAAATACGATTTTGACAGGTCTTAAAAATTCATTGGATTATGACGTTTACTTAACTTTTATAAAGTTGCATTGACTTCAGTCTCGCTTTTAAATGTGTTTTTGGGAAAAACATTGCATTGATCACACTGTAACAAAACGAAATCAACATGAAACCAATTACCACTAATGCAAACTGCATCCCGGTGTTGTCCTGAAATTTGTTTCCCCGCCGCAGATTGTTTCCCCTGGGCTTGTGACGTTTGAACCTGTGGTGTTTGCCTGGGATGCACTGTATGTAGAAGTGCCCTTCTCTGAATGGCATCATTGATTCGTAAATCGTAAGATTTTGATGAGGGTAGTACACCGTTTAGAAATTGGCAACTACCCTCTCTTTGCTTGTTGTCATTGAAATGGAGACAGGAGCACAACATCTATCACTGATTTCTTGACATTAGCTGAGAGAAATTGAGGGGCCAGCGAGAAAGTGGGGGGCCACTAAATTGCAGCGCCAGTAATACAAAATGTTAGGCTTTTCCAAAATACCCATTAATATTTTTATGGCCAGCAACACTTTAGACCCTATTAGTGGGTTTCCACTCCCTCAGACGCACGTGAGGGGCAAGCTCTGTGATTCTAAGAATCACATCCAAGTCGCGATTGGTTTCAGTGACAGTGGAATCAATCATTTCTGAGTTAAACATTTCCGAAGAATAAATTTAGATTGCATCAGTCCTACTCCATACCCTCTGGAACAGGCCTTGGATTATTACAAGAAAATGCTCTCCCCTCAGCAATGCTACTATTTTCAGTGGCTAACCTCCTACCTATCAAGTTAGTCAACTCCCTCTGTACTTCCAATATTCTCTCTGCTTGCCTCGTTGTGACTTTGCTCTTCTTCAGAGTCAAAATAAAACCTATTCAATTTTTCATCTTTAAAACCAAAAAAACTCCTCCTTACTGTCACTAACCATTAAAGATGAAATTGCTGTTGCGATCATATATGTACGTAGTTAGCATACTTTGATTGGATGGAAAACAAGTCCTGGTAATTCATGTAATTTGGGTGCACATATTCACCTCCTGCACTCTAGAACATTAATTGCTTGGGCACACATATTCACCCATGGCACTAAAAGGGTTAATACAAGCTATAACAAGGTCTATTTATTCAGTGAAGTCAAATTTAAGGTATTTAATCATCTCTGTCCTTATTACTCAATTCATTAAATAAAAAACTTCTGTTTGTTCTCTGTGCCTTTAGCAAATGCTGCCATTACGACATCATAACAAATCTATGTGCAACAGAGTTAGGATTTTCAGGGAGGAGTAGCCAAAGCAAAGCGTCATTCTGTCTGGTGGAGCTCATGAAGAGAGAATGTTTTCACCACAGGAAAACTGTTATCTGTCAGCACATCTGGCAATCATCATCTCCAAGAAAAATGTGTCCTGGTGGAGGAACTGAGGACAATGTGACATTCTTATTGTCATATTGCCCAAACTTGTGACAACAGAGATACAGATCACTTGTCCACCACTGTTGAAAAGCCAACAGCCTTGCATGTAAACAATGCTCCTGTCTCACCCCTCACAAGGGGTTGAGGTTTTTTTGAGGTTAAACCCTGAATTTAAACACTTAAAATACAGGAAGAGGGTGAGTCAACAATTTGTCAATGAGACTTTTTCATTGATTGGCAGCGATTTAGTATGGTCCTGTAGAAATATTTTTTGACGATAATTGTACCTGTTGTACCTTGAAGATAGTCAAATGTCAGCATCATGTTATTTCGATGTTCAAAGATTACAACATGACAAAAACTACATGTCTAGATGTAAAACAAAACCAGTTTGCCAGCAGTGTGTTGGATTTTGTCATAATTATAAGAAGAATGGACCATACAAGAAGCACCCTTGGAGAAAACCTGTATTGTTGCAGGTGATGCCTGCGAAGCTTCAACTTAGCTTTAACTCAATGAACTGTTGATGTGACCAGCCTTTTATCCCATGGAGATAATGGCAACTGGAAACCTATGTTCCCAATGTAAATCACTGATGGTCTTTGATGGTCAGGATGTCTGCATCCCCTTTGTCTGGGGTAGTTGCCACTTGCTCACTCCAAGCTGTGATCAACAGTTGATGGCTGCCATTTACATTGCAACTGTTTGTGGCACCAGAGGTGTGGAGCTTCCTCTGGGATAAGGCTAACAGTTCTTTGAGTTACCTAATTTCCAACAAGTGGGTGTGGACAAGAAGCTAATTATCTGACAGAATAGCTGTCTGCTGACAGAATAGGTAGGGATGTACCTAACTTTACCTACAGTAATACTCTACAACCCGCAATACTCTTCATCTCAAAAAGCCACACTGATGTTCACCCATGTCTTGCTATGAGATTTGTCATTTTGTTTATGTGCTGGAGTTCTCATTCACTTCAGCCCCAGTACAGGGACAAATATGGGGTATAAATCACTTGTCTGCCATTGTTGATCATGCAAACTGAAAGGTTTGCACATGCAAATATTGTAATACTTTGCCTTGCTTCACATGCCGCTGGCTGTGGAAATTTAATTTGTCAATGAGCCAGCTATTGTACAGGCTTTGTAATGTTTGTTTTTAGCAAGTTTGATTCTGAATTTCAGGACTATTAACAAAGGCAAAGGGTATGTCTGTTTGTCAATGAGCCTTTTTAAATGCTAGTAAGTGATTTATTAAGGCATTATGAAAATACTTTAACACAAAATCTCCCCTATTACCCCTGTAATTAGTTTGCTTTTTTGTTGCAGGAAAATTGTATGGACGTGGCTCTACTGATGACAAAGGCCCAGTGTTGGCCTGGTTTAACTGCATTGAGGCATACCAGAAGATCCAGCAGGTACAAGTGTGGAACTCTTAAGAAATATTATCGACACTGAATCATCTTGTGTCTATACACTGAATAATACTCAAGGCACCCCAACCAACCAAAACTGTAAGGTGTGATGTGTGATTGACATTATCAGTATAATAAATGTAAAGAAAAGAATAGGGAAAATAGTGTACATACCTATATCTATCTATCTAGTCCATAGATATGCGTGTGCGTGCGTGCGTGCGTAAATCAATGATATAGCTTGAAGTAAAATAGATAAAAAATTATCTGTATTTTTGTTTTAGACAAAGATTTAGTTTTATTTTTGTGTCTATTTTGTACAGCCTGAGCATGCTATATGGTATACAAAACACTTCATTTTAGATTACAGTTCGTATTGAAAATTCTTTCATTACTTGACCTAATTTATTACAGAATTTTGCAATACACACTGCTCTTCAAAGTGCAACCATGTATAGTATAGAAGCATGTCAGGTGTCCTCAGTATTCTTTTAGTGATGACTAGTTACACTGCAATGCTCCAGAACAACTTTCAGTGTGGGAGAACTTAAGTGCATTGGTCTGAGTAAATGTGAGAAATGGGGGTGAGATCGTGAGGTGCAGTTTGTAGTGCAGCTGACATTTGGGCCCTTCATACAAGGTATTAATAGTTGGCTATCGATAGCCTAACAAGCCATGCGACGTGTCATGTATTTGCTTGCTGCACATGGAGGATAGTCTTCTTCTTTTTATTGGTCAATTTAGGTAGACAGAGCATTATGGCTAGTTGTTGGATATCAGTAGCCTGGTTTATATTAGCTGGATAACTAGTTAACCTGGTTAATATTTGTCACTTGCTTTACATTGGCTGTGTAACACAATAAACAGAACTAGTCGGAATCTGTTTAAGTAGGTTGCAAGTGCAACAATAATGAGTGACTCAGTCCCGTCATTTCTTACTTGCCATCTGTTTTTAGTCCTGCATCATTGCTGTATCTTGTGGCGTTTTAATATCAACTATGACTCTGTTATTGTATAAAAGATTGGGGAACATTGAAGGGCTGCCAAATCTGTCTGAGTAAACTCTGTGATAATACCTACATTGTTGGGGAAATGGTATTGTTATGTTGTCATGGAGGTGGCTCAAGAAATCTAGCAGTGACTAGCTAGTAAGCCAGAAAAAAGAGCTACCACCACACTTGCCAAATGAACACTCATGAGATTTCCACCATTACAATGCAGTTTAATGATTGTTGCATACAAACACCATTACCCTATATTTTGTTTCCTTTTCTGCTACTTTATCTCATGAAGGTAACACACCATGTTTGCGTTCTCTGACTTCTTCGATGTGGCACACCACGTTTGCACAGGAATTTACGATTTAATACAATGATAACATTTCCTGTTGATGATCAAAAGCTGTTGCTTTGTCAGTGCCACACAGTACAATGTTTAATAATCGCTGTACTCTGGTGAAAAAACCCTCACTTTAGATTCATTTCTAACTTGCTGTGGAACGTTGTGCGTGATGACTTTCATTTCTGATTCAACTACTGAGTCTCTTGGTCACCTTTTGGACATGTTAACAAACATGTATTTTTTTTTTTTTTTTGAATGACCCATGAAAGAACAGTCCACTAATGAGTTCATTATACAAATCAACAAATGATATAATAGGATCCCTGATCTATATTAGCAGAATCATGTAGTATCATAACATGTCATTAGGTGTGTCATTTGTTATTTGTGCATCAACCTAGCAAGCTAATGTTACCTAGCTCTAATTTGCAACTTCTAGGCAGCCAGTTACCCACCGATGGGTATGTCGGTACCCTTGACAGCTCATGGGATAACTAGGCAATTAACTTAGGTGTATTTCAACGTACACACGCGCATAACTGTCCACAGTCATATGTGATCGTGTGACAGTGTTATAACAAATAAGGGGGTGAAATATCATATTGCCGACAACTTGTTGTAAAAAACGTTATACAAATAAAATTGAATTGAATTGAAACAACGAAAGCAGGCCTGGCCCCCGCTAGTCATCGACCAGAACCTGAGAATGAGAGAGGAACAGGAGAAAAAACAGTGAAAGAAGATTTGGTTGCTAAAAGAAAAGCAATGTTAGTTGTATCAAATTATTTCAGCTACAGAAAGGATGATGTTGACCAAAAACAGGTAGTTTTTTGACAGTGCCTTTCAATTATTGCCACAACACAAGGCAGCAAGACTAATTTGTCTGATCATTTAAATCAGCACCACAAAGCTCAACAAGCTCGACAAGTGCAAAGCCTGATCTGAATGCCATCCAAAAAAAAAAAACAATTTCAGATGCCTTTGCCGACTTCAGAGTTAAGTCTTTTTTCTTTTCTTTTTTCTATTATTATTTTTACTTTCTATGCAGATACACTCCCCTACAAAATCACCCCAATCGTTCTAGAATGATTAATTCTTTCCAAATAGAGCTATTCAATTCATCTGGTGAAAATTTCTGTATTTTTTCATATCACAATGTACATCGCAGAAAAATAAATATTGCGATGTCAGTTTTTTTTCCAATATTGTGCAGCCCTAGTGTGTGTGTGTGTATTTATTTATTTTCCTTTGACTTTTTTCATGGTAAAAATGTGCCCGTATATACAGTGTTCACCCCAAACCCAAAAATAATAATAAATAAACAAAAAATAATAAAAAAAACAAAACTCAACAAAAGAAAACTAATGAGATAACACACAGTTTACATGAGGAAGAAAAACTATAATTGCAAAGGGAACACTTTTTAAAGTGGCAGCAATTCTGCTAGGACCCTTGTGTCCTACAGCCAGCTAATCCCCTCCCCCCCCCGAAAGGAGACCACCTGGACCCTATATAAGCTTCCGCCCACCCCATAGGGCAAACAGAACACAACAAAAATCAATTAACCCTCCAGGACAGACAAGATTCTCCAAAACTATATACAAGAACATAAAAGTTGAAAGTGAAACAGCAACACATCACAGACACAATTGAAATTAATTCACAACAAAAAAATAAATGATAAAACTGGACAACACTGCAGTACCCCCCCTCCCCCCCATTTTCCTTTGCATTAGTAATGCCACCCCGGTTTGGACGCGTGTGGAGGTCATCAAAACTGCGGTGTGTAAGTTTGACATTGAATGAAAACATTTTTTTTTCCGGGACTAAATGCATAACTGTTTAAGAATGACTGTGACTAGATTAATTTAACGGATAACTATGGTTTAAGTGCTTGGGTGAAAATGAAACTGGTTAAACTGCAAAGAAATGTGTGTCAAACCATTTAACGTTAACAAGGAGCACATAAATACACACACAGACTCAAACAAATTCACAACCCAGAAATACCTGTTGTTAAACCCGCAATCGGGAACAAAATCTTTCAAGTTGTAAGTTTTGCCTGCATTTTCAGAATCTCCTGTATTATTCCATCCCGCAGATCATGGCACAGTACTCTGTGACAATAATAATACTGGATAATGTAGTTGTATAATTAAATGTGATAATAAATTTACATTTGGCCAGTACAAAACATTGAATTAACATCAGCACATCATAAATGACAATATCTGGGCGACCATTGCCACCTACCTTCCCAACAACCTGTGGCACTGCGAAAAAAAGATTACTGATGTGGCCACCGGTGATCAAAAAGACAAAAGAACATAGGCCTGACAATAATTCTTTTCAATTATACATAAGCTTCCCAGGAAGGCTACAACCTCTCATCTGGGGTACTAGTGCTGTCAAAACAAGCAGATTGACGTCAGACACTTTCCTAGGTAGTATACTAACTGACCTAGCTTCCCAGGAACCAGTAGTCTCACCTGGGCCTCCCATCGGCCAAACACAAAACATACATCTATGTAAATCCTCAAAAGAATTTCACAAGGTAAATACCCCAGTGGCAAAAAACCTCACACCCTGGGCCTCAGATGGGACCGAAAAATAATAGACAACAGTTAATCAAAGAAAACAAATTTGAACTGACTAAAAGTTTTACTTACTATTATTATCATTATCAGTTAATTTTAGGGTGGATTGTAAATTGAAAACTGTTATTATATAATTATAAATATTGTTTTAAATTACGTTAAGGCCATGGGTACCCTTTACTGCCCAAGGCAATACACATGAAACAATTTACAAGACAACAAAAAGTGATGTGATTCCTGGTAGTTATGGCTATAGTCCCACTAACTCACCGTTTGACCCCCCCCCCCCCAAGAAGTGCAGCCCATACATGATAACGGGCAACCCTGCGTTCCCCAGACAGCAGGTAGCAGGTCTTTAACAGGAGGTTCCATTTGGCTGTGGTCAGATGCGAAGACATCCCTTTGTTCTTTTAATACACATTCTCAAACACTGTGCTGCTCTCCAGAACTGTCTCCGAACAAACCAGAACTTTAGTATTTAGTAGCCAGCCTTTTTTTTTCTTTAGCTTAGTGGTGTCTTTGGGATTTTAAATTTTCAAATATTCACTCTTAATACACATAAACTGTTTGATAATTATTTTGGCCTGCTATTCATATCTGTAGTGTCACGGACAGAAAAGCCGTTCTATGATGGTATTAATTACATTTATAATGCATTTCAATAATAAAAAAACCTTTTTGTTTCCTGTGCCAGTGGAACATCAAAAGGGTTATGAGTTAATGAGTTTGAAAATAAAATTCTTAATTTCCAGGTGCATGATGCCAGAATTGAATTGCGATGATTACATTTTAAAAATGTAAATATGCAAATTTATGGCCAACTGCTGACACCCAGGAGCTCTACTGACAACTCAGGGCTCTATTTTCAAATTCATACGTCGTAAGTCATAAATCAGCCATTGCCTACCTTGCACAACAATCGATGGGAGGGGCAAATCCGCAAACCTTTTTTCGTGGACTCAAGTCCAAGGCAGTACGTCAAATTGGGTGGGTCCAGTCCATGGCGCTACCCGCAATAGGAGGTCCTTCACATGGCACATGATGCAATGGGTGGAGTAATGTGTTAATATCAATTAGAGGGCTTGGCATGGTGTTGTATGTTTCAGCATGAGCGGTACATGCAATAAAACCACGTGCAACCGGCGCTCACAAGAGAAAATGAATGTCCTAAGGCAGAGGAAAGGGTGCTTCACACCAGAGGAGACAGACATACCCATCCTTATCCACACAGACAAGATCACTGGGTTTCAGAGGTTTATTGAGCCTTTCTCACTTTCGGAATGCGGAGCTGAAATTCTGCTTATGTGTGAACATAGGGTCAGTCATATTAAGGAAAGAGTGCCACTGTTTGAAAAGTCGTTGGAGGTAATGTCTTTTTCTCCTTGCAATTATGTATTCCATACTATTGGAATCAACAGCAAATCAGAGATGTTAAATTCAGCCCAGATTAAAAGTCTGCATCCATCATGTTCCAAACATTAAAAGAATATAAATTTGAAGAGCATGGGTCTCACATTTTCTTAGTAGATTGTGGGGAATTCAATTATTTGTATCATTATGGATGTTTGACTATATCTCCAACGTCATGTTATGACACCTGCTGGCTTAGTGAATGTACTACAATTTATTTTTCTACCTTTTAGTGTTTTGCTCCGCATAGACCTGCATTTGAGACCTCTGAAGTGCAAGGGTTTCTCTTTGGATGAGAACTGTAATTCCGGCATAATTTCCATGGTACTCCTATTTGTTTTCAGAGGACACTCCCAGACATTGCACTACTAAGCCCCTTTATTACGCTTCATTACGCGCTAGTGGCTTTGTGCTTCCACATTTTTCCTGTTGCGATGCTGGTGTGTTGCTGAAAATAAGTTTGCAGGTGTTGTTGCAGTAATGGCGCATTTTAAATTGGTCATAGGATGTTGCTGCTGAAGATAGGGCCCTCTAGCTCAGTTTAGAAAAGAGAAATACCTGAAAACAAGAAATGGGGAAATGGTGTTTGTTTATTGTACCAATGTTAAATGTTAAGAACTAACTGTGTACTGGTGGGGGTGAAAAAGTAATCTCTTTTTTCAGTAGTTGCAAGTAGTACATAGGGAAAAATGTACTGTACTTACTAGGGGTAGACCGATTATCGGCCAGGCCGATTATCGGCGCCAGTATTCGGCACTTTGACGGATACCGGCGCGGCCTTTTTTTTTAATTCGCCGGCCGAAAAGAGATCAATTTAAAACTGATGATTTTGGCTCTGATGCAGCCGCGCCTCTCTGTCTGCAGTCACTACTCTGTCTCCAGCATTGTCCCACCCACAGCACCATCTGATTGGTTACACGCAGAGCCATGGCATGGGTAACAGCCAATCAGCAGTAAAAACTGTGCATGAACAGTGCTCACACACACAGCGGAGAGGAGAAAAAGTTTTGCCGAGTGGAGAAGCTCTGGAGAGCAGATATATGTTTCGAAGGGAAGTTAAGGCAGCAGACTCTCCCGAAATTGTAATAAACATCCCAATCATCTACAACTCATAACTGCTAATAGCGTTACTGTAAGCCCAATAACGCTATATAATATATGCGGCAGCTCTGCTCGATCGCAGTCCTTCCAGACGTGTCTGTTAATGACTTGAAACAAGGTTGTTGATAATATAGTCCGTGATAGTAGAAGAGTGTGTGTGTGTGTGTGTGTGTGAGTGAGTGAGTGAGTGAGTGTGAGTGTGAGTGTGAGTGTGAGTGTGAGTGTGAGTGTGAGTGTGAGTGTGAGTGTGAGTGTGAGTGTGAGTGTGAGTGAGTGAGTGAAAACCTAATGAACTCAATTCAGTCCAGTTTTATTGCAGGGAAGCACGTTGAGGTGAAGGCTGATTAGCTTTTCGTGTAACGTTAGCCCACCGGTCCGCTTTCTCTTCCTCTGGCTCTAGATCACTGGTTCTTAACCTGGGTTCGATCGAACCCCAGGGGTTCGATGAGTCAGTCTCAGGGGTTCGGCGGAGGTCAAGACAAACACCCGACTCATGATTTGTGATGACACGCCCCGTTTTTGTTTTAGTGTGAAAATCATGTTTTGATGGTTTGTTTCTTTGAACACAGTGATGTTCATGCACGGTTCATTTTGTGCACCAGTAAAATATATACCTATGTTTTGAATTTGAAAATGGATTGTCAGTCTTTTAATGATTGTATAATTATTCTAGTACCCCAGTTTCAGATAATTTATGAAGAATATGAACTGTTTTTATTTTTCTGTTATACCAAGGATTGGTTAAATACTCCTTTGTGATTGGCTGGAGGGGTGTGCATTATTTCCTAGTGAATACATGGTAATAATTCACGGCTATGAAGCAGTTCCAGTGAAAGTGGCCTTATCACTGTTCAAAATGAATACGCAAGCTCATTCAACTTTACTGAAGATTCAATTAACCACTGAACAGAAATTTCAAGTTAGTGTGTTAAGTTACTGTAGTTTCAGTAGCCGAAGCCTAAATGTGTCAAATATAGTATTGTTTAATATAGGCTAATATAGTATGTTTTAAAATAATGAAATGTTATAAAAGTTTGGATGTGTCAAGCTAACCATATGAATGGACCATATTATTTGGATGTGCACATATTGTAAGATATATTTTGTTCAAAAATGAAAAATAATAAAATAGTAGCTGCAAAGTGGCACAGCTGCATTGTAGTGCAAATAGTCATTTCAAACAGCCCAGAGGTCCGTAACTTATGTGCTGGCTTTAAGTGGCTTGTGCAAAATTGTGTGTGTGTGTTGGGAGGTTTGGGGTATATGGAGTGGGGAGAGAGGGGAGAGTGTTCAGAGATCTAATGGCCTGGGGGATGAAGCTGTTGCAGAGTCTGGTTGTGCTGGCCTGGATGCTCCGGAACCTTTTGCCTGATGGCAGTAGGGAGAGGAGGCTGTGGGAGGGGTGAGAATGGTCACATATGATGCTGGAGGCTTTCCTGATGCACCGCGCCCTGTAGATGTCCGTGAGGGGAGGGAGGGAGACACCCATGATCCTTTCTGCTGTGCTTACTACAGTAAACCCCCGTTATATCGCAGTTCAGTTTTTGCGGTCCCTGTATTTCACGTTTTTTTTATGTAAGGCCTATTCATTTTAATATCGCTTGTATTTTTGCCATTTTGCGGCATTCCGCAGCATTGTTTATGAGTTTAAATCTCACACGTCACAATAGAATATCTTTTATGTGTGGCGCCGGGAGAGGTGGAGGGAGGAGCAAGCTCCTCAGCTCCTCCCATTGTACTGCTGTCAGTCTCCTGGTTTCCTCCCTCAGCCTGGAGAAGTAACTGGAGCTGCAACAGCAGAGGCCTCGCTAACAGGCAGGCTCACCTGCGAGTGATTTCTAATCAACTCAGCTGTGAGCACTTGCCTTCAATTAGGCCATCTATTTAAGCACAGCCTAAGAGGCTGAAGGGGAGACTTTTTGGGACTGCTGGACTTTTTGTGTTTGGATGGCTGTGCTGTTTTTCTGTTTCGCCCTGGTTTTCGGTTGTGCCCTGTTTTGCCCTGTTTTGTATTGAGCCCTTTTGTTGGTGTTTTCTTTTCCCCAAAAAGGGGATAACAAATGGCCTTTGGCCCTTTCAGTTGAACTTTTTGTTGCGTTTTACCTTCCACTCACCACCCGGCACAGTGGCCACACCTGCCACTTTGTCACATATGTTTTTAAATGTGTTTCTACTGTTTTAAAACTGTGTTTAAAGACCTTAAAATGCTTTTAAAAGTACCTTAAAACTTATAATAACATGCCTTGTGTGTATTTTAAATAGGGTATTTCTATTTCGCGGATTTTCACTTATCGCAGGTGGGTCTGGAACGTAACCCCCGCGATGGGTTTACTGTACTCTCTGTAGGGTCTTGTGATCAGAGATTGTGCAGTTCCCAAACCAGCCCGTAATGCAGCTTGACAGAGTGCTCTCAATGGTGCCTCTGTAAAAGGTAGACATGTTGGGTGGGGGAACACTTCTTCCTTCAGCCTACGTAGGAAACAGAGGGGTTGTTTTGCTTTCTTAGTGAGTGCTGTGGTGTTTGCGGTCCAGAAGAGGTCATCCGTGATGTGCACCCCCAGGAACTTGGTGTTTCTGACTCTCCACTGCAGAGCCATTGATGGTCAGCTGGGGGTAGTGTTGTTGTTGGCGGGCTCTCCTGAAATCAATGACCATCTTGCACCACCTTTCCAGATCTTGCACCGCTTCTCTGTTTGCTGTTTCATTGTTGTTGCTGATGAGGCCCACCATTGTTGTGTCATCAGTGAACTTGATGATGTGGTTAAAACTGCATCTTGTAATGCAGTCATCGGTCAGCAGAGTGAACAGAAGTGGGCTGAGCATGCTGCCCTGGGGAGCTCCAGTGCTCAGTGTGGTGGTGGCTGAGTATCTGCTGCTGATCCGGACCGACTGTGGTCTCCCCGTGAGGAAGTCCAGGACCCAGTTGTGGAGGGAGGTGTTGAGGCCCAGGAGGCTTAGCTTTTCCATGAGCTGTTGTAGAATGATGGTGTTGAATGCTGAGCTGAAGTCTGTGAACAGCATTCTGACATAACTATCCTTGTAGTCCAGGTGTGTCAGGGCCAGGTGCAGAGCCAGGGATACAGCATTGTCTGTGGATCTGTTGGTGCAGTAGGCAAGCTGGGAGGAAGGATTTGATGTGCTGCATGACTAACCTTTCGAAGAACTTCTTGCAGTCAGAGTCAGTGCTACTGGGTGATAGTCATTTAGGAACATTGCGGGTGACTTCTTTGGCACCGGTATGATGATGGAGGTCTTGAAGCACTTGGGGACCACCACCTGGCTCAGCAAGGTTTTGAAGATGTCTGTGAAGACTTCTTTCAGTTGTTCTGCACAGACCTTCAGTACTCACCCTGGTATGTTGTCTGGTCCTGCGGCCTTGTGGGGGTTGATCCTGGACAGGGTCTTCTTCATGCTGGCTGAGGACAGACAGAGTACCTGGTCGCTGGGTTGTGGAGGAGTCTTATGGGCAGGGGTTGTGGTTCAGTGCTTCAGACGGTGAATAGAAGTCATTGAGTCTACCTGGAAGGGAGGGGTTGCTGTCACACACTTGCGGCAGTGGTTTGTAGTCTGTGATATGTCTTTGGTGTTGGAGAAGTGGCTTTCAATTCCCAGGGTGTGCTGCCGTTTTGCTTCCCTGACGCCATGGGACCGGTTAGTCCTTGCTATCCTGAGGGCTGCTCTGCCTCCTGATCTGAAGTCAGCATCATGGAATCTGAGCAGGGAGCAGACCTTTCCAGTCAGCCATGGTGTCTGGTTGGCACACACAGAGATGGATTTGAATACAACCACATCATCCATACACTTGCTCATGTATGCAGTCACTGTGTCTGCATACTCCTGCAGGTCAGTATGGTTGCTGTAGGTGGCTGCCACCTTGAAAATGTTCCAGTCTGTTCTCTCAAAAAAAAAAAAGTCCTGTCGTGCTGAGTCGGTCCCCTCAGGCCACACTCTGAGCTGCTTTGAAACCAATTTGACCGTTTCACTCTTGGTCTGTAAGTTGGCATAACAGAGATGTGATCAGAGAGGCCAAGGTGGGGGCAGGGGGTGGCCTTGTATGCTCCTTTTTTGTTTGGTACACCATGCTTAGTACATTGTCTCCTCGGGTTGCAAAGTTCATGTGCTGGTGAAACTTTGGCAGCACAGATTTTAGGTTTGTATGATTAAAATCCCCAAGTATGGCAAAAAAATCTGTCAGAGTGCGCGGTTTGTTGCTCACTAATTGTGTTGTTAAGTTCGTTCAGTCCGTCTCTAGAATTAGGGCTTGGAGGGATGTACACAGCAACAACGACAATCGCTGTGAATTCCCTTGGCAGATAGTATGGCCTGCACCTCACCATCATAAACTCTAGTAATGATGAGTGATGAACCACAGCATCCTGACACCATCCTTTGTTGATGTAAACACACAAGCCACCCCTGCGAATTTTAGTGGACAGTGATGCTACTCTGTCTGCTCAGTGGAGAGTTAGCCTGAGTAGCTGTATGGCATCGTCCGGGATGTTGTTGTTCAGCCATGCATCCATGAAAACAAAGATACAACAGTCCTTCATGTCATGGGTGGATCTCTGTAGTTTGGTGTAATCCAGTTTATTGTCCAGGGAGCATACATTTGTGAGCAGGATGGTTGGAATCGATAGTCTGGACAGGTTAGCTTTAAGCCTTGCTTGGATGCCTCCATGCTTGCCATGCTTCCGTCCACTCTTGCACTGCTTGCGACGCCTCCCCCTCTACCATAGTTGTTGCAGGAGAGGTCGCAGTCACGCAGCCTTGCATGCGCAGTCAGCCCAGGCATGCTAGTTCCGCTATCGGGACGCTTCTATGGTCTTTTTTGTGTTCTTTACCGATGTGTAGTATTTCTCTGTGGAAGATGTTCGCACATCTTCTCGTGATGAGATTACAGATGAAGATGCTGACAAACATGCAAAAAACACAGATGTCTCGGGACCCAGAGAGGCTGCTGTGACTGTGCACACTGCTATCATTTCCTCAATTGCTACAAAAAAAAAACTACCGTATCTAGGTATATGATCTGTGTCAGTGTTAGTCATTGATGAAGGCTTGTTCATGACTATGTTCCTCTGAAAAGATTCTATAACTATTGTATTAGCAGATAGAAAGAGGAACAACCAAGACGGCTTACAGAAATAATATCAATAAAGTCTTATAAGACCATTTCAATATGAAATCAACACTTGCAACTGTTTAACAGTAGTAAGGAACTAGTAAGGAACATGTTTGAGGTGTTTAAAATAGACCAATAAAGTTATTGTGCAGTAAGCCATGGCAGTACACAAGAGTTGGTCAAAATAAGAGCTACAGTGCTTATTTCAATGGTCTTTTTCTTTTGCCACCTCTTAACACAAAGAAAGTTTCATGAATGGCCTCTACATTTTTTTTAAACAGGAGCTACCAATCAATATCAAGTTCTGCTTTGAAGGGATGGAGGAATCCGGCTCAGAGGGGCTGGATGACCTGGTTTTTTCCC
Organism: Albula glossodonta; assembly: GCA_019788955.1. NCBI lineage: Eukaryota > Metazoa > Chordata > Actinopteri > Albuliformes > Albulidae > Albula > Albula glossodonta. The sequence continues at coordinate 328,117 of JAFBMS010000057.1, read as the reverse complement.
GAAAAGACACCTTCTTCAAGAATGTGGATTATGTCTGTATTTCAGACAACTATTGGCTGGGGAAGACCAAACCTTGCATCACTTATGGCCTCAGAGGCATCTGCTACTTCTTCATTGAGGTAAAGCCCCCCCTCAATTGTGCCCTCTCCTTTTGTCTGAGCATGTAAAAGTTCACTATTCTATATCAAAATACAGAGATTCTTTTTGTTGTGATCTACAGTCTACCTTAATTTATTTTTGACTCTACCTATTTGTCCTATTTGTACTCAGATGGAATGCTGTGATAAAGATCTCCATTCTGGTGTGTTTGGAGGCTCTATTCATGAAGCCATGACTGACCTTATTGCCTTGATGGGTAAGTTGCAAGCTACAGGAGTAGAAGACATTTTTTTTTTACTACTCTGAGAAACAATATTGTCATGTGAATTTACTAAATTGTAAAATTTTGGCAGATTCATGCCCCAAGCTTTTCACTGCTGTTATGCAAAACCTTCTTATTTTAACATGTTTCTGTGTAACCTCTATGCAGGGTCACTTGTGGATAAAAAGGGTAAAATCTTGGTCCCAGGGATATACGATGATGTGGCCCCTGTCACAGACGAGGAGAGGAAACTTTATGAGAAGATTGACTTTGACATGGATGAGTACTGCAGGGATGTGGGGGCCTGCAAATTGCTGCACCATACCAAGGTGGAGATTGTCTTTGTTTCCTATTATGATGTATGTGTCAGTTTTCTTTGTCTGGTTATATATATTTATTCCAGTGTGCTTTATTCAGTAGTGGTAGTTCAACTCAGACATGCAGAAAAAGAACACAAGCATGTATTATTTATTATAATAATATAATATCTATCTCCATCCATCCATCCATCCTTCTATATCTCTATCTATCTATCCTTACTGCAAGGTGGTGTGGTGTATGGGGCCTTGTAACCCCATAGTCTGACATGACTGGGCCCTAGGACAAAGGAGTTTAAGAAAGGCTGAAGTAACTAACACTTTGTAATCTCATAGGGTCATAATAGCTTAGCCTGCAGTACAAACCTTACTGGTGACCACAAATGTAAAAACGGAGCATCCTGCGATGGTGCTTGGCTTCATGTAGGGCCGAAACTAGTAGTCACATTATTGACAGTAAAAAAATAGGCAAATATTCCAATTGTTGAATAGTCGTTTCATCTAATGGCAACATTAGATAATTTTAATTCAAACGACACATATCGCATTTTAATCAGAGGACCGCTGTGGCCAAAGAACCTGATGCAGCAGGCCAGGAAGTAGAAGATGCAGCACACAGTTTACATTTACATCTAGGCATTTCGCAGAAGCTCTTACTCAGAGAAACTTACAAAATGCATGCAATAAGCATACCATTTTGGGAAGTTCAAACAAACTTGAAAGAAAATGTTTGGGCCCCAAACTGTGTCATTACAACAACAAACATTTTACTGTTACGGACATGATTAGAATACTCTTCTGTCCCTCTTTTTTCTCTATGTAATATATCTATGTAACTAGTGGTGCTGCTCTGCTTGTGTGTTGGTAACGCTGTGGGTTGAAGCGAGGGTGTCACCATAATTGTCATGTGACTGAAATTTTCTGGGATTGGCAAAACACACTTTCGAGGATGAGGGTGGGGTTTTTCAATTAAGATTTGAAGAAGTTCGAGTGGAAGAAGATAACACTGGGGAGTGAGGAGCACTTGAACACCACAACCCACATATACATTCACAAGAATTCCCGGACTCACACACCACCCGCAGCACTTTAAGGAAAAACCAATGAAACTGAACGTGCTAGAAGAACAGACTTGTGGGCTGTCGGCTTCATGGTGAAGCAGCGAGAGAATCCGGTAAGCCTGGTCCCCCATTACCAACATTCAAGCCTACTGCCATTTAGTGTTTGCTTTTGGTGTATGTTTTTGTATGTTTTCATGTTATTACAATTCGAGTAAACTCCAAGACAAAGCAGCCAATGTAATAGCGAAAGACGAAAATATGTGTCAGTATTATAACAATGCAGTAGGTAGTTGTGCAATTTTCTGTTGTGTGATATTTAACTGGTAGTGATTGTGGTGTTGGCATGGTTTTGCGGTTCAACGCATTTATGAGTGATGATTATAATGCAGTAGTCATGTGGCATTCTCTTTTGTGGCCAGATTGAATAAGCTGCGTTTTGTCCGTGGCATTGGTGGATTAGTTTGCTATGTAGCATGGATGCTAATGGAATTGTCATGAACCAGGAAGGAGCTGTGTTGTGTGATGCTATTCTTTAAGAAACTGCCAGGGGAGTTTGTAGTCTCTTTGTATCCTTTAGGATTGTGGCTTTGGTCAAGTGTGTGTTCTAGACCAGTGGTTCGCAACTTTGGTCCTGGGGGCCCACTGTGTATGTTGGTTTTTATTCCAACCACATCTGCAATCCCAGAATTTTAACAAGCTGTTAATTGTTCATAATTGTTCAATTGTTCATGCTTTTCATGATTAGAGAGATAATTTGCCATTATAACTATGCATGCCATGAAGAAAAAGCTCCTATATTCACATTGTGCTATATTGCAGGCAATTGCATAAAGACAAGTAAAATGTTTTAACTCATATTAAAAACTGGAGTGATTCTGGACACATGACCACTAAAACTAACCATCTTTTCCTTTTATTTGTAATGCAAATGTGTAAATTTATTTATGTATTGAATTTATTTTCATATTTAAGGAAAGGAAGATGTCCACTACTTTTAAATAAATACATTTTCTCATTGAAAAAAAACCTACCTGTAGTTTACCTATTATTCAGTAAGGTCAGTAAAAGGTATTTTCAAAGAATGGTTTCATCTGCTTGTCTTTATTGTTAGTTAGCACATGTCTAGTGCAGCATTTAACTCAAGGCAAAAGCTGAAAAGTCAATTAAAAGCTGTTGATTAACTGTTGTATTAATCATCTGAATAGTCGATTAATAATTACAGTGCCTTCCACAAATATTGGCACCCCAGGTAAAACGGGCAGTAAAAAACATTCTTTACTGTACTCTTTTGATCTTTCCAGAGGTGCCAATGTTTGTGGAGGGCACTGTATAATAATCATTAGATGAATCGATTATCAAAATAATTATTTGTTGCAGCCCTAGCTTCTAGACTCCCACCAAGGTATTTAATGCCTTTATATGACCATTGAACTGGTTATGTTGTGTAAGCTATGGAGAAAGTGTTTTTAGATATTATGTTCAGATAATGAAATAGCTTCTAATTTAACCCAGTTAATACGATTATTGAAACAGCTGTTGCCAAAATAAGACAATCAAAGGATATTGTTGGAAAAATTTCTATCCTGCATGGTTTTCATTTTAGCATGATGTGCCTCTTTCCTTTAACCCTTTTGCTGGGAAATTCAGATATTTCCAAATAAATCCCAATTCCTGATAACTTCAGAATTCAGATATACCCATGTCTTTCAAAAAACCTTTAACTGCAGCATTTGCCAGTACCCCAGCATACACCTTAGAGCAGGGGTTCCTGATACGTTGATGGCAATCAACCGGCCGATTGCAAAGGAAGTCCAGGTAGATTGCATGCCATTAGCTATGCCATTAACTAATGCCGTTTTCTAACACACGGATCACTGCGCATGTGAAGTCAACCGCGCAAGCAAGTGCAAACCTCTTGCGAGCAACCTAGTTAGCCTTCCAATTTATTTCAGCTAAAGAAAGGGTGTGAAATGAGTGGGGGAGCCGGACCAAGTAAGAAACCAAACACTTAGCACTTGCATGCGGAATGGGAGGATTTTTTTTTTCCACAATGTCACATTCGAAGTGTGTTTGTCTGATCTGCCAAGCTAGCATTACTATTCCGAAGAAGGGAAATGTGGAGCGGCACTTTCAGACTGTTCATAAAAATTACAACACTGACTTCCCTCCGAAAAGCAAACTGAGAAAGAGAAAGGTGAAGGAACTAAAATCCAGACAGCAGTCATTTTTCTCACGGCTGACTTCAAATGCGAAGGCAGCCACCGAAGCATCGTTCCGGGTGAGTCACTCCATCATTAAGCACAAGAAGTCCTTTCAAGATGGAGAGATGATAAAAGAGGCATTTGTCGAAGCAGCTGAATCGCTGTTTCAGGACTTTAAAAACAAACTAGAAATATTATCTTCAATCAAAGCTGTCCAGCTATCAATAAGTACAGTTACACAGTGCTGTGAAGTCATGGCCAAGGATTTGACACAGCAGCTTTGGAAGGACATCGCGGACTGTGAGTGTTTCTCACTGCAATTGGCCGAGTCTACGGACATAAGTGATACAGCCCAGTTGTGCATTTTTATTAGGATGGTGTTTAAAGATATGACTGCAGAAGAGGAGCTGTTAACAATATTGCCTGTGAAAGAACACACGAGGGGTGAGGACATTTTTCAGTCCTTAAAATACTTTATCGAGGAAACCTAGCTTCCAGTGTGCAAACTGATGTCAATCACAATGGACGGTGCGCCCGCAATGGTTGGCCACTCGAATGGATTCATGGCCAAGAGCAGGGAGGACAATGCTTTCCCGGACTTCCTCAATTACCACTGCATAATACACCAACAGGCATTATGCGCAAAAATGCTTAACATGAAAGAGATAATGGATGTGGCAACAAAGATCGCCTGCTCGATTTGAGCAAGATCGCCTCAAAGATGGCTGTTCCATGCACAGCTGGAGAAGGCCTACTGCGACCACTCGGAGCTCTTGCTACACACTGATGTGAGATGGCTGAGTCGGGGGAAATTCCTGCAGAGATTTCGAGAGCTCTGTTCGGAGATAAGGGAGTTTCTTCTTGCTATTAAAAATGCAGAATACAACCAACTCAATGGCGATCAGTGGCTGTTGGACTTGGCATTTTTAACCGATCTGACCAACATTGGATGAGTTGAATTTGGAGCTGCAAGGAAAAGATAAAACTTTGGTCAACATGATCAGCTCAGTGATTGCTTTCAAACGAAAGATGCAACATCTGTCCTCGAAGCTGCAGCGCCATGATTTGGGGAACTTCCAAAACCTTGCGTCAGAGCTGGAGACGCAACAGAAGGCGAGTGTGCAAGTGAACGTTGCACGCTACGCAGAGCAGATTGACAGTTGTCAGTCAGAGTTTGACGAATGCTTTCAAGACTTTGCTTTACTCAAGCCAGTTGCTACATTTATGTGCTACCCATTTAGGGAAGATATTGAGATTGATCCACTCGCTTCAAAAATTGCAACGCTGTTTCACTTGAACTTGTCTGGAGTGGAGGATGAGATTTTTACACTACAGGCTGGCATTCAGCTGAAGTCCAGGGCTCATGGACAGTTTTGGAACTTACTCACAGAGGAAAAGTACCCAATCATGAGGAAATGTGCTACCTCCTTGACTGCATTGTTTGGATCTACTTATTTATGTGAGGCAGCCTTTTCCCACAAGAAGATTATTAAGTCCAAGTACCGTTCCACCATGACTGATGATCATTTGGAGGCCTGCTTGAGGGTGGCTATCAGAAGCTACTGTCTGGACTATGCAACCCTGGCTGATTCCATTCAGTGCAAGGCAGTAAGGTAATGACCAAAAATGTACTGAATTGTAGTGTGCCAAAAGGGCTCATGCAGGTATGCAAGGTACACCAAATTATCTTGTATACAGGAGGTACTCGGGTTACAACGGGCTCGAGCTACGTTGTTTCGTGGTTATGACGCACTCCCATAAATTACTTAAAAAACCTAGTTTCAACCTAAGCGGTTTTGTTCGTAAATATGCCCACAGAAATAAAGGTAAGGAATTGTTCTCTCTCTTTTTTTATTACTGTTTAATTACTGTATTTTATACGTCCTTCATGTGTTGTGTGTACAATGTGAGTGACTTAAGGTGTTAATTTAGGTATAATTTAGGTATAAATTCCAACTTACGTCAAAAATCAGCTTACAATACGTCGTAGGAACGGAACTCATTCTCAGGTCGAGAACCCCCTGTATATGCGAAGTATACTCAAGATATATTTAGCATTTTGAGTGTAGGTAGATCATTTTGGCTTGGTCATTTTAAAAGTAGCTCACAAGTCAAAAAAGTGTGGGCACCCCTGCCTTAGAGTATATAAAAATGTCGAGACAGCAACTCCAATAGAAGTCAATGAAGACAATTTCAGAACCAGGGCGTGTCATTTTTGCAACCAACATCATGCAGAGTTGACTCTTGTCAAATACTCAAATAAAAAGATGCAAATGACATGTTGAACAAGTTATTTCAATATAGATTACATCATGAAATTGCTGTATTTTGGCTAATGTCTGTATGATTATGATTTCAATAAAGACAATTACAGAAGCTACAGAGATGGTGGACCTGATATCATAGGGAAGACTGTTCCAAAGTCTAAGGGCCAAAACTGCAAAGGTCTTTTCCCCTTTTTTCTTTAACCTAGACATTTGAACAGCCAAAAGACCCTGCTCAGAGGACCTAAGTGCTCTGGGAGGTCAATGTCTGCATTAAAGTTCCTGAATATAAGTTGGAGCTGAACCATGTAATGCCTTAAAAGTAATTAAAAGAATCTTAAAATCATTTCTAATAAACACTAGTCCAAGCATGATGTGATAAAAGCATGTATACGTTTTTCTGTGTCTGCTGAATGAAGAAATGGCCTTAGCAATATTTTTGAGCTGATAAAAACAAGACTGAACTAGGCTCTTGATGTGGTGTTCAAAACCCAAGTTAGGGTCAAAGGACACACCCAGATTTCTGGTCACCTGCTTCACGAGGAGGGGCAGCTTCCCTAGACCTGATAGTAATTGTGTGACACTGTATTCAGAACCTGCAATTAAAAACTCTGTTTTCTAAACTCATTAATGTCTTTATCTCATGCTTCAATGATATGTAATTTTGAAGTATCATTTGGTTTTAGAGTCAGGTACAGTTGGATGTTGTCAGCATAACAGTGAAAAATTGATATGTTGCCTAATGACCTGCCCCAAAGGTAGTGTCAGGGAAGTGAGGATTTAAGAAAAATAATGATTCTCTGAATCCAGGGTGTTCTAATAATTGAAGCCTTTGTTTAATGTCAAGCACGGTTAAAATTGGTTTTCTTAAATAATAACTATTAGAAATAACTATTAACTAAATAACCAAGTTCGTTTATAGAAATTAGCAGTCCGGTGGATCAACTTTTATCAGAAATATATATATATATACACACACACACACACACACACAGACTTGCAGGTGAAATAGTTTAAAACGTTTATTTAATAATTACAACACTACCACAAGAATAAACAGAAACATTTAGGATCACAGATGAATGAAATGAAGATTACCCAGCCAATACTTGTCTCTTAAGGAATAGCAAAGAGTTATTCCCAGCTGCAGCCAAACCAAAAAGTAAAGTAAATTCCAAATGGTGTGATTGCTCCAGTGGTGATGGTGGATGATCAGACAAGTGACAAAGCAGGAAGATGAAGCAGAAATACTGAGCAATGAGTACTGAACTATGCGGACTGAGCAATGAGGCCTGTTCCAGGCCCAACTTAAGAAGGGTCTGTACCCCTCCTCCCTGGTCCTCACATATAATTTTATGGTGGGGGAGTGCCTGAAGGTTTATCCAGGACTTAATCTTATATTGAAACATAAACAACTGGAAAACACAAGCCATCCCCTCAGTATAAATCTTTCTGTGATCAGCTCTTTACAAGCATCACAATGACACCAAACATGAACACATGCGAGTTTAGAGAAGAGAGTTCACATAAGGGAACAAGCCGTTCTGCACAGGAATGGCTTTGCAGTTGTATTGCAATACACTCCAGTAGTGATGTTATTTTATTATAAATGTGCGTACGCCTGGGTCAAACGTATCGTACCGGTACGCACATTTTCACGTCAAGTAGAAGTTTTATAAATCTGAAATTGTGTGTGAAAATCGGTGTACGCACATTTTGGAGCGTTTTTTGTGCGTACGCACGGTTTATACATGAGGCCCCAGATCTGTGGGATAGTATATAGAGATATGTGAAAAACAATTTAACAGGTGTATACCAGGGTCTAAATCTTGCAGTTCCAGGAACATGGGGAGAGTGGCCCTGATTTTGTCTATATTATTTTTTTTTTTTTTCCACAGTTGATAGGAGAACATACTGGGGCTCACCAAGTTATTGAATTATTATTGTTTTGAATAAAAACTTTGAATTATGCTGATATTTACTAATCAGATCAGGGAAAAAGATGCTCTTGCCTCCTTGAATACTATTATATGACATTAAAAGTTCCTTCATGGACTCAAAGTGCATATGGATTTTAGAAGCTTTCCAGGCCCGCTCAACCCCTCTGCGTTTCCTCTTTAAAATACGAATATCCTCGCTGAACCATGGCGCTTTGGTATGTGGAGTTTTAGTTCTCATTTTGTATGGGGCAATAGTATCTAGAATGTTCTAACACACCGTATTAAAATCATTCCATAATTTCACCAGATCTGATAAAAATGCTGTCTGTCACAAGCTGCTGAAAGTGCTTGCGAAAATTTAGCAGAAGTATGAGCAGTGATCCTATGCGAACAGAAATTTACATTATTACTCCAAGAAAAAAAGAGCACAAGGAGCGAGATCAAATACAATGCTTTCATGATCAGAAACAAGGAATTCACTAATTTACTTAAAGTGCCACACCAAGAGAAACAAACTTTAGTGTGAGTTGGGCCAACTATTTGCTGCACAAAATTGAAGGATTGCATTAAGGTTAAGACATTCAGAGGCTAGGAGGTGATCTTTGTGAAAGTTAAAATCCCCAGCAATAACAACTTTATCATATTTTGATAAAATATTGAACAGAAACTCTGAAAATTCTTCCATGAAGTTCCCTATAGAACCAGGAGGATGATAGATCAGACAGAAAGCCACTAAATCCCAAATTTTAAAAGTGGTAGCCTTGAAAGATTTTATAGACCACAATGAGTCATAACTGCTTACTGTAGGTTCACTGAAGTAACTGTATCCGGCAGGGCACACCTCACAGAGTTGGCTGCATTCACTGCTCTTGAGCCATGTCTCAGTAATAAGTAAGAAGTCTAGATTAAGTGAAGTCAAAGGAAATCAAATCAAGGGAACGAGTTGACAAAGGCAGTGAAATTGCCCAGAATGCATCATTTCAACCAGTAACTTCCTGTTTTAAAAGTTTCAGCCTCCATATTTGCTGCAACTGCGGGCATGGAGAAGACAATATGTAAATGTATACACCTCATTTTGAAAGATTATATTGCTGTACTGAATTATAATATTGAATAAACCCATAAATATAATTGATTTAGCGCTGATATGTAAAGGATTTAGAAATTATTTCCAACAAGTAATATATCTAGAGCGATGCCATGATAATTTTTAGGGTATTACTTGACTGCTAACCTTAGCTAGTTTGCATCTATTACGTAGAAGCCAGCATGCTAACTAGCTAACAAGCAGTGTTAGAGTGAGTAGAAATCTTTTTAAAAATAAGTTTAGCTTGGATTTGTGTCCTCTTTTTAATGTGTCTGCAAAACTGTTTTTATTGAAATTTCAGTAGTTTCAGTTTGGGGATGTAATTGTCCCACCATTTCGTCAGATTAAGTTTCTCACCATTACTGATAATCATGCTTAATAAATGTGACAATATAAAATAAACATGGAGAATAACAACACTACTGCAATGTACTGAGTCTCTATGTTGTTTCTGAGTGTGATTAAGGAGTGCTGTTTTGTTGATTTTAAATGACCAGGACAAAGGTTCTAGTCATCATCCCATATGCCATCAGAATGAACTGCAATATGCACACAACACATAACAAAAAAAAACTAACAAAAAAAAAAACAGGTGTCTGTGTCTCTGTGGTTTCTGTCACTAAGTTCCAAGTACAAATGTGGTCTAATTCAAAATATCCTGCCCCCCCCCCTTCTCATGTTGTTTTGCTTCTACATCACATTTGTGATTTTGTTAAATACTTGAGCATACAGAACCGGAAATAGGAACATTATGTTTGTGTGTTTGGTGGTTTAGTCATTTGTGAGAGCAGCTTAGCTTTCATTAGCTTTTAGGTGAATGAAGTAAATAAAATCACTAAGGTTTGATAAACAATGAAGGTTTAATTAACTGGCATACACTTTTTACAGTGTGATTTGTCATGGAACGCTAAACATTGCTTGATATTGTATTGTATAATTTATTGAGTATCTAAGTGAATAATGAATTTGCTCTAGAGTTAGTTTTACTTGGCCTGATGATTACTGTATTGGCATAGAGTAAATCTTGAGATCTGTGAGTCCATTGAGTTAAAAAAAAAAAAAAACACTCCAAAAGACGTTGAGACTGAGGAACACGGGCCGAAATGCAGCCATGCATTTCAAATTCAACAAATTGTTTTCTATGGTAAAGGCAATACTTTTATGTGCACCTGTTATCCAGAAATAATTTAAATGATTTCAAGAGTTATCCTACTCCATGCAACTCCTACTCCAGTGGTGGCAACCCCATTATGCATCCCATTGCTCCTTCACTACTACTATGACTCTTTGCCTCAACCTTGATGTCAGATCTTGATCAGCATGTCGTTCCCTTTACCCAAGGAACGAACAGCCACGGTAATGGATTTCATCTTCCAGAGCGCTATATATGTTTAAATGTGGTTGTTTCAGGGTGTGGTTGTTGCATTTGTGCACGCACACACAATCACAGGATGAGTTGTGATTTATAATAGGAAAAATGCATGTGTGTGGCATAGTCAAGTTTTATAAATCAGGAAGTTTTTTGCATAGGCGCTCGCAGGTTTTGGCATACATAACTATTTACGAAATTACGCCAAGTTTTATAAATGAGGCCCTGAACTTTTGTTCCACAAGACCACACAAGTAACACTTACCCCTGATTTCCACCAGGCGCAGATCTATCATGTCATGTAAGCTACGCGTTTTTGTTCCATCCTCTGCGCAGCTTTATACCCCACTGGGTGTGTTTCAGAAGCAGAGCGTCTTGTGCTGCTGATTTTATAATACCATGATTTTATAACACCATAGCTAAGTGAAGTTTTTTTAATTATCTTTATTTACAGAAAAGTAAAACAACACAAGTAAAAAATGGTTAAAATTAGGCGTAGTGTAACTTATAAAGATATATATCTTTATAAGTAATATAATATATAATATACTATATAATATGTAACAAGTAATAATATATACATAAACTACCTGAAAAGCATCTGTACAAAATGTAATGATTTCTTAATATAGCACATGTATGTATGGTACCAATTTGCTTAGTGTAGCCAATTTACATGGTAGCTTTTACTAGGTACTAGGTATACTCACCTTCCACTCCCAAAACTCAGAGGAAGAAACCGACAAAACTTTGTGGCCGGTTGCACAAAACACCTTAAATTAAGATTTTCCTTAATCTGCAAGTTAAGATTCCCAGCATCAATTGCAAGAAGCGTTCTAAATACTCATCCTAAGGACATTTCCTTCAGTATTTTTTCTCCTTAACTTGATTGAGGAATTTCCGTTAAGTGTTGCACAAAAGACCTTAACCGTTTTACTAAGGATAAAATCTTAAGGTTTCCCTTGGCTCAACTAAATTATCTGACATGGCCGAGTTCACCCCTGTGATTGATAATGAATCGAAATTGTGCCACGGAGAGTTTTTGGTACAATCCACTGGATTCAATGACCGAGCACCAGCTTGTCAGAAAGTATAGGCACAGCAGTCATCACGGGGTTTTTACTTGTTCTGTAAAACCATTTTTCTTTTGCCATATTGCTCTAAAGGGACAGCTTTTTCCTCCTCAGTCCATTTGGGTCTTCTCTTTTTTTTGTTTTTTGTCATTGTTCATTTTAATAATTTAGCTGCCTAAGTTGCTCTTATTAATTTCCAAACTAGCTAGTTAGGTAGGCTACGTAATAGTTGATAATCACCATAGTACCCATAACTGGATCACCATTGCAAACATTGAAATCTCCTTAGTATTCTTCCTTAGTTAAGGAATGGTTATAAGGTACTTTGTGCAACGGTCTTTAAGGAAATCCTTAACAAAGGGGAAACTTCTGACTTCGATTCGGAATTCGATTCATCATCCATGATAAAAATTCTTCCTTTCTGGCCTGGTGCCACTGGTTATGACAGGGTGGCGGGACAAACTTGTGAATATTCATGAGGAAAGCGCTACCTGATTGGAAAGCAGACGGACCTGGTGGAATTCAGGGGTTTCCTTGCTAGGCTGTAACAGATAAATATCTTCATATATCTATAGCTTGGTAAGCAAACTGGATAGCTTATCTTATTTGATTTATAAAATTGTGGAAAATTATAATAACCATCCTTCAACCACATGGAGCTATTTCTATCATTTCTGTACTCACCGACTTTCACTTTGCTCACATCTGCAGTGAATTTCCTGTTTCTCCCACTTATTGAGGAATACCACTGCCATGAAGGGGTGTACTTGGTCTGCAACAATGTTTAGGTAGGTTGCATGTGTCAAATTTATGTCCACATGAGTGTCTGGACCTAAGGATTCCCAGCAGAACATTGCCCAGACCATCACACTCCCTTCAACGGCTTGTCTTCTTCCCACAGTGCATCCTGGTGCCACAAAAGTACCCGGACAGCCGTATAATATGAAAAAAAGCTAAAGTTATCGCCTCTGGTGACATTCTTCCATTGCTCTATGGTCCGGTTTTGATGTTTGTGTGCCCATTTTAGGCACTTTTGACCATTGCACTTTTAACGTGGACACTCTGACTGACCTGTGGCTATGCAGCTCCACACGCAGCATGGTGTCATACACTGTGTGTTCTGACACTTTTCTCCCATAATCGTCGTTAAAAAGGGTCACAGTAGCCCCTTTCAGACCAGACAGGATAGCCTTCGTTGCACTTGTGCATTGGTGAACCTTTGGTGCCCAACACCCTGTCACTGGTTTGTGGTTTGTTCCTCGTTGGACCATTAGCCATCATGATTGTCTGGCCATAATGATTTGGCCCTTTTCAAAGGTCTTTATGCCTGCCCATTTCTCCCACATCCAACACTTTGACTATGACAACCGACTGTTCGCTTACCATCTTGACCTTGACATGCGCCGTTCTTACAAGATAAGCAACGTTATTTACTTCATCTGTGTGTGGTCATCATGTTTGGCTCAACTGTACATGTTTTGTTGTAAATTTAGAAAGGTCAGCCAGATCATTCAGTTCACAGTTATATATTTTCACACTCAAAGGACTGTGATGCTGGGAGGAATTTAGGTGACTCTGCATCCAATTTTGCTGTCAGTACTTCCTATTCATCTACAGCCTGGGGAACCAACAGGACCCTGAACATTGGTTGCCTGATACACAGGCATGCTGACCTTCACCAAATCATCATTGGTGTCATTCATTGTCTTAATTAGGATTTTATTTTTAAATAAAAGCACCGCCTTCCATGGAAACACTGGCTGTGCATCACTAGATTTTGGGATCTTTTGCACTTATGATGCCATTCCTAATTTGGATTAGTTTCGCTGATCCTTTATTTTGTTATTCTTTCTGTTTATTGTCCCTGAAAAAGGTGAATAAAAAGGCCAAACTATTAATTTGATTACTTTGTGGTCATTTCCCTCTACAGGAGCAAATCCTGATGCATCGCTGGAGGTACCCCTCTCTTTCTCTCCATGGCATTGAGGGGGCCTTCTCTGATGGGGGAGCCAAGACAGTAATCCCCCGCAAAGTCATTGGGAAATTCTCCATCCGTCTGGTTCCTGATATGGACCCCAAGTTGGTGGAGAAGTTGGTATGTGCGCTTTCTAACTAATTTCCAATGTCTACTACCAGTCTTACAAGCAAGGAGATTTATTTAGGCAGCTTAGTTTCAATCTTCTTTTTACCCAATATTGTCAGATTTTCTCTGCCATACTAATGGCTGTTTTGTGCAAGCATTTAATTTGTAACTGTCCACCTTTTTAGCCAAGACTGACCAGTAACTGAACATGGCCCACCCATTGCAAAACCAATTTAAATTATAGCTAGGAAGAGTTGCAAGTACATTCATTTGGAAATGGACATACAGAAATTGAGTTAACGGAATTGCATAAGAAGTGCAGTTTAAATGGGGAAAAAAGCGCTGTCAAGGAGTACAACTTATTGTCGTAGAAAAGCACCACAGTAGTTTAATGAATTATCTGACTACGCAGTAACTGTGATGTGTAGCTATAATGGCATAGCTCTATGGTCCATTGTATAGCACTGTAATGACCTAGTACTCATGGGTTTTTTTTTTTTTTTTTTTTTACAATACCCAGCAGTACATCATAGAGAGAATACCATGTGACTACAAAAGCTTTTTCAATTCAAATTTGTATAATGCTTTTCATGACAAGCTGTCAAAACACAGCTGCACAATTGATCCCAGGCCTGAAAACCCCCCTTAGAGCAAGCCAAATCAACAGTGGCAAGGAAAAACTCCCTCTCAACGAGGAGGAAACCTTGAGCAGAATCCGGCTTAGACAAGGAGCCCATCTACTTCTGGCCGGCTCTGACAGACAAAGAGTTAAACAAGAGTAAATGCAGTGTCATATTTAAAATATGAGGAAAATAGTTTACATGAATCATTCTGACTCAAATAGTAATGAAAACAGTAACATTAATAACAAGAACAGTGACAAAAACAATTAATATAAACAGATAGTAGTGATACAGTTAAGCATTAGTGGGGTCTAAAGCAGTCATCACCAGACCATGGGCAAAGCAGCTTTAACACGGAGTATCCATTTCATGATGTAGTGACAGCAATGATCACTCAATCCACCAAGGTTCTATGACCAAGGATCTTTAATAAATATGGAGAAAAAAAGCGGACTAAGTTAAGAACCCTGTGGCACACCTCAGCTGTTGAACCAGCAGATCTGATTTACTCTCTTGAATGACAGCTCTGTTCTATTGTGTAAATAAGAATTAAACCAAAACAATGAGGTTTGAGAAAGACCAACAGCATATAATTTATCTAAAAAGAGATAGTAATCCACAAGATCAAAAAGATCACCATCATCAGAAGCAGAAAACACATCAGTGATGAGTTTTAGAGAAGCAGTGGTTGTTGATTAGGTATTTATCCAGATTGAATTGTCAATTGAATATTATTAAGTGTAAGATGATGTGACAGTTAATTGTAGATTAATTTCAGCGGAGATCATAAGATCAGAGGAAAGTATAGATATAGGTCTGTAGTTGTTCAGATTAAGAGTATCTCCCCCTTTATGAATTGGAGTGATACGTGCATGTTTCCAAATGGCAGTTAAACAAGTCAGCAAGTGGAAACATAATGTGTGAGGCTAGCTTGACAAATTCACATTCAATCCCATCTTGTCCAGCACCACTGTTCACGCTAAGTTCATCTGTAGCATTCTGAACTTTAATAGGTAATATTTTCCTAAAAGAATAAGAACTGTGACATGGTGGAGTGGTATTTGAGCAGAAGGCTGGTAATACCCCAGGCGAGGGGCAGGAAAAATGCTGATTGAAAGCTTGTGCAATGGATTGTGAGTCATGCAATATTGTATGGCCTACTCTTAATTTGTTAGTGGAACATTTATTTGAATTATTAATTATACTTTTGAAGCTACTCAAGAAATATTTTGGATTCTTAAAAGCATTAAAAAACATTCTTTAGAATAAGTAGATGTAGCATTCCGAGTCTTTGTTTTGCACATATTTCTTAATTGTCTATATTTTTCCCAATCAGCAGTTTCCTTTGTTAAATGAAATTTGGCCCAGGCCTTATCTCTCAGTCTGAAGTAACTTAAGAGTTCAGGGGTAATCTAGGGTAAATGACTACCCTTGACCTTAACAATTTTCCATTGGGCATGATTAACAAATACTTTAATGAAGTCAGTGTAGAAAAAGTCCCAGGCATGTTGAACATTGGGTATTAACTGAAATTATTATACATTGGTATTAACTGTGTCCCAGTTGATGTAAATGAAGTCATTAATACATTAATTTATGTTAATTTTCTTGTTTTGTCTAATTTTAATTAGTTTTGGTGGCAATTTGGGCAATTGAATCCTCCATACACATTAAATAATTGAGTGGTCACTGAAGCAGGTTGATAAGACACCTGCTTTTGCATCGCTATAAGGGTGTGATACAGGTATTTAGTCAAGTAATGACTGGCATGTAGGAGTTATTTGAGTATTCTCCTTAATTAACTGGGTTAGGTTTAAATTTTCAAATATGTTTTTATCAATTGCGGAAGATCTATCTCGCCATAAAAAAAATCTTGTGATGTTTTGGCTTAATTTCTGAAATTTATGGAGTTAGTGGTAGAATTCAAATGGTCAGATGGAGGCATAGAGAGAGGTCTGTATATGTTTCCAATGGTTATATATTTATTTTCATGGAGAATGTATTTAACAAAAAGATATTTTGGTTCAACTTCTGGTGTAATAAGTTCAGATACCAAACTGGTGGAAATTTATGTAGCCAACCCACATCCCCTGGAACATCTTTCAGATCTGTGAAATACATAATTTGTGAGTTCAATTTAGATTCAGATATTTTACTAGTAAGCCAAGTTTCAGAGAGTGTAATAATATTAGGCTTATGTAGTTTAACCCAAGCACAGAGTAAATCTATTTTCAGCACAATACTTACCTTTAGTATCACCTGTTTTTAAACAAAGAGCAATACTATCCATAAATGATCAAAAACTACCACGTAAGTATGAGATGGGTTGTACAGATTGACAAAGTATCATGACATGACAGACATACAGAAGCACAACATATACACACAAGGCGAAAAAGAAAAAACAAGATCCCAGTCAAATTAGTGCTTCAGTATTCCTTGAATTCAGAAACTGAAGAGTAGCCTACAATTATGCATCAGTTACAATAGTCTCTGTTTATAGGTACTTCACAAGTTTGTAAAAACTATAATTCTGTCACAAAATAATCATTTATGTTTGTGTTTTTTCATGGAAGAAATTGAGATCAGGTTGGAAATAATGATAGCTACTGACAGTGAGTCTTATCTCTTTTTAAACTTTGACCAGAAATACAATGATAATCAGTAATTTGCCACATTCAACAGTACTGGATCCTTTACTGTATGCCATTAAAACTTTTTGCTCTTCTGAAGAGACGCTATACTAAGGGGCTTGAAAACCATCAGAAATTCATTCTGATTTAGAAAACCCAAAGGTAATGAAAGTGGGAGCTTTATTGCTAATTAAATAAATACCTATGGTGTTGTATGTAAATGATAACATACCATAGTAACATAATGAATTGAATGTAAGTAAATTATAATTTGCCATAAGAATACAATATTTAGGATAATGTCATCATGTTTGAATATACCATACAACATGCAGGGACATCATTTTTTTGATGATGTCTCTGAGGGACATTATTCTCATTTCCTTTTCCCATAAGGTCATCAGCCACCTTCAAAGTAAATTTTCTGAACTGGAGAGCCCTAATAAGCTGAGGGTATATATGGGACATGGAGCCAAGGCTTGGGTTTCCGACTTCAACCATCCACATTACATGGCTGGGAGAAAGGCCATGAAAACAGGTAGGTAGTTTATATGTATTCTACATGTCAACACACAGACAGACTATATAAAAGTACTTGCCCTCTGCCCTGCTCTTAAGTTACCATATTTATTTGTGTATATGCACACTTTTTTCCCAAAAATTTTGAAATCTAAAAATTAGGGGTGTGCATTATACACAAGAATTAAATGTTACCCCTTTTTTCTTGGCCAAGTGCGTGGCCATATTTAGGACAGTATGACCGGAGGTTATTAGTTAGCTTGGACAAAAAATATAACTTATTTCCGGTCATACTGTAACACATCTGTAACAAAGAACTAAATCACGATAATAAAAGCGAAGCTATGTCAAGTAATCTTTCTTTATGTTCGGACAGAGTCAGGTATTATATCAGTGTATATATCACCACACTGATCGTGTGATTTCCACAATTTTGACTTTAAAACAGGTGCACTTTTATGGCCTACACCGGTAAAATTCGAAGGTCAGTTTCGGATTTGCTTTTTGTTTATTTTAGGTTGCGTAAACTTTTTCAGTGTAACAGGTTTGGTTGGTAATGACGAGGGGTGTAACAGTGCCAGTGGAGGTCGGTGAGTTGGAAACAGAGGAAGGACAAACCTCACCTTTAAATCTACCTTTAATTTCAACCTGTTGGCATTAATCCACCTAGACTAACAATAAAATGAACGATTTTCCGAATAATTAACACAATTCGCATAAATAGGGTAAATGATTACCAGTGTTATTTTTTCATAGTATTTTTTCTCTTTACTGAGCTGTGTAACATTTGTTACACCCACATGTTCTTGTAATTTGTGGATGATTGTACTTTCCGCCCTCTGCCCAAAGTCAGGGAATAATAATGTCAAATGCACTTGTCTGATCGGCAAGATTCTGTCTTTTAAATGCTCGTGAAACATAGTGGATTGTCTGAAGCTTTTGCGCTACAGCGTAAGCTACAGCATGAAATTAAGTGCCCCTAGTGGGCGTGGCGGAGCCACCATGGCAGCCTGTGATCGGAGATATTCCAGACCGTATAAAGGTACACATGAAGTTCCAGTCAAACTTCCGCCCTCACAGCCTTCACTAGACTCATCTACAGATAGGCTGCGTTCCAATACTTTTTTTTCTCGTCTCCTCCTTTCCTCCCCTCCTTTCCTACCCCTGAAATATGCTGGAAATATGTGGAGGAAAGGAGGGGAGGAAACGAGTGGAGGAAAGGAGGAGATGAATCGAAAATTGGAACAGCTAATCCGATTCGCCCGTCATCAAAGTCGATGTCGGCTATGGATGAAGTAATAATTTCGACTGAGTCTAAAAGATACCAAAGCCAATCAAAATATTCTGTGGGATGGTCTTTTAACCTGACTGGTCGTGAGCACAATGATGTCACCCAGAAATGTGAAAAGACTTCCGCGGTAGGATACATCGATGTATCCTCCATTTGGAGGAAACAAGAAAGGAGGAAAGGAGGAGGCGAGATTGCGCTTTGGAATTCGCCTCCTCCTTTCTCGTTTCCTCCTTTCCTCCAAACGAAGGATACATCGGGTGCGTTCCAATACTCAAATTTGTCTCCTCCTTTCCTCCCCTGTTTTCCTCCGTGCCCCGGAAACTGATTATGTGTCCTCCTTCCCTCCACAATTCCAAAACGAAATCTCGCCTCCTCCTTTCCTCCTTTCTCGTCTCCTCCTTTCCTCCAAACGAAGGATACATCAATGTATCCTACCGCGGAAGTCTTTTCACATTTCTGGGTGACATCATTGTGCTCACAACCAGTCAGGTTAAAAGACCATCCCACTGAATATTTCTCGATCGAAAAGTTATAAAACATGACAAGGGATTTGCCAACACTTAAGTGTAAGTGCCAGTAAACAGTAAACAGTAATCAGGTAATTTACATTTTGTGTTTTTTAAACATATCCACATTGACGCAATATATTAATGTTTTTCAGTTACGAATGGTAATATTACCAATGTGAAATTGAGCAAGTGTATGTTGCGATAAGTTTATTTATTCTTTGTACAAATGTTTGTTACATCATGAGCAGAATGTGAGAAACTGTCATTTGTATTTTAATGCATGAAAAGGGCTGGCGGCGTTCGAGAAGTGTGATTGGTTTTGGTATCCTCGGAGTCAGTCGAAATTATTACTTCATCAATAGCCGATGACAGGCGAATTGGATTAGCTGTTCCAGTTTTTGATTCTCTCCTCCTTTCCTCCACTCGTTTCTTCCCTCCTTTCCTTCACATATTTCCGGCATAGTTCTGGGGAAAGACAGGAGGGAAGGATATGAGTTGAGGAAAGGAGGAGATGAGAAAAAATACTGGAACGCAGCAGATGTATCCTACTGCGGAAGTCACATTTTCACATTTCTGAGTGACATCATTGTGCTCACGACCAGTCAGATTAAAAGACCATCCCACTGAATGTTTCACCATCAAAAAGTTCTAAAACATGACAAGGGATTTACCAACACTTAAGTATAAATGCCAGAACAGTAAACAGTAATCAGGTAATTTAAATTAATGGGAAAACTTTTGTTTTGCGTTTTCGAACATAACCACATTGACGCGATATATTCACGTTTTTCAGATACAAATGGTAATTTTACCAATGTAAAATTGAGCGAGTTTATGTAGCAGTAAGTTTATTTATTCCTTGTACAAATGCTTATGCTTAATGCTTAATGACAGGCGAATCAGATTAGCCGTTCCAATTTTCGATTCACTTTCAGTCACTCAAGCAAACAGCTCAAGCTGCAGACCAGGATTTTCCAAGTCAGAAAACATATGTAAAGTGTTGAAATAGGACATATTGGGAGAAGAAAGAAGTTTTTCTCTGCCTTCTATGTAGTTTAAAAACTACAAGAAAAGTGGATCAAAAAATGCCCTGCTCTGGTAAGAGCCCTTTTAGAGTGTGATAACTGAGTAATCTGCGCTGTTTTTTTTTTTTTTTTTGTTCGAGACGGGAGACATGTTGGGGGATGAGCTCTGCATTGTAATTTTCCCCCTAGCTAACTTGGATTCTTCACAATAAATTGTAATGTTAAAAAAAACGCTTTTCTATTTTTTGTACTTTTTTTGTACTGTTTTCCATGACAATTTTATGACACGTTTCATGGATTTTGAGTATTGATGGCACATTTGTTTCCTTCAAAACAAGCCACCAGCCATGTTTTTTCCGGTGTGTATTGACAAAGTTATAAGGTTTCAACTAAAACTAGTGCAAACTGCCTAGAAAATTCCCTATGTGCTTAAGACATGAATAGCTAGCAACAGAATACATATTGAAAAACGAATCCCTTTGTGTGTTTTACATTGTAACCTTTTTATGTTACGAAATTCAAATTTATAAAACGGAGGGTATTAAAATCGATCTCAGTTTCTGAGAATAAAGTTTAGGTATCTGTATAATGCATCTGTGTTGAGTGAAATGCACAATGAATTTAAGCACACAGGCCTCAACTAGTTTGCAAAAAACAGTAACTATCACAGAATGACATTGATAATCATTTACCATGTTTATGCGATTGGTGTTGATTATTCTGGGAATCATTTGTTGTATTGTTAATGTAGGCGGACAAATGGGAAAGGTTGCGATTAATGATTGATTTAAAGGTGAGGGTTGTGCTTCCTCTGTTTCCAACTCACCGACCGCCACTGAACTGTACACGGTCCCGGTTCAGTTCACACCGGAGTTTGGACATCACGGTTTGGTGCAACGGGGGAAAAAAGCAACAAAAAAAAAACCCCAAATGCATAAGGCTAGGTTTCTTTTCGTTTATTTTGAAAAGCCCCTGTGTCATAGTGTGAGTGAGTCAGTTAATGTGACTTAGCTTCAGTTAAGCTCAGCATGGCATATCGGTAACTTACTAATGGCTTACAACTTAAGGTTTCCGGGTGGCACTCCTGCTTGTGACATTTGGTTCTGCGTTAACGTTCATCAATTTTTGCACACAAGCTTCCCCGTACTCTCTGTACGACTGCATGCACCGAACCGTAACGTCTGTGCCATTACGGTTCGGGACCAATACATGTACCTTTACACCCCTAGAAATTATGCAAATATGATTTCATTCAGTATTTTATTGAGTAATTTTAATAAATCTGAGTAAACATTTCTTTTTCCATACATCGTGACATGGCCAGCTGTTGCAATCTCCACATCTGACAGCCTGAAATGATACTTAGGAAAAGTCAGTGTGTATTATACATGAGATATTTTTTACAGGATTTCATTGCTCATAATTAGGGATGTACATTATACACGAATGTGTATTATACACAAATAGATAAGGTATCAACAGCAATGCAATAGTGCTATAGAGTATGTGCCTACTTCGCCGAGTATGTTGTATGGACAAACCCTTTGTGTTACCTATGTTGTGATATCATTATACCATGCTGCATACACATACAATGAAAATGAGAATGTCCCTGTGACAGGGTGTACCGAGGGCGGAGGACTCAAAGGATGAGGATCGAGGGATAGGTGCAGATGGTGACATTTATTTACAGGTGAATGGTGACATCAGTGACGGTGCAGGAATATATATATATATATTTACAGAAAGAAAAAAAAACAAAAACTATACAAAAACTGAAAACCAAAAACTAAGGGGAAGAAATAATGGCTAGTACACTTGGCTAAACCCACAATGAGGCCCAAGCACAGAGCCACTCCCATCCACCTTTCCAATTCACACGCACAAGACAAAAACACAAAAAAAAAAAAAAAAAAAACTCGAGGCACTCTAAACACCCTGTTTTATAGGTGTAGCCCCTCCCACCAGGCACCTTCCATTAACAAAAAAAGCAATCAACTACATATAACAGAAAATAACAAAACCAAACACACAAAACATGGCCATGATAAATTCCAATAACATTACAATTCAACACAACAACAAAGGAGGTCCTAACTGAAAAATAAACCAACAAAAGAAGCATGATTTATTTCCCCCCCCCCTTAACATGGACTCAGGTGGACGCTTCCGCTGCACCTCCCTGCAGAAATACTACCTGGTGCGCTCCACTTCCTGTTTGGCAGTGGCTAGCCGAGACGCACCAGGTAACTACGTCTTTCACCTTAATTTCTTTAAGTTAGTTATACCATTCGTTTTTATACAAATCAATAAATGCATTTTTACCGTTTCGCTTGTGTTGTTCTTCTTTTTAGTTTGTTTAACCAGTCGCTGAAAAGATGTTAACTGTTGTTAAAATTCTCCACCGCCGCACAGACAGGCCTTATTCCATACGGGGTAAAAGCGGGCTTTCCAAACAGCTCCACTGGTACTACACAGAACAACACACAAACACATACACATTACTAACAGTTGGCACAATCATATCAATACACACTTATACTGATGTCAGATGTTGCCGGCAGAAAGTACTGAGTGTGGTGTTGCGGTGTTTGTGTTGTGCGTCTGTAGCAATGTGAGTCTCGTCGCGGCGCTAGTCCGTGACAGTCCCATTTATGAAAGATTATCCATTTTGTAAGGAAATATAAAAACATAACATTGCCACATTTCATAATGTTGATCCAAAAGAGATCCAATATCTAGCATTGAGGTTCAAGAAGCCATGCTACGTTGTGAATATAGTCATGCTTAAAGGACTTTATTTGACACGATGCAAAGCAGAGTGCCTGCAACTCCTGTAGCTGTGACTATATTCACAATATAGCATTGCCTCAAGCGCCTTATTGCTTTTATAAAACTGTTATATAAAATTGCTATAAAATAGCAATAGTTGATTGTAACAAAAAATGAGAGCTCTTGCTTAGCCATGTTGAGATACTACACAAAAAGAGCTGTCTAGTTTTTTTCAGCTACATTAAATGTGTGAAAACATTTTAGCAACTCTTGCCACACCCTGTACTTCAACAAATCTAATAGCTACAAGAGCTTTTGTGTGGTGAAAGCAGAGGGAAGAGAGACATGTTCACTATAATGTTAACAGTAGCTACATACAACTCTTGTTATGCTAATGGACAGCTGCATTAACTGTAATTAATTGTCTGTAACTGTAATTTAAAAGTCATGTAGCTGTCAATATTATTGTCCTGACATGCAGCATTGTATTTAGTTTATTGTATTTACTATTTGTGTGGCAAGGGTTGTTATATTACACTGGATTTTTTCATTTAGATTTAATGGTTGACAAGTGGTAGTTTCTTTTGTATGTTTTGATGTTTTAGGTGCAATTATAAAAAAAAGCATATCTGTTCAGTGATGTTGGTGTCAAAAGTGACATCAAAATACACCAATTTTTAGAGAAAGTGGCATTAAATACAGAAATCCTTCTCACCCCAGGTGGGCCATAAGGCTTCAAGTACTTCAGTGTCCATAACAGC
This sequence comes from Albula glossodonta, assembly GCA_019788955.1. Classification (NCBI taxonomy): domain Eukaryota; kingdom Metazoa; phylum Chordata; class Actinopteri; order Albuliformes; family Albulidae; genus Albula; species Albula glossodonta. Next base: position 304,228 of record JAFBMS010000057.1, on the reverse strand, counting down.
TGGATTTTCTTACAGTATTGCATTTTTAGCACACTGTCTAACCCCCAACCTACAGGGCCAGTTTGCTATTGTTTATCTGGTCTCTCACCTGAGACCGGCCCAGCATGGTAGTCCCTTTCAGGGACTGAAAACCTGTGCCAGTGTAGCTCTCAGTATCCCTGCAACACACAAGCCTCTCTGTCCCTGGAGGTTGCAGCAAAGGAGAAGAACCCGTTGAATACATGCGTGAAATGGCATTTTGTAGGTCTATTAAATGTGGAAGGAATCATGGCTAAATTATGTAGGTATTTACACTTATAAAAAATACCTCTCTCACCGTAAATACAGTTTGAAAGCCGACCTTCAATCCCATGAAACAGCCCTCTATTTAAGTTTGCAGTTCTTATTGCTATGCACTGTACATATTTGGTGGGCCTCTGAATTCAGAATGAATTGTAACTAGAAATTGTGTCAGGTGTCATCTTTTAGAGGAAAAAATCAGCAAACCATCTGTTCCATTGGCAAATTTGAAGCTCCAGGCAGAAAAAGAACTAATCTCTCTTATGTTATGAAGAAGAAATCATGGTTGCAAGTTAACCTTGATATAAAGCTAAAGATAGGGAATAAAGATTTGGTCTTTAATAATATATGTTCTTCACAGACATATAACTTATCCAATATGGAAATAAAGTCCCTCAGATTTCTGAGGATGTTCAAAGAGCAGAATGTGGAGTACAAATTGAAATAACTTGTATCCCAACAATGTATCCCATTTTGCAGGAAAATATATCTGCTAGCTGTAAGTACTGAATGCATTTGTTGTTCCTCTGACTGTGGACAGTGTTTGGGGTGGAGCCAGATCTGACTCGGGAGGGTGGGAGCATTCCGGTCACCCTCACCTTCCAAGAAGCAACTGGACGAAATGTCATGCTGCTGCCTGTGGGATCATGTGACGATGGTGCGCACTCACAGAATGAGAAGCTCAACAAGTAAGCCTTACCTTTTCCATGGAACCAAGGTTGTTCGAACAGTAAATGAAGTAAATTCAACAAAGTAAACACTAAATATATTTTAGAACTTTTGTAAAGATGTTCAAAATAGTTTCTGTTCACCACAAACGTCCAGTTGCATACTGGCTTCTGAAAAGCAAGACAGGAAAAACAAATGAATAAGAAGTTATTTTGCTATTGTAATTCAAACAAAGTCACTCTCCTCTACCACCTTTTTTAAATAGCTGTGTACTCCATAGTGTTACTCAGAACACATGAGCTGCCAGTTGGCTGGTACCTGTTGGAGATGTTGCTGTGGGTTTTGTGTTTGGGTGTTCAGTTCTTTCCCACACTATTACCACACCATTTTTTCTCATCCAAATGTACTGACATCCCTCAAGCTTGGGAAGTGTAGGCATAATGCTCCTCAGGTTCATATGACGACTAGCCCTTGCTAGTCCTTCTTTGATAATGCAAAACTAGAAATGTAAAATATTTTTAATATACATTTCCTTAAAATCAGAGTTCTGTAATGCTGCAATTTTTCAGAAAAAAATCTGTAAAAACATATGCATCTGTGTTGTAAATTCAGCACAGATGCATATGTACATTACAACAATACAGAGGGGCTAGCACATCATTCAAAGTTTTAGTAACAATAGGCAAAAATATAGACAAGTACAGATCATATACATGTACATCGATACATTGCTTATCAATAAATATATGCAGGCATATTATATTCACATGGACATATGCACTCCAAAGTGTCACCAGCACTAATTCCCTCTAATCTCTTTTACAAATGATAAAGCAGAGGACCAATAATAAACCGTTTTGGGGTATGGACCTTTCCATAATGTGAAAATCTAAAAAAAAAAAAAAAAAAAAACATGGTGCAAATAAATTTATATGGAATGTCTGGCACAAACTGTTTTTATAATTGAGTAAACCTCACATCTGAATTGTCTCCAACAAGTAAAAAGCTGGACATATTAGTTCAGGAAGCTCATAATTTGGGAGGTCAAGCAAAATCTCTACAGATTTCCAGGAACTCTAATCACTTGTGCACTCTCAGAACATAGGTACCCGCTTTTCCTTGACTAACACTGTTTACAGTACATTAAATGTTTGAGTTTCATTTTAAAGTGTGATATGGAGTTATATAAAATCTATGAACAAATTTCCATACAACCTTCCAGTTTAACTTCTTTTGGAAATCCTGGAGGTCCCCTTTCCCTATAGGTACTTCCCCTAAAAAGAGAGCATTAGCAAAAATGAATTCACCATATAGCCAACAGACAAGGTAATGTGAGTTTATGATGTTCATTGGCTTTGATGCTGAACAAGGTTTGAGATAAAGAAAAAAAGTGGTGACCAGTAGAAAAAAACTGGGGAGACATAAAACCTGTAACAACTATCCATTGAGAATGAAAATCATATTAATAAATGTGGGACAAAATCCAAATTTTTTCAACACTTCCCAAAAATAGCCTCCTCTAGGTGGTCAAATGACTTTTCTGCATCAAGGGAAAGTACTATGCAAGGTGTTTTAGTGAAAGCGGCAGCATTCATAATGGAAAATACACACCATGTTCTTTCAGCTGCGAAGTGGTTCCTCATGAACCCTGCCCAATCATGATATTAAAAACAGCAATATTATCAAATATTATGGCTAAGTCCTTGGTGAAGCTATTAATATGAGGGTTCAGAGTTGAAACAGGTCTACATCTGGTGCATTGTAATAGGGTTTACCACTTTTAAGCAGAAAAGTAATTCAAAGTAGATTTCCGGTTTTCATGTGAAGGTACCCTATTTTCAATGAGACTTCATCTCAGAACTGAATTTCCAACAATGTTCCACAAAGCTAATATTAATTGTGGAAGGATCCTATCCAGACCAGGGGCCTAATTTATAAACTTTGTATATGCAAAATTGTAGGATTATTTGTGATTTATAACAGAAGACATGTGAATGTGTTTTTGCCTATTCCAGTTTTATAAATCAGATTTTTTTTGTACACAAACTCAGGTTTTGCCATATTAACTATTTAGTTACAAAAGTATGCAAAGTTTCATAAACCCCAGGTGCCTTTCTTGGCATAGTAGCTGCTGCATTCTTTAATACCCCCAAAAATATTAGTACTAGTTCTACCATCTGGTTATGTCTGAAAAAAAAAAAAAACTAATAGCAGAAACAGTGGCTAACAGATTTATACAGATTGGAATGTTACTGGAAAAGACTCACCTTTTTGGCCAGGCTTAATCTTGTTTTACTCATCTATGACACATTTTTCACATTACATTTTTTTGTAAAAAAGTAAAATCAGGCCATTGTGACCTGAACGTTGTTTGCTTCCTGAAACCGAGTGGGTTAACATGACAATAGAGAGGAGTAAGTATTTGGAGCAAAAATTATGACAAGGGGCAAAGTAGTGACAACATCGAAATAATTCTGAAAGAGAAGACACAAGGAGAAGTAGAAGCCCATCACCAGCTAGCAGCCCAGATAGGGAAAAACAAACAATGGACAACAAAATCTGAAACCTAGAAGGGAATGAAGGAATTAAGGGAATTTCAAAGCAGAGAGAATTGAGAAGGTGGAGACAAGACTTGGATGGAGGCAGTGTGGAGGAAGCTACAGTCGCAGCTGGAGGTGATACTGTCTGACAAAGAGAGCTGCTCCATAAGGGAAAACATTAGAATTCACAGAGTCAAAGATAGGTCGTAAGAACATTCCCCCTCAATGATATCCTTCATTGAATCTGTGCTCCAGAGTCAACCTGGAGCTTTTACTATCCATGGTGCTGCAAATTGAGAGAGCCCACAGAGCTCAGATGCCACGGCCAGGGGAGGGAAACCCACCAAGATCAATAGTGGTGAAATTCCTGAGCTAGAAAGAGATTTTGAAAATCATCTGGCAGAAGAAGGACCTGCAGCTTAACTTTACTCTGTGGATTGATGCATGTGCTTTAATAGGTTACCAGCACTGTATCAATCTTTTGCAGCTTGAGTGGCACTGAATGTTTGCTCATAACAGACTAAGACAGAATATTAGGTTCAGCTTCAGTGTCACTAGCTCACTAACTCACCACTTGTGCTAAGGTTAGCGTACCAGCCTGTATCTGTGTTTGTGTGGTTCTGGTTCTGACACTGATCCAATAAACAGTCCATCTACATCTGTGCCTGCTTCACCTATTTCAGTGTCGATTGGGCTACGTTTGATCTTGATTTGCAGATCACTGAGAAAATGTTTTTTCTTGCAACAGTTGTTGCTACACACATTGTAAAATCTGCTATTTTGTGCTCAGTGTGTGTCTGTGCTTTAACATGACCACCCTTTCTCTGGACAAAAACCTGCTATCCATGAAGTGCTGGAAGTGGGGAAAAAAAAGAGGTGAACTTAGAGCCAAACGAGGCTATGAGCATACTAGGGGTAGAGCATTGTCTAGGGGTAAAGAAATCATACTCATAAAAACCTCACATGCAACACCCTAACATTCCCTGCATGCCTGCCTCAGGCCCAATAAGGATATCCAGAAGAATTATCCTGGGCTTGAAATGGCAGCCAGTAAATATAAAGGTCAAGATGCCCTGATACTCACAGTATGATCTCTCTGGTACTGGCCAGCTCCAGCATGCAGTCTTCAACTTTGACAGGCCAGCTCTGTCTGCGTTTCTTTGTTTGTTCAGTGTTTACGTTGCTTTAGAAAAGTTAGCTACAGCCCTCCTTCCTTTCGGGCACACGCCGTGTTAGGTCTCCGGGTTGTGGCTTTCAAGGTCTTCCATTGATAGATGCAGCGCTTGAGCAGTACTTGCAACTCTGAGCCCTTGAGACAGTCATTACCAACAATCTTTGTGCCTGCCAGCATTCAATCACTCTGCCCACTTCCTATCAGACACAACCCAACAATTAATGGGACAGGTGCACCTTTACAATGACTTTGTCTCAAGCCTAAGGATAATTACTGTTACAAGGATAACTGATACTGCAGCTAACCACTGAATAAATATTTATGGGTCTTTGTTAATTTTAGCAAATTCAAAACAAATTTCATCCTAGACTTAAGGAGGTGATCCTAAATGTGCACACAGGATCCAGCGCAACGACCATGGCCGTGACACTTTAACATGTTTTTCATTTAAGACTGGATCAGCATTCCTCCTTTAAAGACAATTTTGATAGTTATACTTACAATCACTACAATATTAACTAACACTTATGTTTTTTTTTTTTGTTTTTTTTTACATTTTTTTTTATTTAGTTTTTTTGCCATTATCTTTTAGTTCATGTTATAGTAGCCTTTTGAGATAGTGCTGAAACACAGAATAATTAATAATTTATGGTCCCAATGAAAAACATTTTGTGTTCATGGGCTAAACAATCATAGAGGAACAATTTAATTTGTTTAATCAGATTACTACACCCTTAACTGGAAAGGACATTTAGATGTATGCATTGTGGTTGGGGATAATGGCCTCTTTTGTTGGGAAATTATTCTGCTTGTCAGTTCCTTTTTGTAGGATCTGTTGAGGAATAACCTGGGAGCTTACAAATATAATGGATGGGAAAGAGTACATGAGTTGACGATGGGAGTGTGTTGAATGTTGTTTGGGGATACTTGTTCCAATGAGTATTTTTCCCTCCTCTTTTTTTGTTTGGTAAATATGGGTCTTGGCATGGCAAACAAATAAAAGTGTATTCATTATAAGTAAAGCCCTTTCCTGATTGTTTGGGAAAATGGTGTAATGGCTCTTAATCTCTGTGGAATGTCATGTCTTTAAGATTAAACAAGTAATGACTGGAATTAAATATATGCTGTGTGTGTGTGTGTGTGTGTGCGTGCGTGCGTGCGTGCTTGCGTGTTAGGGATGTCAATTTTGAGCAGTTCTTTGAAACGATAGTAGAAACCCATTAATCGATTATTAATGATTAACTGATAAGCTGAATATCTACTATAACCTTCAAAATAGGCATATCAATAAATGAGGTGTATAGGACTATGTAAGTGATGTCTTCTTAAGAAAAGCCCCAATATCATGAAAACAGGATTCACACTGTTAATGTCATAACTAAAAAAATGTACATACACTTATTTGCTGACTGAGAAATCTGCATGAAAGACAAGGTCCACTGACATTTTTATTACAGGCTGGGTTTGCTCCCACACAGATGATAACAAAAGAAATGTCTTATTAAAGGTGATTCGTTTTGTAATAAACAAATGAACCGATGAATGACTCAAAATACCATTAAATGAATTGTGTAGTCCTATATCAGAGCAGTTTTATGAAGACGGTGTTGATATTTTACTCAGTAAAAAAAGGTATTCGTCAAAATGTAGTAGCTAGCATTATTATTTTTAAATCGATAACCATAGAGAGTGTCCCAAGTACCAAGGTGACAGAATAGATCAGGACTCCCTTATAGACCTATAAAACCCTATCTAGTATTACTTTTTATTAATTTAATTGTTTTTTGCATACTTCTGCCATACTGTATAGGGTTAAAGTACTAACTACAGCTGCGGTTGGAGTCTTGCTTTGCCTTAACTGTCTTTGAAGTATTGCTGTGGAGTGAAAGAAAATTTAGTTCTGTAGTCCCTACAATTCGTGTTGTCACAATACCAAAATTTTGATAGCGATACCAGGTTAAGTATTGCAATACTCGGGACTAAAATGATACTTGATACTGGAACAATACTGATTTCATATACGGTAACTAACACAACTGAAAACACTTTGAGATCATAAATGGAATGTCCTCAAGGGTCGATCACGTTTACTGTTTACTAATGTTAGGATATTTTGCCCTTCTGCGTGGAACCAAATGCAGGACAATGAAGAACACGCTGACGACTTCTCTTAAGAGAATGTTGATTTATTACAATGCGCAAGGGAGAGACAAACTCAACATTCGGGCTGCCTGTGCCGAGAGAATCTCTAAAGAATCAGGTTGTGTGGTGTGTTGATATACAGTTCATGGTCATGCATATCAAAGGAATAAGATAAGGGCCAGGCCAGAGACAACTGGTCTTGTCCCTCCACGGGAACCCTGGCAGAGCCATTAGCAGGGGTATGCTGTGGAGACAGGATACCCTACACAAATGCAAATGTTTGGTTGATGACTGGAGCTGGCTAGGCCAAAGGTGTCATGAGGTGGAGGTGTCACAAAGTACTAATACAGAATACAACACAGTTCTGTCACCTACAGGAAGCCTTAAATAATATAATAAAAACCTGGAACCTATCACTAACAACCTTAAAGATGAAGTCTGATTTTAAGCACAGGCCTATAATGTTAGAACTACCACATTAAACAGTATAAATAAAAATACATCTTTCAAACTGAAACAAAAACAACAAAACATTCAGGAATATTTAAATAGAGCAGACACTCACCAGAAGGCACCACAGTTCTTGTTTAAACTTTTTTTTGGGTGGAATTAACATTATGTGCATCAGGAGTTTGGGGGAGCACCAGAACTATATTTCTCTTCCTCACTTAAAACTTGCAAATACATGAAAATCATTGTACCTATATTTTACCATCTTTATATGCAAGTTAACATAAGTATTTTATGTATTCAAGTAAATTTCCATCTAAAACAGGGGTTTCAAACTCCAGTCCTGGAAGGCCACAGGGGTAGCTGGTTTTGGTGTGTTTTAGCACTTAATTGATTAATTAAAATCACTGGTTGGCTAAAGAGTCCACACACCTGGTTTCCAAGGCCTAAAATGACTGCCAATCGAAAGGAAAGAACAAAAACCTGCAGACACTGCAGCCCTTCAGGACTGGAGTTTGACACCCCTGATCTAAAACAACCACACAGAAGACAAATACATGCAGAGGCAGGATTAATCCACTAAGTGGTACTTAAAAAACGAAAGGGGGCAAAATCTGTATCTGAGTTCACATAGTAAGACCAATCAATTCAGAGGCAATGATGGAAAAGAAACTAACAAAATACAACACACAAAACACTGAACAGGCTTAATTTATCATGGTACTGGGTGGAGGTCATGTCCTTCAAACCTATTATGCATTCTTTACAAAATAACCCCCTTCCTCTGGTTGGCTGGCCCTCCCCAAATGGCCCCTATGCTCAGTGACCTCTCTTGTCTGCTCTGGCCACCCCAATGGTTTAATGAATTCTCCATTTCAGCTTTTTAACAAGCAAGTCCTTGTCACCAGGCCACAGAATTCTCTTTGTTTTTTTTTCCAGGTCTAACTACATCCAGGGAATAAAGATGCTGGGTGCTTATTTCCATGAAGTTTCCCAGTTAGAATAATTGCTTCTACATGGATGTTTCTGCACACCTAACAAAATGCCATCAAGTGCAAGAGGACTGTTTTTCCTTTGAAATTAATGTCTTCTGTCACCTGAACCAGATAGGTCTTGACATGTATTTGGATCATGTGTTGTGGAATCACTTCATAACATCAGAAGGGCAGTCCAGTCTTTGCATAACGTACCAACTGGTGTGCCAGATCCTGGGTAATTAATTTTCATGAGTCCATGCTTCATGGGATCACCTATTCTTATGATTGATGATAACCTTCTGATTTGCTGTAAACTTTGCTGTGAATAAGGTAGGGGAGAGGTTTTTTGGCCATGGGGTATAGTTGACCAAAAGGCTTGGGGCAAGGTTTATTTAGGCCTCATACTAAGTTCCAGACCACTTTGCACACATAGGAACTTCATAAACACACAATTTCATATGGTATGTATCATTTTGAAAAATATTATTCTCTTTTGTTAATATATATATATTTTAGATGGATCAGGATTCAGTCATTGCTCTACATAAAATGTCTTCTTGCAGATTACTCCTGTGCCAGTGAAATGTTGCCAAAATGGGCCACAAATATTATTGGGGCATGGTAACATTACTGAAATTGCAAACAACCAGGATGTGGCTGGCTGAGCTGCATATTAAGTAATTATACAGTAAACACTTCCCTTATTGATATTAGGAAGTTGGCAACAAATAAAATGTTTAACTGTGACATTTACTTGGCAAGAATGCATATTACATGTGTGCTTGGACAAGCCGAGTCAAAGGACCATATTTTTCCCCTTGCTGTAATGACACTTTTGGTCAAAACTGGCTCAAATGACCTCACTCTTCCCTATAGAAAACACTTGGGCATATTCATTTCTTTGAGGGCCTTTTCTCTATTTTAATTTGTTTTGCATATGAGACAACAAAAATTATTCTGTTCAGGAATCATAATTTCATAGTACTGTGTGAAGTTATTGCCAAAATGAGCTGTAGTAGATGTAAGCCTGCCTGGATAGTCTTGAGGAAGTTGTATTGTTCTTATTTGTATTTCTGATGTGAAACAGATGCAAAGGAATTACAATATTAATTAATAAAGAAAATGAACAGTATTTTAGAAGTCTCATTTTACCAATTTTTTTCATATATGCTGTAGTAGTTCTGAAACTCTCAGGACTAATTGTGGTTGGGATTAATGAAAGTTCTAGATGCCTGAAAATGGGAGGGATGGGAGAAGTGCATCCTGAAGAGGTGAGTCTTAATTCTGGGCTTGAAGGTGGTTAGTGTCTCTGCTGTTCTAACCTCTACGGGAAGGTCATTCCACCACCGAGGGGCAAAGACAGACAGAAGACGTGACCTGGAAGTGCAGGAATGGAGAGGGGATGGCATCAGGCAAACAGAGATGGCAGAGCGGAGGAGTCTGGCAGAGGTGTAGGGTCTGATGATCTTCTGGAGGTATGCTGGAGCTTTCCCCTTAACAGCCTGGTATGTTAGCACCAAAGTTTTAAATTTGATGCGAGCAATAAATTGGAGGGCAGTGAGCAGAGGGGTGACATGAGAGTGTCTAGGGAGGTTGTAGATCAGATAAGCTGCAGCATTCTGGATGAGCTGCAGGGGTCTGATGGCAGATGCTGGAAGGCCAGCAAGAAGGGAGTTGCAGTACTCCAAGCGGGATAGAACCATTGCTTGAACCAGAAGCTGAGTAGAGTAGGTTGTGAGAAAGGGGCGGATTCTCCGGATGTTGTACAAGAAGAATCTGCACACCTGGCTCACTGCCAGTCTGCTGTAGATCACCACTCCGAGGTTCTTTGCACAGGACAAAGACGAAACCAGGGTGTCCCCAAGAGAAATGGAGAGTCCAAGTCCAAGATGGGAGAGGAAGGAGCAGGAGTTCACAAGAGAGGTGATGAATGGAAGGATGTCTGGTGTGATTGCCTGGAGGAGAGAAGAGGGAATCAGGTCAAGAACACAGGTCATGCACAGGACTGTGAGAGAACAGGAGCTGGAGACATCAGCAGCAAAGAGGGGAGAGAAAGTAGAGAAACAGGGAGAGGGGAGCGAGGAAGGGTGGAGGTGGTTGAGAAGGAGCTGCGGATGTCCGCGATCTTCTCATCAAAGAAAACTGCGAAGTCGTCCACAGAGAAGGAGGACTGTGGTGGGGGAGGAGGGGTGCTGAGGGTTACAACAGTAAAAGGGTATCTGACATTATTTTATAGTAATGCAATTTAAATAATATTTATTCAACAGATCAACATGAAGATAATTCCACGATCACATCATATAGGTCTACTTTGCACCAGCTGGGAGTGCTTAAGTATTATTAAACACAATAAACTTGAATAAATCTTTTTAAACACTTAATTACAGTGACAGATACCACATTGTAAAATGTTATTTGAGCAAACATGGTTTTAACAAATTAAAACTAAAATACTAAAAGAAAAACCAGATGGCTTTGTTTTTGCTTGAGGAATTTTATGCTGATGAGAAATTAAATGTAAATAAAATAGTTGTACATTTGATTTGAGACCAGCCAATGGTGTTTTCTGATTCAATTAATCAATTAGTAACTTGATAGATTAAAAAACATATTTCCTTATTAATATGTGAAAACTAAGTCTTCTTGAGAAATTAAGTATTAATTATAATTTTCATTATTAGCTGGATGGTACAGTGGAATTATCATCTAAAGAAAAGCACTCTATCAATGAGCTGGCAATGTCCTGGGATTTGCCTTGGGTCACATCTGAGAACAGATGGCTGCTTGACAAACTGCTCTGTAGATAAACTGAGTATTCTGTACATAACGGGTCATATAAATCCCAATGACTGATCAGAGTTGGAGTTTTGATGGACTGGATTTTGGCTGTTACATTTTGGATTTTTTTCCCCCTCAAGATGCTCAAGCAATTGTTGATGGGCTTGTTATATGAGCTATGAGTTGAATATTTTGCAGGTCCTTGGAAGAATCTCCAGAAAAGTCAAACAGTTACGACAGGGTTTAAAGAAGACAATGATCTGGAGGAAAGACACAATTCCCCTTCTCCTTCCAAGAATGTCTGATATACAGTGCACACCACAGGTAAATGCACAAAGTCAAAAACTTTCCTCCTAGCCCATAGACGTTGGTCTTATTTTCTTATTTTCAGGCATCCACTGGTTTCAGTACATCACAACAATTAACTTGAGAGCAGAGCTGTAATGATTAGTTTCTTGACTGAAAATGAATCAGTAACTATTTTGCTAATCAAATAATCAGTTTAGTATTTTTTTAAATGCAAAAATTCCAAACATTTCAGCTTTTAAAGATGTGAGGCTTTTATTCTTTTTTGTTGTTGTAAATGATAGTAAACTCAGTATGTGGATTGTTGTTCGGACTCAACTAGATATCTGAAGATGACACTTTTGACTCTGGAAATTATATCTGTCATTTTTCAATAATTCCTGATATTTCATAGACAAATCAGAATTTAGAAAATAACTGTTAGATTATTCTTTAATGAAACCGATTTTTAGTTACAGCCCTACTTGGGAGAGACCTGAACCTGTTGCAGAAACTGTAAATAGTCAGCATTGTGTCACTTTTCAGTTCAGCTTACAATGTCATTCAGCAACTTACAATGTCAATGCATGAGAAAATACAGCTCAAATATGGTTGTCTTGAAGTACAGTGCCTATAGAAAATCATCATACCCTGTGAAAATCTTTACCTTTTGTCACCTTACACCCTGGAAATTATAATAAATTAAATCAAACTTTTTTGAGCTTTATGTACACATAATAACCCTCACCATCAAAGTGAAAACATTTTAAAACATTCTAAACAACTATTAAAAATTAGTTAATGAAATACCTGATCTGGTTAAGTGATCAGCCCCATAGAGTACACCATTATAAACTTACTCAGGTGCAACCAATCAACTTCCAGATCAAACACCAGGCTAATTGCCCCCCACCTGATATTAATTGCAGTGGTTTTGATTAGTTTAGAATAAAAACAATTGTTTTCTTGAAAATTCCACTACTTGTAGTGCATGGTAGTGAAAGGATTCAACATGGTTGGAAAAGTACATTCAAAAGAACTCTGGGATAAAGTTGTAAAAAGGCACAAGTTAGGTGCAGGCTACAAAAAGATTTCAAAAGCTTTATCTATCCCTCTGAGTATCGTTCAGAGCATCATTAAGAAATGGAAAGCATATGGCACCACCAACACCTTGCCTAGATCAGGCCGTCCGTCCAAACTGGATGACCAAGCCAGAAGGACATTGATCAGAGAAGCTACCAAGAGGCCAAAGGCAACTTTGAAGGAATTTTCAAGTCTTCATGGCTGTGACTGGTCGGTCTGTGCATGTGACAACAATCTCACAAGCTTTACACAAAGCTGGTCTGTATGGCATGGTGGCAAGAAAGAAGCCTTTTCTGAAAAAGTGCCACACTCAGTCTCATCTGCGCTATGCAAAAACACATCTGGAATGTTCTGTTACCATGTGGAAAAAGGATTTATGGTCAGATGAGACTAAGATTGAACTTTTGGACTGAACTCCTAGCGCTATGTTTGGCAAAAACCCAAAACACCACCCAAAACACACCATACCTACTGTGAAGCATGGTGGGGGCAACATTATGTTGTGGGGATGTTTTTCTTCAGCGGGGACTGGGTAGTTGGTCAGGATCGAAGGGAAAATGAATGCTGCCAAGTACACCCAAATTCTTGAGGAAAACCTGTATCCCTCTGCAAGACAGCGGAAGATGGGCAGGTCATTCACCTTCCAACACGACAATGATCCTAAACATACTGCCAAAAGAACAAAGCAGTGGCTTAAGGATAGGAAGGTGAATGTCCTTGAGTGGCCAAGTCAGAGCCCTGACTTAAATCCGGTAGAAAATCTGTGGATTGACTTGAAGAGAGCAGTCCATCGCCGTTCCCCACAGAATTTGACTGAACTTGAACAATTCTGCAAGAAAGAATGGGCAAATATTCCCCAATCTAGGTGTGCAAAGCTAATAGAGACATATCCAAACAGATTGATGGCTGTAATTAAAGCAAAAGGAAGCTCTAAAAAGTATTAAATCAGGGGGCTGATGACTTTTCCAACCCTGTTATTCTAGTTTTTCATTTTTTATTAATTTTCAGAACTGTGGCCTTTTTTCATTATTTTGATATTGTATGGCTAAATTTGTAAATAAAAGTGGAAAAAGATTTTTTTTAATGGGTTTTGATTTCAGGCTGTATGACAAATAAAGTAACTATTTCAAAGGGGTATGATGATTTCCTATAGGCACTGTATCTGTAAGTTGATTTTGATAGAAATGAATGGACATCAAAGGCTACCTGAAAAGTGGGGAAATCATATCTAAAATAGCAGAATAACAGAGGGTCAATATACATCCTTAAAATCTCTATTTCCAGCATACCATATGAAATGCAATGTCACTCACTAAAGTTCTGCAGAGTAAGTACTCAGTCAAAAGAAAATATAACTTGTTTCACAAAACAAGGCATATGAAAAAGCAAGGTGCTATGTGACAAACAAAAAAACATTATACACCTAAATCGAGGACCAGCAGTGGATAGTTCAGCTGTACAATACAAAGTACTAAAGCGAAAAGGAAACTTGTAGACATCTAATACATTTGTAAGTTTAAAACATTTAAGGAAACAAGTGCCCAAACCCAGCAGTGGGAAAAAAACAACACTGAACAAAGGTTCAATGGATAACACTTTACACAAAAATGCGTGTTGTTACGAAAGAACAAATGAGGAATGAATCAGGAACGACCTGATAGTTGATGAGTCTTTCGTAAGCACTTCTCCAATAACTCCAAATTCAGGACCATTTACTTTTTGATTAAATACCATTTATGTATCTCCTTAAGTATATATGCTACTAAATTCCTGATTCATTGATTCGTTCCTCACTCATTCTTTAGTAACTACTTACCATGTCATATTATAAAGTGGTACCATATATATAATACACATGAAAAGCACTTCATGCAACCAAGTGGAAACTGTACTGCACAACAACTGTTAAGATGCCAAAACAACCATTTACCACACGTTATGCTTTCTTGAGGAAACAAACACACAAGCTGGTACCAATATTATTTTATCTTTATGGCCATTGTACACTATCAACATTGGGACAATTTTTCAAGTATTGGTCAGATGTTTTTTTTTTTTTTTTTTGCTTTTAGAATGAATGAACATGACCTAAAACAACTGTATTTAGGTTATCACTTTATTTTGATTCAATGCCCATTTACTCAAGCTGATTCAAATTAAGAGTTTTACAGTGTATATTGGCCTGTACTATTACTTTATTGACCAATTTGGTCAACTCATACCATCAGTATTGGGTCAATGTATGACATTTTATTCATTAATGAAAATCCAGCAAGACCATAGGCTTGAGCGATTTCATGGCAGGCTACTTCAGCAATTTGTTCTTTAAGGCCTGAACCCAGGTAGAGCACAGGGAACCAAGGTTCATGATCACCTTTTGAATTACTTCAGATGTGTACCTCAAGTCCTTTGGGTAGTCCAGGTTAAGAGCATAGATGAGCCCAAACAGTAGGGCAAATGCAGTTGGGAAGTCACATACATCATCCAGGACAATCTGTTCCTCAATAACAAGGGCAGTGCTTCCTGTTGTTGGACTTGAGTGGACCACCCCAACATCATTTTCAACAACTGTGAGTAGTCCAAATTCAACTCCTTTGACACACATTTCCTCCTGGTCTGTATCCTACAGAAAACAAGCATACAGAGAGTATAATAAATATTAATTCCCCTTTAAGGTTTTCAAATTTTTTTCCTCCCATTCTGTAATAATACAATTTCAAAGTCAAAATACATTTTTGATCAGCAAATTTTCTGCAGAAATTCAAAAACTAAAAAATACCACTTACATACCAGAGTATTCACCCTACACATTAGTATAACAGTATTTTTTTTTTTTTACCTTCAGGCATCTTGTCAAAATTAAACAGAGAATAAACAGAGCAAAATACAGGGAGATACAGTGCTGTGAAAAAGTTGCCCCCTTACATATTTCTTCTGTTTTTGTTTTTTTGTCACACTTGTTTTGTTTCAGATCAAACAAACTTTAATATCAGACAAAGATAACCTGAGTAAATACAAAATTCAGCTTTTAAATGATGATTTCGTTTATTAAGGGAAAAAAAGCAATCCAAACCAACCTGGCCCTATGTGAAAAAGTAATTGCCCCCCCTTGTTAAATCATGAATTAACTGTTATTAACCACATTTTGTGGAAAGCTGAGTTCAGTTTTCGTAGCCCCACCCAGGCCTGATTACTGCCAGACCTGTAAAATCAAGAAATCATTTGAATAGAACCTGTATGACAACATGAAGTAGGCTAAAAGATCTCAAAAAGCAACACCATGTCCCAATCTAAAGAAATTCAAGAACAGACAAGAAACAAAGTCATTGACATCTATCAGTCTGGAAAGGGTTAAAAAGCCATTTCTATAGCTTTGGGACTCCAGCGAACCACAGTGAGAGCCATTATCCACAAATGGAGAAAACATGGGACAGTGGTGAACCTTCCCAGGAGTTGCCGGTCTACAAAAATTACTCCAAGAGCGCAGCTACGACTAATCCAGGAGGTCACAAAAGAACCCAGAACTACATCTAAAGCACTGCAGGCCTCACTTGCCTCAGTTAAGGTCAGTGTTCATGATTCAACAATAAGAAAGAGACTGGACAAACATGGCATCCATGGGGGAGTTCCAAGGCGAAAACCACTGCTGACCAAGAAGAACACAAAGGCCCATCTCACATTTGCCAGAAAACATCTTCATGGTCCCCAAGACTTTTGGGAAAATATTCTGGGGACTGACGAGACAAAAGTGGAACTTTTTGGAAGGTGTGCGTCCCTGTCAGAACTCAGAGGGACCCAAGCGCAGACGGAGATACGTAATAAACAGGAGTTTATCAAGCAGCCAAAAGCACAGTCCACAAATCCAAAATCAAAGTCGTTAATCAGGCAGAGGTCAAAACCAGAGAGACTCGGCAAAAGTACAAAAACACAATCCAGGGTGGTAGTCAAAAACAGGCAAAGAGTTTGTGAACAGGCAGACTCAGCAAAGGTACAAAATCACAAGGCAAGGAATCAAAAACAAAAAAAAAACGGATAGGGTAATGACAGGCAGGCAGATCAGGAACAGAAAGGCTCATAGCGCAACAGGTAACACTGAGACGAACTCGCAACGAACAAAAGACAAGGCAGGGTATAAATACACAGACTAACAAGCAATGAGACACAGGTGTAACAATCACCCCACATTACTGACAGTCCCATTACATCTGGCGTAAAACTGAAATCACCAATTTGAAATGTCAGTGAGGTTGTAACAATACAGTTTTTAAAATTAACCTGTATTTATATTTATTTTGTTAGACACGAAAATGTTAAATGGTGATCTGATTGTAAATGCACTGCTCCTGGAATTATGGTTTGCATAGTTAACAGGAAGGATGTTAGGTATGCAATCATATCACTATTTGATACTTGCTTGCTTGACTGCAGTGTACCGTATTTTTCGGATTTTAAGGCGCACTTAAAATCCTTTAATTTTCTCAAAAATCGACAGTGCGCCTTATAATCCGGTGCGCCTTATGTATTAATTCTGGTTGTGCTTACTGACCTCGAACCGATTTTATGTGGTATACTGCGCTCAAAAATCTGTCAAAATGCTTTGGTACAATTTTGGTAAGCTACAAAGTCGCACCGCTTGATGGATTGTCGGAGCATTACGGCTACCGTATTCAGGAGTCTCGTGAAGTTAGGTAATTAGCGAAGGTAATAAGTACTGTGCTTCAACATAATATTATGGTGTGTGTATAAGGACCCCAAAATTGCACCTGTTAAGAGACATGCTTACGAACTCAAGGCTATCAGTCACGTAGTAGAACATGGGAATAGAGCAGCTGCGAGAGAATTCAACATTAATGAATCAACGGTACGGAAGTGGAGGAAGCAAGAAGATGACCTGCGCCAAGTAAAGAAGACCAAATAGAGTTTCCGAGGGAACAAAGTGAGATGGCCACAGTTAGAGGACAAAATTGAACAGTGGGTTATTAAACAGAGAACAGCAGGTAGAAGCATCTCTACAGTCTCTATTTGACTCAAGGCAACAGCAGTAGCACGTGACATGAAGATCAACGACTTTCGAGGAGGTCCTTCTTGGTGTTTCCATTTTATGAAAAGGCGTAATCTCTCCATCTGCACAAGAACTACCATCTCGCAGCAACTTCCAATGGATTACGAAGAAAAGCTGGCCATTTTCCGCACCTACTGCAAGAACAAGATCACTGAAAAGAAGATCCGGCCAGAACACATCACCAACATGGACGAGGTCCCCCTCACCTTTGACATCCCCGTGAACCGTACTGTCGAGAAAACAGGGACCAGTACGGTATCTATACGCACCACAGGGAACGAGAAGACATCCTTCACCGTAGTTCTTGGTTGCCAGGCTAATGGCCAGAAACTACCACCCATGGTCATTTTCAAGAGGAAGACTTTGCCAAAAAAAAAGTTTCCAGCCCGCGTCATCATCAAGGCTAACCCAAAGGGCTGGATGGATGAGGAGAAGATGAGTGAGTGGCTGAGAGAAGTTTACGTCAAGAGACCGGATGGCTTTTTCCACAAATCTCCGTCCCTCTTGATCTACGACTCCATGTGCGCCCATCTCACCGATACTGTCAAAACCCAAGTGAAGCAAACTAATTCGGAGCTTGCCATCATTCCGGGTGGATTAACCAAAGAACTCCAACCGTGTCAACAGGTCATTCAAAGTTAAATTGTGAGCTGCGTGGGAGCATTGGATGACAGAAGGCGAACACACATTCACCAAGACAGGGAGGCAACACCGGGCGAGTTATGCCACTATCTGCCAATGGATCGTGGATGCCTGGGCTAAGGTATCAGTCTCAAGTGTCGTCCGAGCTTTCAGCTGGTCTGTTTGTTAAACTCAGACACTGAAGATAAAGAATTTGATGGATTTGTGGAAGAGGAATGAAGTGAAAAACTGAGTGTATTGTTCTGCATTTTATGTGTTACAACTGAACAATGTTGAGAGTTATTGTGAATGAGCTTAATAAAGTTTGACTTATTTGACTGTTTTGTTTCGCTTAATGCGCCTTATAATCCGGTGCACCTTAAAATCCAAAAAATACGGTATTTTAAATCTAGATTTTCATTTTTACACATCCTAAAACAGAAATGATTAATTGATATATTACCCAGCTCCAAAAGCATACTGTAAAACAGGGACCATCAACTGGTACCATATGAACCGATGTTTTCTGGCTGCAATTAAACATAATAAAGATAAGTTTAGGGAAGTTTAATTTAGAAATTAGTTTACTAATAGAAATAGTGAAGGCATATAAGCCTTCAATATTTAGTTCTACAGTGCCACTCTGTAATTTCTATGGCCTTAATATTAATTAAAACTTCTGAAACGCATTACACACTAGTTTATCACTTTTTTTAAACAAAAAGGGGGGAATAAAATCTCACAGGTGCTTCTACGCAGATATATTACTATAGTTATAGATACCACACTGCAATGGTTGCAGCATTTCTCCTGCAAAAGCACTTGGTGTTCGGCCAGAAAACTGGTTTCCATGGTGAATCTGCTATCTTCAAAAGCTGGTTAGTTATGTGATTAGAAAATGTAAGTAATAGGCATTGTAATCATAAATCTGAGAGCTGAATTGCATACATGGTCTCAGTCTGTAAAGTATGTAAGTCTGTAAAGCTGACACGTTATTCCTCCTGCTCCCAGACTGGTGTAAACATGTACCTGTTCACACAAGTGCCAAGCTGACTAACCAGCGTTAGTCGTGACCACAGTAGAAAAGGAGTAGAACACCACATTTGTGACAGACAAATTCCATGTATTTTGATATTTCTTAAAAAAAGTGAAATGCAGCAACTCCATCTTTTGTCATCAAATATCCAAACCTCCCCATAATATTTTGCTAATACTACAGTCACCATAACAGTACAGTGCAATACACCTCCTTTCTTTTTATAATTGATGGCTTGTGTCACACTAAATTAAATAGTACCATGCACTACCCTGGTTGGTCCCAGATCAAATCTAATTGAGGACCCCTGCTATACCACATTTATCTCTGATTTATTGATTACCTTTTCATCAAAGTTTCCTAGAGGGATCCTGATGTCCTTTCCAACTGTTCTGCTGCATAATCTGTACATCTTAAGCTGTCACTAGTGTGCATCCAATGATGACAGGAAGGTCTTCTTCATTTCCACTAGAGAAATTCTGAAGAACTCTGCACAGATCTAAGAGAGGTGATAATGTTCATGGACATGTTCAATGTCCAATGCTATGGCAAACAAAAAATGATATGTACAATTGACTCAAATCTTAGTTTACAAATAGTTTTTGACAAAAAAGAGAGAACATTTTACAAAGTATTTCATCAACACATTAAAAAAGACCTACCTGTTCTTGCAAAAACAACCCAGGACACCTCTCTATGACATTAACAACAAGTGGTTCTTCTTCCACTATTTCCTTCCTCTGCAGAGCAAATTTCACTTCCATTTTGGAGTCAATGAGGGCCTTGTTGGGAAGTCTTTGTTTAGTTTCTTCCTGCAATGCATTTCTTTCTCTTTCCAGAAATTCATCAGTCTGCCCTACTGGATTGTCTGGAAGAATATTCACCTTGCATCTTCTTGCTTTCTTTATATGCCAGTTCCCCTCTGCTACTCTTTTCTGATTTATGCTGTCTTCACTACAGCCTGCCATACATAGTTTTTGACGATAGTGTCCTGACTTATATTTATTACACATGGCCCACCCATGATAGTCTGTTCCCAATCTTGGGTCCCTAAGGCATGGTGCTTCCCAATTAGTACAGCAGCCACTGATTCAATTTCCTGATTCTTTGGATAAGCCCTGTGGGAAAAAACAGCCTGAGCTAGGTTTTTTAAGATGTCCATTTTCATCTCCCTTGATACAGTGAGAAATGCTTCACTTTCCTTGTACAACTCATTCCCTTTTGCTAGTTCAGTTCAGTTCAACATCATACGAAAACACTGGAATTAGGAGTGGAGATGGCCACTGCTCTGCTTTCTCACGCTGCATAAACTGCACTGATGAACCCTGGTTTGTACTGGTGGATGGAGATGATAATACACTAGCAGATTCCAGCATAAAGAGGGAGGAGATTGATGATGTAGAAGCTGCTTCACCTGGTAGTCCTGATGATTTCCACAGGATCCTCAGCACAGCTGTCTTGAGGATGCTCTTTAATGTCTGTTAAATTATAAAGTTTGTTTCCAAATTCAGGGTCCTCAAACTGAATCAAACAGTCACCTTTAAGTGCGAGTCTTTCTTGAAGAATTTCCTTTAATTGTTCAACTGAAGACAGGTTTTCAGAAATCTCCAGTCTTCTGATGTTATCAGGGGACACAAATGCATGTACACATGATCTGTAAAAGAATAATTTGTACATTACAGCAAGGGCATATACATAGCATTGGCCATGGTTTTCAGGAATTGAAATGTTTAAAAATAATTACTGATAAATACTGAGTGCCAGTATAAAAAGAAGAGATTTGCTTTACTGTTACTCATTATAATGTTAGAGTATTTATAACACTTGTGTAGTTTTTTTTTATACCTTTTTTACAAAAAAAAAAAAAAATCTACTGCTACTATTGCTAAATCTAACTTTTAAAGAAGAAGAAACTTCTTAAGCGAGATGATTTCCTTTTCCTGAACTGCGTAAGACGTTAGAGGATAGTGATCATTAAGGTCATGAAAATGAAATGTTCAATATACCATGAAGAAAGCTTTCAGCACAAGAAAGAGACCTTGTTACCCGGAGAACAAGAACAGTAACAACTTTGAAGAACTCTGGTAAGCCACTGCATTGCCCAGCAGATAAAATCATTTATGATACATGTGATACATCTGTATGGAAGATACAGATGTATCACATGTATCATAAATATATACAGATATGTATATATATTTTTTACTGCATTCTTCGGTGGGATGTCTAAACTACATGTGCTGACTGTTTTGATGTTCTGCACTGACAAGGAAGGTGAAAAGAGGCTTGGACCACTAAAGACTTAAGTATCTCTGTAAGATCAGTTTGTTTCAGCAAATACATAACTCAAACGGGACAACTCCTTCAAATCAGTCTTGGAGAAGATCTGGCGGGAACCCAGTTACAGGATGAAAGTAAGACAAGTGTTTACTGAGGACACATTTGCTTTTAACACCAAGTACACTTTGACAGTCAGTCCCTCTTAACTCAGCTACAATAGAGTTGTGTTGCTCAACAGTTCTCAACTCAAAATGGCTGAAATTGGTCTATATGTCCTTTTTGCTAGATAAGCAAAACCTGCAAAGATTTTCCACCTGAAAGCTTATCAGCACATATACAAAAGACTGTTCCCCTCAATGTGAATTAAGACAAATACACATTGCTGCCCTATATGGCTTAAATCCTTGAGTAGTTGATAGAACATTTTTCAAACCCAAATTTTTTCACATCCCCACTTTTCCCAAACAGTGCAAACTGTATTGATGGAAGAGTCGAACGGAACTTGGCAGGCAAATTTAAAAGCACCCAGTATACTGCTGTAATCTTGTGCATCTTTTTTGAAGTCCCCAGTGGATTACAGACTTCCAAGTCATTGCTGTAGACACCTTCTGAAACGCAGTTTCTCTTGCCTCCTAAAGGTGTTGAATTTGTAATACTGCCCATTCTGAAAAGACCTGTTCTGCCCTGGTAAACAATCTTCATCCAAAAAAACTTTCCAAGACAAGTCTGTTGAGCAAAACAGCCCCTTTCTGTTATAGCCAGAAGAACAGGATGTGTGTTGTATAAGGAGTCTAAAATCAACTGTTAGTTCTTCTGCAAAAGACTCGTCAATACGACTTTGAAATGGTTTCAAAATGTCCCTGATTTATTGCTTGGCTGTAAATTTTGTGAGTGACACAATATCACTAAATCCACTTGTTATTTGCTGAGTTGCCCTTCTAGAAATATGCAAAACAGTTTGCATGTAAAGAAACAATGATGCAAGTTTGTGTTCAGTTGTACAATTGTCCATAGGCTCTAGGTATGAGTTGCTCTCTATATCAGAACAACCAACAGTAGGCTGTGGATCATTATGCTCTGCAGGCAATTCGTCGTCTTCTTCTGGTTGATCAGTTGGAGTTGTTAGGGATGTTACAGATAATCTAAAATCATTAACACTAAGATTTGTGCTTCTTGCTTATATGATTACTGAAGGATGAAAGGAAATTTGTAATTTGTAAACTTGTAAATTCACAGGTTTTGAATGGACAACGAACGGTCACATGCTGCTTCAAATGAGTCCTGAGATGGCCTATGTATTTAGCTGGCACACAGAGGTCTTTAAAAGTCACACAATTCACACAAAAAGTGTAGTGCTTTAAGAGCACATCTTGACTGGGATGGGAAAACTTGCACTCTTTGCACTGCATCCAAATCCTATGAAGCAAGGAAAAGATAAGTAAATGTCAAATATGAATGCACATCCCCTTATTTTCCAAATTGCACAAAGACTGTAAAACCTTCATTAACATAAGAAATAAATATTGTCAAGTAGAAAAAGTCATTTTTACTAAAACACAAAAGGCAAAGTAGAGTTTGTCATGATTGAAATAAATCATGGAATTAAGGAAATACTTCAATTTTCACAGAGAACTGAGAATTTATAAGAGGATTTCAGTAAAAATCAGTAACATCTAATCATTTTTACCTCAATTGTGTAAAGGAGCTACTGGTAAGTCATGAAAATGTTTTGATCATAACATACAAAATTTCAAAAATGTCTCAATGCAGCCCTCTCCACAAGCTTGAAAAACAACAGAATCAGTGAAGGTGGGAAGAGGGTGATCACAAAAAGCAACACATAAGCACTTTTAGTGGATTTTGGCTAAAGCCAGAAAATTCCACCGCCAAGAGCATTACCTAAGGGCAGAGCACTTTGCAGCAACATGTTAGCTTGCTAAGAAAAACCAACTGACGTTAACACTGCAAACGTCGATGGGAAGTTGTGCACATGCATTGAAAGTAGTAGCTTTAGTACAGGCGTTAAATATGTGGAAATTCCTTTGATCATTCAAAACCACAAGCCATGGGTTGTAATCGTTAAATTATATATGAAAACGTGAAAAAGGTGGGGTGGAGTCTGTCACTTTTTAATGTTAACTTTTGCACTCAAAAGATAACAGGTTTGCTGACCAACCAGGTAACAAATGCACTCTAGAACATACAGAGCCTTACCTGGTTCATTCATTCAACATTGATGGCATGTAAGAGCATGTGAGGACTTGCCATCTCTTGCCGACTGTTACAAAGTGCACATGTTTCGTGGTAGATGTTCGGGATTTCAAGATTCAAGATTGGACATTTATTTATCACATCATCACACTTGAATGTGTATTTTGTGTGAAAACTTAGTGCAGGCTCCATGCTTTGCCAGAATAAACAGCAATGAACTTCAGTAGAATAATAAACTTAAGAGAGCAAGAAATGTACAAACAAATATACAAAAGATAGTATGTACAAATGTACAGTAATAACAGAGCAGTCAGTGAGGCATTGAGTAAAGTACAGCAGTGACTGTTTGGTAAATTGTTAAACTGATTGGTAAATGGTCAAGTCTGGTAAATGTAGTTTACCTGACTTGGAGTAGTGACGTCATGTCATGCACGCATAGACACACACATATATGAACACATGTACATATATTTATAAACACACAACCCACATACACACAGATATATATGTACCATGGACAGTATATCAACACACCACACAACCTGATTCTTTAGAGATTCTCTTGGCACAGACAGCCCAAATGCCCTGAGTTTATCTCTCCTTTGCAGATTGTAATAAACATCAGTTCTCTCAAGAGAGGTTTGTCAGCGTGTTCTTCATCGTCCTGCATTTGGTTCCATGGAGAAGGGCAAAATATTCTGAATCTATATAATAGATATGGGAGAAGAAATTAAGAAAAATAATGATTCTCTGAATCCAGGGTCTTCTAATAATTAAAGACCTTATTTAACGTCCAGCACTCTGAATACTGAACACAAGTGACAGTAACTGCTAGGACTCCTCACCTAACCAACAGGTAATAAGTTAAAATTGGTTAACTTAAATTATTAATATTAAAAATAATAACTGTTAATTAAATAACCAAGTTCATTTATAGAAATGAGCAGTCTGGTGGATCAGCATTTATCAGAAATATATATGCACCTGCAAATGAAATAGTTTTATTGATGAAAGACATTTATTTGACGATGTACAACACTAAGACAAGGACAAACAGGAAAATCTTAGATCACAGGTGAATGAAGTGAAGATTACTCAGCCAATGCTTGTCTCTCCTGAGGAATAGCAAAGAGCTACTCCCAACTGCAGTCAAACCAAAAAGTAAAGTAAATCCCAAATGGTGTGATAGTTCCAGCGGTGATGGTAGATAATCGGACAATCAACGAAGCAGGAAGATGGAGCAGAAGTACTGAGCAATAAGGACTGAGCTCTGAGGACTGAGCAATGAGGCCTGTTCCAGGCCCAACTTAAGAAGGGTCTGTACCCCTCCTCCCTGGTCCTCACATATAATTTTATGGTGGGGGAGTGCCTGAAGGATTATATTAAATTGGCAGGAGTGTTTCAACACCTATTGCAGCTCGCATCTGTGTCAGGGTATATTTTAGCCAGTCTTGCTTTGGAATAGTGAATGCGTTGTAAAACCTTAAATTGAATTATGCTAAGTTTTGCACAGGAAGTACTGTCATTCACTCTTTGTAAAGCGCTACTCCAAATGTCGTCTTCCAAGTCCTCCCCCAGCTCATTCACCCGGATCTTTGCAAGGGTTGTGTTTTTAAAAGAGGTTATACAGTCACTTATTCTTGAAATTAGTCTTTTGAGTTGAAAGGAATGTTTAACAGATCATCTAAACCAGAGACTGAAGACATGTATGGAAAGTTGGGGTCATGACACTGAAGAAAGTGGCGGACTTGGAAGTACCGAAATAAGCTAGACCGAGGGAGGCCGAATTTATGTGATAAGTCATCAAAGCTTGCAAATAGATTGTTTATGTACATATCTTTAAATGTATAAATGCCTTGTCTTTGCCAAAGAATAAATTCAAAGTCGAATCTAGCCGGGGGAAAATGTGATTATTATATATAGGACTTATGTAGAGAAAATTGTTAAACACAAAGTTCCGTCTAAGTTGAAACCATATCTTGAGGGTATTTATGACGATTGGGTTGTTAGTAAAATGTGAAATAGAGGGGGGAAGACTGGAGGTGACCAGGGCTTTGAGAGATGTTGAGATGTTGAGATGCAAGATGCAGCAAATTGGCACCAATCTGTATCAGGAGTGTGAAGCCAATAAATTATTTTTTGAACATTTGTGGCCCAACAATAGTGACAGACATTTGGGAGAGCTAAGCCACCTTGTAATTTAGGCCTCTGTAGCAGTTCTAACTGTGTTCTAGGTTTCTTACCATCCCATGTAAATGAAATGAAAGCTCTATCAATAGATTTGAAGACAGATTTAGGAAGACAAAGTGGGATACATTGAAACAGATAAAGGAATTTAGGGAGCACATTCATTTTAATACAATTCACTTTTTCTGCCAAGGACAAGTAATAGTTCAGTGTTTTCCATTTCTTCAGAGCTGATTCGACTTTCTCAAATAGTGGACAGAAGTTTTCCTGATAAAGCTTCTGCATGTCCCTTGTAATTTGAATGCCCAGATATTTAGAATGGTAAGGCATTCTCCTGTATTTGAAGAGCCAGGTCGTTAACAGGGTAACATTCACTTTTACTAAAGTTCAGTTTGTACCCAGAAAAAGTGCCAAATCTCCTCAAAGTGTGGATAATATGGGGTACACTTAAAACGGAGTCCAATACATACATTAATAAATCGTCTGCATATAGAGATATTCTGTGCTCCTCTCCCTCTCTATGAATTCCACTTATTGATGGCAATGATTTCCAGATTAACTTGAGTGCACAAGATGTTGTTGATGTTATAAGGAGCTCCATTGACACAAAACTGTGCGGCTCCTCCAAGGGAGTTTATCTTTGATCAAGACTCTATGAATCATCTATCACCTGGGCCAGCACCCTCTGCAGTCTCATTGCCAAATGTTTATGAATGGGAACAAAAAAAGACTAAACTTTTTCTACAAGAGGGTGAGTAAAGATAGGAATATGATGTGCACTATATGGAAGTTAAAACCATACAAGAAAGCTTTGTTCTCAGGGTAGGGTCCAGCTTGCTCTGTTGCCTACACTGCTTGGTCCACAGCAAAAAAAAAAGAGAATAAAAATAATGCTGAAATGTCAAATGAAACCATACCCAATGTAATTCAGTGGTGATTTTCTACTTTGTGGAGATTAAACAGAATGTTTGATGAATTGTTGAGTGGGGTTGGTGAAGAAACGTAGAAATGTATTTGGTTATATGCCTGGCAGCGTAGTCTACAATGCACTGCTTCATCAAAAAAGCTAAGTCAGAATTGGTTTTGTGTTAATAAATTGCTTAAAATTAATTGTGATTTGGTTGAAGTAAATCCCACCTTTTGTTTATTTATTTTTGTTTGCAGTATTGACTTCTTGAGGGGGTGTCATAACAATCTTGTTAAGCCTGTCCTGACAAACAGTCAAACTCTGAGTGCCTGTGTTTTGAAAAGGGTCTTCACTCAGAGGATGATACACATGGGCAGTTGCCTCAAGTCAATGGAAAATCATTAAGTGCTTCCTAAAAGCCACCTCATGAATTCTGCATTGAAATGAGTAAAATTTCATATGTAACCCTCGCTGGAAAGCCTCAGTCACTTGAAGGATCAGTCAAAACATCAAGTCTGTGTGCAATTTTCTAAACTTTGTTGCATAGTTCTGTACTGCAGTTTTATTAGTGGGAACTTGCTGGCCAAGTTACTGTTCTTTATACAGAGTCTCCCAGATATAATCAAGTGTATATGCAATGCTCATTCAAAATGATTGTAATGACTTGCTAAATTAAGTGATGGACCTAGATTTACTTTTAAATGTGTTTTCTTCCCCCACTACTACAATATCACCAAAGGGAAGATTCAAAAGAGGAATCCAATGACATACCATAAGCTGCAGCTCAGCCTGTGAGTCTTGCTGGTCACTAGCCAGTTGATTGTTTTTTTTATGCAAATATATGCATATGTTTTCTGGTTCAACACTACAAGGAACCTTAAACCTGAGTCATCTTCGATTGATTTCCCTACATTTTAAGCTGTCAACCTTTATGTAAAATATGCATTGAAAAACTAGCAGATTGTGATCCTACTCAATGAAAAAATGCCCTTGGCAAAGAGAGAGCTTGTTATGTGTGACTTCAGAGCTGTCATCATTATACACTGCTCAAAAAAATAAAGGGAACACTAAAATAACACATCCTCATTCTGAATGAATAAAATATTCTTATTAAATACTTTGTTCTTTACATAGTTGAATGTGCTGACAACAAAATCACATAAAAATTATCAATGGAAATCAAATTTATTAACCCATGAAGGTCTGGATTTGGAGTCACACTCAAAATTAAAGTGGAAAAACACACTATAGGCTGATCCAACTTTGATGTAATGTCCTTAAAACAATTCAAAATGAGGCTCAGTAGTATGTGTGGCCTCCACGTGCCTGTATGACCTCCCTACAATGCCTGCGCAAGCTCCTGATGAGGTGGCAGATGGTCTCCTGAGGGATCTCCTCCCAGACCTGGACTAAAGCATCCACCAACTCCTGGACAGTCTGTGGTGCAACGTGGCATTGGTGGATGGAGCGAGACATGATGTCCCAGATGTGCTCAATTTGATTCAGGTCTGGGGAACAGGCGGGCCAGTCCATAGCATCAATGCCTTCGTCTTGCAGGAACTGCTGACACACTCCAGAACATGAGGTCTAGCATTGTCTTGCATTAGGAGGAACCCAGGCCTAACCGCACCAGCATACGGTCTCACAAGGGGTCTGAGGATCTCATCTCGGAACCTAATGGCAGTCAGGCTACCTCTGGCGAGCACATGGAGGGCAGTGCGGCCCCCCCAAAGAAATGCCACCCCACACCATTACTGACCCACTGCCAAACCGGTCATGCTGGAGGATGTTGCAGGCAGCAGAACGTTCTCCATGGCATCTCCAGACTCTGTCACCTCTGTCACATGTGCTCAGTGTGAACCTGCTTTCATCTGTGAAGAGCACAGGGCGCCAGTGGCAAATTTGCCAATCTTGGTGTTCTCTGGCAAATGCCAAACGTCCTGCACGGTGTTGGGCTGTGAGCACAACCCCCACCTGTGGACGTTGGGCCCTCATACCACCCTCATGGAGTCTGTTTCTGACCGTTTGAGCAGACACTTGCACATTTGTGGCCTGCTGGGGGTCATTTTGCAGGGCTCTGGCAGTGCTCCTCCTGTTCCTCCTTGCACAAAGGCGGAGGTAGCGGTCCTCCTGCGGGTTGTTGCCCTCCTACAGCCTCCTCCATGTCTCTAGCTAAACAATGTTTCACCTTGTACTCCCTTGAACAGTGTGTGTGTGTGTGTGTGTGTGTGTGTGTGTCTGTGTGTCAGATTAGGGATGCAGAAACTGAAAGAGCACTTGATGCTGTTGAGAAAGCGCATAACATCTTGGCCATCTCTGGATGCTATCAGAGAGCATCGATGGCAAATAAAGGGGAGCAAGCTGTAGATTTAGCAAAGAGGTATGTCCTTCAGAGAACTAGGGCTGCCTATGAAAGGTGAGATTGTGATTACAATACTTGGTCAGATTTTTGGCTGATGATATCACTTTCTAATGATCTCTTATCAGAGCAAGTTGTTGCTTATGAATTGAAAAGGTAATTGACACTGAAAGTCTTGGAAATTAATGTTCAGCTGCTACCACAAAGTCTTCCAAGTGCTTCAAACCTAATTTGCGACTCTGCAGCTTTGCTCAGGGTTTATCAGTTCTAGGTGTTCTTGATGCTCTAAAAAGCTACCATACCAAAAGCTAACACAATGTGGCCACTCTTTCTGGACAGCCACCAAGACCTTACTGCAGATTCATTGGAGGAACTCTTTGTATTCAACACCTGGAAGCAACAAGTTTACTCGGATTTCGGAGGGATTATTTAAAAGATGCAGAGTGTAAGCTCTTAATGCAGTTAATTTTTTTAGCCCAGTCACTGATGTACAAAATGTTGGTCGGAAATACTTGTTCACTATAGTGGATTTGGAGAGAACTTAGCTTGCTTTATAGAGCATTTTTTTTTATTGCGGTTACCTAGATTGCTTACTGCATGTATTAAATGTCAGTGTACCTCCAGCAGAAGTGACTTTCTGACCCCTATGTTAACATTCTTTTCAAGTGAAATTGACGGCTGTCTCATGGAGCATTTGCTGGTTTTTGTAACTGGAAGCAACAGCCTAGGGCTTAGCCCCCAGCCTTCAATCAGCTTTCTTTTTTTTTTTTTTTAGTATTTTTTCCTGATTTTTTTCCAGTTTTCCCAGCCTGAATGTGCAACAGAACTAGTTGACCTCACCCGCCCTGATAGCTGTGGGAGTCAAGCACATGACTCCTCTGATTCATGTGATGACACTCTCACTTCTTTTTGCGCTGCAGCCACACCACTAACTACACACTGCCTATGACGTCGGAGGAAGATGTCGTCAGCGTACAGTTGGTTCGTGCCGCCGCAGGTGCCCAAGCATGACAGGGAGGGCAATATTGCGATGAGACCAACTGAACAAGTTAGCTGGCTTAGCCCATATTGGACCCCGGTGAGGCTGGCCAATTGTTGCCTCACCAAGGGGACCTCTGAGCACAGCCGGCAATGGCGAGGCCGGGGATCAAAGCCCGACCTCAGGGCTCGCAGGCAATAATTTATTTTGTGAGCCACCCATCAATCAGCTTTCATTGACAACAAAGACAATGCATATCCAACAACAGGGACATGTGACAACATCTTAAGACTTCCTCTTTACCATAAGAAGTATGAGGAATTCCACAATGACATGGACTTCAGCATTTGTAACTCCTCTGGCTTTGGTTTGTTGTGAGTGCCTTCCCCATGTAGCCTGAAGGGGGTGTAATTACCACCTGGAAAAGCAAGCCTGACTATGCCACCCCCGATTAGTTGGGTGGGAGACCCAATTAGCAACAGCGGTCAGATTTCCCCACATCCAGGGTGTTCAAATGGATGAATCATGAGGTTTAGATACAAAAGAATCTTTCACTTTTATTAAACACAAACATTAATAGCAAAGATAAAATCTGCATTGAAATGTAATAGGATAAAACTATACAACTGTTCTATTTAGCACACCTCTACTGGATAGGCTCACCAATGACTCAGTCTGATACAAAAGTTCAAATAGTAATTCTGGGCTTGACAACATTCCAGGAATACACTGGCGGAGACACATGTAGGTTTACAGATACACAGTTACATAACCAAGCTCCAAACACAAGACCACCACCAAACAAATTAAGTACACACTTAAAAAACAAATAAGAAATTATCACACTTCCACTGGACCCCGTCAGCCAACCAAATAGACACTACTCAAGTGGTAATATGGACCAAGCAAAAGGAAGGGACCATAGCATACCAAGGTACTGGTAAAAACTTAAAGCACACGTGAGTTAATAAGTTGCTATTACACCTTACACCAGGCCAATACCAGTACACACATGGATCGCCAATGACACTGCACAGCAAACGATGGCAATGCTAAGGTTGCAAAATGGTTAGACGTAAACACCACAAATCCTCTGTAGAGGGCATATAGTCCCAAACATGCAGATAGGACCCACCTAAATTTAGTGTGATACTCAATAGACTTACAACCAGTCCAGGAGACAGGAAGAAGCACAGACTATTACAATGCAAACAAAAAAAAGAAATCAACTTGACAGTCACCATAATATACATAAGCTAACACTCTCACAGTCAGTGACTCAACCACTGAATACATGAACCGCTGGAATGGAAATGGCACACAAAATATTGCACAACCTGATTACTGGTTTAGGATATTGTTCACAAAAACAGCAGCAAGTTGCCACTATTCCCACTAGTTACTAACAGCATCAAATACTATACAATTGAAAGAAACTATAGTACCAACACCACCAACTACGGCTGAAAGAGCACAGCAGCACTTCAAGGAATTTAAAGAAACAACCACTGCCAGCACCAAAACAATTGCACTGCCGAGAAATAGTATCACTGCTGATCTGGTTCGAGCAGACAGCTACTGCATGGGCAAGGAATTTAAAGAAACTACGATCTTATAACCACTGTTCTAAGCCAAGCAGGCAGCGTTAGCACTGGAAATTTAAAGGAACCTGTCTGTCCAAGATGCATAACTTTGTTGACATTCAATACAAGTGAACAAACATTGAATCTAAAAACACTGGTGGGGAAAAACTGTGGCTGGACGCCGTCGTTGCAACCATCCTACAACTAAAACACCATTTAGACGAGAGGAAATCAATCCTTCTAACCAGACTATGTGCATTATATCCCTCATGTATGTGTATTGAGAAGAAAAATCAAACAGTTCATAGTTTCTCTACAGGCAAATCATACATGCAACCCCAGGGAATAGCCAGTTGGTTGGAGCTAGAAACTGTAGCAAATAAAGCATATAAGTGTTTGGCTAAAGGACTATATAACATGCTTCCTTAATTCGCCACATTCAGAAACCGTGACTGCACAGATACTCGTGCAATACTGATAGTTTCCAACACTACCCAAACGAGAACACTTTTAATCATTAAGCTATTGTGAACAGACATATGCAAGCATTAAAAAAAAATAATCAATCATTGAAACAAATGTATTCCAGTGTGCCAAGCAGCACACCAAACCACTCCGCCACGCAGCACACCAAACCATGCAATCAAAAGGCCACAGGTGTGTTTGTAATCTTGTGCGTTTGCTAAATCTCACGCTGTGACCTATAACCCTATGTCCGTACACCTGATTGCATCAACAGGACAGGGTCCTAATGTCCTACAGGTTACACACACGCGATATATGGCTGCTTTAATCAATAATTTAATTATTGAGTAAGAGAAACTAGCATACCCTGTAGCTCTGGACCTGAGTTTGGGATTCTTTGACTGTCATAAGTGTTGAGATTGAGTGTTCATGTGGTGTTTTTGATATGCAACAGTGTTCTCCCGCTTCAGGTTTACTACAAATGTAAATTCCCTGAAAGGGGTCCCCTATCCTGGAGATCCAGTGTGTGCTAGTATTTGTGTTGCCATTAAAACCGATTTAGACAAAAGAAGCCAGTTGAGGTGAGGTAACTGTAATCTGCTGTCTTAATTGATCATTTCAAGTGCTGTATAACAACAACTCACCACCAGGATACCCTGAAGTTCTTCAGGACAAGGTTTTGAGATCCCTGATCTTTATTCGTTTTGGTTTGTTATGCTCACCATCCTATTTGGAAATGAGGTTGCAAACCTTTCATGTGAGCAATGTTTCTTTTTGTAGGGATTTGTTATAGTATTCCTCGCACAGGGCACCAAAAGTGTAAGGAATTATTTAAACCACACGTGTGGCACCAGTTACGTAAGACTTGATTATTATATTCCCCACAACAGAGGGCGTCACTTACGTGGTGGAAATTCTATAACATATTGTACGAATAATGGTGAAACTACGGTTAATCAGTCTCATAGATCAGTCTCATAAAATATATCAGTCTCGTTATATAGCTATAAATACGTAATTCCAACTAATAATTAAATTAATAATTATAATCAAAATTACAATATTAATAACTAATCATAATCAAATCACAACACTATTGGTTCAGTTATAACTGAATTAATAACGTTAATGATTGTTCAAACGTGAAGGCATTTGGAGTTCTTCGGAGTTGCAGAGGTTGGCAAACATTCAATATATATGCAATATTAATAAACACACAACCTTTGAATATAACAAAGTTTATTGAACACATGTACTAAACAGCAAAGCATGATTTATTACAATTAAACAATAAACGATTCGTGTGTGTGCGTGTGAATATGGTGCAGTGTGTATATGGGCGTTGGCATGTGTCGTGGTAGGAATGTTCTCCTATGTGTGGGGGTCGCGCAGCCTTGGGTGTGGGCGCGATGCACACGTGTTCATGGAGAACAAAAGGAAAGAGACGGTGGGAGTTCTGAACTTAGATGAATCTATGCGTTTCTGGAAAATGGCGCATGCAGTGTGCTAAAATGGATGTAATCGTGCAGATCACTAATGCCGGGTTGTTGTAGGTTAGTAGCTAAATAGATCACATGCAAAACCTAGTTTGAGTGAGATATTTGCTTACTAACGCTGCGCAGCGCTTGGCTAGGAGCCAGCTAAACAATGATCAAACACAAGAATGATTATAGATACGAAAAATAAACGACACAGTTAATGACATTTGGTTATGAATACAACCATATGTACCTAAGCTGTGCTATCTATCTGTGGCCAGTGTTACAGCCTTACTGTTGCGGTTTTTCCACTGGTTAGACGGGTCCAGTGCGTTCCTTTGATTTCAGTCTCTGGTTTCCCAGGGCGCAGAGTTGGATGCTCGCTCGTTCTCTCTGGGGTCCGATGCCCTTGTTCACGTAGCGCGATCCTCTTTGCAGGCTGCTGACCTCTTGGGACTTACAGGTCTTCGCTCTGCTAGATTCCGGGGTTTGCTGCGTGGCTCTCCGCGGCAGGGTTCCACTCGTCTCGTGGCCTGTTGGCTGTGCGTCTCTGTTCTCTGTAGCTAACCACCGGGGTTCGAAGCTACTTTTTAGGCTGCGTTGAGCGGGCCTATTTAACCGGGTGAGTTCTTGCAGACAAGGGACAGAGTTCCTTGATGTGCGGTGTGCACGCCAGGCCCAGATGAGAGAGTTTCATGCGTGCGTGCAGCACACGAGGCAGGAACGAGAGGCTAGGTGAGAGAGGGCTGAGAGAAGATTCTGAAGAGAGAGCGATTTCTGGGGTGTAATGTAATGCATGGAAGTCTGTTTCTTAGGTGGCATCCATTAGACAGGGTTTGTACGGGTGCTGGAAATCCTTGAAAACACTTGAATTTTAATGTGGTGTTGTATATAAATAAATAAATAAATAAATAGGTCTGAGAGAGCCTAATTGCTTTTGCCTATCACACAAAATGAAGATGACTGCACTCGAGCCTCGCTTGCCACTCTGTGAGATCTGTCAGTCTTTTCTGATGTGTGCCCTCTGATGGAACAGTGAGTGGGAGGAAAAAATTACAACATGCTGGGAGGTTGCAGATCAATGAGCGTTGACTTGAGTATGAAAAATATAAAGTATGGTTTAAACAAGGACAAAATCCTTAAGCAGCATACTGTAAAGTCTGCAAAAAGGACTTGCAGCTTTTCAGTATGGGAGAGTCTGCACTTTCCAGCCCCGTAAAAGCTAAGCAACTAATCAGGAAATGTCTTTAAGAAGCTGAACAAAATGAGTTGTGATTTTTTACAGTTGTAAGAATTTATTTGGTTTAAGTGTAAATAGTAGGGGTGTGACGAGATCGCGTGCCACGAGATCTTGCTAGATTAAAACGTGACAATATTTCTCGTCCAGGTGAAAGCAGTCTCACGAAGCTGTGTTCAGCTGCAACCAATATGGAGAGTGACGAAATTGCAATGGAAGATGCCCCCGCCACTTTTAAATCATTTGTGTGGTAGCCTTTTGGCTTCCTGGTGGAAAACATTAACGGCAACAGAGTGACCGACAAAACACAAACTGTATGCAAACACTGCAAAAAACTAGTGCCGTACACAGCTGCAAATATGAGCATTATGCAGAGACATCTGATAAAATCCACCACGCATGTGAAAAAAATTGTCAAAGGTCAGACAACCCTTACTAATGCCTTTGCACCAAAATTTCAACAGACAAGTGCCAGAGCCATCGAAATAACCAAAGACATCTGTGTTTTTACTGCTGCTGATATGAGACCATTTTCAGTCGTGGAAAATCAGGGATTTCGGCGACTCCTCCATACACTGGAACCGAAGTACACCATCCCATCACGCGTGCATTTTGCTCACACAATGGTCCCGAACCTCTACAAAGACTCCAAGGCCAAGGTTGTACAGACCCTGAAAGAGGCAGAAAGCATCGCCATAACAAACGACGGTTGGACATTTAGAGGTATGCAGACCTATATCACAATCACAGCCCACATAATCAACAGTGACTGGGAAATGGTAAATGTTGTACTGCAGACTTGCCCACTTTTCAAGTCCCACATAGGGGCCAACATAGCCGAAGTTTTACAAGAAGCTGTCACTGACTGGGAGCTTAAAAGGCCAAACCATGGCATGGCTATTGTGACTGATAATGCAAGTAATATGGAAGTGGCAGCGCGCAAGGCAGGATTGAAGCCGCATATGAAGTGCTTTGCACACACGATAAACCTTGCTACCCAAGCTGGCCTCTCATCACTCATTTGCTCGGGCGGGTGAGATGTGAGGCTGCTTTTTTCCATCGTAGTTCAACAGCTACCACGTTATTGATGTCTAAGCAAAAGCTGCTACAGTTACCAACACACAAGTTAACCATTGACGTTACCACACGATGGAACAGCACCTTGGATATGCTGGATCGTTACCTGGAGCAGCAAGCCGCTGTAGCAGCAGCTCTCACCAGCCCAGAAATAAGACAAAACATCCGAAACATTTACACACTGGACAGCTGCGATATCAGAGAAGCTGAACACCTTGTGAAGCTGCTGAATCCTTTAAAGTAAGCCACCACAGTCTTATGTGAGGAGAAGAGCCCCACAGTGTCTCTTATTGTGCTACTGAAGATCATGATTGAACAGAGCATGACACCAAATGATGGCGATTCCACCGCCATGGCCGTCACAAAGAGCAAAATCCTCAGAAATATTTCGGGCAAATACAGTGGGGATGCATACAACTATCTGCTGGAGGGTAAAGCGCTGGACCCAAGGTTCCAGACTCTACCACAGTTAGACCATAACCAGCGCGAGGCTGTCTTCCTGAGGGTACAGGAGAAGGCTCAGCAGTTGCAGCAAAATCAGGTAACTATCACTTTCAATTGCTTTCCCTTTAAATTGCTTTCCTCGTTTCTGTGTGTATATGTGTATGACAGTATTTTCTATCTACTCAATTTTTGTTCCCAGTACCAACTGAAAACTGTTAATGGACTCATGCAGTGCGTTGAGAGGGAGAGGAGGGCTCTTATGCTGCTTATTAAGGTTAATGCCAATGTTTCTGTTGTTTAAAGACCACAGCTGAGGAGGGAGGAGAAGAGGCAGCAGGTGGATCTCACCATCCCACACATGGAAAAGAGGGGGCTCTGGGAGCTGAGCCGGAAGTGACAGAACCTGCTTCCAAAAAGACAGCGCTTGAAGATCTGCTGGGGGACTCTTTCTCTACTGAGCCAGTCCAACAGTCTAACAGATTGCAACAGATCGAGAGGGAAATTGAACACTACAGAAGAGAGGCCTCTATCCCACTCAGTAGCTGCCCTCTGAAGTGTCGGAAACAAAACTGTCCTCAATATCGTTTGCTGTCTCCACTTGCCAAAGCATAACTTTCCATCCCTGCTACCTCTGTTCCTAGTGAGCGTGTCTTTTCCACTGCAGGAGACATACAGTGGGGCAAAAAAGTATTTAGTCAGCCACCAATTGTGCAAGTTCTCCCACATAAAAAGATGAGAGTGGCCTGTAATTTTCATCATAGGTACACTTCAACTATGAGAGACAGAATGGGGGGAAAGAATCCAGGAATTCACGTTGTAGGATTTTTAATGAATTAATTGGTAAGTTCCTTGGTAAAAAAAAGTATTTGGTCACCTACAAACAAGCAAGATTTCTGGCTTTCACAGACCTGTAACTTCTTTAAGAGGCTCCTCTGTCCTCCACTCGTTACCTGGATTAATGGCACCTGTTTGAACTTGTTATCAGGATAAAAGACACCTGTCCACAACCTCAAACAGTCACACTCCAAACTCCACTATGGCCAAAACCAAAGAGCTGTCAAAGGACACCAGAAACAAAATTGTAGACCTGCACCAGGCTGGGAAGACTGAATCTGCAATAGGTAAGCAGCTTGGTGTGAAGAAATCAACTGTGGGAGCAATTATTAGAAAATGGAAGACATACAAGACCACTGATAATCTCCCTCGATCTGGGGCTCCACGCAAGATCTCACCCCGTGGGGTCAAAATGATCACAAGAACGGTGAGCAAAAATCCCAGAACCACAGGCGGGGACCTAGTGAATGACCTGCAGAGAGCTGGGACCAAAGTAACAAAGGCTACCATAAGTAACACGCTACGCCTCCAGGGACTCGAATCCTGCAGTGCCAGACGTGTCCCCCTGCTTAAGCTAGTACATGTCCAGGCCCGTCTGAAGGTTGCTAGAGAGCATTTGGATGATCCAGAAGAGGATTGGGAGAATGTCATATGGTCAGATGAAACCAAAATAGACTTTTTGGTAAAAACTCAACTTGTCATGTTTGGAGGAGAAAGAATGCTGAGTTGCATCCAAAGAACATCATACCTACTGTGAAGCATGGGGGTGGAAACATCATGCTTTGGGGCTGTTTTTCTGCAAAGGGACCAGGATGACTGATCTGTGTAAAGGAAAGAATGAATGGGGCCATGTATCGTGAGATTTTGAGTGAAAACCTCCTTCCATCAGCAAGGGCATTGAAGTTGAAATGTGGCTGGGTCTTTCAGCATGACAATGATCCCAAACACACCGCCCGGGCAACGAAGGAGTGGCTTCTTAAGAAACATTCCAAGGTCCTGGAGTGGCCTAGCCAGTCTCCAGATCTCAACCCCCTAGAAAATCTTCGGAGGGAGTTGAAAGTCCGTGTTTCCCAGCGACAGCCCCAAAACATCACTGCTGTAGAGGAGATCGGCATGGAGGAATGAGCCAAAATACCAGCAACAGTGTGTGAAAACGTTGTGAAGACTTACAGAAAACGTTTGACCTCTGTCATTGCCCACAAATAGTATATAACAAAGTACTGAGATGAACTTTTGTTATTGACCAAATACTTATTTTCCACCATAATTTGCAAATAAATTCTTTAAAAATCAGACGATCTGATTTTCTGGATTCTCATTCTGTCTCTCACAGTTGAAATGTACCTATGATGTGCTTACATATTGTTCTGTCATTTAATGTATATTATAATCCATGCATACAAAAGTAGACCTGACATTCATCACAAGATTAGTTCAAACATTTCAAAATGCACCTGATTGGTTTTCATTTTATTACTTTGTTTAATAAAACCCTATTTTTCCAGTCATATATTTTGTCACTGAATTTTTCTTTCTGTGTTAAAATCTCGTCTCATCCTCATGAACCCAATATCGTGTATCATATCGTCTCGTGAGCTGAGTGTATCGTTACACCCCTAATAAATAGTGTTTCCCACACATAGGCTTTACTTGGGCAGGGTACCAAGGTATATTGACGGCCACCCAAGTATATCTGGTAGGGGTGTAACAGTGTGACTGATTCAATCAGAGGCCAATTAGCTTGAGCTAACCTTTGCATGGCTAACAGCTTACAGTTTAAAGTTTCTAGGTGGAACTTGCACTTGTGAAATCTGGTTCCGCATTACAATCTTCGCACATAGCTTACCGCGTATTCTCCATAAGACTGAATGTGTCCGTACCATGACGGTTTGGGATGAATACGCATACTGTTACATCCCTAATATCTGGTGACACATTGTAACAGTTTTTTATTTTTTATCCATCAGAGAAAACCACGCCATCCGCAATTGATTGACTAGCAATCTCCCCTCTCGTCCCTGTTAGTTTTGTTTCCGCGAGAAGGGGTTTGTAGCCTACACATTTCACATGCTTTGCTGTGAAAAAGAGAGCTGGAAATGCAGACACAGACTGGAGTTTGCTTATTTCTTTTCTACCTATTAATTATTCTCTGCCTTTGGTAGTAGCCTCAAATTGTGTGAAATAAATCAGTTGTTACAAGAGTTGATGCAGCTGAATCGTAACGTTATGAATACCAACACACAGCAAAGTTGTCATGGCTACTCATCAGAGATTAGAATTTGTTTTCTTTTCAGACTATCACAGTCAGACAGACAGCTTTAACTTTAAGTTAGATAGCCTACCCGAGTTCTGTAATATGTGTAAACTGTTTATAACAATAAAAAATTATTTTTAAGGTCACATGTAGACCATTTTTTCTTACAGAGCGTAAATCACCCCCACCCCTCCAGAACCACCACAACTATATTTCAGGCCTGTGGGAAACACTCACATATATACAGAAGATTGGATTACAAGTCACAAATATAAATGAATAGCTATATAGAGGGCAGTTCACATAGTTTAAAGAAGTGGGGTGACTGTGGATACTACCAGTCGGATTCAGGTGTAAAAACAGGGTCAAAATTCATACCTGTAACTTGTAGTTTGTAGCTGTAACTTCAGTGTCACATACACAGGTAGGAAATGTGTGTGTCTGTCTCTATGACTTTGTGAAACCTCACTGTTGATAATATTCCTGCACAAATTTTAATTACACATACTCAAAATACTTCTACAGCTACAAAAACTTTTTAAACGTTTGCAAATTATATCTGTGTACACAAAACTTTTTCACATATACACAACATATTTCTACAGTTGCAAAACGTATTTACATATTCACAAACCGTTTCACAAGCTCAAAATATTAATAACCCTAATTTGATTCCATAATTTTCCTCCTTTTTTTGTTTGTTTAGGGAAGAAGCATCAGGATCTGATGAGAAGACCTGTAAATCCAGGTCCTGTATTAGGGGATTTTTTCCAGCAGACAAGCATTGTATCAAGCAACACAGCTGGTTCATCAACAGGTTCATCCAGTCCACACCAGTCAACCAGCAACACCATAGGCACCATAAAATCATTTCTTTGCTCTAATCCATCACTTAAAGCTGAAATATGCTGGATAACAAAATTTGTAACCAGCCACTCCTCCTACAAATCATGTGAAATCATAGGGGACAGTTTCCAAACCATTCTTCCTGACAGTGACATAGCAAATCAGTTTACTTGTGGGGAGAGTAATACCTCTCCACATTTGGAATAGCTCCTCATTTCTCTTTCCTAATGGAGACCAAAGCCAAGAAAGAGTCTAGATATGTACTTCTAGTTGATGAAAGTCCAAATCGGGAAATGAAGACATGAGCTTTACATGTGATTCTGGAATGACAATCAAGTAAACTCAAGGTACATTTTTTTTACATTGGTGATCACACCGCAGAAAAAATGTCTGAGAAGGTTGAGACAGTGTGTTCAGATATAGGCTTCCAAAACCTGATTCAGCTGTCCATGGAAGGCCCAAATGTGAATTGGAAGCTCCTCTTCAAAACATAAAAGTACAAACAGGCAATAAAGTGCTAAATCTAGGAAGTTGTGGTTTGCACATACTTCACAATTCCTTCAGAGCAGGGTGTGCATCCACAGACTAGGAACTGGGAAATGCTCTGCTAAACCTTTAAGTGGCTATTCAAGGATGTTCCAGCTCATAGGGAGGACTATACAGTTGTCACTGGTTCCTCATCCTTCACTCTTGACTTTTGTTGTCATGGATGGCTGGAAAATGTAGAGGTGGCTGAGCATGCCCTACAGATTTTGCACCATTTTCACACCAAAGTTATACCAGACTGACAAACCCATGCTACCGTTTATGAGTGGGGATCTCACTAATATGCTGAGTAGTCTAATGGAGAAGTCTATCAAGCCCAGTGTCATGAAGAATTCAACTACCACAGTAAAGCTTCTACAAGTTGACTATGCTGACCCAGTCAACCAAATGGATGTCACCAAACTGAGAGTGGGATTTGTCACAGAGCGAGCCCTGGAGGAGCACATGAAGAAGAACTCA
Organism: Albula glossodonta; assembly: GCA_019788955.1. Classification (NCBI taxonomy): domain Eukaryota; kingdom Metazoa; phylum Chordata; class Actinopteri; order Albuliformes; family Albulidae; genus Albula; species Albula glossodonta. The sequence goes on along the minus strand of JAFBMS010000057.1, from coordinate 262,986 downwards.
AATACTGAGAGGCTGAGGCTGGAATTCAGGCACAACTGAAAGCTGTTTTTGCTGAAGATGGTCTCCATGCTTTTTGAAAAAGCACCACCCAAATATCTTCTTGTGAGAAGCATGACTGTTCTTGATCCAAGGGTGTTCCTCAAGAGCAAAGAGGTAAGCACCCAAAAACTTATCACTGTTCTGCGGCTCCTTGTGGAAGCTGGCCACATTGAAGAGAAATCCTGTAATGAGATTCTGAGAGAGTTTGGTCACTTCTATTACCAAAACCTAAAGTCAGTGTCAGATTCCTTCAGGAAATTCAACCCAGAAAGTGGAAGGTTGGATGAATTCTACCATGAATTTTTATCCAGCAAAACAGAGTGGCGCCATAATTGGGAGATAGTAAATCTCATGCTGATCCTTTCACATGGTCAAGCCTCTGTTGAGAGAGGGTTTTCGGTAAACAAGGAGGTGATGGTGGAGAACCTCAAAGAGCATTCATTGATTGTCCATCAGGTTATTCATGACCATGTGCAGAGTGTTGGAGGGCCGTTCAACATAGCATACACAAAGGAGATTACTCATCTCTGCAGCTGCTGCCAGGCAGAAGCATCAAATGTATCTTGGTGACCAAAGATGTCTAAATCAAGATGAGCAGAAGGCACAGAAGAGAAAAAAAAACAATGGAAGAGATAGCCGAGATTAAAAACAAAACAAATAGAATGGAGGAGGATATGAGGGTCCTCCTGAAGTCTGCTAATGCAGAAACAGCTGAGTCACAATGAAAACTGAGTTTCATCTCAAAGTCCAATGGCCTTTGAAGAGCTGTGAAAGAAAAGGAAAGAAGTCTGGAGACTCTAGAGAGACAGCTAACTGACAAACTCAAGGACACTCCCAAAATAGGCCCTACCCTATTTGGCGTAACCTTGGATAAGCCAATTATATTTTTTTGCACTATTTTGTGCTGTTCAATGCAGTTTTTTTCAACTCAAGAAGATGAAGAGCATTCATTGATTGCCCAGCGTGTTAGTCATGCTGAGTGTTGGAAGGCTCCTCAACAGCCTACACAAAGCAAGTAACTTCTTGATGACCAAAAGCAAGATGAGCAGAAGGCAGAGACTAGAGGATGACTTTTTTAAGGAGATGAAGGGCAACCCAAGTTGATTTGATTTGCACAATATTTTCTATACATTTTATTTAAAAGGGCTCAATGAGCCGATTGACTGCCTAACTCAGACTGATGTGGTCTTATTTTGCACGTTTTCAGTAAAGATTTTATTGAAATTGGGATATTTGTTTAGTGATTGAGTGATTGCTTTATATTGGCTCAGTCAGATTATATTGGATACCAAGTACACTTACAAATATGTGACACATTTTGAAACATGAAACTGTTGTTTTTCTTTAATTTGTCACCCTTCTGTCAAATGCTGTCACAAAACATATTTTTGGTTGTTTAAAGCACAATAACATCTGATTTAATGTGATGAACTGAAATAATTTTGAGTATATATATTGTGGTGCCAATGGGGGTGTGTTGACATGGTGGAATGGCGCAGAGACACGTATGCACAAGAGGATACAGAAAAAATAGGTGATCTGCCTTCTTTATTTTTAAGCAGAGCAGAAATATTACTAACAATGGTGGACAAACCAAAGTTTACAGTCACCACAATAATACAAAACAGACTTAGACAGGGTGAAGTGGGGCGCAGGCGGTGAGTCAGCTGAACCGAACAACAGGGAATGCTTACTGGCCCCTGTCTGCTTAACCAGAATCTGTAGAACAAGAGAGAACAGAACAGTTAGTGTACTCCCCTGTCAATGGAGAAAACACTCTCCCTGAGGTGTGGGACGTGATGACTTATGACCTGCGCACAAGCATCCTAGAGTGGCCCCACTACAAAAAGGGGAAAAGGCATATAAATAAACATCTTCTTAGTGTGACACTGAACGGGGAGGATCAACAAGGTGGGGCGGGACAATAAGGCACAAGCACTCGAGTGTTTCAGTTCTCTAGGCAAGAAGCCTGCTTTAATAAGGAAAACAACAAGTAGTACAGCCAGCGGCGAAACACAGCCACAATGAATAACTCAAAACAAAACTGGCAGTTTAACACAAACAGGAGCGGCGGGGCGGTCGGCAGGCAATCTCCTCTGCTACACTCGTCCTCGTCTTCGCTAGCCAGAGTCTGTGGAAAGCAAACACTGCCAGTTAGTAAGCCCCAAGAGCGGAGACAGACAATCTCCCCAAGCATGGGACCGCTGCAACTTTTGTAGTCCGCAATCACCCTGGAGTAGTGGCAGCTGGGCTGATTGTGGATGGGCTGCAGGTGTGCTTCGTTGGTGGTTGTTAGCAGCCCAGCGCCGCTCTCCAGGGTTCTGATGCTTCAGCTGCACGCCCAGCGCTGTCCTGCGTGCTGACCGTGTTTTCCCAGTGGTGGTTTGAGATGACTGTTGTAGGCAGTGCGGCGCTGGGTGGGGGCAACTCCTCTTGCCCCGCCACATTAGTTAAACAGTTTCAGCACATATGTAACTACATAACTGAATTTAAGGCTAGCATCTTCTGTGTAAACAAAGTCAGGGTATGCCTCATCTGGTTCAGTCAATCCAGAGTTCAAGGTTAAGTTCAGGGTTTGTTCAACTACTTTTCTGAAATACCCCCCAGTAACTAAGTTCTTAATGATAAAATAAGTGGCCGTTTTGACAGGCCTTATACCATACTAGCAGGCTTCTTAAATAGTAATGGGAATGTAACAACCCCACCTTGGGAATATCACCCAAGGAAGTAATTTCACACACTATAACAAGATACTTTGGTTCTCATCACAGGTGCCTTCAACTAAATTAAATAACAAAGACATGAATTCCAAATTAATTGTTATGTTTATTAAGCAATTAACAATGTTAAAAGCAATGCATGCACAACCAAAAAAACATTGACACAAAAAGAAAAACTGTTCTTCCTCCAGGTCAATGGTGGGCATCACTGAAGTACGGCGGGTAAGGAAACAACCAGGACAGAGACGGCAACTTACCAGAAGGGGACAGGAACCACATGTGAAGGTGTCAGACACACGCACTACAAAACGGTGAAATAACAGAACTAAATATGTGCAATGCAGGGTCTGCACACATTCGTACACACATACACAGCCATTCATATTAATGAACTAAATCTCTCCAGTGCAAGAGACAGAAGTCAGTGGGAAGAACTGGTGTGAGATTACTTGGTGTGGAGGAGGATAAGATGCACCTTGTGCTGTCTCACTCGGTAGATTCGGACTGCAGTGATGAACAAACCATTCCCAACTTGGATAAAAGTACTGTGTGTGAAAGCGATCATGAAGCAGATTTCGAAGAACCAACAGAGGATGATGATGCAACTTTCGCTGTTATCAAAGATACAATACAGTGAGTTGACTTTACTGACTCTGACTGTGACCCAGAAATTACAGAAATTCCCAACTATACCTGCAGTTGCGGTCGAATGCAAAAAGAAAACTCAAAGCTCGACCAGGAATCCTGTACAAACAAACTGCCTGATGAATGCATCTATGAGCTATGCCACATGATAAATGTGTTGTCACTGCCGGAAAATGACACGTACACTGCACATCTGCACTTTGTTTGTTATACCTTTTTGCATTTTATTACAAGCTACTGTGTTGTACATGTCAATAAAATAGTTGCTTGTTTTTATAAATTAAATAAATTGTCTCATGACTTCACATATATTCAGACTATAAACTCTTCTCTTTCATGTGCCTAGGCAATCCCTGTTAGTCCTCAAATGATAAAAATGAAAATAAACCCCCACACCACTCCGAAGAACAATGGAAAGGATTTCCAGTCTGTGCAAAAGGCTCAAGTAGTTCCACTTTGGCTATTAGAGGGTTAACTGTTGCCAGAGCAACATCTTAGAATCTTCAATCAGTCCAGACAGTGGAACCAACAGTGTCTCTGCAAAGTTTATTCAGTTTACTTCCCGAGTTGTGTGCATGACTAATACAAGTGAGTACAGTCTGCATGTATAATTAAGTATTATTTGGCTTTTAGCATTATGCCATGATCATTTATATGGTGATGTTTAAGTTGTTCATATACTGTATTTGAGGATAATTAATCACTAATGCAAGGAAATGCATTAGCGATTAGCCCCGTGGTTAGCACCAATATTAGCATTGGTATTTGAATGTCAGTTTGGTTTGTACCACTACCTAAAAGAGATGCCATATGTTAAGCGAAACTGAGCAGAATGTTTACTTTATCTGTCATAGCATTCATTCCTGACTGCTATGTAACTGTTCCCTTGTTAGGAACATTAGGTATGTTTGTAATGCTTCAAAAGTTATACCATGTGTGGTGCCGGGAGAGGTGGAGGGAGGAGCAAGCTCCACAGCTCCTCCCATTGTACTGCTGTCAGTCTCCTGGTTTCCTCCCTCAGCCTGGAGAAGTAACTGGAGCTGCAACAGCGGAGGGCTGAAAGGGATTTTTTTGAATTGCTGGACTTTTTGTGTTTGGATGGCTGTACTGGTTTTTGTGTTTGGCCCTGTTTTGTGTTGAGCCCTTTGGTTAGTGTTTTCTTTTCCCCTAAAAGGGGTTAATAAATGGCCTTTGGCCCTTTCAGTTGAACTTTTTGTTGTGTTTTACCTTCCACTCACCACCCAGCACAGTGGCCACCCCTGCCACTTTGTCACACATGATACTTTGGTAACTTTATTATTTATTCTCTTTCATGTGAACTTAGCCACACACAGATACTACCGTAAATTGGAAAGAACACATGCCTGTGCATCTGTATTTCATCTGCTTCAGTCTATAAATCAACAGCAGAGACCCAGTACCTCGACCAACCGAATGGACATAGTAGAGTACTGCTCAAGATTGTCAGAGTCAACTTACACTACCGAGATAAAATGTTGGACACCAATGCAGTACTCGATCATGGCTCAGAGAGAACCACCATATTCTCTTCTGCAGCACGCCGCCTAGGTATACAGGGTCCCATAGAGGATCTAACTCTTTGTACCATCCGGCAAGATATCAAAACCTTGCCAGGCTCATGTGTCTCCTTTGCTATCTCCTCAGTGACACAGCCTAGGAAGAAATTCCCTATCCAAGGTGCCTTCACAGGTGAGCATCTAGGCCTCTCACAATATACCCACCCAGCTCCCCAACTCCAGATGAAGTACCCACGCCATCAGAGCTTGCCAATTCCACCCATTAATGGAGCTCAACTTCTGATCTGACCACATTATACTTATCATTCTGATAGAGCCAGTGCGTTTGGGCCCACCTGGCGGTGCTGCTGCTGTCAAGACTAACCTCGGCTGGATATTACAGGCTCCAGCTAACTATCTTCAGCAACAGCTTCCAACTGCACAGTGCTTGTTCACCACAGTCGTCTCCCCTACCGCGGAGTTATTTAGTCATGTGGAACGGTTGTGGCAGCTGGAGTTCAGGAGCGAAAAGTCAGTGACTAGGTCAAAACAGGACAAGTACGCAGTTGACCTTCTGGAGACTGAAACGACCGAGTAGAGGTCAATGGAGTGCAACGATATGTAACCCCTCCTCTGCGAGCCCACATTATGTCCAAGCTGCGAGTGTCAAGGGAGGAGGTGATGAAGAGCCTGCCTAACACTGAGAGGACATTACGTCAAGACTCAACAAAAGCATTAACTTACCTGGAGGAGATCAAGAAACCGGAGAGAGCCGGGTACGCCACTAAGATTGACACACAGGAAGCTGACAAATCCGAGGAATCGTGGTTCTCACCCCATCACATGGTGAGGCATAAGATTGTAGCTTGTTTAACTGCGGTTTCCAGTTTGGTGGACCGAGCCTCAATATCTACCTTCTCCCTGGCCCAAACCTTGGACCATTTCTTCTGGAAGTCCTCTTGCGTTTCAAAGAGTATTGGGTTGCGATAAGCGGGGGCATAAAGAGTTCTATCAGGTTCGCCTGTTGGATAAAGACAAACCCTTGTTGAGGTTCCTCTGGAGAGACATGGAGTCCGAGAAACCACCTGCATTACAGTGCTGTGAAAAAGTATTTGCCCCCTGTGACACCGATAGGGGAGTAACGGTGTAGGTGGGCAGCAGAAGTACCAGACGGAGAACAGATTTTACTGGCCACAAATCGGCCGAAGCCGTTTTATTAACAAAAATGGACTTACAAAAGAAAAGTTAGGCCACAAGGCAAATGCAGGCTCAGGGGAAAACCCAAAAGGGAACAAAAAAAAAACAAAGAACCCAATGGGGACACAAACACACGGCCACAGTGTACAGCCAGCTAGGCTAACTTAAAGTTCAATTATTAGTAAAAACAAAACAGGTTCTTCTGAGAGGATGCGTCCCTCTGGCCAGTCTGGATAGGCAGCCCTTAAGCTGGCAGGCCGTGGTCCCCGGGCGGCACGTTCCCCTCAGCTGAGCATCTCCTGTCAGCCAACCAGGTGGCTGACTGCACAGAAATCAACATGTCATATATCTAACCTGCTACAGTAAGTTCTGTACATGTGGGTGAGCTGGTTCTTTTTGCTCCCTTTTTTCAGAAGGTTTGCTCAGTTGGCTCCCATTCTTTCGTTCAGTAGTGCATCTGGCATGACCGAGATCTTGACGCGCAGTTTATCATTCATTCTTCCAGACCGCATTTCCTATATCATCTGCTAGTCTTGCTATATTTTGTGAACTATTACAAAATAACAATTAAACACAATTACTTTGTTTATACAGTATTCATTGATGCCGCTTGACGTTAACATTCATTTATATTTTTTTTGCCTTTAGCCAATGTCCCTGCCATAGTATTGTCTATTGTCTATGTTACCCTCGGGGACCTCATGGTTCTATATGTAAATGCTAGTTGCTTATCCATAAAGATGAAGTAGCTTGGAGTATTAAATAACAGGAGTTATTTAAATGTACCAAAATAAATGATTATTTACTAAAACAAATTTTGTAATAATCTATTTATACAAAAAAATATAATGTTATAGAACTAATGCAGCAATAACTAGTTATCCAAATTACAAACACAAATATACAAATGTCACTTATAAATATCATTGATAAACATTTCATATTCCAGTTCTATGGCTTGTGTATTGACATATACACATTGACATATACGTACGACTTGGCTAGATTTAAATATACAGCATGTTTATTTGTAGCTGTTTGATTGACTTCTAAGCCAATTAGCTGTCACCCAAATGATAAGCAGCCATTGTGTAATTCACCAAAATAAATGTTTTTTAGCTTGGGCAACAGGAATGTGCTGGAAATGGAAAACTCTGAGGGTCCACACACAACTGTGGCACAGTCCCTCCTTGACCAACCAAGGGGGACTTCACGGTCTGGGGAAGGGGAGGCCCATACACGCATACACCCTTGACACACACACACACACACACACACTGCAACGGAAAAGAAAAATAAGGGCGTGGTACTGGTTGGCTTGTGCCTTGTTTCCGGGCCTCCTCTGCACTCCAAAATAAAATCCCAAACTGAAACTGAAGCCAAGGATGAAGTGCTGCTGTTCCTCCATCAGACCACAGCCTCTGGACTCCTCCGTCATCTGCCACCTGGCAACTTCTTCGGCTGGAGCAGAGACCACTGGGGAGGAAAACGTCCATGGCACTTTATTTGAGTTACAGACATACACAGTTCATTCAACCAGGTTTTATCCCTTTCTGAACCGGGACCATGCCCCACCATGCCTTCTACCCAGCCTGGAGTTTTGCTGCCCTTCACTCTGCCGTACTAACAAACAGAAAATAATCCCAAAGTTTAAAACCACAAGCTGTGTCTCAGCTCACACTGCTTCTCCTAAGCCATCTGCGCACCACTGATGGTCAGTAGAGATGGGCAGAATGAAACAACGCTCCGAAGCTATGTCGAATCATTTGAAGCAGCTGTACTTCAGCACACTGCTCCGGAACCCCGACCGAAGCATGCTCTGAACGTCATCATGTTTCCTATTTGACGTAACGGACAAGATCAAATATTGAGCCATTCTGACACTCTCTCAGGGCGTTTGACAGTTTACAGTGGAAGAAGAAAAGTTAATTATGTTCTGTGTTTAAGCAATGACTCATTACTGACAATGTTTATTTCTTGCCTATCATGTTTGTTGTAGTTTTACCTTGTTGTGTAAGTTCCCGAGTGAATACAGAATAAAGGTTAATAAAATCACAAAAACCATGCGTGTGGAACTGGCGTTACATGTTACAGAAACTACAAAAACTAGCAAGCACACACTGTCTGGAGTTTACAGCCTAATTAACATACAATGTTTTTTGATGTCCTTTGAAACATATTATTGTAATTGAATTTAAGAAAGAAAAAAACTTTTTTTTGACATCTGCATGTGTAAGAAGGAAAAAATCAAACATACATACAAGACATAGATCAAGAGGTATTCTACGAGTATGACAATAATAATGGCAATTACTCTCACAACTTACATGACATAAATTTCAATAAATAGAGGTGAATTAAATGGCTTGGAAACTAATGTTCCGAAACACTTGTGGTGCTGACATCTAGGGTTGATGAACGTCATAAATAAATGAAATGTTACATCCAAGTGATAAAAGTGAAAAGACATTGTAGTTTGAATTCGAAAAGTAGAACATGGCTAAAATTTACGGAAAACCAGACCTCTACAAACAATTAAGGCTGTTTGCAAATAGTTGGCACAGTTGATACTTTTGAAAAATGAACACTGTTTTGAAACAATTCATACTATGATGCTTTGGTACAATTAAGATTGTTTGGAAACACAAACAGACATGGGGCATCCATTTCTGGAAACAGTAACACAGCTGACTTTTAGGAGCAATAAAGACTGCTTTGAGACACTGCCAAGACTTGTGACGCTTTGAAAAAATCCTGTTCAGCAACACAAACATGACTCAACAATTAAGACTGCTTCCAAAAACTGCACAGTTAATTGTAATTTGAAACAATTAAGACTTCAAGAAATTTCAAGACACTGACATAGCTGACTCTTAGGAACAATTAAGAATGCTTTGAAACACTGCCACATCATCTGACGCTTTTAAAACATCAACATCAAGACTGTTTCCAAATGCTTTGGCAGCTCTTAGGAACAAATAACTGTTTCGAAACACTTGTGATGGGGACATCTGCTGGTGACATACATGTATTTAATAACAAGTAGTCTGCAATTAGTCTGCTTTGAAGAATTAGTGTCTGGTTATAAACAAACATAATACACTTCCTCTAATGTCACTGTAATAAACAACTTTTATTAAATAGCAACAACTTTGACAACAGGGTGTTTTAAAGCAGGCCACACACATTCATGTATCAAGATGGTGCTGCTGCGTTCGGTCGCCATTGCAGCAGCTCTGGTCCGACTGTGCTTTTATTTGATTTTCATCATAGTTCTTGCAATTTCTTTTGCGCCTTTTTCAACTGCACTGTTTAGTTATGATCGGGATACCCTTCTCAATATTGGATTCCATTTCTCCCACCTGGCAATTCAAAGTTTGGACACACCTACGTAGCTGGAGGAGATCCTGAGGAACTCCAGCCAAAAAAGCAACAAAGGAGGCACATCTCCGAGGAAGCGTAGGAAAAAAACACAGGGGGAAGTGAGCAGGAATTCGGAACAGACTGAGGTTGCGGGCACTACATCCTCCTCTGCCCAGCATCCTGCTTGCAAATGTACAGTCAATGGAAAACAAGCTGGACGACATCAGGGCATGTATCCGATTCCAAAGGAACATGACGGACTGCAACATCCTCTGTTTCACTGAAACATGGCTAAGCCCCTTGGTGCTGGATAAATACATACAGCTGACAGACTCCACCGTCTTGCGTATGGCCAGAACAGTGGAGTCTGGTAAGTCCAAGGGTCCTTTCGGACTATCGGACCTTCATGATGTGCTTAACAGTCACTTTGTTAAAATGCAACCCTCATCGTGGCCGGTTTAACAAAGCAAACTTAAAACGCATCATACCGAATCTCCATCAACATATCTTATGTCCCACCAGAGGAGAAAATACCTTGGATTTTTGGACCATTGTTATACTCAGTTTAAGGCAGCTTACAAAGCAAAACTCTCTCCTGCTTTTTGAAAGTCTGACTGTGCGGCCATTTTCCTGATACTGGAATATAAACTAAGACTGGTACAAGAACCCCTGGTGACGAGAGGTTAGGCGCTGGACCACCCAATCAGAAGACTTGCTACAAGACGCATTGGTGGATATAGACTAGGACATGTTAGACTCCTCCTCCGACAACGTCAAGGAATATGCAGAAGTAGGGACATGTTACTGCTGCCTTTAACAATGGTCTTAGGAATGGGAATATGGCTTGCAATGAGCACTGAGGGCCACTACATTAAGGGTATCTTAGAACAAAAGATAAAATTTGCACTTATCTGAGTTCCCTAATAAACTTACAGCTAAACAAAGGTTTACAGCTTGGCACTACACCTGTGTTTTTTTTTTTCTAAACAAAACCTTATTTAACAATACATTTAATGGTTCAGATGTGCTTCATAATTTATCTGGAATAACATGTTCCAATTATGACTGGGCCCGTAGCTGAGCAACAGTTTTATAATTTTTCTACAAAATTTAAGCAGGAAGGGTATGAACTGTATAGGACAGGCACTGCAGACAGTATTTGTTGATAGTGTGCATTCCGCAGACCCATTGATCTCACAGCAGCCATCAATAAATGAGCGCAACAGATATCCAGTGTCCTGTTGGTGTCACCTTCTCTTTGTTGCCCAGGGGGTCAGTTGACAACCTGAAATAGGCAATAGGACAGAGGAGATTAAATGGCCATGTGCTAGCTGGAGCTTAGAACAGATGCACAAGTCCATTTGTTGGTATTGTGCTTAGGATATTTGGTTTTTTTTGCTTGTCATGACATCAACATCCAAAGCTGACTGACACCCCATATTCAGAGCAGCGACATCCAAAGCTGACTGACACTCCATATTCAGAGCAGCTGCACTCCCTCACAATATCTGCATTCATCCAAGAACCATTTAGAACACCATTGACCACTTCCTTGTTTACAAACAACTGTATTGGGTGGTAGGATTTGACCAAGTGAAAGGAGCCCTGAGTCACGGGTGGCAAAAATGCTGTCTCAGCCAAACAGTGGCTATGTCAAAAGGAGATGCACTGGTGAGTGCCGGCCTCCACGCTGCACAACACATATTATTTCTCACAATGAGGGTAGCTGACGTGTGACCAAAAGCCTGGGAAAGGGCCCTCAATGGTCTCTTTTTATTTAGGGTTGAAGCAGGAATTAGTTGATCAATGTGAGAGCTAATCCGAAAGGCTGCATGCCACTGGGGTCAGGCCTTCATGTTTGTTTTGATCACCGCTTGGGGCTGGTGTGATTGCATGCCTTGTTTACACTGGATGTGTGTCAGGCCTTGGGGCTTTTGAGCTGTCGGTCGGATTACATTAGATCTTTAACAACACATTTGGGACATCCCATAACAATAGGCACTCTGAACCTGGGATCTGTTGTTGACTCCTAGATGGTTTAAAATTTTTCAGAGCATTTGGACAAAATACATGAAATATATTGTTAATTTATTGATAAATATTGGTGGCCTCACTGAAGCAAAACTTGAATCTCTGGAAAGATGGGTGAGGACTACACCTTCAAGTTTTTTTTACATTTAATTGCCATATTTTTCTTTACTCCTATCGCTACAATGCCCAGATGCAAATTAAATATCATTTCTTTACTGCAACATATCCTCTGATTTCGGAGGGTGAATGAAAGAATCTCCACACATTATCTTAGGGTCTAACAGCCAACTACTGCTTTACTCATAATAACCCACCACCACACAGCTGGCACATGCAGGTCAAAGATATCAGTGAGTTGAAATTGCACAAAGAAGTAGAGAACTCCCCGCCATATATTACCTCCCTACCTGGCCAATGCCACAACAGAGTCTGTATCATCTGGTCACAGGATAATTGTTGTCAGCATCAGTGGTTACAAATTTGAATTTTTCACTATACAAGTTTTGCAACAGATAAATAATCTAACTGTAAATGGTTCAGTGGAGTCTTCATAAACTTACAAATATCACACTTGAACACTTGATGGGGGAGTCCACACTGCTGGGGGAGGCCCTACACACACACTCTCTCTCTCTGCACAGACAGCTTCTCTTGGTCCCTTGGGCAAGTAACTCAGTACCAAACAGCCAGGCAATTGCCATCATGTTAAATCAAACTATTATTCAATCAGACCTTGTAATGTGCTACCAACATCCCAGAAACTTACCTCAAGTGTTTCCAGCCCAGCTAGTTACCGCTGTTGGTGAACTCCTGACACTACCAAGTAGTCTATCAAAAAGATTTTGGCACAAAAATATGGCTAGTTATTGTTGAAATAGGATTACTGCTATACATTCATAGCAATCTTTTTGAGATTAGGTAGCCCTCATTGTTGAGGGGTAGCTGTAAGTTTGTCTTAGTGAAAAGAAAAGATCTTAGTACAAATATCAATGTAATTTGCAAGAACCTCTAAATGGTTGTAGCCAATTTATCATGAGAAGGGCTAATTTTCATGGTTGTAAAATCTTTGTACTGAACAACATAGTACGTCTCACACGTTAGCTACTGAATAGCTATTAATGCAGGAACAATTTGGAAATGGAGACCACCAGAAACATCCACATTTGTGGGTGTCAAGTTTACTTGTCCAGATTATCAGTAATTGGGATAATATTATGTGGAGACCACCAAGACAATTTTAATGTAATTTCCAGTGTGTGCACAAAATGTAAGTGAATTTAGGACATATGGAATTAAAAGGTATTTCTCTGTGAACTAGGATAGGCTATATACATTATATATATATATATATATATATATAATATTGAAATGTGTGTAGTGGCAATTCTTAAAATCAAATAATTGAAACTGAGCCACTTGATATGTCAGACTGTAATGTAATTGACAAGTGCCTCAGGTTTTTCATGACACATTCCATGTGCAGCAAGGTACTCACATATCAACCAGACAGGAGACAGTGCTCTGCAGTTGAGGGTTCATTTACTTTGAAAAGGTGAAGATTCCAGGAAAAACTTCAAAAATTAAACATTGTAAGTATCTTTAGAAATAACTACACATCTATTAAAAGGAATGACCATGAGCTCGCTTGGACAATTTCATAGACATGGTAATAACTGTGTTGCTTCCGAGTCCAACATCAACAAAAAATGACTTTTCCCTCCCTTTCTATTTTTTACAGGTGCTACGGAGGCTGCTTTAGACCAACCAGAACTCTATCACCAGTAAGCAGAAAACAGTATCACAGCATACAAGTTATCTGATATGCTCACAATGTAATATTAAAAATCACCATGGAACACAAAAAATCTACATTAGTTAATGGCATGTTCTGGCCCCTAATTGTTCATGCAGGAGTAGGGATGGATTGGTTACTGGTTTCAAGGTAAACCACGGTAAAATACAGTTTCCCAGACGGAGGCGTGCAGGTACTGCATGCAGCGTGGGTTATTATAATGCTTTCACACCTATTGGACTGTTTGCCTAGTCTGAATCAGAGTGAAATTGATACATTTAGTTCGTTTTCTGTTTGGTCCGATTAGGTTTCACATAGCAAATTTAAGTGGACCAGAAAAGAAAAAGATTTACTGCGTCACATGTGGGATGGAGCAGGGCTGGCAATATAAACACAAAAGTCTTATTAATTGGTTATATTTTTCAAGGAGGACATGATAGACATGAGAGTTTGGGAGAGAAAGTCTCTGTTACTGAAAGAAATAAAAGGCATTATTCCCTTGCTTTATAATTTTCTGTAGTCAAGCAATAACAACTATTTGTAACTTTTGTTAAATTCACCATAATCCTCATCAAATCAATCCTTTTTTTGACTTTATTTGAGGGGGAATAAAACATATCTGGCCTATTATTTTGCTTGACAAAACAACTACTGGCAAAAGTAACCAAACCTAACTTTTCATTGGGGATAGGAACATTCTGAGACTGGGCTTGGAAACAGTGTGTGTGGGAGTTCTGATCATCTGCCCAATATGAATATCATAAGATATACGATGTTACAGCCTACAAGCACAACATGAACATTTCAAACACTGGGACTGTTAACCAAAAGTTGAATTAATAAAGATGAATGAAATAAAAAATATAGCGTGCTCTGACAATGAATGGATAAGCAGCCTGAATAGTTTGGACCAGAATTTTCTGTCTCTTGATGTATAATTTGAAGATGGATGAAAACAGCCTGTAAACTGTAAACAAAAGCTTTTCTGAACTGAAGTTTTTTGCCAAACAGAAAACTATTGTGCCCAGACACTATGCATATATTTAACATGCTGTTGCTATTAAAGTACTATACATTCAAGTTAAACTGAATCCTAATGTGGTATGGATAAAAATAAAATGTTTATTTTATTTGTTAAAACAAAGAGAGAATTAATTTTCAGACAACCCCTTTTCAATCATTTCCGGTCCCCTTAAAGGTATAAAAGCGCCATGTACCTCATTTCCCATCGTGCTTTGCATCTCCGGCATGCCAGTTTGCTGTTATCGCCCAACTTCTATACACTACGCACTAAGTACTTCCGTCACTAGTCAATATCATGGAACTCTAGCTCCACACTTCTGATGATGACTTCTCCCTCCTCCCTGATTCTGTCTCACCATGTCCCTTAAAACTACAGGTCCCTCCTCCTGCATGTGAAACGATTGCAAATTGCTGCACGCCTGCTGCTTCTGTGCGGGCACCTATTTGTTTCTTGTGTGCCCCATGAGTTGCCACCCCCCTCCCCCTGACAAGGCATGACTACTCTGGCTTTATCCACTCCGATAGACATCGGCAGGCTCCAGTATGAAGTCCACACTCATCCACTCACTTTCGTCTCTTATCTCCTGAACAACCTTTCGAATAGTTTTTCCCTCAGCTTGGTTTCCCCAACCACCCATTCAGTAATTTGCAACAACCTTAAATCAGCGGAGGCTGAGCCAGCTGTTGTGGATTGCCTTTTAGCTAAGGAGGTACGATATGGTTTTAGGATTGGCCCCTTCAACAACCCTCCCTTCCCAGTCCTCCGGGTCAATCCACTGGGCATCGCCACTCTGAAATATTCCACTGTGGACAACGCAATTAGGCTCATTAACCTGTTCCACTTTGCCCCTCCAAAAGGATATTTCTGCCAGGTTGTTAATAGTCCCACATAAATATCTCAAAGACCACTTACTGCTGTTATGGACAGGCCATTTATGCTAAAATTAGGATGTTACCCCTTTAAGAGTGCCAGGAAGTTCGTATCTGTTCCCCTAATTGAGATTATTATTATTATTATTATTATTATTATTATTATTAGTGTGATTTGTGTGTGTTAAAATTAGTGGGTCCATAAAATATTTCGGCTTGCTTGTGGTGTAATGATGGCAATGTCAGCTGACCATGTTAATTGAGGTGACGGTTGTTTAACCCCTGACCCTGTGATGCGGTCAGATTAAGCTATTTCTGGTGGGATTTTGGGCGCCAACGAGGCTGCTGCTGGTAGACGCTGCTCCTGTCTGGACGCCGTTTGAGTATTCTGAGTCGGTCAAACACTTCGCAATCTACCGTCTACGCTGGAGTGTGGGATTCCTCTTCACAACACTTCAGACGTCAACGAAGCCAAGCATTGGACACTGAAAGAAGCAACTGCTGCCGAAAATCTATGGACCTTTAAGAAAACCCTAAACCAGGGTTTGCCAACACGTTGCCCGCGGGCACCTGGTCGCCCGCAGGGACCACATGAGTCGCCCACAGGGCATGTTCTAAAAATAGCTCTAGTCACCATGGAGCTCCGTCTAAAAATTGTATTTAATTGTGTTGCTGTTCTTTTTTAATCAATAACACTTGCATTGACGTAGATGTGACAATATTGAATTTAAAATGTAAAAAACAAAAATGTTTTATGCATATATGATCTCATAGTCATAGTTCAATATCGCGCACAAGCTAGCGGGCGCAGCTACGATGGGGAGCTAGATGCGGTTTTTACCCCCCCAAAAAATACAGAAAAAAATGGCAGAAAAGCGAAAGAAAACATACCGTTTTCACAATGATTGGGTGAAACAGTTCTTTTTTACGACAGTAAAAGAAAAGTGTGTATGTCTCATTTGCAGCCTTGGGCAAACAGCAGTCTTTTTTCACGAGGCCGGTGAAAAAGTCACAAAAAGCAACTGAAGCTTCATTTAGAGCTCCGAATGTTTTGATAAAGAACAAAAAAGCATTGTGAAATTAATGTATAAAATTATTGTGAGGAATCATTAACACTAATACGTGATCAGACAGTCTCTTCACATTTATTATTTATTTTTATTATTATAATTGATAATAACATTATTAAAGGTGAGCCGTGCAACTTTGTTATTCAGTAAGTTTGTATCAAAGAAGTAGCCCTTCGTATTACTCAGTATCCTTGAAGTAGCTCTCAGTCTCATAAAAGGTTGGGGACGCCTGCCCTTAACGAATGAACATTGGAGGGAGTTGGCAAGCGACCCAATCCAACTTCGCCCATCCGGAGCCGGGCTGTTTGCCCCGGGGCAACGAAGAAGGACTGGCCGTGCCTGTGCGGAGCTACCGCGGTTCCTTCCAGCTTTGAGGTAATGTTGACTCTTTCCTTTTTGCACATACAAGCAAGCCGAAAGTATTTAGCTGCGCAGTGCCCTGGGAATATTGTTACCAGAGATCAGTTTTCCCCCTAGACGACGTGGCCGTAATTGGTGAGCTGAGAACTACCGTAGGCTTGCAATATCTCTGCCTAGGGAGGCCATGACAGAGTGGGGGCTCGCCCGGGATTGAGTTAAATAAATCGGTACCGTGTTCTTAGTACATTTCAAGGAATCTGTCGATGCATTATTACTGTGTTCGTTTGGTAATTATATCGAAAAAGTCCATTGCTAATATTAAAATCATTAGTGCTAGTTTCGGATTTTTAGCGGTCTAGTTAGCTACGGATAAGCAATTCTTTCTGTTGGGTAACATACACGGGGTTGTTTGAGCCTGCTAAAGGGTTATACATCGTGAGGGTAGATAACTAGTTACTGCAGGTGTGTACACCCAAGTGCGAACTAGTCGCGCTGTACCGCTCCCTGCAGTGAAGAATTGTGTATCTGGTGGGGCTAGGTATAGCTTCTCTTAGTTTGGCTAACAGACATTTTTGCCACGTAGTACACTCTGTATGAGTGGTGTGACAGTGTTCTGTGGTTGGAACTCCAGAAAACTATTGTGGGGTGTTTGTAGCCTGTTTGAAGGTTGGGTTTCTCCCCTGTTTGTGAACCTGGTGGTGTGCTGTATGCATACGTGATTCCTGTTTTTGCTGAGCAAGTTGAAAGCTCTCTGGTGGCAACTGCACTTAGCATATGTGCTTTAGTCTTAGGAACAGAACGTCTACTGTTGTATCTCTCTTTTATTATTGGATTGTACTTCTGGCACTCTTTTCAACTCATTGGGTCTACCAGTTGTTGTGTTGACCAGTTAAAGTTTTTGGACAGTGTTGTGTTTATACTGCTGTGGTACAGCAAGCAAGATCCCCTGCCCAGGTCGGTGAGCTGATAGAGTTGCCTACTGCTGCTCAGTTTAGGAGCTTAACTAGGCTGCATCGCCATGCTGGCTGAACGGGATAGCATGGAGGTGCCATCCTCGGTGACAAAAAAATAGCTGGTAGCTGTAGTGAAAGAGTTGTATAGTCTAGAGGACCTGTGGGCAGAGCCGAAGGAGCGGCAGGAGAGGTTGGCGAAGGAGGGGCGTGATCGCCAATTTGAGCTGGACAAGCGGGAGAGTGAGCGGAAGTTTGAGCTTGAAAGGATGAAGTTGGAGTTGGAGAGAGTATCTAGGGAGAAGGGCCTGCTACTTGAACCTACTTTTAACTTCTCTTCTGCTGAGAAGCTTTTACCTCAGTTTAATGAAGAAGAGGTCGATGTGTTTTTTGAAGCCTTTGAGCGGGTGGCTAATGAGTTGGCTTGGCCACACTCCAAATGGCCACTGTTGGTGCAGCGGGCCCTTGTTGGTAAAGCTCAGCATGCATTTCCTGTGCTGGAAGGCACTCTCGCCCTCAATTATGATGCTGTAAAGGAGGCTGTATTGACTGCCTATGGGAGTGTCTCTGATGAATACCGCAGGAGGTTTCGGTCCCACCGAAAGGGTGGCGAGTCTCACCTCAATTTGTACCGCAGGCAGCAAATTCTCATGGCACGTTGGGTAGCTGCATGCCAAGCAGATACTGTGGAGCACTTGACCAAGCTATTTTTGATGGAGCAATTTAGGAACTATCTCTCGCATGAAGTAGATGTTTACATTGCTGAGCGTGGGGTCCAGACAGTTAAAGAGGCTGCAGAGCTCACGGATACTTGGGAGGTCATTCATTATGGTGGTATTGGACGGGGATCCCATGATAGGGGTCAGGACAAGCGGAAGTCTTTTGGAAGCTGTAAGCTTGAGACGAAGCGGCCTGGTAGTGACCGCCCAGGCCAGGGTAGAGGTCCTGATGGTGGTAGGGCACCCTGAAGTGGTGCCTATCCGGGAGGTGGTGGCCAGCGGCTCCCTGAATGTTCTCTTCGGAATGGCCGTGGTGGCCCTGGGTTCCATCAGGACATTATTTGTCATAACTGTAGGCGGGCAGGGCATATTCGGAGCAACTGCCCAGCCCTTAAGGACAGAGCCAGTCGTGATCAGGTTGTGGCTCTGGTTTCGGCTAGGACGCAGGGTGATAAACTGATGAATGGTGGTCCCACTAAGGAGCCCATGATGGGTGGTGCTTCTTTTGTTTCTTGTGGTTCCGTAGCCTTAACCTGTAGTAGTCCGGAAATCCCAGTACAGATCTTGCGGGACACTGGGGCTAATCAGTCTCTGCTGGTTGCGGGTGTTCTTGATTTGCCACCCCCAGTACCAGGAAATCCAGTTGTACTTCTGGCTGGTTTTGGAGGAGAGTTTGGGCCCTATCCACTGAGAGAGGTCTATTTGCACTCTGAGTTAGTGAATGGCTCTGTGACAGTGGCTGTGGTTGATTCAATTCCCGTACAAGGAGTGTCATTATTGTTGGGTAATGACCTGGCAGGTAGTAGAGTCAGAGAGTCTGCTGTTCTTTCCCCTGAACCATGTAACATGGTGGACACAGAGAGGCTGGCTAGAGAATTTCCAGAAGTTTTCACGGTGTGTTGATGCGTGCTCAGGCGAAAGTCCGCGTCCGTCCTACTCCCTGTGAGGAGCAAGAGGATGGAGCGTGGATCTAGCTGACACATTTATGGCCCACCTGAAGGAGACACAGGAGAATCCCCACCTGAGTCGAGAGGCATTTGTGGAGGCTCAGTTAGCTGATCCTGATTTAGCTTCTCTCTTCCATTTGGTAGAAGAACCAGCTGGGGGTGCTGTGCTGGCGGAAGGGTATTACTTAAGGGACAATATTCTGATGAGACGTTGGCGGCCGCCTAAGGAGACCGCTGAGGAATGGAATGTGTTGCACCAGGTGGTGTTGCCTCACGGATATCATGAGGGCGTGCTAAGGATGGGTCATGCTGGACCTGTGGCAGGTCATGTCGGGGTAAATAGAACGATGGAAACAATCAGGCATCATTTCTGGTGGCCGGGTCTGCGGAAGAGTGTGCTCGAGTATCGCAGGTCTTGTGAGCCATGTCAGTGTGCGGGTAAGGCTCAGCATACACCGCATCCCGTGCCTCTTAAGCTACTTCCTGTTTTCTCCAAACCCTTCACAAGAGTGATGGTAGACTGGGTGGGTCCACTCCCAAAGTCCAGACGGGGAAATGAATATCTTCTTACAATCCTAGATGTTACTACATGGTTTCCTGAAGCAGTCCCACTCAGGAACATTCGGACTCAGACTGTAATTGATGCTTTGATAAAATATATGGGTGATGAATATCACTCCAAGCTATTGCCAAATTATACACTAATATTAGAGGCCAGATAAAACCCATGTGCCACAAAGTTCACACTTCAAATTAGACCACTTTCAACCAAGAAATCAACCAGTGTCAATATGCTGTAAAAATCACAGTACTCACAATTAGAGGTAATCGGACTATCACCACCTAATGCAAGACCAGCAGGACTATTTCTGCCTTCCCTCAGGTAATTAAATTGCACGCTGCCCATCAACAGCAGCTATATATTAAACCCCAGCTGCACAAAAAAAAACATTATAATCATTTGGGTCTGAGATTACAACTACCATGTGGCGCTCACCAGATTACAACATAAAATGAAAATATGCACTAAATAGAACCCAAGGAATACAGTGGCTGAGCTTTATCAGCCGCTTCCTTGAAAAGGAAAAAAAGTAGCTGAATACTTAAACTGGAAAATATAAGCTTCAAATACAGGCTGCAATTAAAACTTGGTATTCACTCTTAAATATTAAAAAGACCCAGACCAGAAATTGTTTACTTCAATCTCTTCAACAATTAGGCAAATGTTTCCAAAGCAGGTAAAGTCCAGACCCATACAGATTCCCAAACTGGTATCTAAGACACACAACCAGCCATAATATACAGCTAAAATAACAATATTGTTCATATATGCTTTAAAATGAATGGAATGTGACGTAGAACCCAAACCCCAGCCTGGGCCATATGCTATAAAGAACATATAGTAAACTGGCCGGTTCTGCACGGGGCAAAAATTAACTCTCACTCTCCCCAATCATTCTGCGTCACTCTTTTATTCCATTCTCTGACTCCTCCTGTTGAGGAGCTTAAACTCGAACTCCTCCTTCAGTTTTACAGCTGTTTCCCTATACACCACTGTTTGTCATCCTGGCATTGATCCCACTCCATGTTTTGATCTATGTGTACACCATTGTTTCCACGTGGCATCTGCTTCTGATTAAAAAATAACTGATTACTACTTTGCCCTAAACTGACATCTGCTGCAGTGCTTGTGAATTACATCTGAACTATATGTGACCTGCTACATCTGGAGTATATAAATAAACGAATAATGCTAATGAGTTGCACATGGCATATTATATATAACCTAATAATGCTTATGAGTTACACATGGCTATGACCCAAGGGCATACAAATTGTAATAATTCTCCACCACAAATGATAAATTCAAAGTACACTGCTAACATGTCTACAACCTTATCGGACACTTACTTTTAAAAATACTTCAGTCAATGCTTTCCAGTAGGTGTACTCCTCCCCTTTTGAGGGAGCTATCCAGAAATCTTTTAACTGATTTGACTTTTTTTTTATTGCTTCACGCATTTCTTTTTCTGCTCCTACTAGGTTCATCCCATTATTGGATCACAATACTGACCCTTGACCTCTCCTAGATATAAAACGTCTGAATGCATTCACACGTGAATCCGTTTTCATTGACTGGGCTAGCTCTATGTGAACTGCCCTTACAGTGCGGCATGTAAATAAAACTCCATACCTTTTTTCAAGACTGCCTCCATTTTTAACTCAAACGGCACAAAGTAGTCGACTCTCACATTCATGAATGGAGAGAAGGCGGTCTTCAGGCAACATTGCCATCTTTTGTTTACCTGACTTTGTCTGATCTTTTCTACACAGAACACATTTTGAAATTACCTTTCATACGGCTGAGTTTGCTTTAGGAATCCAAAATCTTTGTCTTAAAACTGAAAGCATATGATTCTGTCCACAATGACCACTTTCTTTGTGGATATATCTGAGAATAAGAGGAGTGACATGGAGATCTGCAGCTAAGATAGCTGGATGCTTTGCTTTTTCAGGCAACGCTGACTGGTGATGTCTCCCACCAACTCTCAAGATTCCATCTTGAATGACTGGATCAAGTGGGGATTAAAAAACACCTAGTGGGTCATAGCCAGAACTCATAACTGAGAGAATTTTGCACCTGGTGAATGGCATGTGTTTCACATTAACTCTGAACTTGATTGAGTCTGATTCTATGCACTAAGACTCCAAGAGTTCTTTCTGCTGGTAACATGTCGTGATTGAGATCCAGGTTTTTAAACTCCTTTGCTATCTCATTTTCAGGTAGGGAGGCCAAAACAGCACGTCTGTTGCTTATCTAATCCGTACAATGTCGTAAGGTCTCTTTGGGTAAGATAAGAGAGCCTTCGCTGTT
Organism: Albula glossodonta; assembly: GCA_019788955.1. Classification (NCBI taxonomy): domain Eukaryota; kingdom Metazoa; phylum Chordata; class Actinopteri; order Albuliformes; family Albulidae; genus Albula; species Albula glossodonta. Next base: position 240,868 of record JAFBMS010000057.1, on the reverse strand, counting down.
TAACATTTCTGTGATGTCATTCTACCTAGGCATTACTTGATGGAATTGTACTGACCTCATGTCTACGATATCACGCTTATTAGATTTCTCCTGCTTCATATGAAGGACATGGAAATCATTTTCCTCCAAGTAATCATTCATTCAATCTTTGGTGTTCTCAAAACATTCATATTCCTCCAGCTCTTTTATTCTTGCTGTAGATGCTGCAATAGAGGGTGCAATAGCAGTTTCAATCTCATGCTGAACCTCTTGGAATTCTAAAGATTGTTTCTGCAATAAAGCAGCTGCATGTGCATGTAGTGCAGCACATTCTGCTTCTTCTCTTTGGCACACAGCTGATGCAGAGGAAACTGTAGAAGTATGATTTGTGGGATCATGTCAATAAACAGTGTTTAGTGTTTTATAGGGAAGCCTATTATGATATTAATAAGCACAACCATAAATATAGTAATGCAAATATAACTTGAATGCAATGACCTAACAGACACATTAGGTGTCTGTCTAATTTGTTAATAAAATAGCGGCTGTTTGAAATAAATGTTGGTGTTAACATTTAAGCTAATGCTAACGAAAAAGAAAGGTAGGAGGGACCTAGGTTACCCTTCCTGGGGTAGGCCTCAGATATGGAAGGGAAGGCCTTAGCTAAGAAAAAGAATAGAAAGGAAAAGGCACAGTGAGTGCCTCAGAGTGAGCATTGAAGTACCTAGGTGAACTTTTGCTGCTCTGCACAGACCAGCCATGCAGCTACTCGTGTTACTACTGCCACTTTGAGATCAACGTGTACTACTAGGAGACTGCATTCAAATGAAGCAGGCTGGACAAGGATTTTGATATGTCAATGTTCAAACTGTGTGCTGGAAAGCCCACTCTGAATAGTAACTTGGCTTTAGCAGCACTTAAAGCTGGTGTGTTCATTTGTTTTATTTCATATTATTGTGAAATGGCAATTAATTGAATGCTTTTTTTAAATCACATTTTGAATCTTTTTATGTATAAATCAGCTACACAGAAGAAATGTAAAAAATGTATTCCTATTTTATTAATTACTATTTCTATATATTTTGAATATTGATTACTTTAGCAAAAAGTTTCAAAAACACAGAAGTGAATAAAAATGTATTCCTATTTATTAGTTTTATTTTCATTATATTTATATTATTAATTACAAATTATTGTTCATTATATCAGCATTTGTGGGAAATAAAAGAAAAAGGCAATTGCTAACCGCACCATATGACTCACTGGACTTCTTATAATAACATTTCAGTCTCAAAGGTTTTTACGAAAAAACCTAAACATTTCAATTTTAAGTGGGAATGGCATTGCTCTACATACAGGAACAAAGGACGTCCCTTTTATTAAGCAAACTTACTTCAGCACAGATCAGCAACAAAACATCAGCATCCAGATCACGACCAGTAAGATTAAAAATCAAGTCATTCTTGGATGGGTCTTGGGTTTCTGGTGAGTACGGTTTTGAAGTTTCGTGCCTCGCCTCCCCCTGCGGGTCTTCTTTTGCCCAACGTATACCTCGCATCCAATGGGAAGCTTTCTACAATTTTGATTTTAAGTTCTTATTCCCAGGGGGGATGAATGAGCACCACAATCTATCATGTTTTTTATAAACTGATTTATAATATTTTTCAGCAATGTAGATTTACTGAATAATATAGTAGTACTACCATATATATATTTTTTTACATGTGTGTATGTACATATTTCTACAGGTTTAGTACTTTGCTTTTCTCTTTATTAAACAATATTGCTATGTTTAGGTTATAGCTTAAACATGTATGCATTTGTCTGTCTGTATTTATATCTAAATGTCCTAGGGTGCAGTCTCAGTAATCCTATGTAATTGACAATTTATCAATTAACAGTTTGGCAATTGTCCATTTAGAATAGATTATTTGAAATTATGTCCTATTTTCAATTGCAATCATTCATGATAAGTGTTAAATTTATTTGTTAAATTGTTTTATTTGATGTCAATGACAGGTGATTGCCTTCAGTTTGGGATGATATACCAAATTTAATACCTTTACTTAAGTGCTTGTGACTGTTGCGCCTTTCAGCACTGTTGAAGGTCTGTTTGTGACCAAAAGGTTTGTTTTATTTGCATTTGAGGACTTTTTTTCTTCATTTTTTTGTGCACTTTTGTATTTTGTGACCTGTAATAAACCTGCTTTGTATGGGTCAGAATGATGTTTTTTTGCACTGTGCAATTAGAGTTGCCTTTCTCTATACTATTAGCTCTACATACCTGCAGTACTACTTCATTTCAGTGTGTTGACTGAGCACAACAACACTTTTTTTTGCATTTAGGAAATAAAGGAAGAAAGCTAAATCTACCAAACATTTTTTCAAATCCAGACATATCAGTATCTCTTACCTCTATACCTTATTTTAATAAAATGGATTTAGAAACATTAGCCTCCTAGAAAAAACTTTGACACTGTGATTAACAGAAAAGGTAAGGAGGTATTACAATTCTGCAAAAGTCTCAGTCTGCAGCTCATCCAGGATGGCACATCAATGCGAGCTGTGGCAAGAAGGTTTGCTGTGTCTGTCAGCGTAGTGTCCAGAGCATGGAGGCGCTTCCAGGAGACAGGCCAGTACATCAGGAGACGTGGAGGAGGCCGTAGGAGGGCAACAACCCAGCAGCAGGACCGCTACCTCCGCCTTTGTGCAAGGAGGAACAGGAGGAGCACTGCCAGAGCTCTGCAAAATGACCCCCAGCAGGCCACAAATGTGCATGTGTCTGCTCAAACGGTCAGAAACAGACTCCATGAGGGTGGTATGAGGTCCTGACTTCCACAGGTGGGGGTTGTGCTTACAGCCCAACACTGTGCAGGACGTTTGGGCATTTGCCAGAGAACACCAAGATTGGCAAATTTGCCACTGGAGCCCTGTGCTCTTCACAGATGAAAGCAGGTTCACACTGAGCACATGTGACAGACGTGACAGAGTCTGGAGACGTCATGGAGAACGTTCTGCTGCCTGCAACATCCTCCAGCATGACCGGTTTGGCAGTGGGTCAGTAATGGTGTGGGGTGGCATTTCTTTGGGGGGCCGCACTGCCCTCCATGTGCTCGCCAGAGGTAGCCTGAATGCCATTAGGTTCCGAGATGAGATTCTCAGACCCCTTTTGAGACCATATGCTGGTGCGATTGGCCCTGGGTTCCTCCTAATGCAAGACAATGCTAGACCTCATGTGGCTGGAGTGTGTCAGCAGTTCCTGCAAGACGAAGGCATTGCTGCTATGGACTGGCCTGCCCGTTCCCCAGACCTGAATCCAATGGAGCACATCTGGGACATCATGTCTCGCTCCATCCACCAATGCCACGTTGCACCACAGACTGTCCAGGAGTTGGTGGATGCTTTAGACCAGGTCTGGGAGGAGATCCCTCAGGAGACCATCCACCACCTCATCATTGTATTTTTCCACTTTAATTTTGAGCATGACTCCAAATCCAGTCCTGCATGGGTTAATAAATTTGATTTACATTGATAATTTTTGTGTGATTTTGTTTAGCACATTCAACTATGTAAAGAACAAAGTATTTAATAAGAATATTTCATTCATTCAGATCTAGGAGGTGTTATTTTAGTGTTCCCTTTATTTTTTTGAGCAGTGTAGTTTCTGATCTGTCAGATATAAAGCTTATCTGAATTTTAATTTGACAGATATAGATTACCACATTAAATTATTGATTATGATGCAGCACTTAACTTGTAACTTGCTGTTGCAAGACGGGAACTGGTATCGCAGACTAATGAAGACAACATCTTGAGAACCACAAGGAACACATTATGGTGAAGAAGAAGGGCAGGTCCGACGACAGGTAACTGTTACCTGGCCTTCTTAAATTTGCATTAGCATTAACGTGTAAAGCTAAGTTTACTGAGTTGATGTCAGATTTGTCGTTTTCACTCTCAAGTGGCTTCCTAATTCATTGTGTGTGGTCTTTTCACTTCATGTCAGAGCTGGAGCAGTTAGCTAGCTAAAGCTGTTTGCTGTCTGCTGTGTAGCCTACAGACAGTTCAAGAAAACTCACTGTGGCAGGACAAGTACAATATATTAATCACATTACTGATTAATAATCAGATATTGTCAATTAAAAAATAAAGAAAAGTATATTTAAATATAAAAATTATGATTGGACTTACGTCTGCCGGTGCTAATGGCTGCTTGTGTGTGATAGTGACCGTCAGACTATATCCTGGCATTGTGTACATTTTCTACATGCCACGTGTACTTCTACATGCCATGCTAACATACATCCGACTTGCAACAGAACTCGGATGTATGTTGGGGAATGACCATATATGCAAATATTCCAAAATCTGAAAAAATCCAAAATCCGCAACACTTGTGGTATTTCGGATAAGGCATACTTCACCTGTAACAGGTTCACATGTTATGTCCATGTTTGACCTATAATCGTGTGGTCATTTTTAACCATTCTCTCATAATGTTGGAGTGTAAGTGGGGAGATAAGGTAGAGAAAGTGAAATCTACTATAAGACAATCGTCATCCATAAGTTTTCTCCCTCCTGTCCAAAATGTACTCAGTGAAGTAACAGAGGAGGTGCTGCTGGCACAGCTGAATAACAGTACATAATGGGCTACATTATGTTTTTGTACAGAAACACAAGCACCTGCAAACATGACAGCTGGAGTCTGGAGAGTGAAGTTCTTCCTGTGCCAAATGCTGATCAGTTTGTCCTTCCACCTCATGCAGAATGCAGTAAACTAACCAGAATAAGCTTCGGTAATGTACACTGTACTGGTTTTGAATGTGAGCATTTCTTTTCACACAGAAAATGCACACGCATCAAACATTACTGTTGATTTACAAGTGTTGTGCTCCACTTTTGGCAGCAAGACTTAACGGCATCGAAATGCATAAATTTGGCATCTTTAAATGGTATTTATTTTGTGTGTCAAATTCATAATAGTGCAGGGTAATCCCTTGGACCACAAACACCACAAAAACATATGATTTTATTCTAATCCCATTTCTTTTACTTGTGAAGTGAGCAGGACTTTCCCTGACTAATTTGGTGAAGCAAACATCCTAAAATCCAAAAATGTATGTTCTGTAAAATATGTTTTTGAAAATATTGATATATTTATCATTTCATGCAACATTTGTTCTTTCAAGGTCTTTTACAGAAGATGTGTGGAACCACAAAACAGGTATTTTACTGGTTTACAAACAGGAACCATGTGTGATGCAGCATTTTTTAAACTCACAAACAGTCACAATACTCATCTATTACACAGATTCTACATATAAAAATACAAAACAGTTTAAAATTAGTTCTTGAACGGCTTGCATATGTAATACTGACACACAAAAAAAAATAAATCAGATTTTTTTTTAGGACTCCGGTCGATGACTTTGTTGTTGATGATTCTGAGGATGGGGAAGATGATGACATCATTGCAGCTCCTTTGGAAAGTGACTGTCCTTCAACAGTAGGTTCTATTTATTTTCACTACAGAAAACTGGGGACCATTTTTTTACAAGAATTGTTAATAACTATGCATTTCACATACTCAAAATGAAAAGAATTGGACATTTCCACTATTTCAAGACATTTCTAAGATCAGCGGTCCCACAAAGTGACCAACCCATTTTTGCCAGTCATTTCTTATGTATTTCATATATTTTAGGAAGAAGTGGATCATTTTAAGGACTTCAAGAGGACTACCTTTCTGACGGTCTGGTATCCACCAGTTTCTAGAGAGCACCTTTAAAGCAATCTCCAGAGTCACTCACATTTACAAACTCACATTGAGTTTGTAAGAGAAGACTCAGACCACAGCGAGAGTTTTTCCAGGTCTGAACACCTCAAGTAATTTATTAAATGTTTTATAATAATGTGCACATATTTTCAGGCAAATGGCACAGTAATAACAGTTTTTGTATTTCTGTTTTCTGTTGATTTCTGTTGACTCCTGATGATAGAAGTACAGACCTTTCTTGGTATTTTTGAGGGAAAGGCTGGCCAGTCTTTCTTAGTTACAACCAAGCAGCATTAGACCAGCGTAGATATTTCAAAGGTAGCAACCATATCGCTTGGTCAGTTGCATACGGAGGTCCATGTATCAAAGCCCTGGATCCCAGCCTCTTCCAGTAGATGTGTGGCCAGGAGCCACCATTGGAGCAGTTTGACTGACATGTGCAGAGTTTTACCCAGATGTGCAAAGCACCTAAAAAGGGTGCTTAATAGTTATAATGTTAATATGTTCTGTGATTTTAAACAAACAAAGCATTAAATAGCATTTCATTTTTACTAAGTCTGACAGGACAAATAACTGCTCAATCTGGAACTCCAGCTGCATTGTTCTTACTTACATTTCCCTCTAAGATCCTACAGTGCAAGATTGCAGGGGGCCTGACTGCACTCCAGCAATACCTGGGGGACTGGATTGTGGCGTCCCAGGCATATTTAGTGCCACAGTTGAAGACATACCAAAAATCTATGTCTATATGGTGAAGCACTACATCTTTCTCAGGTAAACACATACACGAATAAAATAAGTTTTACAGTTGTAACTACTACAAAACACTGTCAGTATAAACATATTTATTTACTGTATGCTACTGCATTATTAGCTTGAAAACTGTAATGTAAATATGTAATATATCAAACTGAATCTGTGTTTAGAAATTGTTATATTTTGTTTAGAAATTTGGAAATAGTTTACAGGTGCTACAGAGGCTATGTTGGACCAACCAGAATTCTATCACAGGTAAGCAATAAACAATATCACAGCATATAAAATATCATACAAATATAAAAATACAAGTTATCTGAAATGTTCACAATGTAATACTAAAAGTCACCATAGAACAAAAAAATCTAAAGGAGGAAATGGCACTTACAATGTGTAAGGTCTAAAGTTTAATTTAAAAAAATATTGTTGTGACAATGTGACTTTACATGTAAGGTCAAGTAACAAACTTGACCTTACATGTTAAGTCACGCTAGCTGACCGGTACATCAGCTGTAAATCTTTCTCTTGGTAGGTTGTTCTGAAAGGCTTGCTGGGTATATTAATATGTCAGATCATTCATTCTTGGTAACAAAATACACTAACAGGAATGCACACAATCGCTTACATCTAATCACACTCAACATTGTCAGTTGAAAAAATTGTTCTAATAACATGTGTAGTATCATGTTATGCACACTAAGCTCACAATTCACACAATAAATGTTTCACAACTGCAAAATGTTTTTATTTTATTTATGTAGACTGTATTCTTCAAGTTAAGCTTGATTTGAAAGTTCTTTCAGCACTGGAACATTTGTATAGCAACTATTGAAATATCATGTTTTTCCAAATTTGACCAGTTTTCACAAATTTGTAAGGGGCTTCACAACTGTAAAACCTTATTATTATAGTAGGTTCTCACTTGGGCCAACTTTTACAGACGCTAAATCCTCAGCACTACATGTATTTTGACCCTCTAGAGATTCCATATTTGTAGTTGCATCTCATGTTATTATGTATCTACAGGTTAAAGCAGAAATGTAAGAGCATTGTCTTGAAACTTAAATAGATGTTTACAAGTAATTACTGATTTCGCAAATAGTTTAACAGTGTACATGAAAACCTGTCTATGAGTCTTGTAAATGTGACTTATGTAGATTTTGGATAAAATTACTTGGAATGTCCATGCTTATGTTTTTCACAACAACAAAAAGAAGGCCATGCTTTCATAGAAAACAAGATGCTTTCATGAATTCACAAGTCACAGGGACTTGGTTGAAATTTCAATGTCCTTGCATTCAGAAAATATCCATGTTTTTATATTGCGTATGTTAGGAGAACATTGAAATTCAAGCCAATTTGTCTGCACTGCTCAAATTCTATCATTGGGTGTCCCCTTTATTATAGCCATCGTCAAGACACTGGAATTTTAACCATGACATGTTAAACATGTCATGAGAGTGTCATGAGAGTGTCACAAAGACACTTGAGTGTCTTGTGCTTATCAATATATAGTATTTGAATAGTCAACTACCCAGTAACATCAGTGTTAAGTGAACAGGTTGAGAAGTTGCTGTCTATGCCGTTACAACTAACATACACTAGCTGGCCGGTACATCAGTTGTAAATCTTTCTCTTGGTTTACTTGTAGTTTAGCTAGGCTTCCTAGAAAAAGTGTGAGATGGTTCTTTCCATCGTTGTGTGTCTGTAATTAACTAGCTTGTTAACTAATTCTTACCTCTTTTCTAACTCCAGTCATCACCTGCACAAGATGTGTAGCACATACTCTCGTCTGATTTATGTACTTGTATTGCAGTCACAATGGAACTGTGCATTCATCGGAGCCAATTAAATACAGAGAAACACAAGATTAAAAAATCAGTTGTCATAAACATATGAGAGACAAGATACTGTGTAAAATGGTGCCACCAAAACAGCAGGACAAATTATGTGTCGGACTTAAAAAAAAGGGCCGGGAGACTGAAGCGGTTGTTCACTGGGCTTTGTCCTTTTGAAATCTGGTAGTCTGGGCAGAAAATATGAATCTACCTGGCATCCAGACTACCAAACTCGCTGCTGCTAACCAAGTGAGTGCATCAATTTGTGACAAAGTGTTACAAGAATTCAGAGAATCACTTGATGTTGCTGCGGCATCTCCAGCTTTTGTTCATTTTGAACCAAAGTCTGACTGTCTTGATGTGCTGCTCCTCGAGACCATTGCCCCCCAATCTAGCTGGAGAAGTCTTTAAGATGTGATCCAAATTCTCTTGCACATGTCCCATGGACAAGCCAGTGTAGAGTGAGGGTTTTCAGTGAACAAGCAATTCATGGTGGAGAATATGAAGGAAGATTCAATGGTTGCACAGTGGGTCATTGTTGACAGCATCAAGGCCTTGAGGCCTTGAGAAAGTCACCATCACCAAGGAGCTTCTGATGTCTGCTTCATGAGCTAAAGTATGTGGCATACCTTGATGATAAGAAAAAAGAAAAAAAGCAAATCAAATGCTGACAAAAGGTAAAGCTTAGCAGATGAACTTAAAGAGCTGCAACAAAAAAGGAAATGACTTGAGTCAGACATTCAACATCTTCAGCAGTCTGCTGATGAATTTGCAGAGAAGGCAGAGGCGATTAAGCCTAATAGTCTGCGGCACACACCAAAAAGGGAGCAAGCCTGAAAGATTTTGATTTCAAGGACATTGAAGAGAAATTTAAAAAGATGGAGTACACCTGAGTGATGAGTTCAGACATAAAACACAAACCCTGATGGTTGAATGTTAGTTATTTGCTTGAATGCAGCACCATATCTCTTTGTTTTATTATGGCTGTCAAGTGAGATAAGATAAGATGTGCTTTATTGCTCCAGTGGAGGAAATTTAGTTGACAGCAGCACAAGAAATATAAAATATAAACAATATATAAAAGAAAAATATAAACAGTATAAACATATACACAAACAGCAGAAAAAAAGAATAACAGTAATTTAAAAATATACTGACATACAGCATTGTATAAAAAAAAAGTGCCAAAAAAAAGTGGATTGCTGTGGATTCTGCTCGATTGCTCCAGCCTGGACGAGTTTGTGGAGTGTTTGTGGAGTGGAGTGGTCTCTGAGCTCTGTGCTCTTTCATTAATTCGCATTCATTAATTCGCATACTAATTACAATAAAAGTTGGGGCTACTCACCTAGCTGTTAAATAAGGTACGCTTGATCTGCTCCTAAAGTTTAATCTTTTGTTGCCATTAGGGGACAGGGAGGGAATTTTCCACTTTTTTTTCCTCCGTAGCTCTTCAGCAAGCGCTGCTAATTCGGCGCATAGTCGAGCTGACGAGAGGTTTTTCTGTGGTTTTTCGCCCTCCCAGGAGCAAATCTTTAAATAGCAAATCTTTAAGGGACATACTGTAGGTCGTTAGTCGGGAAGTTAGTTAGTCAGCCAGCTCGCTTGTTTACTTTGTTTTTTTTTTATTTTATTATTTTTTTTTTTTTTTACTGTTCTCCAGTGTTTGCTTTAAGGATATCCCGATTCTGGTTGTGTTACGAGTCTGCTTTTGCTTGCTGCTAGCGTATTTTTGTTGAATCTTGTATCTAGACGCAGTGGCTTTTCCTGTGCTTGGTTTCTGCCTTTGGCTTCTCTGAACCACCTCGGTGCTCTTAGCACTTTTTAGCCAGTAATTCTGTCTCGGCAGTAAATCTTTGTTTAGGGAACGCGTGTTTAGTTGGGGAGAAAATGTGGCCAAAACTGTGTGAGAGTTGCCGGATGATCGGATTTCTGGAGGGAGACCTCGAGGATGAGTTCATCTGCGACCGTTGCCGACTAGTTGAGCACTTAGAGAGTAAGATTCTTGATCTCGAAGCCCAACTAGCTGGACTCCACAGTAATCCTGAATTGTTAGAGTTCCAGGAACTGTTTACTACACCCTATAGGGAGATAGTGCGCTCACCAAAGCCGGGTAGGGAAGAAGATACAGACCAGACAGGGCGAGAGAGCTGGGTTACAGTAGGGCGTAAGCGTAGAAAGGGGCGCAAAATCCCAAGTGGGGTGGCATCTCCGGAGATTGCGGTGACCAACCGCTTCATGCCACTACATGACGAGTTGGCCCGCAATCCTGGGTGGGAGGACTGAAGAGCCCCAGGGCACCCAGGCGGCCTCATCCTCCAAGAAAAGGGAGTTAGTGATAGTGGGGGACTCAATCATTAGAGGGGTAGATAGCATAGTGTTTTCGCGCGACAAGGAGTCTCGTATGGTCTGTTGCCTACCTGGTGCCCAGGTTGGAGACCTCCTGGAGCGTACGGACAAGCTCCTGGCCAGAGCGGGGGAGGATCCAGTGGTCATGGTCCATGTTGGGGCCAATGACATAGGAAAGGGTAGATTTGAGGTTCTGCAGGATAAATTTATCCAGCTAGCGGGGAAGATTAGGAGCAGAACCTCCACGGTAGTCTTCTCTGGAATTCTACCGGTACCACGTGCAAGCAAAGGGAAGCAAGCCTTTACATGGAGGTTTAACACGTGGCTACAAACCTGGTGCAGGAAAGAGGGGTACAGGTTTATGGGGCACTGGGACTCCTTTTGGAACAGGGGTGACCTGTACAAGCGGGACGGGTTACACCTGAACCGGAGGGGTACAGCTGCATTGGGCCAGCGTATGCTTAGGGTAGCAGAGGGGTATTTAAACTAGGGACTGGGGGGGCAGGGAGATTATACAGAGAGATGGGTAGGGATAGACAGACTGCCGGAATAGAACACACTAAGGCTAATTATTTTATTGGTAGTGAGGGAACCATGATTGCAAATCAGTTAGAGCAGCACTGTCATAGAGGTGGTTTTGGGCAGCTGGAGGTGGAGAGGAAGGATGGGAAATGCGCACACAGTACCCTGAAATTTCTCTGTTTAAATGCTCGAAGCATAAAAAATAAAATTTTGGATCTAGAAGCAGTTCTGAGTAATAGCAACTATGATGTTGTTGGGATCACAGAGACGTGGCTTGGTGCAGGGGATGGGGATGAGTATAACATAAAGGGATACAAGGTGCTTAGAAAAGATAGAACCAATAGAAGAGGAGGGGGCGTAGCTCTGTATGTAAAGGATTATCTTAATATCCAGGAAATTCCAGGTATGGAGCCCCTTGGTGTTAGTGAAGACATATGGATTAAAATATTGGGGGAAAATGAAAAGGGTCTGAATGTCGGAGTATGTTATAGGCAACCAGCCTCTGACAGCAGTGTCAACAGGATGATCTTTGATAACATTACACTGGCATGTCAGGAGGGTGAGACAGTAGTAATGGGTGACTTCAATTACCCCTCAATTAATTGGGAAACTGTGTCTGGTCAGGGTAAATGTGAGGAAGAGTTTCTGGATGTTGTAAATGATTGTTTTCTGATACAGGCTGTTACCCAACCTACAAGACAGAACACAATTCTAGACCTGGTTCTGTGTAATAATCCTGATCGAATCTGTAGTACCAAGGTAGGGGAGCCACTTGGAACAAGTGACCATAGTGCAGTTACATTTGAAGTCTTTTGGTGAGTTAAGACTACATCCTCCAATGTTAGAATTTTCAACTTTAGACGAGCCGACTTTATTAAAATGCGTGATTATACAAGAAATATAAACTGGGTACATCTTTTAGATGGTAGAACTGTAAGAGAAATGTGGACTATATTTAAAACGATAATCCTGGATGTACAGCGTAAATTCATTCCGCAAGTGCGAAAAGGGAGGCTGAAAAATAGGTATCCGCAGTGGATGAATAAGGCGTTACAAGATAGTTTGAAGCATAAAAGGGAACTATTTAGGAAATTCAAGCTAGACAGCTCAGAGACAAACAAGATTGAATACAGCAAAATGCGTGCTCAAGTTAAGAAAGGAATAAGGGAAGCTAAAAGGCGTTTGGAAAGACAGATTGCGCTAGATGCAAAGAACAACCCCAAACGCTTCTTCCAATACTACAATCGAAAAAGGACACTTAAGGCTGAGATAAGAGGTTTAAAAAAACAAGGATGGACTTATGGTTTATGATAATAAGGCTATTGCTGATACTCTAAACAACTACTTTGTGGAGAGTTTCACGAGTGAAGGGTTCGCACATATGCCTCCAGGAGAATTCAGTCCTCAGAGTCTTATGGAGGAAATTGATTTATATGACACAGAAGTGCTAGATAAACTTCGAAAACTTAAAACAAATAAGGCAGCAGGTCCTGATGGAATATTTCCAAGAGTCCTCAGGGAACTAGCGGAAGAGGTCTACAAACCTCTGACAGTTATTTTTAAGAAATCTCTTAAAACTGGAGAAATACCAGATGACTGGAAGCTAGGCAGTGTAGTACCTATCTACAAGAAAGGAGACCGGACTGATCCAGGAAATTATAGGCCTGTCAGCTTAACTTGTATCTCTTGTGAATTACTGGAAGCCATCATTAGGGACAATTTGGAATTATTCTTAGAACAAAATGGTATCTTAAATGATACCCAGCATGGTTTTCGCAGAGGGAGGTCATGCTTAACAAACCTCCTGGACTTTTTTGAGGAAGCTACAGCATGTTTAGATGCAAACCAAGCTTATGACATTATCTATTTAGACTTCCAAAAGGCATTCGACAAAGTTCCGCATGATAGGCTCATACAGAAAATGAAATCTGCAGGAATATCAGGAGCTATCTGATATCTGTTCTGAATTGTTTCAGAACAGGTTCCTGTGAGAAGTAGAGTCCCGCAGGGATCGGTGTTGGGGCCTTTGCTTTTCCTTATTTACATAAATGATCTTGATGCAGGGGTTAGTAGTAAAATAGTAAAATTTGCAGATGACACCAAACTGGGGGGGCTAGCAAACAGTATAGAATCAACTAAGGTAATACAAGAAGACCTAAACAGCATCCATATGTGGGCAGGTACCTGGCAGATGACATTCAACTTAACTAAATGTAAAGTCTTGCATGTGGGCAACAAGAACATTAGACAAGACTACTTCATGGGAGGAAGTAAACTAGATTGTGCTCAATTTGAAAAAGACTTGGGAGTAATAGTTGACCAAAGCCTAACAGGATCTAAGCAGTGTGCTGTAGCAGTAAAAAAGGCCAACAGGATGCTAGGATATATAGCCAAAAGTATTGATTATAAATCTAAGGAGGTTATATTAAAATTATACAATGCTTTAGTTAGACCACACTTGGAATACTGTGTGCAGTTCTGGGCACCGCACTATAAGAAAGATATCGAGGCTCTTGAAAAAGTACAAAGGAGGGCAACTAAATTAGTCCCTGGCATGAAACATAAAAGCTACGAGGCAAGACTAAAGTTACTTAACCTATTTAGACTCAGCAAGAGGAGACTAAGGGGTGATTTAATAGAGGTTTTTAAATTTATAAAGGGCCTCAACAAGGTTAGCTATGATAAATTTTTTAAATTAAGTTCAGTTTGTAAGACAAGGGGACATAAATGGAAACTAGTTAAGAGTAAGTTCCGCACTGATGTAAGGAAGTATTATTTCACGCAAAGAGTTATCAATACATGGAATGGGTTGCCAGGTCATGTAGTTGAGGCAGAGACCCTTGCTGTGAACAAGTCCAGACTTGATGCAGTTTTGGATACTCTTTAAATAATGTAATGGCGAGCTTTGTTGGGCCGAATGGCCTGTCCTCGTCATAATATGTTCTTATGTTCTTATGTTCTAATAAGAAAGTGACCAAAGTGATGGAAGTATTGATGATGTGTCTAGTTTGTGCCATACACTTGTGTCCTGGGACTTCATGTGGCATTGTATAGTGTAGGGTTTCTTTTATACAAACTCGTGCAGATAATCAGTCTCATAAATTTTAACCTAGTTACATTATTGTTATTAATTCAGTAATATTAATTTTAATAAATCAATACAGTTATTAGTATGAATAACCCCATTCAATATTAATAGCTCTATATTTGAATGACAACTAACTTTAACTAACAGTTCTTTGATAGTGAATTGGCTTTAGATCGATGCGTGAACAACGTTGAGACAGACACCACATTAATCAAAAACTGTTTATTGGTACAAACTGGCAAAATAGATATGCTTACATGCTATATATAATGGATAACTGAAGTGAGAAAAGGAAATGGAGAGAAGTAAAGAGAGGAACAAAGGATTGCTCATGTCTGCCAGGACACATGGCTGAATGAATGGAGGGAATGAATGAATAGAGAAAGAGCACCTGCATGAGTGCACATGGTAAGCTAAAAGACGTTTGGAAAGAAAGATTGCGCTAGATGCAAAGAGCAATCCTAAACGCTTCCAATACTACAGTCAAAAAAGGATACTTAAAGACGAGATGAGAGGTTTAAAAAACAAGGACTTATGGTTTATGACAACAAGGCTATTGCTGATACCCAAAACAACTACTTTGTGGAAAGTTTCACTAGTGAAGTTTTTGCTCATATGCCTCTACGTGCATTCAGTTCTCAGAGTCTTATGGAGGAAATTGATTTAAATGATACAGAAGTACTAGATAAACTTCAAAAACATAAAACAAATAAGGCAGCAGGTCCCAATGGAATATTTCCAACAGTCCTAAGGGAACTAGTGGAAGAGGTCTACAGAGCAATCCCTTAAGGACACTGGACTGATCCAGGAAATTATAGGCCTGTCAGCTTAACTTGTATCACTTGTAAATTACTGGAATCCATCATTAGGGACAATTTGGAATTATTCCTTTGAACAAAATGGTATCTTAAACGATAGCCAGCATGGTTTTCGCAGAGGGAGGTCATGCTTAACAAACCTGGACTTTTTTGAGGAAGCTACAGCATGTTTAGATGCAAACCAAGCTTATGATATCATCTATTTAGACTTCCAAAAGGCATTTGACAAAGTGCCACATGAGAGACTCATTGTGAAAATGAAATCTGCAGGAATTTCAGGAGCTATCACTGAATGGGTTTGAAGTTGGCTGTCTGGTAGAAGGCAAAGTGTAACTGTGGGAGGAATTGTATCAGAGCAGGGTCCTGTAAGAAGTGGACTGTAACATACTCCAATATTTAGACCCTTTTCATTTTCCCCCAGTACTTCAACCCATATGTCTTCACTAACACAAAGGGGCTCCATACCTGAAATTTCCTGGATATTAAGATAATCCTCTACATGCACAGCTACGCCCCCTCCTCTTCTATTGGTTCTATCTTTTCTAAGCACCTTGTATCCCTCTATTTTATACTCATGATGTGTGATCCCAACAACATCGTAGTTACTATTACTCATAACCGCTTCTAGATCCAAAACTTTATTTTTTATGCTTTTAGCATTTAAACAGAGCAATCTCAGCGTTCTGTGTGCGCATTTCCCATCCTTCCTCTCCACTCCCAGCTGCTCAAAACCACCTCTATGACAGTGCTGCTCTAACTGATTTGCAATCATGGTTCCCTCACTACCAATAAAATAATTAGCCTTGGTGTGTTCTATTCCGGCAGTCTGTCTATCCCTACCCATGTCGCTATATAACTTCCCTGCCCCCCCAGTCCCTAGTTTAAATACCCCTCTGCTACCCTAAGCTACCCAATGCAGCTGTATCCCTCTGGTTCAGGTGTAACCCATCCCACTTGTACAGGTCACCCCTGTTCCAAAAGGAGTCCCAGTGCCCCATGAACTTGTACCCCTCTTTCCTGCACCAGGTGTGTAGCCACATGTTAAACTCCCATATAAAGGCTTGCTTCCCTCTGCTTGCACGTAGTACCGGTAGAATTCCAGAGAAGACTATCATGGATGTTATGCTCCTAAACTTCCCCGCTACCTCGATAAAATTATCCTGCAGAACCTCAAATCCACCCTGTCCAATGGCCCCAACATGGACCATGACCACTGGATCCTCCCCCGCTCTGGCCAGGAGCTTGTCCGTACGCTCCAGGAGGTCTCCAACCTGGGCACCAGGTAGGCAACAGACCATACGAGACTCCTTGTCGCGCGAACACACTATGCTATCTACCCCTCTAATGATTGAGTCCCCCACTATCACTAACTCCCTTTTCTTGGAGGATGATGCCGCCTGGGGCCCTGGGGCTCTTCAGTCCTCCCACTCACAGGATCACGGGCCAACCCGTCATGCAGTGGCATGAAGCGGTTGGTCACCGCAATCTCCAGAGATGCCACCTCACTTGGGATTTTGCAACCCTTTCAATGCTTATACCCTACTGTAACCCAGCTCTCTCGCCCTGTCTGGTCTGTATCTTCTTCCCTACCTGGCTTTGGTGAGCGCACTATCTCCGTATAGGGTGTAGTAAACAGTTCCTGGAATTTTAACAATTCAGGATTACTGTGGAGTCTAGCTTGTTTGGCCTCAAGATCAAGAATCTTGCTCTCCAAGTGCTGAACTAGTCGGCAACGGTCGCAGGTGAACTCATCCTCGAGATCTCCCTCTAGAAATCCGATCATCCAGAAACTCTTGTACAGTTTCCACATTTTCTCCCTTAACTAAACACGCATTCCCAAAATAAAGTTTTACTGCTGAGACAGAATTACCAGCTAAAACATGCTAAGAGGTGGCTCAGAGCAGCCAATGGCAGAAACCAAACACAGGAAATGCCACTGCGTCTATATAACAAATGCGTATAAAGATACAACAAAAATACGCTAGCAGCTAAGCAAAAGCAGACACAACCAAAATCTGGATATCCTTAAATCAAACACTGGAGAATGGTAAAAACAAAGAAAACAAGCTAACTGGCTGGCTAACTAACTTCCCCACTAACTACCCAACTAGCAAGATTTGCTATAAAAGATTTGCTCCTGGGAGGGCGAAAAAACCACAAAAAAACCTCTCGTCAGCTCGACTATGCGCCAAATTAGCAGCGCTTGCTAAAGAGCTAACGGAGGAAAAAAAGTGGAGAATTCCCTCCCTGTCCCCTACTGGCAACAAAAGATTAAACTTTAGTAGCAGATCAGGCCTATCTTATTTAATAACTAGGTGAATAGCCCCAACTTTTATTTTAATTAATATCCGAATTATTGTAAGAGCACTGAGCGCAGAGACCACTCCACTGCACAAACAAAGAGTGAACTCGTCCAGGCTAGAGCAATCGAGCAAAACAGAGAACAGAGCAGCAATCGAGCCGAAAAGATTCAGGGAGTCAGGGGAAATCTTGGTGCTTAAAGGCCAAAGGCGGAAACCGCTGCTGAATGCATGTGACCATCGAGCCCTTAGGTGGTATTGTTTGAAAAACCTTTGTAGGGATTTGTTATAGTATTCCTTGCACAGGGCACCAAAAGGAATTATTTAAGCCTCATGTGTGGCACCAAGACTTTATTATTGCATTCCCCAAAACAGAGGGCTTCATTCAAGTGGAGGAAATTCTATAATTTACGGGAATCGTGCGTGCAGTCTGTTCGGCTGCAGTTTGTGTTTGTATGTGCTGTGTCTTTTTTGTTTTGTTTTCTTCTTCAGGTGACGCCTCCCCACATTCCACACGTCATCCATCACTCATGCATCAGTCCATCCTCCCGTATCATCGCCTCCCGCCTCCTTGTGACGTCACCTCATTCAACCTCGGCCAATCGATCCTTGCCCCGTCTCGTCCTGGTCTATATACACCGTGCCTGCACCTCTATGTAGAGCTTACGCTCATACTTGCACCCGTGTATTTGTTAGAGAAACTGTTCATTCGTCTGTTTTTGCCGTGTTCCCCAGTACTTTATTTACTTGCCTATTTAGTTTTGAGTTATTCGGGGAGTCACAAATTGGTCGAGATTAAAAGGGGGCCCTCATACATTGCACATGCACCTAGGGTTGTTATTGTTATTGCTAGGGTTGTTTAGCACATTAGAATAGAGATGGCTGCCATCTGATGTATTTCTGTTGTACTGTTTTCTGGAGGGTAGTTTGGGGTTTTTGTTTAATGTTACATAGCTAGCCACACTTATATTTATAGGTTTGGTTTTGTTAATTTCTTTCATTTGGCAGCATCCCCACAACCTTTTTGTTCTCCTCCCTCCCCTGCATATTGTAAATAGGTTCTTTTGTAAATACTATACATATCGTGTTGTAAATATATTTATATTCATGTATATAAATATATTCACGCTTGCAAGAAATTTGGTGTTCCCTGGCTATTTCTTCCCTGGGCGCTATTTCTTTAACATCCATCCCATCATCCTCTGGACATAACACATATTCTATGAATAATGGTGTAACTACGATAAATCAGTCTCATATAGCAGTAGCATAAAAATATATCAGTCTCATTATATAGCTATAAATACGTTATAGATATAAATTTATAAATATAGCGTTATAAATACGCTATAAATATACGTTATATGTATATATATAAAATAATTAAATTAATCATAATCAAAATTACAATATTAATAACTAATCATAATCGAATCACAACATTATTAGTTGAGTTATAACCAAATTAACAACTTTAATGAATGGACAAATGTGAAGGCATTTGGAGTTTTTCGGACCTGCAGAGGTTGGCAAACATTCAATATCTATACAATATTAATAAACACACAACTTTGGAATATAACAAAGTTTACTGAACACGTACTAAACGGCAAAGCACGCTTTATTACAATGTAACAATAAACGATGCGTCTGTGTGTGCGCGTGTGCGTGCATATGGTGCAGTGTGTATGTGGTAGGAATGTTCTCCTATGTGTGGGGGTCACGCAGCCTTGGGTGTGTGCGTGATGCACACGTATTCATGAAGAACAAAGGAAAACAGCTGGTGGGAGTTTTGAACTTAGCTGAAGCTAAGCGTTTTTGGAAAATGGCGCATGCAGTGTGGTAAAAATATATAATCATGTAGGTTAGTAGCTAAATAGATCACATGCAAAACATAGTTTGAGTGATATATTTGCATACCAATGCTGCACGGCACTTGGCTAGGAGCCAGCTGAACAATGATCCAACACAACGATTGCAGATATGAACAATAAATAACACAGTTAACTACATTTAATTATGAACATAACAATATGTAGCTAAGCTACACAGTAAGGCTGTAACACTGGGCACAGATAGATATCTATCTGTGCCCAGTGTTACAGCCTTACTGTTGTGGTTTCCTCTGCTGGTTAGATGGGTCCAGTGCATTCCTTCTGTTACAGTTAGTCTCTGGTTTCCCAGGGCACATAGTTGGTTATTCGCTTGTTCTCTCTGGGGTCCGATGACATTGTTCACATAGTTTTTTTCCCCCCCCCAATACACCTTGTCTCTTATTTCCTGAGAAATGGCCACATGGGCTTGGGAGTTCTTTGGAAAATCACTGTCACTCAACACAGTCTGGCGCTGCATCAAGAAATGCAACTTGATATTGTATTATGCAAAGAGGAAGGCATTTATTAATTTTGGCAGAAAGGCCCCCGATTTCTCTGGCCCTGAAGTCATCTGAGATGGACCGAAAGACAGTGTACATGTGTTCTCTGCTCAGACGAGTCCAGATTTCAGCTTGTTGTTGGGAAAAATGGATGTCAGATTCTCCATGCCGAGAGAGAGAGAGCAAAGAGTCTCTGGGGTGTTGGTCCTTTTTATTACCAACATTTTTATGGGTTTTAACGTAATTATGCTGTGAGTTAGTTGTCTTTGGAATTTGGCTGTGGAACTATGTAATATTAACAGCAAAAACCGAGGAAAACTATTTCAATTTGCACCAGTTTCCTTTCCCCATGCATCTGCACCACTTGCTCCCATCTCACTCTGGCACATCACATAGCCAGCGCTTCACCACTTCTGCAAACTGCATGTGTTCTTGTAGGACATAATTTCCTTACAGCATCTGAAAAAATATGTAGTTATTACATAGTTTACTTGTTTATCATCCTTACTGAATTGTGTTCTATGATGAATTATCAGTCAAGTTGCAAATGCTCTCACTCTAGGCTATATGAATGGTGAGTGAGTGATGACTACATGAATGAATGAGTGTGTGTAATAGTGTAAGAGTAGCTTAGTATACAGTTCATCTGCAAATATCCACCAATGCTCACATTAGGTTCTGCTCTGCTTGTGGGTCTTATGTTTATAATTCGGATCCACAATCAGTACTCCACAAAAGGCAATAGGTCCTATTATAAATGAAAGTGTAAGCCCATTTTTGAACTAATTATAAATATTTTTTGTCAGGTACAGGGATCCACCTACCACGAACAACCAGGACACAGGGAATCAGGTAAGCAGAGTCTTTATTAATTGTTTTCAATAAAAACAGCTCATGCCCGGGCAGCCGCCCGCTCTGACCCCCTCCCCCTTCTCCAACTTTACCCCTGCCCAAATGTTAGCCCCACCACTGGCCGGCCCCAGGCCGCATGGGAAAAGCCCTGACATGCCAGAAAGTACCCCCATGCCCCACACTCACTCCAGACCGTGCTTTTACTAGGGCCCTCTCCCGAGCCTGCCCACAGAACACAGGCCAGCCCCCACTCGGCCAACTCAACTTGGGGGGGGGGGGGGGGGGGGATTGGGGGTACCGCACTCAGCCTGTCATGAGAAAGGAGAGCTACACCCCAATATGAATAACAAAAAACAAAGCCACACATCAGGGTGCTCCAAGCACTCATCCAAGCCATCTACCATAGTCCAGGACTCTGTCAACTTCCCTTCTTCCCAACTTCCCTTGGGGAGCGTCCTCCCTGAGCTGAACCCAAAGGAAGGGAAACAGTGGTATCCCCAGTTTTGGTCTGGTTCCTGTGGCCACACACACTCTTGTTCTCTCTCCAGGTCTCACCTCTGTCGCCCGGTGCACTATGCTGCCAGGTAAGCCTGCTGCCTAGACCAGTGTTTTTTTTGAGCAATGGCACATTTTTGCACCACACCACCAACCACAAACGTTACAAAATGACACTCTAGCCTAATACAGTGTATATAATTACAATATAGTTTCACAATTTATTTATACTCACTCAGTGTGAAACCTGGGCCTGTTTAGATGAACAAAGCCAATATCCTGGCAGGAATCAAAGAAAGACACACACAAAGCTCTTCTTCAACAGCTCTCAGTCTCTCTCTGTTTTTAGTTTTTATAGCAGGTTTGAAAAGCTCAGCTCACACAGATATGTTGTGGAAAATGGGAGCAATGTCAAAACAGCCAGAATGGGGAACTCCTTGGCAGCAGTGACCCAAAAACTGTCCAAAGGAAGATCAGCAAATCTTAGCTTTAAACCACAATGTTGTTTCAGTTCAGTTCGTTCCTCCTGCTCCTGTAAAGTCATGTCCTTTCCAACAACTGATGCTGAGCTGTATGGGTCCCTAACCCAGTCAAGGCATTCAGTGGAGGCTGAAGAGAAATAAAATGACAACTTCTCCTCAAGAGTTTTCAAATGTTTACCTATTACCTGTGCAGCAGTGTGATCTTGCCGTTTCTCTGTGAGTGGGAACATCTCAAGGTTGGCACTTTGCACATGTTGTTGCCAGAGGTGCACCTTTAAATGGAATCCATTTATTTTATCTGTACTTGTAAGCACGTTTTCATTTTTGGACCTCTCATTTGTCAGAAACACTTTAAACTCCTCCCGCAGCTCATACACACGGGCCAGCACCTTGCCGCACGACAACCAACAGGCCTCCATATGGAGCAATAGGGCTTTTTGCTCTGCTCCCATTTCCTCACACAAAGATGCAAATATGCGATTTTTCAAAGGTTGTGTCTGTACAAAGTTCACTCTGCGCACAACATCATCCAACACAGGAACTAGTTCTGCTGGTAAAGTCTTTGCAACGAGGGCCTCACGGTGCAAAAAACAGTGCGTAACAATAAGATCTGGGTTTCTTTCCTTCACTCTGCTAACGAAGCCTTTGGTGCACCCGACCATGGCTGCAGCTCCATCACTGCAAACTCGTGTGCAATTTTCCCACGTAAGTCCTCCCTGGTCAAGTTATTCCGATGTGACCCAAAAAATTTCCTCTCCTGTTGTTTTTTCTGGCAGTGCCTTGCAAAATGGGAAGTTTTCTCTAATGGCATCTCCATCCACAACACGCGCATTGTCCAAGAGCTGAGAATGTCCACTAACATCCTTAGACTCATGAAGTTGCAACGCAAATTTCCTGCTGATACATATCTTTTCCAAAACATGACTTTTGATGTCTGTAGACATGTCATCAATACGTCTGGCAATTGTGTTATCTGAGAGCGGGACTTTAGCTACATCGTTAACTGCATCAGGGCTGAGCATCTCGTTGACAATGGCTTTGCAGGCAGGTAGTATTAATGTCTCTGCCACAGTGTGGGATTTCTCTGATTTAGCTAGTTCAGCAACTAGGTAACTAGCTTTGAGGGCTTTCTCACTTACCCTTGTGGTTTTTCTCATAAAAGTTGCCTGTTTCTCTGTGTTTTCACGCAGGCGAACAAAATAGTCCATCGGCTTGTTTTGAAGCGACGGATTTTTCGTTTGGAGATGGCGTTTAAGCTTGCTTGACACCATGGCACTGTTGGACAGCTTCTTGCCACACACCAAGGATAATGGAGTCGGTGTCATCTCATCCCTGGTGAAAGTAAATCCGAACGAAAGACAGCTTTCGCTGTATTTTCTCGAGCTCACCATCTTTGCTTTCTTTTTACCACCACTCATACTAGGGCCTTCACCTGGGTCAGAATCTTGTCCAGGGCCCAGTTCGGAGTTAAAATTTTTCCTTTTTAAAAACTTCTCCATCACTGTCACCACGACCTGTCATATGCATCACTTATTCTCTTGTCTCTAAGAAGGAACGAGGCAATTAGCTACCTGCTGCCACCTGGACGAATATTACATTACTCTGCCACTCACTATATTACAGCACAGGCACTTGACAATGGCATATTATTTGCAGATAATAATAAATGTTAATAAAAAAAGAATTTTAAGACTAATTAATTGAAATTGGATAATTTCTCACGGCACACCTGATGATCTTTCACAGCACACTAACGTGGCGCGGCACAGTGGTTGAAAATCACTGGCCAAGACAACTCATGCATAAGCCTGCTGCCTAGACAACAGATTGTAGGAATTACTTAAGCCTCACACATATGTTGGGATTCATTATTTTATTCCTCACGGGTGGTACCAATTATGTATAGAACAAATAATATTATCTATATCCTGAAAAGGGCCAAACATATGCCAAACATATGAGAAGCGGCCATTCTATAAATTACATGAGATGGCAGATGATCTGAGGATAATGTGCTAGATTTTAACATGGAAACACAAAATAATATTCTAAACAAACATCAGCATACCAAGGTTTTACCCCTAGTAGACTCACGTGCAAATCAATCTCATTTCATTCATTAATCAGTCTCATTTTAATAATTATGAACTATAATTATTGACACTCCGTAATTAAAGATAAAACAACTATTAATTCATAACAGTTAAACGATTTATGTTCAGATTGGTTTGACTCTTGCTCATGTTCTTACAACATCAACACAGACACACCATTTAAAAAATATATTTATTAAACAACAGTGAAAATCCCAACTAGACAGTTTCTATCACTCTAAAGAAAGTGTGTATGCGTGTGTGTGTGTGGGTGTGTGCATATGTTGGGAACAATGGGCGCGTTCCCATCTGTGTCTGTACATGTCGGTAATGTGCACAGTGTTTAATATTGCTCAAAATTACACAGGTAGTGTGGTAGATTTGGAGGAAAATTGTATATTTTGTGTTAGCCGTTGTAGAGATCACATGCACTGTCGTATCTGGGTATAGCAAGTATAGTTTGTCCAAGGGGTCCTCAAGTCCATCCGTTCGACTGGGAAGAGAAGGAATCCCACAGCTGGAGTCTCTGAGTTTGCATGTCTTGGTTTGGTGATTCAGTTTGCTGTTGTTTGGATGTTTCATATGCTGTGAAGCAAGCTAAAACAATGATTCAGGTTACCACACAGGATGGCTGTGGATCCATTGCATGGAGTAGCAATGCACTATGCTGTGCAGGATGGCTGAGCACCTGCCTAAGACAAAGCGTGGGCCAGGAGCAAGAAGGAGCCAAATGGCCGAGAGGGCAAGAAGAGAGAGTGAGAGAGTTTGTCTCTCCTTTTATTACCCTTTGCATGTTTCTGGTGCTACAGTATACTGTAGTGCACAGGAGCAGCCTTAAGCAGGAGCAGTCTTAAGCAGTGAGACTGTTCAAAACATGCACTCACTGATGATGAGCATGTGCACATTAGTAGAGCCGCCTGCTGGGGACCCTACAAGATGCATACACAAACAAAATTAACCTTGGACCATGACTCTGGAGTTCCCCAACACACTGAAACAAATTTTAAAAAAGCCAACTCAAACAATCAAAAAAGAGAATCCGCTGCCAAAACCCAAAAGTGGAGCTTGGTCTCCCATGGCATCTGTTTATTCTCTCACTCACCATTTTTGCCCTCTATCCCTGGCCAGGATAATTACAAAACAAGAGCAGGTGTGCCACCCCATCAGCGCAAGAATCACCTCAAGCTCCAAACATTCAAGTAAATAAGACCTACCGTGTGTCACTGATGCCAATTTCAGACTTCATAGGAGAAACAAAACTAGAATGTGTTCAATTTGAAAAGGACTTGAGAGTAATAATTGACCCAAGCTTAAGCAGTGTGCTGTAGTAGTAAGAAAGGCCAACAGAATGCTGGGATGTATAGAGCCCCTCAAGGGGGAGACTCAGTGAAGTCTTGGATATTGATGATGGTGAAGTTTAGTTGGGCTGCATGGCCTGTTCTCATCATAAGATGTTTTTATTCAGCACTTGGAACTATACACACCCACTAATAAGCATGTGGATTGATCTTTATTTAGATGATATGGATAGGCATCTGTTGGCCAGGAGGTTTTCAAACTTTCAAATAATTGAACTGGGAACCTCAAAGTCATGGCAGTCAACTATCTAATGCAATTTGAAGAAAGGAGCATTCCAAAATAACAAGGAATTGGCTGATACTGGCATTCCTGTTTATGTGACATTTTGTTGTTGTGTGTGATTTATCACATTATTTTTAAATTATGTGATAACTATGTTTACTTCATGGCCAAGGCTTGGGATATAGTTCAAGTGATGAGAATTTAAGTTTGTTGGGAAGCACAGATAATTTTGAGGAAGTGTCACAGGAAAGAAATGTAACATAGTCAATGACATCT
Organism: Albula glossodonta; assembly: GCA_019788955.1. NCBI lineage: Eukaryota > Metazoa > Chordata > Actinopteri > Albuliformes > Albulidae > Albula > Albula glossodonta. The sequence goes on along the minus strand of JAFBMS010000057.1, from coordinate 215,292 downwards.
AAGGGATTTCAAAATGAATTAGTATGATAGTGGAGGTACTGAATCTTGAACTATCATCATGGAATCATTTGGCAACATTGAGGGGAGCAGTATTTTAAAAATGCTGGCAGCTTTCAGGCCTGACAGATGTTCAGAGAAACAAAAATGAAACGAGGACTGAAACAATTTCAACATCTTGTTTTTATTGAACAAGCAAAGTGGCATATGTTCACACACACACACACACACACACACACACGCGCGCACACGCACGCACGCACACACACACACGGGAATTTGAGAAAATGTCAAAAAATCCATTTGCTTCCTTGCAAGTGCTAAAGTGCACACCCAGAGGTCTGCCCAAAGGTCCAAGCGGTGAGATGGGGATTCTCAGCATTTCTCTGGTATTGGTTTACATTTCTCTGTACATTCTCTGTCCTGTTCTCTCCAAAAGCTATGATTAGTATTCTTGGAGAATACTGATGACCCAACATTCACACATTAATCAACTATACTCAATGTGATCAAGATCAAAACACACAGCTGGCCTGCTGTAACTCTTCATACAGTTCAGCTACCTCCGTCACACACAGTCTTACCTACAGGTAAAAAATCAATGATGCTTTGGCTGTGCCGTAAAAGATGCTGGAGACAGCATACTATCAAGTTTTAAGATCAAAGTTAAAGCACTCAATGACAATCTTAATGCTGCCTACAGTGGGCATCAACCAAAAGAATAATTGAAGCTATTTGGTGTTTTTATATACAGATGTATTATATTCAACATGAATGTAAAAGCAATTAACAAAACAAATTACTAGTGACAACTGGTCTGGCAAATGGTAACCAGTTGCTTAAACGGAATTACTTTTGGAAACTAAATTAAAATTGACTTAATAGATTATCTCTGGCATTCACCTCATTACATACATTAATGGCGGGTTGCCAGTGAAAAGTAAATCACTGTTTCCACTTAACTGCTAAATCTACATTTCCAAATAAATAAATTCAATTATTGATGACACTGTAGGACAGCATGTAGATTGCCATTAAAAGCAACCGCTTAATAATTCTTTCTTTTTTGAGAGAAGTAGGCAGCATTTTGCCCGACCTGGAACTGTAGTCGAATGTTCAAACTTTAAGCTTGAAATGAGATTTTATACACTGGATTCAAAACATGAAAGCACCTGCACCACTGTGATGGCTGACACAGAAGCAAAAACAAAATCACATAGTTTACCCAATGGCCCACTGCACCCTGTGTCAACGTTGGCTGCATCCTTGTCACTGACCCTCAGCAATGCACCCTTAGGATTTCTTTCAAGCCCTCCTCAAGTTTAGCACCATAAATGTGCTGATAATATACTCTAACATAGAGCACACACAGACAAGAGCAGGCCAAACCCCCAAGCATCAAAATGAAGCTTCAGGGACAGTAGAATATTTTGAGTACTGAAATGTAATATGTGGAATGTACCACCTACTTCTACATTTTCTGTCTTTTCCGGTAAAAATGTATCTACTGCCAAACCACCAATCTGGAAGTGGAACTGCTGGCCATGAAGATTGGAATAACAATGAAATATCTTACAAAGAAAACTGACTGTGAATGTGACCAGAATTGTCAGTCAACAGTGATCATTCACCTCCACAGGCAGCATCCATCTCCATGGTATCCATAAAAAAGAGCACTTCTTGCAACAACAGACTTACAGAGAAATATGCACAAAAAACTGAATTCCCTGTGAGTGATAACAGTCCAAAATAGCCACAGTTAAAGCCTGCGGGTGAGGCTATAAGAGCTCAAAGGCAACTTGTCATACATTAAAAAATAAATAAATCCTTTGACTACAGGTCCAAATTTGGCATCAAAAAAGATGGGGAAAAAATGGTCAAAATTATTACAAGATTGTCTAGAAGGGGTAATTGATAATGTAGTGCAAAACGGGTATAGAGATGATTTGCATTGGGTACTCACAAAAATCTCTATTTCAGAGCAAGCATCGTCATGTGCTTTCAACCTTCATGCGTATGTTATTCTTAATAAACTAATGTATCACTGTCATGGGCCCACGAAAAGCAGATTTTATGTGGTTTTTGAAGCTCAAATGCAACCACAATTTTGCCTTGAAAATTTTTCAGAAAAATACCTTCAAATCAAATGTAATTGCATTGATTTACATACATGTAAATGCCAATACAAGACTAATTTATGCTCAAAATTATATTGTTTTTTGAGTGGTTGTTTATTGTTACAAGTTCTTTGCCTCTAGTACTTAGTTAATTCACTTTAATTACTTATTGAGTCATTCCATGTCAAATCAGCTAAGGAGAGAAGATTCTCACAGATTTCTGAGTCACTTTGCCAGACAGTATAGAGTGATTTCATAGATTATTTGCAAAGAAAAACAAAATCAATTTCAGCAAAAGTGGCCATCCTGCTTCCATGCGTTTTCTATAAATCTCTGATCCCCAAAATTTTAGTATTTGTCCAAGCAGCTCAAGACATCAATTCTCTATCTCTAAAAAACTCATCTTCTCCAATTTATTTTTGGAACCATATATGGTTACACTCGAGAAAACTGGAGATGGTATTTTTTCCTACCTTGAGATATTCACATTCAAATATTTTGGCATTACAACATGCATTGACACATTATTGCAAAAGGAATGTTGAGTGAATGGTGGACAAACTATGTATCACATTAAAAAAAAAATAATGAAATTTGTATTTTAAGAAAATATACTCAAATATTATCTTTGTAATCACTATGCACTATGTATGGTCAAAATGCCAGGACCCCTTGATTTGACATGGGATGATCCTATTGCATTGTATGGAGACAATTTATGTATTTAATGGAGTCTTTTGTCTTTTGTATAAAGAGAGGAAACATAATCCTGAAACTAGTGACAAAAAATTGGTTTTTAAATGGACTGTTACTTATTATTTGCATAACTAGTCTACTGGTTACAATTGAAGTATTTTTTCATGTCATGACCACTTCACTGAACATTGGGAGTCTGCCTGTAGGGTTTCTTCTAATAAATCGCTAATAAATTTAGCCCAGCCTTAATCACAAAACAGTGGTATGCTGGGGAAGAAGGCCTCTATCAATAACTTCCTATCAGCTTAAATCTGCTTCTTACTGCTTTGCAACCAGACCTTAGGAAATTATTTTAACCACTTAGCAACCCATAATATCCTTAGCAACACCACTGCTACAAAAAATCTGCAAGAATATGTAAAATACACAAAGTCAGTTCTTGAAAAATAAAGTTACAAAAAAAAGAAACAAATCAGTTGATGGTCAGCTTCTCTTATCCAGAACCAAGGTGTAAAAATGTATTCTGAATATATACATTTGTGGATTTTTCCAGTTGATGTTCTGAGAGGTGATATGGGGTTATTAGACTTAGAGGCATGTAACCAAGGAGAGGGAGGAGTTTTGAGGAAAGAACACTCAGGGAAGGTCACAGTCTCTAGGATTCTATGACCTGAAGTGAGTGGGCAATCAATACAATGGTTCTCCTTATAAGGTGTGGTCTTGTGGAGTTCTGGCTCAAGTGAGGATGGGCCTCACCAGAGAATAGAGCTTTGGAAACCTCATTATCAGGAGAGAGCAAAGCTTCTGGGACCTCATAATCAGGAGAATGTCGTACTCCTGATGAGGAGCCAGCGCTAGGAGCTCTGCAGGAGGCGTCTGTAGTGGGGCATGACCTCATGCTCCGGGAGGTGCAGGTTGAACTCCAGAGCAACCAGAACAGGGAATTCGAAGGCGATCAGCTCCCTACGGTTCAGCCGAAACTTCTCCTCCAGTTTCTGGAAAACAGATTTTAGAGCATGTTGATCCATTGAAAGACAAACGCAAGTACATACATGAGACAAAACTTTGCTGTTGAGCCGAGGCAAACCCTCAAATGACAGGCACCCAAACAATACTGCACATCATAATCATAGCTCATCACAATTCAAGGAACACACATCTTTATAAGAGAAACTCTGGACACATCAGGAATAAATAATTTGCCTAACACTTAACACCTAGTGAAAGTAATGTCAAAATACAAAATATTTAAAAATTTTATTGTCTGGAATTCTTTTTTTAAACGGTTGCCTGTTGTGTAGATAAATACCTTAGTTTAAATGAGCCAATAATCAGATCTCATTAGAAAAGATTGTTTAATACAGCGGTTCTTAAACGTTTTGTTTGGCGACCCCCCTAAAAAACACTGGTCAAGTCTCGCGACCCCCTTCTTTCCTGTCCCACTGATTTGACAGCATACTGTTGTGGTTTACCTCACTCAAGTGTTAACCCCTGCATAAAACGGAAAACAGAAGCTAAGATGTAACAGGTATAGGGTTTATTGTTCACAACAAGAAGTGCAATGCAAAAAACATACATGCAGTCTACGTATGTGTCAGCCATCCAAATCTTAATTGGGCCACAGGCACGTCAGAGCGGCCAATCTCTCACAATGGGCACCATTCATCAATATTTTCGTAAAACTGTGTGTAAATATATGTGTCAACGGCTACGAACTATTCCGCCGAATTTATCAAACATGCGTAAGCACAGCATTTGTTTTGTGCGTATGTTCATGAATACCAATCAATCGTAAATGACAAGCGCGTTCACAAAATTTTCGATTAGCATAAATCGACGCTCCTGAAATAACATATAAGGAGCTTGAAATCCCATTGCTGGCAATGTAAAGAGATGGCAGAGAAAAGGCAGAAGAAAAAAACTGTTCTGAAGCGGCGAATTAAGTTTTGTTAATGGAAACAGAATAAAAAAAAATACTTTGTTCAGAAGTGTAAGTAGTTTAGTGTCGGGGCCGGGGAAGAACAAAGCCTGGCAAGAAATTACTGTTGCAGTAAATTTGGTGTCAAAAGTTCCGCGTACGCTGCAACAGGTTAAAGGAAAATGGTTCGACATGAAACTGGAGGTGAATTATTGGAGAGACGTCGTTAGCTGGAATTACCGTGGAGGGTGACCGCGATCTGTTTTCCCTGGTCTTGGATCAATCACTCTCCAATTCTGAAGGTAAATTTTTGTATACCAGCCTTATCGTTGCCATAAATCCTGGGGGGCAGCTGCACCTGGGCCCGCGAGGGGGCATGGTTGGCCAAAGTGGTAATGACACATGCAATACATCGTTGGGGGCGTCATGTTTTTCCTAAATCAACTTGGAATGAATCCCTAAATAAATTGCTGAAATTAGAACTATTACATAATTAGGATCCTCCATAATAGTGTGCCCTCCCTTGCCTTTCCCTCCACTCTGCAGTCCCTCTCTAACATCATTTTACCTTGTATAAAAATAACGATTGTAATATTTAGATTTATTTTTCAAACAAACACAGGAGAAAATTAGATCACAAATTATACAGTAAATGGCCCAATCAGCTGGCTACATTAGTCAAATCGCATAAGAACGTATGTTTATTAAATAAGAACGTAAATGTATTATGACAGTCCAATTTTTCCGCTGGTTCGGAGACGTGTTGACTGCTTAGAATTTTCTTAAAACTAATAGAGCGAGGTCAGCCATAGCAATGAAGACCTTGGCAATGGTTTCTGCTCCTTATTTGCAGTAAACGTCGTTAGCGTGTTTTATGGAATTCATGTAAAATTCCAAACGATAACTAGATATAGAGTTCCAGAAGAAACTCAGTTCGCTTGCCGAGGGCTTGAAGAGTATGTAGGCTACCTATTAGAAGTTTTAACATACTAATATACTTATTATTAGAACAGCAGAACTTTCTGTTAAAAACCTGAAATTGACATTTAAGATCATTATACCTGACCAGCATTGCAGTGTCATTATATCCAGAAAGTTATTTCAAAATGTCAAGTCCGGTAAGGTAGCTAACAGGCAAGCATGCTGTATTCTTTGGATAATTTTTCAACTACCTTAAAATTGCAGTGGCAGTTATAATTGTTGCTTAGTAACGTTAGCCACATTAACACGCTCAACATTCCACAAATGTTTAGTCAATGGAGGCGTTTTTTTTTTTTTTAAGATTTGTAGTTAAAAAAGTATGAATCTATAGCTCAGAAAAATACAAGCAACCTGACCAGTATATTCACGCCAAGTTCGGTATGTCTGCCTTAAAAACTGTTGGGGGAGATACGTCCAGAAGAACGAGGAATAATTGTATTAAGAAGAAGAAGAAGTAAAGATTCTGTAGAAGAACAGTAGTTTGCGCCTTCGGCAAGCAAACTAATTAATTTTATTAATCAGGATTACACAAATGAAGCCGAATGACCAGTTTTAATGTTGACTCCAATAGTGATTTCATATAACACTTTGAACCGTAATAATGTTACTATATTATTGCCAAATAATTTGGTACTCATGTTTAATCAAATAAAAAGTGAGTGAATGGAAAAATAAAAGCAACAACACGAAAAACAAACTTTACAGCCGTGGTTTTTCATTTACGCACGCAATACAAACAGTTTAGAGCACTCGTGAAATTTCTTCGTATCCTACGAACAAACTGATATACGAAAACTTTGATAAATCCCACATTTTTTGCGTAAATGCATTTACGAACGATTTACGATAAAATGCATTCAGCTCAAGTTTGATAAATGAGGCCCAATATGTGTATGGAAGAAAGAGGAGAGAAAAGGAGAGGATAGGAGGAGAACACACACACATACATATACATACATATACATACACACACACACACAACACTACTAATAAATACAGTGATATTGGAAAACTAACCACACTTGTAAAGAAAAGATTTCCTCATTCACTGAAACAATTTTACTCTTTCACACAAGCTAGTGTAGGCACCTGTTCTCAATTTCTAAGCAAAAACAAATTGATCTCAGTACACTGACATGGGTTTAAATAAATTGATATATATATATTGAGCTCATATTGTCTCACAATAGTTATTACTTTTATATGGACTTATTTTCTTTAACTTACATATTTTAATGAGATGGATGGGCCTGCTTACTCAAACAGAACAGTTGAATTCTTGGCCTGAGGGCGGACACAGCAATGCAGAGATTTTCCTCCTCTGTTGAGCCAACATCTGTATTTGCTTTTTATGCATGCCAGTGAAGAAAATGTCTTCTCACATAGGTATGTCGACCCAAAAGGCGTAAGAATGTCCATGGCAGCCTTTGACAATCCGGGGTATTCTTGTGCAGTTGATAGCCAGAACTCATCCAGTGTTCTTGCGGCCAAAGAAGTCTGTAGTGACCGGTCACCGGAGAGCTCGATCAGCGTATCTTTGAGCTCAGGAGGTAGGCCATTGTTAGAGGAGCAGGTAAATGGTTGCCGTACCCAATCATATTTCTTCATAATTTGTTCCTTGATTGAAATATTGATCCAGTGGGTAAATTTGACATGTGGCGCGACAGGTACAACTTTTGCTTTCAGTCCTTTTCCCTGTTTTTTCCCTGCATAGCTCCATCACCGTCTGTGCATATGCCAATGCAATTTTCCCAACACAACTCTTCCTTCTCAATCTTACTGTCAAGTGTGTTGAAAATTTCATCTCCCATACACCTTCAGGCCAGCACAGAGCAGAATAGCATATCCTCATTGAGTTTCCCTTCGTGACTGTAGCGAGTAAACACCATTAAATGTGCGACATTCGACACGTCAGTAGACTCATCTAGTTGTAATGAAAATCTAATTTTTTTCTGCTCACTCTATGAGCTGACATTTGATGTCCCTCATCAGTTTATTTGGAGATGCTTATGTGCACTTGCTATCTTCTCACCGTGCATTGCTCATGTCATCTCAATTACTGTGGGAAGGATGAGGGTTTCACCAATTGTGTGCAGCTTTTTTGCTTTTGCAATCAGGCATGCCACTTCGTATGAAGCTGGTAGGGCTTTGGTGGGTAAAGTAGCTTGCCCATGTATTAAGGTCTTTTGCGCAAGCAGTTCAGGTTCCTTTTGCCGAAAAACTTGTAGGAGTTTATGAACTTGATCCGGATGTCTGGTTTCAAGATGCCTCTTCATTTTGACTGGATTTAAACTCTCATTTACCAGAACATCAATGCAAAGCACACATTGTGGGTGGTCCATTTCATTTTTGACTTGGCAGGTGGAGCCATATCTTATATATAATTTCTGAAGCCCATGCTTAGTGGAAGGCTCTTTCTTATTCTCATGGGTTTTATGTAGGCCTATATCATCTGAGGATGCTCATGTAGGAACAGTAGACCCACTTGTAGATGGTTCTTCTGAACTTTTCACTGGCTTTTTCTGGAGCCATAGGTCCATCTTTTCATTTTAGTTGGCTAGCAACTCAAGCACTCAGCTTGTTGTTTTCTTTAATAAAGTGGGACAGATTTAAATGTCAGTAGACAGAGCATCCGGTCCATTTCTTTCTCTTGGAGGAATAGTATGGAAACACTCTCAAGTGTGAATCTAGGCTACTGAATAATTTAAAAAATTATAGATTTAAAGTTTTAAAAACATAGAAAATCATCTCACGACCTCTCCAATTTTTTTGGCGACCCCCCCGTGGGGTCGCGCCCCCTAGTTTAAGAAACACTGGTTTAATACATATCTTTTAATGCATCAGATTTTCAAACAATGCATCCACTCTCCACTGACTAAGCATTTTTTATTTCTGTTCCAGACAATTTAATTTTACTTTGGCCCTTCTTTACCCAAAACAAATTGTCAACTTCTCTATCTATATAATTTTCCCATATTATATATTTGAGAAATGGAGAGAAGCCAAGCCTCTGTGTCACATGTTTCATCGTATTATAGTATTGCAAAATTTTGTAGTATTTTATATATTGTTTTTATTCAGGGAAAATGTAATTATTGCTCGACTTACTGGATTAGTGACAATTAAGCTGCTGACATTGAGAAGACTGGTAACAGGTTGAAATCGTCAGTATACATCGTTGATGTTCTCATCTCTGAGATTGTAATATATATTAATGAACTTCATTGGCAATAGGGGGTGGGGAGGTACTCACATCTATCAGATGCTTAACCTCATGTTTCTTCAGGTCGCTGCCAATCTTGGCGGCAAGCAGCACGCAGGCCCCAGCACACAACTTGCGGTTCTGTTTGTTCAGCTTGCCCCTCAGCGCCAGCTTCTCAAAGTAGACAAAGGCCATGGCCACTGTTGGCTCCTCAAAGCCACATTCCTCCTGAGCAAGCTTGCGGATCTCCCTCTTCAGGCTGGCAATGGAAGGGGTAGGAGTAGTACAGAATTAGTGTGGTTCTATTGTGTACTACATGTCCCTGCTACTCTATCATGGGGCTGTAAATTCATGATGTTTATATGAAACATAATTTTTCTCTTTCACACATATATTCTCCTTCCAGATAAAGGGGCTATCACTAAAAGCATAAAACATAAGGCAGCTGCAAGATCACAGACAATTTGAAAACCAGTTGCTCCACAAAAGGCATACCCAGCCATACCTTCGGATCTTGCTTAGGGTAAGCCGGATGTGAGGAAACTTCTCCTTAAATGTCTCATTCATGTCCTTTTTCAGATCAGAGGGCTTGACATACTCGATGACTGTGGTCTGAAAGAGAAATGCCAGTGTTGAATGTTAGCGGCCGTATCCTTCTGGGCGGAGATAGTCCAAACAAATCTCCTAGGGGAGATAGTCCAAACAAAGAAATACAAATCTCAAATATAAAAGGTAAGTTTATAGCATAAAACATAGGTTGATTATTTTACCCAAGTTCCCCAATCAAAAAATGGAAAAATAATCTTAAGTGGAGAAAAAAATCAATTAAAATGTGATGATGATACATACACCAATGTGAAAGACAATATTTTGACAAAAATTGTTTAATTCATTTTTATTCCCTCACAGTAAAAAAATACTGTCCATGTCCTGACCTATCTCCATGGAAACAATGGTTTGCAACAACTGTGGGAAGGTGGTTTCTAATTATACTGTTGTATATTTCACATTGTCTTGTAAAAAAGGAAGGCAGTACTATGACAAAAAAAAAAAAAAAAACCAGCTCTGCCTTTCTGGTACCAGAGCCTCCTGATTCTGTAAAGTCAGGCTATATTCTTGTTGATGGAGTCTTGCTGTCAGGTTTTTTCAGGTCACAAAGAAACAAAAGAATAGAAATAATGAATTCATGTCTAAATTTTAAATGTGGAAAAATCCAAAGTTTTCAATTTAAATACAGTTATTTTGAATATATACAAAGATATATAGCCTGTGAGAATGTGCCATATACTGGTAATGTTTAAAAGCTACACTCTACCAGCAGTGCTCAAAAAGAGCAATGCAAAAAATTAAAAATGTAATTTGTTTGGAGGAACTGTGGAAGAAAAAAATTATACATCAAAAGAGACAGTGTTCTAATGGTTAGATCACTGTGATAAAAACACAGTCTTGCAAAAGAAGGGAGTAACAATATAAAATAAGGACCTGAAATTGAATTGTGGTTTAATTTCTTTTTTGTACATTCTGGGTTTTAGTTGTTTTTATTATTCAAGGAGAAAGCCCTCTGCTCAACCTGCAGTTTTCTCATAATTTCTTTTTCTCCCCACTCATCATTTCCTTGATCTGGGACATACACTTTGTATATGTTGCCATCCCTGATGGTTGCAAAATAAATCAACCTCATGTTCAACAGAAAATAGTCTCCACTTAGGTGTATTGAAGCTTCTGTTTTCTGAACCAAAACATACCAAACCAATCATGTGTCTTTGGAATGCTGTATATAGTTTTATGGGCAATATGTTGTTTGTTCCTGTAACTAATGGAATTTCTGTACTGGACATATTAGTTATAGCTGTAACTTATTTCATCTTCAACTAGAGGAGGGTGTCTAGCCTTGATTGAAATGAATTTACTTGTGCTCAGGACTAGATGCTGCAGTATTAACCAACCCCAGAACATATCAAACAGGAATTGGGGCAGTGAAGAAGTGGTACAAGCAGCACAACAGTGCAGCTGGTACACTCTTGAAGGAGAGGGGGTAATATATCGTCCAAAGAATACACTAGCCACCTAAAAGCATATATTTTGTTTAGGTTTGTGTATATGTGTATGACATCATTTTTTACATTGATAGCTCTGTTCTGGCACCAATAATACTGATGTCAGGCCCTGGGGATTTTTGCACGTAGCATTAGTTACAGTCTTTTAACCACTAAGGTGAATGTCACATCTGCATGCTTGGTCTTGCTTGCGCACATGAAAATGAGTGAGGAAACTGCATAATAAGATCTACAATTACTGGCTGGGGGTACTTATCTAATACAGTAATCATGTTTCCCACCTGGTGTTCACACTGTCTGTGATAACAGAAGTGCAACACCAAAGACTGAACTCTAGATCGACCACAAACTGCTTGTGTCTCCCTTTAGAACTGGCCTAAGTGAAAAAGTGAAAAAAATGCCACAATGCCCGAAAATGTGGAAAAGTCGGAAATCACCTTTATATGCAGTACATTGTGGGTGTACTGAGACTATCACATCTTGATTACAGGGCTCTTGTGGACACTTGCCTATGCTGGTTTTTGTTACAGCCAAGTCTGTAATTTGCTAAGGTAACTGAGAGCATGCACTTTGTCTTTGTGTAGTAATAATGCAGGCTTAACTCACTGACATTTGCTTTTCAACAAACAATGTTTCCAGATCATTCTCAGTGTTTTAGATTACTCTACATTCTGGGTTGCTCAAGCGAAGGTAATTTTAATTTTAGGGTATTTTAAAAAAAAATCACGGAAACCCTTATCTACAACCCAGTGATCGTGCTTGTACTTGTCAATCAATAAATTAATGAGTTGAATTTGTTATAGTTCCCTTTAGTATTCAGATAAATTAATAACCCATTTAATACTGGAAAAAAATTTTTTTAGCAGGAACAAAAACAAAAGCCATGACTTTGTACACGCCTGTTTCACTTGCTCCCAACTTAGCAGAGCTACCCAAATTAAGTGAATGAAGCAGGAAAACAAGAAAGCACCCACATACACCCTATTTAGATAGGATTAGTTTTACATGGGGAGGTGGAGTAAAGGAATATTTACATGGCTTCTCTGTGATAAAACTAACGCATTCGGACAGGATTAAACTTCACAGGGGATGTGTGATATTTATAGCTATGACCCCGGATGATTACATCACGTGTTCATAAAACATGGCAAAAATTGAGCTATAACTGAATTTGGGCTCTGTAGTATCTGTTTTATCTTGTGACTATGTGTCCAGGCTGAATTATGTTCCGTTTGAGAGAAAACAGCATGTTTAGGAACTGTTGTGGAGTATGAGCTGCTATTCTAATTTCAGCTTTATTCCATGTCCTCTTTCCTTGCCCACTCTCAAATAAAGGGGCATAATCCTTTAACCAAGAAGTGTCAGTCTTGTAGGCTACATTTAACTGTTTTTTTTATCTTTAAAGGGTAAAACCAAAGTCACTTGTCATTTTGACAGAAAAATATTGATGCTTTAAAAAGCTAGGGATTGCTCTGGTCCTGATTGCTTGGCCAATACAGCCTTTCAGCCGTGGAATATTCACAACAGAAAAAGTTGTATTTGTAAGACTATTTATGAGGGTATCAAACATAATTTATTATTTTTTTATTGAATATAATTCTTTGTGACTAAAACAGTACGTACTTAACAATGTCAAGTTTGAGAGTTAGTAGTCAAGTAGCCTATAACTATACACTTAAAAACACGAAAATATTATGAATGAAGTTTTCAGATGAATTGCAATTGATGCCACTGGCAGATAAACCTTCAAGAGCCTCTTCAAATACTGCCATCATTACAGGTTTTGGAGGTCTTGCAAAATGCGCAAAATACAATAATACAAAGTACGGTATGCAACAGTCAAAAAATGTTTTCCAAACCACAAAAGCCTTTTTAAATGAGTAACTAGATGGGCAGATGCTTAAAACTACAGAGATGTCTCTCCGGAAGGGATTAAAATTATCAGACCACTGTTGACTTTGTCAAAAAAACAGTAGGTAATTGGGGCTGTAATTTTCTCCAGGGAGGAGGGAGAAAAACACAGACGTTGCCGATTTGGACGGGACAAAACACAAAAATTTCCCCACCTCCCCATGTAAAACTAATCCTGTCCAAATAGGGCTATAGACATTTATAGCCATAAGAAGGTGATCGCCCTCTCACAGAGGGTGACTCTTTCCTCTGAAGGAAGCCCAGTTAGCTGACTCTGACTGTCATGCAAAAATGTGAAACGCTGCTAATGAAGTCCTCAAGAGCAAAAAGGACTTGGGCTATGCACACAAATAAGGTATCTGTGATGGGATCAATGATGGTATGTCATGAATTTGAATGATTGCTGGAAGAGGAAATTCAATATTACTATGCTACATTGCCATGCAAGAAAGAATTAACAATAATGTTTGAAATAATGTGTATACAGTGTATAATGTTTGAAATACTTGTGTATGTTTAAATCACTTGAATCATGATTAGAACCATGTTGCAATACAAAGGAGGACTACATTAACTTTTGTAATTGTAATTTATTTAAACAAAAAGGACTGTTGAAATACTGTTGAGAGTTGATTCAATTTTTTTTCTTTCTAGACATATCCAAATTCAGAACTGATGGCCCAACATGGCCACATCTGCAGAGATTTCCACAGACATATCAGGGATGTGCCAGGAGGACCTTCCAAACGGAATGGTATAACACACACCTCTGGCTGAGATATTCCCAGTGTAAAGTCTCCTCTTTTTGTTTTGCTTGTCGACATATCTCCCTTCCTGATACCCCCAAAAGTGTACTTACCTCAACTGAGGGACACTGTAATTGTAAGAAAGCCACACTTAGACAGTGGGTTCTGTTCTCACGCCAGATCTCAGAATCATATAACAACAATGCTTGCATGGGCAGAGAATAGCAAAATGAGTGAAAAAAAATGTATCTCTGTTGACTATTATGGATGCTCATCACCAGAAAAAGGTGATAGAAAATCAGAATTACATTAAACACGCAGAAATTCTGATCTTGACTGCTACAGAAAATATAGCCCAGCGGGGTCACAGGGAGTCTGTTGACTCAGATAAAGGGAACATTTTCCTAGAAATGTTAAACTTGGTGGGCAACTGTTGTTAAAAAGAGACTTGAACAACAATCCAAAAATGCTTTGTACACCAGTAAAGCAATCCAAAATAAAATTCTTTCATATGTGACCCAACATATAATTGAGGGGCACATTCGCAAAACTCACATTTTTATTTTATCACATGATACTAAAGTACAGATTCAGGGCTACAAAATGAGGTATCACTTGCCAAGATTGAAGAAATACTTTGGTCGTAATATTCAATGGAACATTATACTTTTGCAAACTGCAGTTCTGAGAAAACAGCCTTTTTCATTTTTGCATACATTCTCAGCACAAAAATCACTTTCAGAAAAGGAATTGATGCTTATAATGGTTAGATTAGGATAGTGATTTAATCAATTAGTAAGGTCATTTTGAATTTGCATTTTTGAAAACAAAAAATTCATACATTTATGTAAAATATGACAAAAACATAATTCAAGTTAAAACATTAATTTAGTGGTAAATTGTGATACTTTTACTCCTCTCATTCTCAGCCTATCATTGCATATCTCTTAATCGTTCCGTGACTTCAGTACATTAACAGTTGCTCTCCTTATTGTTTTATATTAAAGACAGTATTAATTTGTGTTCAAAGTGGCATTGCTCTCATTCTCACCTAATTAGCTCTGACCAAAAAGCGATCCCAGGATGCAATTGCATCTGAAAACACTGTAGCTTATAATAAAATACAAAAAGGTACAACAAAAAGTGCTGAGGTGCAGTGAACATGTCCTTTTCCAGCTGTGACAACGCATTTACCATGTAGTGTAGCTCATAGATGCGTTCATGAGGCAGTATGTTTGTACATGATTCCTGGCCAGGCTTTGAGTTTTCTTTTCGCCTTCGACCGCAACCACAGGTGAAATTGAGAATTTCTGTAAGTTTTTGGTCACAGTCAGAGTCAGTAATGTCAACTAACTGCATTGTATCTTCGGCTTCGTTAGTGAGAACAGTGAAAGTTGCATCATCATCTGTTGGTTCTTCAAAATCCGCTTCATGACCTCTTTCACATACAGTACTTTTATCCAAGTTGGGAATGGTTTCTTCATCACTGCTGTCCTCATCTTACAAGTCTGACAGCACAAGGTGCATGTTATCCTCCTCCACCTCAAGAAAGTAATCACCAGTTCTTCCCACTGAGTTCCGTCTCTTGCACCGGAGAGATTCAGTTAATTACTATATTTGAGAGCTGCTGCCACTCTTATCGCAGTCCATGATTCTAACGTAAATAAACTTTTCCAAAAAGTCCGGGAGATCTTAAGCTGCATAACTGTATCAGAACACGAACACATATGATACACGATCGCTTGGTTTGATAGTACAATATAATGCTGAGATGATGACATTTTCTCCCTTGTCAGTTCTTGGAGGACCAACTTGCCTTGATATTTCATTAAATTTTTCATACTTACAAGTTATTTTCAGTTTCAACAAAAAGGGAGATGATACATAAGCACTTCAGGAATTCGAATCCACCATTATCTCATTTTTGACAAAATACTGCCCATCCACAGTTTTTGTGCTCTCCTGTAAAATTGACGTGGCCGAAATGTGGAGGGTTTGCTCACGTCAGGTCACATAATTGGCTGAAATGGTTACTGAGGGTATCATCCAACAGGTTAAAAAATTGCACAGTTTTCAATCATTGTAGACAAAACTAAAGAAGTGAAGAAATCAGAGAACTCGTAATGAGATATTACTACAACAGTGTCATTCATGAGTTTTCTGGAAATTCAAGAGGCAGACAGGCTGGATGCTCCTGGGTTAACCAGCAAGATTATTGGCTGTTTAGAGAAACATGGGCTGGAGTACAAAAAGAATCTTGTGGGCCAAGGCTATGGGGCATCTGTGATGAGTGGGTCACATTCTGGTGTAAAAGTGAGGATAAAGGAAGTAGCCAAGTATGCTTTCTATGTTCATTGCAGTGCCTATTGCTTAAACATTGTCATAGTGGATTTAGTCCAACGTGTACCTGATGCTGGACATTTCTTTTATTTATTAGAATGATTATACGCATTCATATCTGGATCTTATGTCCATCAGAAATGGCTGAAAGTGCAGCAGGAAATGTTTGATGGAAAACCAATGGAACTGCTGTGCCTTAGTGATATACGTTGGTCTTCCAGACATACAGCATGTCACAATATTATGGATAGGTTGCCTGCTATTCTGGCTGTGCTAGAAAAGATCACATCGGGGAACAATGCAGAGAGAAGCAAAAGGATTTTAGTTAAAATAGATCTGAATTTTGTTGGATGCTGTGTACTCTTCCAGAAAGTGTTGGGTGACTCTAGCATGTTGTCGGAAATTCAATCCAAAACTATTGACCTATCTAAGACTATTGATCTCATTCAATCAAGACTTCAAGACTGTTTATTGTCATCGTACAATTGCCTGAACAACAAAATTAGCTGGCAAGGCCACAAGGTGCGACGAAAGTGACAAGTGACATCACTTAAAGAGACAATGGTGCATTATTGCAGTGAAGCCTTTTTTGATGACCTGTGGACTGAACTTGTGCAGACATGTGAGAAAAGTGGCATTTTAGCCAGACACTTCCGAAAACAGTCAATACAGAAAACAATACAAGAAATGACTGTCTTGTTGCTTCCTCCCGTGGACAGCATGCAAAACCAGAAAACAAACAAATGTTCAGAGTTCTGAGTGTACTAACCAGTAATTGATTGTACGATAGGGAAAATGGAAAGACGCTTTTCTAGCCTCAACTGCAACGTAATGAAAGGTGTTCAGGCATTAAATCTGTCAAGTGTCACATTTTTGAGAGAGGAGAATGTGCTGCTGCTTGCCCATGCCTATGAGTCCAACCTTGAAGATCTGAATCACAAAATGTATCAAACCAGGCAAGTCTTAGAAAGACTTGCAAAAAGTGATGAAGAACATCCTACCACTCTCTGACAATTTTTCAATTTCTTGGAGCCATATTGAGATGTGTTTTCTTTAACTATTCTGGTTATGCAAAATATCTGTGGTGCAGCCTGTCAGCAGTGATTGTGAAAGGACCTTTTCAGCTGTAAAGATAATTAAAAACCATTTCCGGTGAACTATGACTATAGTGAAGAGTAGACTATAAAATCTTTCTACACTCAGTATTGAGTACAATATATATATAATTTTTACAATACACTGTTGAGCTTATATGAGAAAAAGAGCCGCAGGGGGTGCAATATACTTAATACATGAATAATAATAATACTTGTGTACACAACACATATATACCTGTATTATACCACATTGTGGGGAGCAGGGGACTGCTTAGTAAAGTAAATAAGCACTCAAAGAATCAGCAGAGCCTGGCTCTTAAAATAAAGATAGCGCAGCATGTGGAGTTTTATATAGTTTTACTACAAAGATATTGGCAAAATAAGATGGTTACAGAAGAGGGCTATATAGAAGACTTTGTTTATGAACACTTTGAAGAGAAGAAAAAAAAACGCTGGTATGTGCAGGCCTACGTTAAAATAAAACACAATTTTGCAGGGCTATTTGAGTCCTCTTCTTGTGGAAAATTAATTAAATAAAATGACACTGTTCTCGCATTTTTAGCGTGATTTCTGTTTCTGTATGTCACTGCAGAGCTTCTCCTTATCAGGGATGTAAAAGGTGACTTCATGCAAGACTGCAAGCTGCCATCAGTGAGGCGAGAGCGGTGTTTGGACTTTGTGTAGTTCATGTTAGAGAAAACCTGCTCACATAATTATGTGGATCCAAAGATGGACAGGGCTCCAAAAGCATACTTTTCCATGTTCACATACGTGTCAAGAATGGCATTCCACGTGTCAAATAAAAGTTTGCCAGGCTCTCAATCGCACTCCATTTGTGCTCCTGAGAGAGAATAGCCCGCTGTCAGGCTACATCCTCCAGATCAGCGGTCATTCTTTTGCATTTGGCCATCCATAAGTCTTTATCAGCTATGTCAGCAAGTTCAATTTCAAGATCGGCATGATTTACTGCTGTGAACAATGACATGTTCAGTTGTGATGGATCGATGTCTGGCGGTGTCCCGGGGAAGGTTAGTGTGTTTTTTCCTTTCTGAATTCACAGAATCTTTCCCCAAATGCGGTTTGCATTGCGGTGATTGCTCGCTGCAAATATTCACAATTTATGGTCATGTGAGCTTTGTACTCTCTCAGGGAGGGGAAGTGAGAGAATGTACATCTCTGGCAAACACCGTCATTTTGCACTCAAACGCCAAAACATCCTCCGGCATCAACAGGGCTGTCCGTCCTTTTCCCTTGAGACGTTTCTTCAGGGTGTTAAGATGACCCGTCATATCCACCAAAAACTAAAGTTTTTTTTGGCGGTGGATGCAAGATGTGATGCATGTTTTAGTGGACAAAGTATTAATATTTGCTAAATAAAATTTTAGTTTTTATTAATGCTCAATTTAATTATTCAGGGATTAAAGTAAATACATACAAAAATAGCTGATTTAATTTTTAAAAATTCTTTTGTACTTCTTTTTTTTTCCCAAGCTGGCAGGAGCCACAGCAAAGGGAACAAAGAGCCGCATGCGCCTTGTGAGCCACGGGTTGCCGACCTCTGGCCTATACAGTGCATAACTTCAAAATGCATATTATTTTTATGTCATTGAAAAATTTTATGATTTTGGCTGAAGCTTATAAGTTTTATGTGTGTATGAAACAGCTGTATGTATGCTTCCACTTATTGTAATAATATTTATTATTAGGTATTTTAACCTTATATATTGCATATGAGCGCACAGAGTTTCACAAGATCCGCTCCTGAATACTATAATACAAAAGTAATAGTCTGCATCCATCAAGTTCTAAGCATTAAAAGAATACAAATTTAAAGAGTCTCACGTTTTCCTGGCTTATTTGGTTCTGTTAATGTAGATTGTGGGGAATTCAATTTTGTGTTATTATGGAATTTTGACCATTATTGCCTTTCGGTAACATCTCTGAAGTCATGTTATGACACCTGCTGGCTGAGTCAATGTACTACAATTTATCTGGCTACCTTCAAGTTTTGAGCTCTGAATAGACCTGCTTTACACTGCCGGCATGTTGACGAAAATAACTTTGCACGTTGCGGTCATGGTGCATTTTAAATCAGTCATAGCACGTTGCACCTGCTCATGAAAATAGGGCCAATAACCTTCTACCCATTTCTTGCTTTCACTTATTTGCCAGGTTAGTTGTGTGTGAAAAACTAGCAAAGGCCCACTGTTGCAGTTGCTTTTCCATGTGATTAGGGCTGCAAAAACTAATCAATAAAATTGACTCAGATCGAATATAAAAATAGTTGGAGAATTTCATTATATAATGACAACAAAGCATTCAAAAAATGGAGGTGACAGAGAAAATGGTGTGACAGAAGACATCAAAAGTATGGGAACACTTTACCCTAAACGTTACAAAGGTGTAAAATGTGCCATGCTGACCTTGAGTGGCACAGGCGCAAATCAGCTATGCATGAACATCCAAACAGAAAACACATCAACTGTGTAGAAGCACGGTAAGTGTACAACTAAGTTAAGCCAGGTAAAATAAGATAAATGAAAGGGACATGTTGGGTTCTTTGAAAAAGAAGAAAAGAGTATAAAAAATAAATTACACAATCACTAACCGTAATCAAACATTTTGTACTAAACCATGTAGTACTTCACATTGAACATTTATTTGTATAAAATGTTCAAATGAAACAGGGATCTGTTTCTTAGTCAGTAACATCATGATAATGATTCTACCTCCATGTTCATCTTAAAGTGCCTAGGACTTAAGTGCCACTTAATTTGTTCTATAGTTTTATTATTATTTATTATATAAATGCTGTATGAGAATCTTTATTTTTGTTAAAAAGCTTTAGGTTGAAGGTGTTTTTTTTTTTAATAAAATGCTTTATGAAAAGTTATTTTATTTTTTACTTAAAACTGAGCAGTGCACATTGGAATGCATTTTATGCATCATAAATCTTTATAAAAGTTTTTGTACATTTTACAAACAATCCAACTCATCAATTAATCGAACTAATAATCAACAGCAAACCAATCACTTAGTGTTCCTGATCACAATCTGCCCTTAACTGATCATGTTGTTGAAATAAAAAGTACCCTCATGTTATGTACTACCTCATGCTATTTTTCCAAAGGGAGTAATGGAGTAATTTTTTAATGGGTTTTAAGCTATGCACAAAATAGCTGTGTACAAAACTAGCTATATTAACTCCTGGCACCCCCTTGTGGTGACAAAATATTAAACAGCCATTGCACGAGCGCTGTCTTGCTAGTGGCTAACATTAGTGTTTTAAATACGGGTCCTACGGGTCCTGAGGTCAGGGGTTCGATTCCCGGCTTTGCCATTCCCGGCCATGGCCAGAGGCAGAGGTCCCATTGGCGAGGCAACAATTGGCCAACAATTGGGTTCAATACAGGGTTGGTCGGCCTAACTCCCATTGGCCTCATCACAATAGCACTCTCCTTGTCATGCTTGGGCGCCTGCGGCGGCACGAACCGACTGTACACTGACTACATCTTCCTCCGACATCATAGGCATCATGCGGTTGGTGGTGCGGCCACAACGTGGAAGAAGCGAGAGTGTCATCACATGAATCGCAGGAGTCACGTGCACAACTTCTCCTCCCACAGCTGTCAGGGCGAGTGCTGTGGTGAGGTCAACATGTTTGGTTGGACATTTGGGTTGGGAAAAAAGGGGAACAATCAGGGTAAAAAAAATATAATTCACTTTATGTGACAGGGACTGGAACAGGGTATATACACGACTAATGAGTCAAGGGGTTTCCCTTTTTTTGGGCCAGGGATGTTGTGTTGCTTTGTACTGTGTGGATGTATTTGTATTGCATTTAAATTTTGCTTTGTGTTTTATTTTAAAAAGAGGTTCCTGTGATGTGTGCCATAGCCAAGTGGAAAATCTGTAGTTTATGTGCTCCTGTAATGCAGAGAAATGTAATACTCTATTCTTAAATTTAAAATCTATATATTCATATGCTATTTCACTTGTCAAATCAATGTGATTATATGCTTTTTCTATTGTGAAATGTGTGATTATATGCTATTTCAATTGTTAAAGCTATAAAACTATACAAATCTCTCTGTATTCACTTTTTACCATGACCGGTGACAAGAGTGGGACTGGAGCAAGATATATATAAATGAATAATGTCCCAATGGGTTTTCCTTTCTTTGGAGTGTGTGCGTGCAATAAATGCGCATGAACCCACAATGGAATGATGAGTAATTTGCTGCTGCACAACACCCAGATGTAAGTTGAAGGGCTACACTCACTCAAAGAGAAAACAAACAAATAAGCATCTAACAGGTGGTATGGAAGACACGTGACCCTGAGCAGAGACCTGATTTAACCTTCATTCCTCCCCATCTCTACATCAGACCAGGCTATGCAGTGTTAGTTGTGGGTTCTTCATGGAGGTACAGGAAAGGCAATGTAGTTAGGTACATAAGAGTAGAACTTGTCTTGATCACTGTCACTTACCATGTAAGATGGGAAGATCAGCACCCTCTTATGTTTCCCACATGGCCACTGAGGGTCATCCAACAGATTGGGGTCATACTCAAAGCACTCTCCGATCTCAGTCCCTGAAGGCAAAGTAACAACACACATTAGCTTGGCTGAATGAACTCAATAGCGAGGGATTATTTTATATCAATGTGGGAAAAAAACAGGAAGAGGGCTGTAAATCAGAAAGCAGCCAGCAAACAATTTATTTTAAGACAAAGGTATTTTATTGCTACTTATAATAATCACACTGTAAATGGCTACAGGACATATTAAGGTTTGGGCCCATTTCTATCCAAAGTGACTTACAGTTCATTGGACAAACCAGGGGCCCATCCCACCTGAGAGTGGAGGGTTGGGTCTCAGTCAAGCACCTTACATTTTTCACTTGTATGTATTTACTTTTTTCAAATTATATATTGCTGGACTTGTACTGAAGCAAGGTTAAGCAAGTTGCTCAAACACCGGCTGCACTTCATGTAGGATTCAATAATGTTTACAAAGCCCAATAAAGGATGGAACGTCCTGAAGGAACATAGCAAGCATATCTGACCTGTGTCAATGCTGCTCTGGGTGCTGTTTGCACGACCCAGGCTCAAACTTCGGTGGCTGGCATTTCGGGACTGTGAGAAGGAGGAGGTAGAGTCTATGGTGTTCCTGCGGCCGCTGCTGAGGGAGTTTGTGGGATATAGGAATTGGGTATAGGACACCGTCTGTAGAAACATAGCAAAAGCCGTGAAGTTTTAGTGCTCTTCCAAAGACCATGTTTTCTCACTCTCTGTTCTGGCCTCCATTAGTACCACATGATTGTGGGTGCCACGACCCCAGATGAACTAGAGAAGGGGGAGCAGAAAAGACATTTCCCAATATGATGAAAAAGCAAAGCTAAGAGGATATGAACTCTGTAATGACATAAATCCACCCAGACCCATCGTCTCACAGGATGTAGACCTACTATGACTGGTGAATCAAGGCCTACAAGTTTGGCAGTTTCTACTAGCATCCCAATGGTTTCCTAGTAGCTGCTGCTGTTATTTTCAGCCTCAAAGCAAGCCACCATTAAAAAGTGATTGCCACACCAGAGGTGATGTAGATCAAAAAAAGCCTTAGCTTGCTCAATATTGAAGGACCAAACCTCTCTGGAAATGCCTCACCTTTCCATCAGCACCCAGCTCTACACCCTCCAGCCCAATCACCATCTCCTTGGCACTCACACCGCCTGAAGGGTTCCGCTGTCGTCCACTGCCTTCCAGTTTTGTGTCCCTGCCAGGGCAAAAGACTATTTTAGTCCCCAAACCCCTGGTCAGGTCAGGTCCTCTACCATCCGTTCACATGATCCCCTCTGCCCTTCTCACACAGTCAATGATGCCAGGGACCATTATGCCAGAATGATAGCAGTTATTGGCAGGGCTGATTGAGTAAATCACAGTATTTGTACATCATACCTCACCATTAACTGGGGAATGTAATGAGCATTTATTTTCACTCATATAAAACAGAACATCTTAAATTTGACTAGGCATAAAGGTGTAACAGTGATATGGTAAAATCGTGGTATTTTGAAAAATTGGTGCTGCCATTCTCTATACCGTCCTGAAGGGTAATCATATTTTGCTGTGGAACTGGTTAACTAAAGCAACTGTTTGTGGCAATGTATTGTAGTTCATGACTACCGTCACTTGAGCAACGTTTAAAAAATTAAAAAAGTGTAATGAGCTCCATTGCAAGCCCGCGAGCTTACTTTTACTTAGCAAGGTACAAAAAAATTAACACTGTCTTTCTTAAAAAATTACTCACTGCAGGTCATTCCTTCTCTACAGCTTAGCTAGCTAATCATCATTCAGTGGTCTTGTCAAGATGGGATACAGGAGATTTAAAGAAGTGAAAAAATGTCTTAAAATGATGTTTGCTAACAACATGGATATACACCGATAAGCAAAAACATTATGAGCACTTACAGACGAAGAAAATAACACTGATTATCTCGTAAAAATTGTGCATGTCAAGGTCTTAACTATGCTCAGTTTGAGAGAAAATAACATTTACATTTTGCAGTAACTACAACATCCAAGTGAAAACAAAGGCAAAGTGCAGGAAGTGAAACTACTGCACTTTGGCTTAGTTTTGCCAGGATTTAACTGCAGTTACCATAGTATTCTTGTATCGGGGTCCCATCAAGTCATCACGCTCATTGTCACACATACCTAACCAAATTCAGGTACGCTATATGGTAACATTGACACTGTCCCGAGGAAAGCTATCTTGATGTTTTGAGTACACAAAAGAAAATGACTACGTTTATGGGTTTTTGAAAATAAATTAAGAAAACAGTATTCTCTGCTGATCCCAGAGAATGACTGAATACTTTGCCATCCAGCCAGCTAACTAAAATAAATAAACAGATGAAACTACTCTAACCACATTGGATAGGTATAAAAAGCTAGCATACACAGAAGAGTGTCACAATAAACAGAGGTGGACCTATTTGTCATGTTTCAATCCACTTTGATAATCCTACATTTGTCAAATGTAGGATTGGGGCATAGCCCTCTATGTAAAGGATTATCTTAATATTCAGGAAATTCCAGGAATGATCCCCCTTGGTGTTATTGAAGACATATGGATTAAAATACTTGGGGAAAATGAAAAGGGTCTGAATGACAGAGTATGTTATAGGCCACCAGCCTCAGACAGCAGTGTTACCAGTATGCTGTTAACATTAAACTAGCATGTCAGGAGGGTGAGACAATGGCAATCGGGGACTTCAATTACCCTTCAATTAAATGGGAAGCTTTGTCTGATCAAGGTAAATGTGAGGAAGTTTTTAGATGTTGTAAATGACTGCTTTTGATACAGTCTGTTACTCAACCTACAGAGAAATACAATTCTAGATCTGGTTCTGTGTGATAATCCTGACAGAATCTGCATAACTGAGGTAGGGGAGCCACTCAGAACAAGTGACTATAGTGCAGTTACATTTGATGTTTTTTGGCCTACATCCTCCAATGCTAGAATTTTCAACTTTAGACGAGCTGACTTTATTAAAATGCGTGATTATACAAGGAATATAAACTGGGTACCTCTTCTAGATGGCAGAACTGTGAAAGAAATGTGGAACATACTTAATAAAACGATTATTCTAGATGTACAGCGTAAATTCATTCCACAAGTGCAAAAAGGGAAGCTGAAAAAGAAGCATTCACAGTGGATGAATAAGTCGTTACAGGATAGTTTGAAACAAAAAAGGCAACTATTTAGAAAATACAAGTTAGACAGCTCAGAGAAATCAAATAAGATTGAATACAATCAGCTCAAGTTAAGACAGAACTAAGGGAAGCTAAAAGGCGTTTGGAAAGACAGTATGACGGTGGCTTGGGGCCGGCCACAAAGAAACCGTCCCCACATCAAGATGTCAGAGAGCGAGCGACTGGTTTCAGCACCCCACGCCCTGGACAGTGGCGGCAGTGCAGGAGCAGGACCTTGGAGAGCGGCCGCTCCCAACGAGGGAATTTGGGCTGCTTGAAGAGTGCTGCCAACACAGCTGCGGCCGCTCACAATTAAGCCAAGAGAGCTTTAAAACTTGCTCAACCCCGCTGTTCGGGGCAGTGGTCATTGCCCGTGTCTGTATATGCTAACGGCTCTGTTTTTTCTTCCCTACCCTCTTGACT
The DNA here is from genome assembly GCA_019788955.1 of Albula glossodonta. Lineage (NCBI taxonomy): Eukaryota > Metazoa > Chordata > Actinopteri > Albuliformes > Albulidae > Albula > Albula glossodonta. The sequence goes on along the minus strand of JAFBMS010000057.1, from coordinate 190,047 downwards.
CCAGCTGAGGGGAACGTGCTGCCCGGGGACCACAGCCTGCCAGCTTAAGGGCCGCCTAATCAGACTGGCCGATGGGACTCACCCTCTCAGAAGAACCTGTTTTGTTTTTGAATAATAATTGAACTTTAAGTTAGCTTAGCTGGCTGTATACTGTGGCCGTGTGTTTGTGGCCCCATTGAGTTTTTTGTTCCCTTTTGGTTTTCCCCAGAGCCTGCATTTGCGTTGTTGCCTATCTTTTTTTTTTGTAAGTCCATTTTTGTTAATAAAATGGCTTCGGCCAATTTGTGGCCAGTAAATCTGTTCTCAGTCTGGTACTTCTGCCGCCCACCTACACCGTTAATCCCCTACCAGTGTCACAACAGATTGCGCTAGATGCGAAGACCAACCCTAAACGCTTTTTTCAACACTACAGTCGAAAAAGGATAGTTAAGGATGAGATAAGAGGTATAAAAACAAGGATGGATTTATGGTTTATGATAACAAAGCTAGTGCTAATACCCTAAACAGTTACTTGGTGAAGAGTTTCCCTCATGAAGTGTTTTCTCATATGCCTTCAAGTGCATATTGATTTAAATGATGCAGAAGTACTAGATAAACTTCAAAAACTTTAAACAAATAAGGCAGCAGGCCCCAATGGAAAAATCCAAGAGTCCTGAGGGAACTATCAGAAGTGGTCTACAGTTATTTTCAAGCAATCTCTTAAAACTGGAGAAATACCAGATGACTGGAAGCAAGGCTGTTTAGTACCCATCTACAAGAAAGGAAACCGGACTGATCCAGGACATCATAGGCCTGTCAGCTTAACTTGTATCACATGTAAATTACTGGAATCCATCATTAAGGACGATGTGGAATTATTCCTCGAACAAAATGGTATCTTAAACGATAGCCAGCATGGTTTTCGCAGAGGGAGGTCATGCGTAACAAACCTCCTGGACATTTTTGAGGAAGCTACAGTGTGTTTAGATGCAAACCAAGCTTATGATATTATGTATTTAGACTTTCAAAAGGCATTTGACAAAGTACCGCATGAGAGGCTCATAGTGAAAATGAAATCTGCAGGAATATCAGGAGCTATCACTGAGAGGGTTCGAAGTTGGTTGTCTGGTAGAAAGCAGTGTGTAACTGTGGGAGGAATTATATCAGAGCAGGATCCTGTACGAAGTGGAGTCCCGCAGGGATTGGTGTTGGGGCCTTTGCTATTCCTTATTTACATAAACAATCTGGATGCAGGGGATAATAGTAAAGTAGTAAAATTGGCAGACGACACACAACTAAGGTAATACAAAAAGACCTAAACAGCATCCATAAGTGGGCAGATACCTGGCAGATGACATTCAATTTAGCTAAATGTAAAGTCTTGTATGTGGGAAATAAGAACTTTAGACAAGACTACTTCATGGGAGGAAGTAAACTAGAATGTGCTCAATTTGAAAAAGACTTGGGAGTAACAGTTGACCAAAGCTTAACAGGATCTAGGCAGTGTGCTGTAGCAGTAAAAAATGCCAACAGGATGCTAGGATATACAGCCAAAAGTATTGATTATAAATCTAAGGCGGTTAGATTAAAATTATACAATGCTTTAGTCAGACCCCACTTGGAATATTGTGTGCAGTTCTGGGCACCGCACTATAAGAAAGATGTAGAGGCTCTTGAAAAAGTACAAAGGAGGGCAACTAAATTAGTTCCTGGCATGAAATATAAAAGCTATGAGGAAAACCTCAAGTTACTTAACCTATTTAGACTCAGCAAGAGAAGACTAAGGGGTGATTTAATTGAGGTTTTTAAATGTATAAAAGGACTCAACAAGGGTAACTACAATATATTTATTAAGGTGAGTTCAGTCTGTAGGACAAGGACAAGAGTAAGCTCTGCACTGATATAAGGAAGTATTATTTTACACAAAGAGTTATCAATACATGGAATAGGCTGCCAGGTCATATAGTTGAGGCAGAGACCCTTGCTGTGTTTAAGTTCAGACTTGATGCAGTTTTGGATACTCTTTAAATTGTAATGGTGAGCTTAGCTGGGCTGAATGGCCTGTTCTCGTCATAATATGTTCTTATGTTCTACATGTAGGTTCTGAAAAGGGAAAAGGTTTAAACCAAAGGTAAAGTTACCCTTTAAAGGCCAAACAATATTTTTTCAGACGGTAGGCCATTAAATGGAGGTGTAGGTGCATTAAATTGCAGATGCTGCAATATACAGTTGAATTGATATTATCTTATTTTTTTGTTTTGCAAAATAATAAATGACAGTTTTGAAAAAGCAATCATGCCATGCTGATGACTTGCAAAAAAAATGTTGAATGGGTCAGAGTATGCTGGGGGGTTGGAGTAGGGAGTCCAAAATTTCACCTTGGGCACGAATTAGATGAGAGCCAGCCTTGCCAACCATTACAGTAATTCATTCATTCACATTTGGCTACATAACCAGATAATATTGTGGACATTTTGTAAATTTTAGTAAATCGTGTATAACTGTTAGCATACTTCTGGAACTGATAGCTTGTCTGCCTGACAGGATCTCAAGAGACTTTTGGTGAGCTCTGTTGCTGCATAGCTAACTTACTCAGCCTGTTTGAATCAAGTAGGTCTAAAATAATTTGAAATCATAACTATTAACATCAGGTTCAGAGGTTAGTGCTGCAAGATTATGGAATGCCATTTAAGTCAATATCCTGTAAAAATGGCACTAGTCAAAGCTATGCAACCACAATGATTCAGTGGAATCCCATGCTCTTATAACAGAACTGGGTCATGTTGTCACAGGTTGTTTAATCAAATTTTGTCAACCACACCAACAATGTAGTGCCATCTATACTGAATAATCACGAATGTTAAACTACTTGTGTTTGCGGGCAGTTTACCTGGAGAACACCGACTTTGGATTATCCGTACCTAGCTAACGTTACCTACCATGGATATTAGTTCTTGGGCTTGGGGTGCCTATTTCGGCAGCTCTAGGTTGTGGCTGCTGCATCATCATCCCATCGAGGAGGTTGGCAGCCTCTCTCAATAATTCTGAGATGCTTTTCTCAGAGTCAGACATCGTGCGCAGATGAACAATGAACACCAACCATGTAGCCTACTGTTCTTCCATCTGCCAGAAATTTATACATTATATAAACTACACCAGACAGCATACAATACATTTTTGAAGAAAATGTGGGCCAGTGATAGACATAATCAGAAGACATAATATACAACTCAAAGTGTGTGAATAAATGTCTCAAAATGAAGTTACCCTTTAGATAAATTATTTTTTTTACTGAGTGCTAAAGAGGATTTCAGTCACAGTTTGCAGATCATGATATAAAGACTTTTGTCTTTAGTTTATAAGATGGGACAGAAAATGTTTTGGTCCTGAATATACCCCAGCATTTTAACCAATAAATACAATTACATTATTCTCTTAAAGAAAGGAAATATTCCTTACATCTCTGGGGATAATGAAAGTACAGGGAAACTGAAAGCCTACCTGGAAATAAAACTGACATTAAATATAAGTTTTCATTTTGATGCAAAGTTTTTAAACTCCTAGCAGAGTATGAAAAAGAAAGAGACCAAAAAATCTAACTCATTCTTTTGAGGTATTTATGATACATACACAGACAGGCATAAACACACTGCTCAAGTAAATTAAATATTTGTGTAAATAAATATGCACTTGTCACAAGGACTCCATCAGCAGCTCCTGTGCAGCAAATGAATGTAAATCGGTTTTAATATTTACAGCTCATGGAAAATGCGATATCTCATTGGTTCAAGACTAATATTTTCCAGAGCACTGATCCACATTTGTTTGATTTGTCTTAGCTAAGCGTTGGGACTTTGTTTTCAATGAAATCACAACCATTTTATGTTCTCATTAATGCAAACATCTTACAAAGGTGCTAATTTATACTTAATTTATTTCAAGTTTATTTAAAAGGGACCATGTATAATAAAAATAATTGACTTGGATGAGGGCGCAATGGTCAGGGTTCAGTGTTGGACAGTAGCTTCTACATGTTATGTGAGGGGGAAAAAACCAACAAGAACTGTATTTTGTAAATTATGTATTTAATGAAGAACTACCTTAACAAGTCAGTCTCACACACACACACACACACACTTCACTTGTGGCCATTGCACAGACAGCATGTTTTATCTTGGGCTGTCAAGCAATTAAAAAATTTAAAAAGTACATGCTTTGTGATTAATGAATCTAAATTAATCACATATATCAATATTTGCTATGAGAAGCATTTAAAATATTTCAGTTCAAATGGATTTTGGTTGATGAGTCAATCAATGAAAAGACATTATAAACTTTAAATGTCAACATCTCTAATTTCCCATACATTCAGGACATTTTTTTCACTGTTCATATGCAATAATGGCCATAATGATGCACAAGAAAGCCCACAAACAGTTTGCTAAAGACAAGCATACTAAGGACATAGATTACTGGAACCATGTCCTGTGGTCTGATGAGACCAAGATAAACTTATTTGGTTCAGATTGTGTCAAGCGTGTGTGGCGGCAACCAGGTGAGGAGTACTAAGACAAGTGTGTCTTGCCTAAAGTCAAGCATGGTGGTGGAAGTGTCATGGTCTGGGGCTGCAAGAGTGCTGCCGGCACTGGGGAGCTACAGTTCAGTGAGGGAACCATGAATGGCAACATGCACTGTGACATACTGAAGCAGAGCATGATCCCCTCCCTTCGGAAACTGGGCCGCAGGGCAGTATTCCAACATGATAACGACCCCAAACACACCTCCAAGATGACCACTGCCTTGCTAAAGAAGCTGAGGGTAAAGGTGATGGACTGGCCAAGCATGTCTCCAGACATAAACCCTATTGAGCATCTGTGGGGCATCCTCAAACAGAAGGTGGAGGAGCGCAAGGTCTCTAACATCCACCAGCTCTGTGATGTCGTCATGGAGGAGTGGAAGACGATTCCAGTGGCAACTTGTGAAGCTCTGGTGAACTCCATGCCCAAGAGGGTTAAGGCAGTACTGGAAAATAATGGTGGCCACACAAAATATTGACACTGGGCCCAATTTGGACATTTTCACTTAGGGGCGTACTCACTTTTGTTGCCAGCGGTTTAGACATTAATGGCTGTGTGTTGAGTTATTTTGAAGGGACAGTAAATTTACACTGTTATACAAGCTCTACACTGACTACTTTACATTGTATCAAAGTGTCATTTCTTCAGTGTTGTCCTATGAAAAGATATAATTAAATATTTGAGACATGTGAGGGGTGTACTCACTTTTGTGAGATACTGTACATCGCTTCCCTATACTATACTATATTATTGACAATGTTTATCTCTTGTCTATCATGTTTGTTGCAGTTTTCTCTTGTTTCGTAAATTCCCCAGTGAGTACAGAAAAGGTGAATAAAATCACGAAAACTATGTGTGGAGTTGGTGTTTAAATGTTACAGGCTATCAAACTGTCAAGCACACGCCGTCTGGAGTTCATAACCTGAATAATATTCAAAGGCTTCTGACATAATTTGAAACATAGGCTACTATCTGAATAACTGCAACTGTTCACCTTCCTGAAGCTTAAATTCTTGTTAGGTTTTTTGTACTTCAATGGACCTCTCATAGACTTTGAGTGAAATATCCCATAGAAGGCTATACTCCAAATAACATTTGTTGGTTGTCAGAACATGGTCAGAACCTTAAATAAAATATTCCTAGAAACTTTGACCTATTTTCTTAATGTTCCTTGCATGTTATTTACCTGGAATGTTTCCTTGTGGCCATAACATAACTTGTTCCAAACCATGTGGAATGTTAGAATGTTAACGGCATGTTTATATTATAACATTACGTCAAACCCCACTGAAATATGACCTATATTTTCCCCCTGGAACTTATGGGTCCATTTTCAATTACCTGGGACCAGGGTATTCTTGGAATAAGACACTACATAAGTAATTAAATAACTACAAATAACGCACATAACCTTGAGATCTTCGTGAGAACATATAGTTTTCTGCAAAATTCGGAGTAATTTCTGTTTTGGGAAATTAACTGTGTAATTCTGTAAGATAAAATTTTTACCACTTGCTTAGAAACATATTTGTACATTCAAGAAGTTCACATAAATTGGAAGACAGGACCATACCTTTGTGGGGAAGAGTAAAAAAAAAATTCATACATACAAGATGATGCTTGCATGATGGAATCTGGGACAATTTTGATCTGGTCACCCGACTAGTGTGCCATGTCAGCACTGCACCCAATCGTTGGAAAATGCCGGAAAACGTCCTTAACAAATCCTTCAATAAATCAAGTTGGTAGAATAGCTTTTGTGTGGAGTTTGAAAGTCGAGGGGAAAGAGATCATGTTAATTACCTGGCTGACCGATTCAATGTGTTCTTCTTCATTAGCAAATCAAACATCACCTGTGAATTTTACAGTCGCTACACACATAGGCTACCTATCTATTGTGACAGGTGCATTAACTAAGTTATTATTGTCCTGACTTGTAGCACCGCATTTACTTCAGAATGGGTAGGTTATAGTTGGGGTAGTTACATTTATCTCGATGTTGTTATTTAGCTTCACTGGTTAGCTACCGGTAGTTTGTTTTCTACAACATGATTTAACAACTCCGTTAAATGTGCTTTGTAATTATGAGTAAAGTTAAAGCATTGTACTGGTTGTTTTCATCGTGTTTTTGGTTTTTTGGTGAGCATACGCTTACGCCGATGTTGCCATTATTTTTAATATTGGAATTCCATGAAAGGAAGAACTTTGATCTCTGCTATGGATAGTTTTTCCTTTAATCTTTTCTTTGCCAACTTTTTATGTTGTCTGCAACGAATTCCAAGCTCCTGTGGTATTCCTGGGGTGCCAAGAATACCACAGGAGTAGTGCTAAACACCACATCTATGAACGCGCTTCTCATTTATGATCGAGTGATAGTTATTAATCAACATATGTACGGAATTCCACATCAAAGTTTGAAAAATAGGGCGGAATTTGTTACTTTGTTTCAGATTATGGACAAATTAACACACAGTTTTAGGAATATATTGATAAATGAGGCCCAATGTGTCCAACAAGTCGGAAGCCAAGACAAAAATTACTATGTGCTATTCTTCAACACAATATCTATCGCAGTGACGTTCACAAATGTGTGTGTGTTTTTAGTTTTGTAATCTACCTGTGTTCATTTTTTACGACAGCGCAAAAATTACATATAGGCTGTGCTTTACCTTTGCTAATATGGCTTTCTCTTGCAAGCTACATGCGGCATAAGAACCAGAAGCAAATAACCTGTTTTAAAGTTGTTCCTATTTTATAAAAGCTTGTTTATTATAATGACATCTGAGGGACTATTTTATAGTTTATAACCAGATACTTATATCTAATTCTTCAAATCAAACTTATTGCAGGCTATTTGTAATGATATTTTGCCTACGTCACCAGCAGATGTTCCCAACACAAGTGTTTCGAAACAGTTCATTGTTCCCATGAGTCAGCTGGCAAAATGTTTAGTAGCTGTCTTGATTGTTCCGAAATATCAGCTGTGTCAGTGTTTCGAGACATTCCTTATTGTTTCAGTGTGAATTAACGGTGCAGTTTCAAAACAGTTTTAATTGTTTCAAAGTGTCAGATGATGTGGCAGTTTTTTTCAAATGTCTTAATTGTTCCTAAGAGTCAGCTGCATTTGTGTTTCGAGACAGTCCTAATTGTTTCAAAGTTTCAATTAACAGTGCAGTGTTTCAAAACAGTTTAAATTGTTTCAAAATGTCAATTAATGGTGCAGTGTTTCGAAACAGTTTAAATTGTTTCAAAATGTCAATTAATGGTGCAGTGTTTCGAAACAGTTTAAATTGTTTCAAAGTGTCAATTAACAGTGCAATGTTTTGAAACAGTTTTAATTGTTTCAAAATGTCAATTAACGGTGCAGTTTTTCTAAGCAGTCTTAATTGTTCTGAGGCACCAGCTATGCTGAGGTTTCAACACAATCTGAGCCTTTCCAATGCATCAGCGTTGTCAGTTGGTTTAATTGCCATGATTATCAGTCAAAATAGTCTGATGGCTAAAGCTCTGGGTTTCTGTTTGTGACCTTTAGCAATGTTCTACTTTCCGAATCCGAACTACAATGTCTTTTCGCTGTTATCAATAGGATGTAATATTTAATTTATTTATGACATTCATCACCCCTAGATGTCACTGTCATTGGTGTTTCCGAAACAGTAGTTTCCAAGCCATTTAATTCGCTTCTATTTAAGTTTATCCATGTCGTATAGGTTGTAACTGCCATAGCCATTGCATGTTAATTAGGCTACAAACTCCCGACAGTGAGTGCTTGCTAGTTTTGGTAGTGTCTGTAACATGCAACACCAGCTCCACACATGGTTTTTGTGATTTTATTAATCTTTTTCTGTCTTCACTGGGGAACTGAATTTATAAAACCAGATAAAACAACAAACATGATAGGCAAGATATAAACCTAGTTATTACTGAGTCACTGCTTTACAACATAACATAATTAACTTTTCTTCTTACAATTAAGACTGTCGAAACACTGCCACGTCATCTGACACTTTGAAACATTTAAAACTGTTTTGAAACACTGCACCGTTAATTGAGGCTTTGACACAATTAGGACTGTTTCCAAACACTGCCACATCATCTGACACCCTGAAACAATTAAGACTGTGTTCAAACGTTACCACTGCTGACACTTAGGAACAATCAAGACTGTTTCCAAACGCTTTGGCCGCTGACTCCTAGGAACAAGGAACTGTTTCGAAACACTTGTGATGGGGACATCTGCTGGTGACATAAATGTATGTCATAACAAGTAATCTGCAATAAGTCTGCATTGAAGAATTGGACATATATATATATATAGATATATCAGGATATAAAACAGTTCAAGCATCTTATAGTTGCATAATCTCATGTGCATATATTTTACGACCCTCTTAAAAATAGATGATCCTGTATGGTCTAGTAAATATGTCACATAACCTATGTTATCATTTCACTAATATAGCTTCCTCCTTCAAGTTACATGCTGCATAACAACCAGAACATTATGAATGTATGTGGCCTACTTTAAAATACCATTTCAAAGTCGTTGCTATTTAATAAAATGTATTATATTGACATTTGAGGAAGTATATTATACTGGTTTATAACCCTAAACTAATATCCACTTCTTCAAAGCAGACTTAGAGTCAGCTACCAAAGCATTTGGAAACAGTCTGGACTGTTCCTAAGAGTGAGCTATGTCAGTGTTCCGAAACAGTTCTAATTATTTTAAAGCATCAAATGGCGTGGCAGTGTTTCGAAGCACTTCTAATTGTTTTGAAGCTTCAGATGACATGGCAGTGTTTAATTGTTCCATAAGCGTCAGATAAAATCAGAAACGATCTGAGCCGGTCCAATGCATTCGCGTTGTCAATTGTTTCAATCCTTTGTCCCTCTATTACAGGTAAGCTGTTTATGTAGTCCAGTGGTTAACACTCTGATCTGCCGTTTGTGAGTAAAAGCAAAGTTGCGTTCTTCGAATCCAAACTACAAAGTCAATTCACTTTTATCACATAATACTTCGCCAGCAGGCTATGTACCTTGTGAATGCATGTATATGGAGTAATAAAATAGGACCCACCTACTGGGACAAAGCCTACAGGCTGGTTTCAAAGTTTATCTTGAGGGAATAATACGTCCACTGATTTGTGTAGGCTACCAGCAAATGTTATTATCACAAGTGCTTTGAAACAAGTACAACTATTATGACACATCAGCTAAATGATTCAAAGCCTTGAATAGACAGCGGTTAGAAATTCTTCTGTTTTCTCCTACACTTCTCAGGGAAAGCCTATTCAGTTATGTCGGGTGTTGCTATTATTCACATGCTCTGCATTCTCAAATAAATAGATTTACATAGAAATTATGACAGATCCTTTCAATTGGTAATTCATTCTTGCGTTTGGAAAATGATCATGATGAAGCACATGGTTTAACTTAGCATACTCCTGTAGTCTAAATGTTCCGATTCATGGTTTGATGTAAACATTGACTTCGTCATTAGTTCAGGACATTTCACACAGATAATCATATCACAGCCTATGTTTCTCCTATCTGCATATTCAAGTAAGAAAAAGCATAGTAAACAGACTATTTATCCAGAAAATACACGTGGAAAGTGTAATTTCAAGCAGCTACCCAGCCAGATTCGAACTTCCTACGTGACGAAAGACAGCCACGGCCTCTTCTCAAAGAGCCACAGGAAACTTCTGTTGTAAGGCTGTATTATGCATATTTGATCATGGTAACGTAACACCCATCTGGGTGAAGCGTCGGAGCATCGATACATTTTCAAAGCAATTGCTTTAATTGTGTCAACTGTTTCAGAAGCCTCGGTTTCACCATCACGGCAAGATAGGTAGTTTTTTTTCACATGAGAACCTAACCGTGCTCTTACCATCTTGAACAAATTTAAAAACAGTCTGGAGTGTTATGCTTACATTTGTGTTTTACACCACGTTCCTCACTGCCACGCTCTGATTCACCAGGCAAAATTACCCAGGTGGTCTCGGCAGGACGGGGTGCATACATGAAATGGGTCGTTGCTGGTTCGACTGAAATGAATGAATATAATCTTTCAGCACGACTGTTTGTTTATTGGATAGATTGACATAACGGACTGAGAGGCTGATAACAGCTAAATGTGAGAAGCAGATACTGTGTTCACCTTAGATTATATATCCAGAATTGCAATTCGTGATACATAATGTTTGCTGGTGGTACTGCTACTTCACAAAAGTGCATATTAAAATTTTAATTGTATTGCCTATTATAAGTCATTTATAAGTATAATCAGATCAATGAAACAACGATAACAATGAAATCCAATTGATTTAAATGTATAAAAAAAAAAACAAATAACTACAAATAACTACTTAGCTCTTACATTTGGATTGCACTGCATGATTTTTAGAATTTAATTACAGCATTTGATAACAAACATTAAAACCGCTTATTTTAGCAGACACTATCGGAGTTCAAGAATCATGTAGAGTTTGCGCATGGCTGTTTCACTTGTTTGTCTGATTAACTTTCAAAATTGAAGTTTTCTCTGCTACGCTGCAGACTCTTAGTACTAGATAACGTACCTCTGAGAAAAACATTAGTGGGCCATCAAGTTGTCGTGGGGGCATGTCATTTTCCAGGCTGAATTAGCATTATTCAAACTCCTATATGGATCTTCCTACTTTTCTGACCTGCGCGGGCCGAGCATGGCCGCATAAGCCAGGTCAGAATACAAATAAGTATTTTCCTCGTAACTATTTACACAGAAAAAACGCTGAGTACCCTCAAGTCAGAATTTCCCCCTCAGTGCTTTGTGTTGAGGTGATATTTCAGGCTTGAACTAGTCAAGCACCACATAACATCCATTCGGGCAACGTCCGACCTTATATACGTCTGTGGTCCCATAAGGTTATGACAGACTTCAGAAATCCCGCTCGGGGAACAGGACGTAGTGGTCGTAATTTTTTAACCCATATATTACCTTGCAAAATACATTAGCTGAAATACGGTACTGCATGTGTACAATATCTTGGCTATTTAGTCAATACAGGTACACTACGGAATACCACATAGCTTTGCTAAGTATATAATATGGTGTTTGCACAACATCCAAATCACATAATGTCCTGTTTCACAGAACGTATCGTGGACGTTATGAGACGCATGGCTGTACTCCAATCATGGTACGAAAATTCCTTACTGCAGAAATTGCACAGAACACTGCTCCTATTAACAGTTTCAGCTGCGGAGGTTTTTTTAAACGTAAATTTTCCATTTACTGTGCCAAGCAACATTTTGTCATCTGCTTCCATCATGTTTACAAAACTACTGTGGACGGTTGTATTTATGTTCAAATTGTGCGATGAACAGTGACATATGGGGTCAAGGGGCATCACAGAGTGCGATTGATCTGCGTTAATTTTTTGACACCTTATTTTTTTCTATAGTTAGTTACTCGAAATTGTCACGTTTTTGACAGCCCTAGTTTTATCCCAACATCTGTAAGGGAATTGTTTTTTTTTTTTTTTTTTTTTTTTAGATTTTTTAGTGTTGTAAGGGATCAGATGACCTGTAACAGTTTCTTGTTACCGCTAGGTAGCCTTTAGCTAGTTATTCATCAGAGAGAGGGCAAACTTTTTAACCCATACTCTAACTATTATGTATTGAAAGGATATAAGGATTGAAATTTTCAACTAACGTTAAGCTGACTTGAAGGTTTACGGACCCATATTTGCAGTTGACTAGATCACGTCACAAACCTGAGCAGACTTAATGTAATTAATATTCACTAGCTAGCTAGCTATCTTGTTGTAAAAGTAGCTAGAAAAACAGGGGGCCAGGAGAAACACATTACAAAATCATTCATCATATATTTAGCTATATTAGTCATTTAACAGTAACATGGCTGACGTTAAGGTAGCTTAGAATATTTTAATGGGAAGGATAACTACCTCCAAGTACTGTTAGATCTTTCGTTACTGATCCTCAGCCGGCCCGGAGTCGCTTGTTATCTGGGGTTAGGATGTACTGTTTAGTATACTTTAAGTACACAGTGGATAGTTCAGACAGGGAGACAAATTCAGTTCAGTTCCTTATTATTTAAAACAAACCCTGCTTTCCACTTCCTACATCCTTCATTGAGGAGTCACGGTCTGTTGCTGTTAACAGATGTGTTTGTCGTGTAAACCGAGAAAGTCTCTCAGTCAAGACTTGGATAAAATGTTAATATCAGCACCCCTTCAAAATTTAGTAATGCGTGTGTGAATAGATCGGCCTTTTTAAAACTAAAGAGAGAGGGCAGCTAAGATGACCATTTTGAACATTTCACTTGGTGTGGTGGTCAGAATTATTTTGAGAATGCTGCTTGCCGTGTTTTCAGTTTTCTTATCTGAATTAAATTAAAATGTATTAGATGATCTTTTCATTAACTGTGATCTTGCCATGGCGCTGTGCCACCACAGAATTTTACCAGCAAAATCCCTGTCCTTAGTTATAGTTGCCCATGATTTTGTGTTTTATTATCACATGGTGGTTGGGCTTAACATCATTTTCAGCAAAAAAAAATGTAATTAATTAAGCTACCAATTTCATCAAATTCATGAATCTGTGAATCAAGAGTAGAAACTGTCTGGAATTCTACTGTGCTCTTTACAGTGTGCCAATGCTTGTAAAATAGCCATGAAACATGCTATTATTGGTTATTGGCACTCAAAATTGGCTGATCATGCTGATGACCAATTGGTGACCATATTGATTGCAAAAATTCCAGGTTGTCCAACCCTTGTATATACAAAATCATAAGGTGCATATGACATCACAAACCATTTGCAATCACCAGCTTAAAATAATTCATGAGGTTAAAATAAGTCATTGTTTTAGATAATAAAGGGGCAGACTGCAAATTTTGTAGATCTGAAGGGGACAATGCAGTCAACAATGATGGAAGACCTTGTAACTCTGCTGCTGTAGTCAGAGCAGAGCTTACTAAATTCTTTCAAAGGTGCCAGGCTGTGAGTGAATTTGTAATTTAGCTATATGTCAGACAAAAGCTAAACAAGCTGAATCTGGGGAGTATGTTATGTCAGTGATGGTGTTGTTTTTTGGTCCAGAATTTTCAGAGCTGGAGAACAAGGGGCTTATGGGTTGTTATGCTAGCTTGAGACCAGCTCGTAATACAGTAGGCCAGATGAAACAAAACCATAGCGTGCAGATACACTATGAAATCTTATATGAATATGAATAGAAAGGCAGTGTCAGATTTGAGATACTGAAATTTAAAATTTGTCATATTTTTTATATTTTTTAAAAGGTAGGGCTGGATCTAAATTAAGTATTTAAATTCAGTGACTGTTTTAATCTTTTCAAACACAAATGAAAATATCAGGATAGAATTGGATATTTCGGCTAGTGAAGAAGAGCATGGCAACAGTTTTTCCCCTCATTTAGGATAAGATAGGAGTAATTGAGCCATTCTCTTACTTTCTCCATTATGTAAGTAAGTTTATTTGCTGCATCCTCAACATTTTGCCATGAGTAGAAATAATTGTGCCATCAAAGTACATTTGCACACTTACTCCATGGCATACAGAGGGGAGGTCATTGATGCCAAGAGTAAACAGTAAAGGGCCAAGGATCAATCCCTGTGGCACACCCATTACACTCTTGGAGCCAATAATTTACTGTTGATCCATACATCTCTGTCCACTTAATGGTATAAAAAGAATAATTAAAATTAGGCAGTTTGGAGAGTAAAACCTGATGGCTGACATTGTCAACAGCTGCATGGAGATCCAAGAAGACTTGGAAGTAACAAAGGGTAGTGACAGTAATAACACATTAATAATAATGGTGTAGAGGTGCACTGTGCTTCCCTTTCAATGACATTGAGCATGAGAACATGCACTTAATATCTTGTAATAACAAAGTGAAAACAGGATTTTAGAGTTAGGCCTTTAGGTCATGATCTGATGGTTTAGCAGGCAGCCCCCAAAGTGCTTGGAGGACACACAGAGGAAGATACTGTAAGAATGGGCTAAGGCCTTAACCTGCAAATGGGCATTCATGACTGAGCAGGAAAACAAGATAAAAATAAGGGAGTCATTTAATAGGAGGGTTGTGACAAATTCAAAATAATTTTTATCATTTGAAGATCTCAAATGTACAGAAATGAAACTGTGACTGTTCAGCATTCCCTTAGTGTGTCTTTGACTCCCTCCTACAGTGTCAAGAATTGCATGGCAGATCATGACTGATCATTACTTGTGAATGAACCAGAATCAATCTGGGCTCAGGTTACAATGTCACATGACACTGTGTGATCCCTCTCTGATAACAAAGATCCTGCTGCTTAGATGTCATCATACTCAGTCGCAACATATTTTCCATTGTCTTTGAAAGAGAAACAGAAGTGTATTAATGAATATTAATTGTATTAATGAGTGTTTTTCCCCCAAAATTGAGTAAAGTAAACCTTTTGCCTGCTAAGAATATTGAACTGAATTACAAAACCACTGTGCTATGTTTTATTTTTGACTTTGTAACCTTCGAATCTCCAAGTGAAATAGTGTTCTTTGGGGGGAAAACCTTGATATGATGCTTTAGTTTGGCACTCTTAAAATTGATTCAAAGTTTTGGATGGTTTTCACATTTAATCCGAGAAGTTTATTTAGCATATAAACTATATAGAATATGAACACAGACTATTGACGAGGTTATTCATGAGGGAATGCAAAAAAAAAAAAAAAATGAAAATTAAAATTTTTTAACCCAGAATAATCATGACATACTGATTACACATCGATCTTGTTTTGCAGAGAACAGTCATTGCACTGGTAGTGATACCTACTAGGGCTGGATATCAACCATCTTTGTAGAGTAGCAGTGAGGACAGTTACACCTACAACCATCGTAACTGCAGAATTCCCTGCGTATGTGAAGTATAAGAGTTATTATTTTAAAGGAGGTCGTATTAACATCAAAATATAAATGAAGTAGATTTTTTCATTTAGATGTTTTGTGTATTTTTTTATGGGACATACATCTCACCGCTACCGAAATACCAGGCGTTTGTACGTTAGGTGGTCAATAATAGGTGCCACTGTGATAGCTACTGTATATCCACAAACACTGCTGAAATTCAAACATTTCTGGATGGTCTAGAATTACCAAAAATTACCCCAATAACAAATGAAATACACAGGCAATTGGTTCCATGCAGAGTAGGGGGCACCCGATCTAGACGGATTCCCTACATAATTTTATAAATTATTCTCATTCAAACCGGCACCCTTTCTGGGCTTATTGTTTAGGGAAATTAACTCTGAAGGGAAGTTACCTCCCACTATGACCCAGGCAACTATATCAGTCTTACTGAAGGAGGACAGGGATCCCCTGGACTGTGGATCTTACCCCCCTATCAGACTCTTATGTTGTGATTATAAAGTCCTTACTAAGGTGCTGTCATGTCACCTTGAAATGGTGATACCTAACATCATCGATCCTAACCAAACAGGCTTCATACCAGGGAGGCAGTCATTCTACAATATGCAACGGTTGTTCAATATACTCTACGCCTCCCACTTAACCTGTCAGGCAGAGGTACTCTCTCTCGATGCGGCAAAAGCTTTCGACCAGGTCCAGTGGAATTATTTATTTATGGTACTGGCTAAATTTGGCTTTGGTCCATCTTTTACTTCATGGATTAAATTGTTGTACACCTCGCCAACAGCTTCAGTACACACAAATTGTATCAGATGCAATTATTTTAAATTGCACAGAGGGACTCGACAGGGATGTTGTCTTTCACCGTTTCTATTCAATTTAGCCATTAAACCACTTACCGTAGCCCTGAGAATGCAACAGAACACAGCAAGCGTCATTAGAAACCAAATAACACATAAGGTATCGCTATACGCAAACAACCTTTTACTGTACATATATAACCCAGCAGAATCAATTCCTAAGCTCATTTACGCATTGCAACAGTTTGGGAGACTATTGGGCCACAAATTAAATTTCTCAAAAAGTTGCTTTTTCCCATAAATCAACTGGCAGTATCCATTTATTACAGCAGCTTTCCCTTCAAATGAGAACGCTGATCCTTTAACTACCTGGGTATAAATGTTGGAGTTCGCTCTGTGTTTGTGGAGTAGAGTGGTCTCTGCGCTCTTTCATTAATTCGCATTCATTAATTCGCATATTAATTAAAAGTTGGGGCTACTCACGTAGCTGTTAAATAAGGTAGGCTTGATCTGCTCTTAAAGTGTAATCTTTTGTTGCCATTAGGGGACAGGGAGGGAATTTTCCACTTTTTTTCCTCCGTAGCTCATCAGCAAACACTGCTAACTCGGTGCATAGTCGAGCTGATGAGAGTTTTTTTCTGTGGTTTTTCGCCCTCCCAGGAGCAAATCTTTAAATAGCAAATCTTTAAGGGACAACTCTAGGTCGCTATTCGGGTAGTTAGTCGGGAAATTAGTTAGCCAACCAGTTTGCTTGTTTACTTTGTTTTTTACCGTTCTCCAGTGCTTGCTTTAAGGATATCCTGAATCTGGTTGTGTTGCAGAGTCTGCTTTTGCTTGCTGCAAAAAAAGCGTATTTTTGTTGAATCTTGTATCTAGACGCAGTGGCTTTTCCTGTGTTTGGTTTCTGCCTTTGGCTTCTCTGAGCCACCTCGGTGCTCTTAGCACTTTTTTAGCCAGTAATTCTGTCTCGGCAGTAAATCTTTGTTTAGGGAACGCGTGTTTAGTTAGGGGAGAAAATGTGGCCAAAACTGTGCGAGAGTTGCCGGATGATCGGATTTCTGGAGGGAGACCTCGAGGATGAGTTCATCTGCGACCGTTGCCGACTAGTTGAGCATTTAGAGAGCAAGATTCTTGATCTCGAAGCCCAACTAGCTGGACTCCACAGTAATCCTGAATTGTTAGAGTTCCAGGAACTGTTTACTACACCCTATAGGGAGATAGCGTGCTCACCAAAGCGTAGGGAAGAAGATACAGACCAGACAGGGCGAGAGAGCTGGGTTACAGTAGGGCGTAAGCGCAGAAAGGGGCGCAAAATCCCAAGTGGGGTGGCATCTCTGGAGATTGCGGTGACCAACCGCTTCATGCCACTACATGACGAGTTGGCCCGCGATCCTGTGAGTGGGAGGACTGAAGAGCCCCAGGGCACCCAGGCGGCCTCATCCTCCAAGAAAAGGGAGTTAGTGATAGTGGGGACTCAATCATTAGAGGGGTAGATAGCATAGTGTGTTCGCGCGACAAGGAGTCTCGTATGGTCTGTTGCCTACCTGGTGCCCAGGTTGGAGACCTCCTGGAGCGTACGGACAAGCTCCTGGCCAGAGCGGGGGAGGATCCAGTGGTCATGGTACATGTTGGGGCCAATGACATAGGAAAGGGTAGATTTGAGGTTCTGCAGGATAAATTTATCGAGCTAGCGGGAAAGATTAGGAGCAGAACCTCCACGGTAGTCTTCTCTGGAATTCTACCGGTACCACGTGCAAGCAAAGGGAAGCAAGCCTTTACATGGAGGTTTAACATGTGGCTACAAACCTGGTGCAGGAAAGAGGGGTACAGGTTGATGGGGCACTGGGACTCTTTTTGGAACAGGGGTGACCTGTACAAGCGGGATGGGTTACACCTGAACCGGATAGACAGACTGCGGGAATAGAACACACTAAGGCTAATTATTTTATTGGTAGTGAGGGAACCATAATTGCAAATCAGTTAGAGCAGCACTGTCATAGAAGCGGTTTTGGGCAGCTGGAGGTGGAGAGGAGGGATGGGAAATGTGCACACAGTACCCTGAAATTTCTCTGTTTAAATGCTAGAAGCATAAAAAATAAAATTTTGGATCTAGAAGCAGTTATGAGTAATAGTAACTATGATGTTGTTGGGATCACAGAGATGTGGCTTGGTGCAGGGGATGGGGATGAGTATAACATAAAGGGATACAAGGTGCTTAGAAAAGATAGAACCAATAGAAGAGGAGGGGGCGTAGCTCTGTATGTAAAGGATTATCTTAATATCCAGGAAATTCCAGGTATGGAGCCCCTTGGTGTTAGTGAGGACATATGGATTAAAATACTGGGGGAAAATGAAAAGGGTCTGAATGTCGGAGTATGTTATAGGCCACCAGCCTCTGACAGCAGTGTCAACAGGATGATCTTTGATAACATTACACTGGCATGTCAGGAGGGTGAGACAATAGTAATGGGTGACTTCAATTACCCCTCAATTAATTGGGAAACTATATCTGGTCAGGGTAAATGTGAGGAAGAGTTTCTGGATATTGTAAATGATTGTTTTCTGATACAGGCTGTTACTCAACCTACAAGAGAGAACACAATTCTAGACCTGGTTCTGTGTAATAATCCTGATCGAATCTGCAGTACCGAGGTAGGGGAGCCTACAATTTGAAAAAGACTTGGGAGTAATAGTTGACCAAAGCCTAACAGCATCTAGGCAGTGTGCTGTAGCAGTAAAAAATGCCAACAGGATGCTAGGATATATAGCCAAAGGTATTGATTATAAATCTAAGGAGGTTATATTAAAATTATACAATGCATTAGTTAGACCACACTTGGAATACTGTGTGCAGTTCTGGGCACTGCACTATAAGAAAGATTTCGAGGCTCTTGAAAAAGTACAAAGGAGGGCAACTAAATTAGTTCCTGGCATGAAACACAAAAGCTATGGGGCAAGACTAAAGTTACTTAACCTATTTAGACTCAGCAAGAGGAGACTAAGGGGTGATTTAATAGAGGTTTTTAAATTTATAAAGGGACTCAACAAGGTTAGCTACAATAAATGTTTTAAGTTGAGTTCAGTCTGTAGGACAAGGGGACATAAATGGAAACTAGTTAAGAGTAAGTTCCGCACTGATGTAAGGAAGTATTATTTCACGCAAAGAGTTATCAATACATGGAATGGGTTGCCAGGTTATGTAGTTGAGGCAGAGACCCTTGCTGTGTTCAAGTCCAGACTTGATGCAGTTTTGGATACTCTTTAAATAATGTAATGGCGAGCTATGTTGGGCCGAATGGCCTGTCCTCGTCATAATATGTTTTTATGTTCTTATGTTACATGACTGTACAAGGACTTTTATGACCACAACTTCAAATTGCTACTACACCGCACTAAACAGGACTTCCAAAGATGGTCAGCACTCCCTATTACATTAGCAGGCTGGGTAAACACAGTCAAGATGACAATTCTGCCACGATTCTTGTATTTATTCCAAACGATCCCCATTTTACTATCCATGTCCTGGTTTAAACAATTAAATAGCCATATCACCACCTTCATCTGGGGCACCTCCACCCCGTAAATCAAAAGAGCCTGCTTAGAGATGCCCAAATGCACAGGAGGGCTGGGTTTGCCTAATTTCTTATTTTACTGCTGGGCAACTAACATTTCTAAATTGAATTACTGGATTTCAATGCATGAACAAAAGTACACCAACAAAAGTAGACCAACATGAGCTTCTATGGAACTTGCTTCAACTAGACAAGTATTAGTGACCTCTTTGTTGAAGGCACATTCGCTTCATTGGAATCATTGCAAAAAGATCACAATATTCCAAAGAACCATTTTTTCAGATACTTACAGGTGCTTAGTTTCAGAAAAACTTCCCATTTCCCTCCTTACCACCTAAAAATGCAATAGACGCTATACTAGAATTTGACCCTTATGGGAAAGGGTGGGTGTCTAAAATCTATAAAACAATAAAAGGCATCAACCCCCACATCATGGGACATTGCTAGACAGGCACGGGAGGAGGACTTGGATGTTAAACTCCCTGACGAGACATGGCAACGTAGTTTAAAACATATACAAACCACTTCTCTCTGCAAAACATACATGGTCTAATCCAATTCAAAGTCATACATCGATTCGAATGAGAAGCTGGCCAAGATATATCTTGGTACCAACCCTGAGTGCTTGAGATATTACCACAGTCCAGCTACGTTAGGTCACATACTCTGGTTGTGCAATGTACTAGATAACTTCTGGGTGAGGATTTTCGAAACAATCTCCTACATTTGTGGTGGGACAGTGGATCCTAGCCCCATAATGGCTGTCTTTGGTGTGTCTCTGTCAGAAGAACAATTTACTGTTCTCCAGGCAAATGCTATAGAATTTGTAATACTGCTGGCCCAGAGGCTAATTCTTCTGTAGTGGAAGTCAGTTAAACCTCCTTCATTTAAACATTGGGTTAAGGAGGTACTTTCTATGATTCCATTAGAGAAGTTGAGATACAATCAGAATAGCTCCCAGGATACATATATCAATACCTGGGCTCCCTTTATAGGATTTGTTGAAAGCCAAATTCCGTACTGCCAATGTTGTGTTTGTTTTTATTTTGTAAACTGAAAACCTATAAATAAAGTGCTTAAAAATGCATTCCAGTGTGCAGTGCTCAGTTTTAACTTAAAAAAAAAAAGAAATAGCATGAAAGTTTTCATAAAGCATTTTATAACAAAAATAAAGCTTCTCATAAAGCACTTACATAATAAGTAAAATATAGACTGCGTTAGGCGGCATTTAAGTCCTAGGCACTTTAACATGAACATGTGAAGATGGAGGTAGACTCATTATCATGACGTTACTGACTCAGAAACAGATCCCTGTTTCATTTGAACATTTTATACTTGTATGGCATTAAGGAGTCTTCCACTATACACATACACACACTTTCCCACACAAGAACCAAGTGATTAGCCCACCTGCGCACCAATTGTCATCTGTGTATCTAAGCAACAAAAATGTGACACACCCAGATGCTAAGCAGAGGGAAAGAGCCCATTTCACCCTTGATTTCATTCAGTAATAGTCTCTTTACATGGTTTAGTCAGAAATGTATGATTATGGTTGCCGATTGTGTTATTTATTTTTATACTGATTTGTTAAGGAACACAACATGTTGCTTTGAAATAAATAGAGTTAATGATTCCATAGAACAATTTGCACTACTGTAAGATAACTGGATATGACAACATTAAGTTAACCTACCTCAGTTTTTTTTTTTTGGTGTTGGTCACAAATTAATGTTTACTAGTGGAATTTTTCCTCACTTTAAAACACAATTGCCACACCCGCTTTAGCCTGCATTGTGGTGGTTTATTTGTCTTTGTTTTTACCGGCTTAGCTTAGTTTTGAACTTACCATGCTTCTACACAGCCAGCATTTTTTCTCTTTTGATATTCATTTGTAGCTGATGTGCTCCTGTGCCATCCAAGGTTAGCGTGGCACATTTTACACCTGACAATTTTATACCCATTATTTCTGTAACGTTTTGGGTGAAGCGCTCCCATACTTCGAATGTCTTCGGTCGCATCATTTTCTCTGTCACTTCCACCATTTTTTGAATGCTTTGTTCTCATTATAGTGACACAACATACTTCATCAAATTTACCAACTAATGCAGGGGTGTCAATCTCCAGTCCTGGAGGGCCGCAGTGTCTGCAGGTTTTTGTTCTTTCCTTTCGATTGGCAGCCATTTTAGGCCTTGGAAACCAGGTGTGTGGACTCTTTAGCCAACCAGTCATTTTAATTAATCAATTAAGTGCTAAAACACACCAAAAACCAGCTACCACTGCGGCCCTCCAGGACTGCAGTTTGTCACCCCTGAACTAATGGATAATCAAATTTGTTGCAAACTATTTTTACTTTTGATTTTAGTTGATTAGTTGTTGCAGCCCTGATTAAAACACTTTCTAAATGAACTCCCAAAGCCATTTAACTGGACTCTCTTATATCCACTGTTACAGAGCTGTCCATTAAAAGGAACCAGATACATCAGATTACATCAGCCCTGATCCAAATCAACACTGATCCTAGAGGAGATTCCATCTTAAAAAGTAATGGCTTAACACAGCATTCAGACGTCTCAATATCTGGGGCTATCAGAGTTAACTAAAGGCCAATACCTCAGCTAACCCGGAAATGTAAGGCTTCCACAAGTAAGATTTATATTGCCAGGTGAAGCCAATCAGTAAAACAAGTGAGAACAAATATGTCACTGTATTTCATACCTTGTCTGTACACTGCTAGTTTTCCATGGATAATTGAAAGCCCTGTAAACCCAAATGTTCTCTGGGAACAGCTTGCCACGAGTACAAAATATTTAAGGAATACTGTGTGTGTGAATTACTGTGAAGTGTGGGAACAAATAGTGGTGAGTGATGTGCTTACAAAAAAAAATAAAAAATTATCATTTTAGTTTACATACACGGTTGTATGTATCGCAGCAGATATCACAGTCAATATTGGCCTTGGGCCAGATTTTAGATCCTAGGATCTTGGGTTTGGTGTCAGACACATATTCATTCTCAACTGCAAGTGGAACACAGCCAGAGGGAATGTTTCCAGGCACGCTCCACACTTTGTGCATGCTGAATGTAACATAAATGGATATTAAGTCTGTGAGCCATCACTGGCTCTTATAGTGTTTTACGCGAGACAGCTATATTTTACAGTCAGACCAGTGGACACTGTGAATTCGACAGCAGAGCCAGGCTTGTTCAGGATTAAATACCCTCCTGTAAAACTGTCCACTACAGGTGGATATAACATAACCCTTTCTTTCCTTTTGCATTAAATAAACAATGGCCATGGTGAGTTTTCCATTACTCGAATTTAAGGGGACAATTCTGTGCAAAGCATTGTGGATAGGAGAAAAAACCCAATGCTGCATGGATGAATACAGAGTTTATCTCATAAGGGATTAAAATAGGAAGATAGGAAACAGTATGTTAACTGTCAAGCTTTTCATGAATTTTCCTGTTTGGAATAGATGCCTGGATCAGCATGTAATTGGGTCTGTTATTAACTGTACCAAGGAACAACAGAAAACTGTACTGTACAGGTTCAGTTCATGGTGCCTGAGGCAAAAGAACAAGGCAGCCACATTTTGATAATTTTGAGGGTCAAGTGAAACAACTGGAATGCCACTGTTAACTTTAAACGAAAGAAAAACATTAAAATCTTGCTGTGTGTATGAAGAACCATCTTTCACCAACACAAAGATTTATTTGCATGTTAATGACCATTTGGTTTGACCCCCTGAATGCCAGAGTAAACAAAAAATGTCAAATATGCATTAAGTTACGGTAAACAGTAGAAACAAAGCATGCTAGGGAACTACCAACAAGCAAAGCAAAACATGAAAGATGCAAGCAGGTAGTACACAGAGCATATTGTTTGTGGCCACAATGAAAACATGTCCACTGTATTCTTCATGAGGGGAACCAATGGAAACAGTGAAAATGTGCTAACTAACAAGTAGGAGAGGGGGAACTATTTTAAACAGGCCCCTTAATCACATTAATTGATTCATTCATCCTTATCCTGCTCTCTTTGTAGTCTCTCCCTCTTTCTGTTAGGTTTCTCAAGCAACAGTACAGGGTGCACCATAGCTATGAGATCCCACAAATGCAAAGCCCAGTAAAATGATTCCAAATATACTTTTTGATTTTGTTTTTCTCAGCTCCATATGTGAGCGAATTTAAGTAAACCCAATTTAATGTGCTACCATTATCTGGTTCTGGTTTTACATAAAAAATTTGTTGATTTGCATTTTCAAAATGTTTTACAGGAGCAGATTACTGCTCCTGCACAAGAAACCTCACTGAATGAAGGGGAGATGGTATCATGTACATCCCTGGATGTAGCCGAGTCCACCACCTCAGACATGAAGACAGAAGCATATGCAAGAGAGGGAAAGGGAGAGAGAGAGAGAGAGAAAATTAGAGGTGGGGGAAAAAATGGAGGCTGACATGCTGTGGAATACGTACCCTGCTTGGCTACAATCTCGATAAGGCAGGACAGAAAATACACTACAGAGGGATCTTCTGCCACTGATAAGGACTATCCTATAAGAGAAAATGATGACAGCCTACATAAGAACTTAAGACCTAAGACCTAGAGGCTAAGATGGAGATTAACATTAAACAAGGAATAAAAATCAATAGCATATGTAATATATATTTATAAATACAGATGTCAAAACATACATACATACATATATATACACACACACATACACACACAACCACACACACACACACACTTTAAAATATATTTTTATAATCAGTTTCAGACTTGGGTCTCTTTGGATTAAGAATTGCTCTAAAATTATTTTTTATTATATTTTTTATATATTTTATTATTTTTATTATATTTGTAAAAACTAATTTTGGACCAAGAGAATGGAGGGTGCACTTAAGGTAACAACATATATAGAAATACATATCTTCCTTTCTGCAATATACATTATATATATACATACATGACACAGAGATGACCTGTGGGGATTCTTGATGTGGGTTTCATGTTACTACTACTCACCTTCTCTTGTCACACTTGAGAGCATTTCAATGTGTCACAAACACACATTCTGTGTCAAAGCCAGCAGGCGGTGAGCTGCTCTAACAAAAACAGACCAGACAGGTCCAGATACCTCTTTACAGCCATTGAACATAGGAGTTTTAAACAGAAAAAAAATATTTACAAATTCAGCTGACACTGTTTATGCCTTGGAGCTTTAATCAAGCTTTTGACCTTGAACACAATTGTGGGTCCCACTGCTTGAGAGCCAACAAAATGGATGGCTGATTCATGACCAAAATGTATATGAAATGTGCTATGAAAACCTAACTTCTGTATTTGTGATCACCCTGTGGAAAATCCACTTCTATTTTTTCACAACAACTAATCTTCCCTTCTCTAACCAGAGAGCAATAAGTGCCCTTTCTTGCCTCTTTGACACACGTAGATCAAAACAGTTTAGACATAATTGAATTAACTACAGAATAGGACAGGTATTGAACTTTCATAATCTCTGGAGCCTTGTTGGCTGAATAATGTTTCAATTAAATTGTGAATTCTACCCTAAGGGGATGTAACAGGACACATCATCATGGACTTATTTAGAGGTCAATCCTTTAAGGAAATTAGTGAATACTATCATGTTAAATTATGGGGGTTAAGGTGTGACAACATATAATAGTTGAAACAATCTCCAAAGGAAAGCATTCCTGCACTTTTTGTCTGGAACCATGAAAACAACAGAGACAAAAGAAAGGCTTGCACCGAAATGCATATTTATGAGTCACTTAAAATAAATATGAACAATTCCATGATTCTGTTCTGTAGTTGACCTTTAGTTGGGAGGTTTAATCATTTTGCTAAGGATATTGTCTTGATGCAAAAAATTAACCAAGATTCAAACAGAGAAACTAATTTTGAAAGATCTTAGGGGAATCTTGATTTCTAAAATGAATAACCAATGGAAAGCTATAGGTTTTGCCATCAAGCACCCTTTTTCCTTGTATGATTAGAGGGATTTAGAGGTGTACAGCTTTCTAAGGTATAAAAAGCATTAATAGCAACAGGTTTTTTTCTCTAAATCCCCTATTCTTGCTTGCCTTGGTCATTCTCTGCTGGTATCATTCATGTAAAAGTACATAATCATCTCATCATCATTCATCCAGCACTGCACTGTCTCTGGTCAAGGAGCCAAAATCTTGAGATTTCATGCTGAAGACCTGATTGGAGTGTTTACAATGTGCTAATTATTGTATGGTTTCTCAGAGGCCCAAGTTTTGAGTTCTCAAATTGTGTCCATGACCCATTCCAGAATTTTATATGTGGTATTTAACAGATTTTGGAAGACAATTGTCAGCCTTGCTATAGACTATATTTTTATATTAAGCAATTTTGATTATTTACTTAAGGATTGTGCTGTAAGCCTAGTTTCATTCTTTTGAGCTGATAGCTGCTAAAACTGTCAGTTTTGCCACAATAAGTAATTTGACCCAGTTAATTATAAATTATTAATAGCATAACAATTTAGCATTTTCTGTATCCATTCAACAGAATTTAAATGTGCAATTCAATTGTTCATGGCTTCTTCAGCTAAAAAATAATATCCCAGAGTACGGATACACTTTTGATTCTGTGAGGAGCTTATCTTGGATCAAACAACATGTTGCCCAATCCTGACATTTTCAACAACTGAGGATTGCCAAATGAAGAAGCTCAGTTTGTGTCCATACCTTCCATTGCGTGTGTCATGCTGTCTCATGTTCTTGATGAAGTGTACCTTCTTGAAGCTCTTTGGTCTGGGTGAACCTGACAACGTTCGACATCTGAGCAAAAAACAAAAGCAAGAACAGGGAACAGGCAAGGAAATAGGGAAATTAACAAGGGTTTCTGCTTATACACAGTGTCCGTTTTATAGGACAAAACAATATGAATAAAAAATGAAGTTGAGTGAAGTCTCTAAAGATCCAGTTTTATTAATTGACTAAGAAAGAATCCAAGCTTCACACATCCTCAAACACTTAAACTCTATCCTTGCTTGCCAGTAAGGGGGAAGTGTTTTTGTATCAGATTATTTTACTATTGAATTATAATTCTGCATTGTTACGCTTCCATTATTGTTTAACTAATTTAACTTCCTGGTGAATGGACAGTGACAGACCCTGTGGAAAAGTGGAACTGTGTCTGACAGGGGCATCACCAGACCCTATTTACTGGGGTATGTGCCTCAGTAATAATTTGTTGCGCCCCAGTAAGTGATCATGAAAAATAACTACTTTTCAAATAATGTATCATAAATTGCAAGTGTGAGGATGTGGGCACTGGGGGCCTGTGCCCCAGTAGTGCTAAAACTCAAGCAACATCCCTGGTCTGAGATGTTAGCCCTGTACAACCATGAAATCTGGATGTACGCATGTGTTTGCTATATACCTGCGCAGCGGTGCATTCTCCTCAATGTCCTCCAATGTCTCCAAAGACGAACGCTGAGATATGAGTCTTCGTCTGTTGGAAGACAGACAGAGTGATAGGGTCAGACAGAGGGCTTTCTCAGGTACCCCTTGCCCAAGTAACTAAATACACAGTAGCTGTTGTCTGCCAAAGGGCACCACACCAGAGGAGTCAAGACTAGGCGGGGGTAACTAGGCCAAAGCGGGGGATGAGATTGGAAACAGGAGCTGGAGTCTGACATCTCATCACAACAAGACTCAATTCTGAGAAAACAGGACACTTTCAGAAACTCTGAAAAAATACATTTTGGTGTGGTGGGTGGGTCCAAGGATGTTGGAACAGCATGTATGCTCTAAATCCTAACAAAAGATTTAGGAAATTACACTTCTAATATAACCATGAATTCCACTTTTCAGGTTTTCCTTTGGTAAACCTATAAATTGGTTCTTTCATGTACTTTGTAATGACACCAGCATCAATACAATTGCATTGTCCAATTACTCATATTTTTCATTGTAACAATGCTGTATAAATCACACTTTAACAAATGTCCAAGTGATATCTTTTGTTTTAGTTTAGCCATTTTTAAATGTCTTTGTGGTGTAAGCAGCTCTGTTCTGTTGAATTCTAAGTATTATAAATAGATATAAACATCTCTTTTACTGTAACTGAGCACAAAGGTTACCTTTGTGTTGAGACAGACCTTGTATGGAACCATCTTGATGGTTTCACAAAGCCCTGGTAAGAGGATAAAGCAACATTCTCTACATTGGATTTCTGCTGCCTGGTCTGTTCCATTATGCGGAGGTTTGAAACAAACAAGTTAAAACCGTTACAACCATAACCATGTCTCAAGTGTCTCCCACATGACAATTCCACTAGCTTCAGATATAGTTTTCCAAAGTTTTTCAAACATTCCCACATCTTGATAATCAACTAAAAGTACAAAAATATGGGGTTTCTAATTTAAGTTCCACAGTTCAGCTAACGCTTTTGAGATGCTAGCAAATGACATCATAAAATTGCCAAGGCTCAATGTCACTTGAGCTGTCAGACATTTGTGTAAAATGGACTGGGAAAATGAAAACACACTAAATGGACTAACTTGATAAAAGTAAAAGACCTACAGATATTTCACACTTATTCTACCTTTCGAACTTTTGATGAATCATTTCTCTAAAAACAAAATGATTGTGGGAGAGAAAATCCATTTTGCATCTTTGTTGATGCAGTTGAAAATGTGTTGTTTATTTTTCTAGTATGTTTGCTGTTTAGTATATTGCTGCAGCAATACCTATATAATGGTCGGAAGTAGGTGGCAATACTTTCTTGTTAATTGTTCTCGAGTGCATGTTATGAATGCTTCCAGGGTTGAGAAAAAACAGAAATGTCACCTAGAAATAATAAACAGAAAATGTATATGCAACACTGCACATGTTATTCTTACAATGATTGTGTTGTGCAATGAAGTACCCAGTAAACCAACTGAGAGTTCAAACCTGGGGTCCCGTGATTTATTAAAGAGGCACTAGCTAAGTCATATCAATGAACAGGAAATTTCAGGCTGCATTAAAGGTAAATTGAAGTGAAGGCTCAGAGCAAACACTGTGTTAATTGTACAACTGCTAGAAGGAAATTTTAAGTCTGTGTCAGCCAAAAGATTATCTTCTGACACCAGACCACATGCTCTGCAGGGGCCAATGTGTTCAAAGTAAACATCAAAAATATACACTCATATGACAAACATATTTGACTCAATGCATGTGTCTACTGATCTGTGCATACTGATCTGTCCATTTGACAAGTTCGTTACAATAACAGTAAAATTCACCCATCAAGACAGCGCTGCTACTTAATTTAAACCAGCTGCGGTTCCCCCACCTAAAACTACTTGAATAACGAAATATGCAAACGACAACAATAACAATGCTAAGCCTGTTGAGTAGGGGTTTATTACAATATTGTTATTGTAAATGTTGAATAGCTACACAAGACAAACAAACATTGAAATAGCATTTTAAATGCGTCCCTGTTTTGATGATGTTCAACCGGTGAGATTTATTTTCAAGGCAGTGAGAATACAAAAAGGAAGAAAAACATGATTTTTAGCTTGTATCAAGACGTTTTGATGATTTCTTGCTATACAGCTTCAACCTATGCAAAATAAAAAAAAAAAAAAAAAAAAACCCTGGCCTCGTACTACAAGAAACAATAAGGTGCTTGATGTAAAAAGGACAAATCACAGATTAAAAGGTTGAACAACATTTGCATTAAATTGTTTAAACAGACTCTCAAACAAACAGCACGGACACATTTCACCACTGAGGAAGGTTGCGTGCCGAAACGGATCCAAACAATTTTTATACAACTGCTGTCTAACTTTAATCCTAGTTTAATATAACCCAATTTTAATACAATCCTTATATCCTAGGCAAAACGACAGTAAATAATAACCTTACAAAACACAATCACCTACACATCATTTAATCTTAATTCCTTAACAACATACATTACTGTAAATAGGCTGTCTCGCAATCTTCACAATATGTTTAAATATATTGCAGTATACTAAACTGCACTTCTGTAAGTGTATTTATTGAAATCATATTCACATAGACATTATCCAAAATATAGCAAGTTTGTGATGTAGACTGTATCTGCATTATGCATTTTATATTAATCATGAATTTTATATGCAAGGACAAAAATTTGGCATTAATCTCTGCTGCCAAAAACTTTGTAAGATAATTAACTGCATGAAAAAATGAATTAATAAGAAAATTCTTGTTTATTTACTGTACAAATCAATGTGAGATGTCATGGGCTAAGCGTTTTCTCAGTTCAGATGCTCCAAATGTGGACATGTTTTTTGTGGAGAGGAAAGCCCAGTTAGCAATGGGGAAGGCTTTCAAGTAACTTATGCAACACGTCATTGCTTTGCATTGTATTCTTTAAACATGTGACACAGGAGACAACTCTGCATGCCCTGTTGGTGGCCAAAATTACACTTCATGGTTCTGAAGTTGTCTCCATTGACCTCTATTGGGGTTGCTGTCTCTACATGTTTATAGACCATAAGCAGCAGACATGCAGAGTTGTCCCACGTGTCACATGCTCAAAGAAAAAGATGCAAAGCAATGACATGTTGAACAAGTTACTAGAAAGTCCTCCCGCCACCCTTCTCCATTGCTAGCTCAGCATTCCACTCACCAAAAAATGTATCCACATTGGGAGCACCTCGTCTGAGAAAATGCACAGCCCACAACAACTGATTTTTATATCATGCAAAAAGGAATTTGCTTCTTTGTTAATTTTTCATGCAATTCATTGTCTTACAAACTTTTAGGCTGCAAAGATTAAGGCTGAGTTTTCAATACAATCAATTCCTATAATTAATATAAAAATCTTGGTTACTGTTACATTTTGAACAAACCAACCAGGGCATTATGGTTTATAATTACTGTAGCTTTAAGAGAGCTGCAGAATCAAATCAAGCCAAAAGTTTAATTATTACTGAATGTCAAAAAAATATCCTATACCATTCTTAATACACAGTCCTATACAACACCTTAGTGCATCACTTTTTATGCTACTGCAACCGCAACAATCGATGTGTAACAAACAATATTAATGTTTCAAATGAAACCTAAACTTGCCTCGGATTAGAACGAAATTTAAGGTCAAACTTATAATATAGTGATACATCAACCGAACAGTGAACTCCTGCTAGTAATATCAGATATTCAAGGGCAGTGTTCATGGTACAGGGCCTCGATGAGTTACTACAGTAAATGGGATGCACTCTGGCAATTTCCAGTGGTGTTGTCGAGGTCGCTTTCAGTCCTAGTATCCACACTGATAAAAATGTTTTTGAAGGTTGTCTAAGGGATTGTCACCTTTTTGCTTTTAAGGGTAAGTTAGTCAATCTCACAGTATTTCTCCTGGACCCATCTTCAATTTTGTTTGTTCTCTTTTGCAACTTTTCCACTTCACTTAAGCAGTGGTTTGACGGATGATGCATTGAAGAGACTCCAATTTATAAAACATAGAATATATAGCCTTTGCATGTTTGTGAATTTTGTTGTTAAGGGAACAAGTATTTCACCGGTTTCTGTGAAATGAATTTCAATTGGTCTCAGTAGCTGCATTAAGTAGTCCAAAAAATAGCTTCCACAGTGGTAATCTTTCCTCAACATTTACCACAAATAATAATTGTGTGCAGTTAGTTTTCAGATCTTTCATTTAAAACAATGGTCGATGTGAGTGGTTTTCAACATTTTCATTTTTGCACAAGTAGTGAAACAGTATTTAGCTGTGAGGAAAACGCACACTTTTTTGAATTCTATGATTAATCATGATTTTCTTAGCATGTGCATAGCTTGACAATGTTAACTATCATCTAATAATATAACATTTATAGGCATACATTGTTCTCATTTTGTCTTGCACAGTAAGGTGGTAAGTGACAATTTATCCAATCGTTGCTAATTTCCCTTGCTCGTGGGTGGGGGGGCTGAACACAGTTCAGTCTGTTAATGTGTTAGAAAGTCACAAACTGCCTGTTCAACTCCAAGTGCCGCAATGTCACGTACACAAAGAATGGCTTACTAATAGTTTTGAAACATTAACTGGTTTCACTTTAAACTAATGGAAGCAAATATGTGGGAACTGAGATATATCCTGCCAGACAAATTTGCCCTGGCAATGTAATGGCAAACAACCTCTATGAAAGTATGCATTACCCATGCACACACGCTCTGCAGACCTGCAAACGACAGATCCACACGAATCATGCATACAAATTTTAGCTTTAAAAACTGTTTGTAGCCACTCCCCTCCTCTTATTCCAACATGGTAATGAAACTTAGGCTACATGAGATCTTTGCTGGTAACTTGGTGATACATCACACATGGCTTGGTAAATAGAGTTTAGAGCTGTTTAAATGACACAATTTATTTGTGACTACTAGAGGTAGCCAGCATGTTCGATATTGAGGCCTCCCATTCGAAAATACTTTTTGGTGGTCTTTCAGTCATTCCTTTCTCAATTGCTACAGCTCCATTTTAAAATAAAACATTTTTTATAGCACAGCAAAGAGAACTTGTTGGTTGCCATGTAACCTAAGGGAACAAACCCAGTAAATCCTTGAATAAACTAAACATCCTGTTTGTATTGCAAGGCTACTTGGGAAAGATAAAAGATTGGAAATGAATACTATAGCAATTGAAATGTGAACAGGAAACAGAAATTAATTTTTGAAATCATCCCATTAGCCAAATATGTATGCCGCCTTTTCCAGGCAGTTAAAATCCCTGCACTTCAGGGAACTAGGGGTAGGAAGGGAGCTGGGTCAGCATCCCAGATTTGATCTTGGGCTGATCTCTTCTAGGCTCTAATGGCATATATCAGAAGCTGGGCAACATTCTGGAGTCAGGAAAAAAAAAAAATTCTCAAGCCAACATCAACTTCCACTTATCTACAGTACTGGGCATTTCCTTATTGAGGTGAAGAGTGCGAGCATTAATTCAGTAGACATTAATATAAAAATAAGGAGTTTCTGCATCCAGTTGCACTCTGAATACCGAACACAAGTGACACAAAAACCTTTCACCTAAACAACATTTAAAATAAGTTCAATTCGTTCATAGGGATGAGACGTCAAGTGGATCAGCCATGTTCAGAAATACAGACTAACAAATAAAAATACTTTCAAAGGGATTATCGGACAATGAATTGTAAGACAAAGACAAACTCAGAGTCAAGACTACAGACCTGGTCAACTACATTGACAAACAGGAATAGAAGACATTAACAACGAAACAAGAATATGACTGGATCACAGGGTAGATGAATGACTGAAGTGCAAATTACAAAGCCAACTGTACATCTCTCTTGGGGAATGACAGAGGAGTCACCAATAACAATAGCAGCCAAACACCAAAAAGGAAAAATCCAAATACCACAGAAGGAAAATCCCAGAACCAAAACTTTTTTGGAGGAAAAAAAAAACTTTTTTAAAAACTATTTTTACATGAGCCAAACCTGTGGAAACAAACATTAATATACACAATTTTAGGGAGGAGTGTTCATAGAGAGGAAGAGGCAGTTCATCAAATTAATAGTTTAGCTGCTAAGCTGAGGGACACACTTGTGATCACTGGACTTCAAGGTTTCAAACATTTTACACGACAGTAAACTATCTGTGTGGTATAAAAGGGTACTCCAAATATACACAAACAAACACAGCTTGTCCTAGAGAGGAAGGGGGAAAGAGTGAGAAAGCGAGAGGTGATGACCCCCTGCGATTAGGATTCTTTATTAAAGGATTTTCCTTTTGAGGGGCACATTAAGGCTTACCAGGGAACAAAGAAGATTGTACCATTCCCAATTCCACTTTTAACTGGTAAGCCCAAATGTAGATCCAAATTGCCATGTGGTGTTTTAAGTATTTGATTGGGATTTTGAGAAAATGCTATGAACTATAAGCAGGTAAATGAACTGTGGTCACTGACAAAGTTATGATTGTGAGCCATTTCTCACTCCTGAACTCTGTTGACTTATCATCCCTTAGAAGGACCCTGATTTGGGCAGGTGACCATACCTGAACCTGAGCAGGGCAAATAACCATAAAATGCAGGTTGCTCTCCCAACAGAATAAATGGTCATGTTCTATTTGTTTTTTTTAAGGTGTTCTCTGCTGTGACTCAAATTAAACTCACAAAGCAAGACACCCTTTTTGCGCATCTGTTCTGTTTAATCAGCGAGCAAAGGAGCTTGTGTGTGCATTCGTGTGTTTGTGGGGGGAGTGGGGGGAGGGAATCAGTCTGGCTGAATGAGCACACAATCAAGAAAGAAAGTAGGTCTGACTCCTATAGGAAAGACCTCTGTGACAGAGCCAGAATGATGATGCCGTACTCATGCCAGCTTTCAGCTGTGAAGAAAACCTGGCCTACTCCAGCTCCTTCCTGTCACAAGTCCCTGAACTTGGACTTAAGATTCCACCACCATGAAACACATTCTCACCTGCTTTTCTGTCATTTATTTACAGGCCATCTACCTAAAAAAGCCAACATCAGTGAATGGTTAGCATTATGCTTTCATAACAAACTTGTTGGGATTAAAATCATGCCACAGGTTAGTAAGGCAGGAAAAAAATTACAGGTTGCACATAAATTAACTCTGTTTATTTTTTGCAGGAACTGAGAGGGGGAAAAGTGAGACACTCCTTGTGACACAGGTAAAGATCCTTGTTCTTTTTTCACCCAAATTCAGGACTGACAACTGTGCAACTGTGCAATACATTATGTTATTGGTGCTCAATTTGCACCCCTGCACAGGAAGTACTGTTGGTGAAAAGCATTCTTACCCCCAGTGCACTTAACCAACTGCCAGAGGCACAAAACAACAGGTCACAAAGTATAACAGGAGAGGTGGCATTGATTGGCATATCACTCAGTATTGACAACTGGTATCTTATGGGCACCTGGTTTCATTGTCATTGGGAGGACCAAATACCATAGTAACCACACCAAGTTAAATGAGCCCTAATCCACGTGGCACAAACTACTGTCCTCACTCAATTGGTTCAATGCATAGCTGGCTACAGATTCCAAGTTTTAACCTGTGATATCAGTAAAGGCACGATCCCATAGCCTAGATAAGCCAATCAAGACCCTGAGAAACCAGCAATACATATAAGTAGACTGCCTCGTGTGGCACTGTTTGAATGGCAACTTGGCAGCTCAAGTGTGGGTTTTTTTTCATGCAGGCTGGAAAAAAAGGAAGGCAGGAAGGAGAGGGAGCTTATTCGATCACAGGGAGGAAGTGGAGGCTGTAGAAGGGTAAACAGGTGAACTGCTCCTCCTGATGGATAGGCACCATGCCCAGCAGAGCTGAGAACCCTTGCTATTATCCAAAGTACCAGCACCTGCCAGCTGCCCTCTCAGAGAGGCCTGAGCACCTGGGGGACTGTGGGAAGGGGGTGAGACTGTCGGCTGACTGGTATTGTTCAGCAACATTTGGGCTTAGCATGGTGACTGAACAGTGCGTCCTCTCCTCCCTCACAAATGATGAAATTTCCTGAATGCCCTGAGTATAACCACAGAGTGTGAGACTGGCATCTTTCATGAGATGTCCAATTTTCATAACACCCACTATAACTAGCATGTTTTTGCTGTGGGCACTGACTCTGCAGACACAAACTAAAAAATCAACTCAGAGACATTGATTTAAAAATCAAAGCATACTCAAAATTTCTGCATATGTGTTACCCCAGTATACACAACAAAACAGTGTTTGATGATTAATTACCCAAATATAACAAATACTTATGATACATCAAAAACTCACTGCACTACTTAATACATCATCATAGGGCCTTACAGTACACATTATCTTGGCCCTTGTCATTTGTGAAGACACATACTGCTGCAGCTTTCAACATTCACATTCCCTTTAATTTCCTTGCACAAGATTCATGCTTACATTTAGTTTCCAACATTCCAACACATGTGAATGATTTCATTTGCAGTTCTCTGCTTTAAATTATCCAAATTCCTGTTTAAAAGTACATTTTCCAAGCATGGAGTAAATTAAGATTCAATAAAACTGAATGGTGTTCCAATACCATCAGTTGATGAACTTCTTAATTTATCCTTGAATTTGACAGCCCATGTAAAAAAATAAATGCAATTCCTAAACATGCTGTAACAAGCTGTTCCCAGTCCTCTGGGAACAGATAAAATAGGTTTCCCTGCAGATGGAAAAACCTGTACACACACTGAGGACAGTTAGCTGCATGAGTGTCACCCATAGTTCTTGCAATGTATCACTCACTGTTGGCACTGGTTGGCCCTAATCAGCAATTTTAAATAGCTCAACTGAGCATGTTGTATCAGTGGTGGAGGCTGGTGGTGAGATAGAGTTATCCGATTGGTTGTTCTGCTTACTGAATCAGCGCATAAGAAAAGGAAGTGAGCAAAGCAGCAAACACTCTAAACTAGGACCAAACAGACCAAACACAAAAAAAACCCACATTTAAGGAAATTATGACATTTATTTGAAACGATCGTTCCACTGAACGTAATTCAAATAAAGACATCTATATAAAATTGTATGGGTATTTAATATTCTAACGACAATGTATAAGCTATTTTAAGCTAATAAGGATAGGGTGACAATTAGGGGTGCACCAATACTACTTGCTGGTATCAGTATCTGGCCAATGCAGCATTGTGTTGCAGTCAAGGGTAAAGCCACTTCAAAACTCTGCCGAAGTTGGAGCTCGCATGAAAACACATTTTATAATGATTTGTGAAGTGGACAATTTTTCCTAATGTTTTGAAATGTAGGAAATCAATCAGCTAAATTTGGCTGGTTGGTATTGATGAAAATATACACAGGAAATTAGGAGGCCAAATCATTCTAACTGGGTTAATTTGTCCAGCAAATTTTAAGTACTTCTAACCGGAACTCTTTCTGTGGGTATACATGACAACTCAAAATACAATGGGGCAAATTTTTAGGTAGGGACTCACTCACTAAAGAATACAGTTTTGCTAAAACATTTGAATTAGGCGCATTTATAGTTCTTGTCCAATAAGATCATTGGAAATAAAAGGATTATTGTTTAGCTGTCAAATTGTGGCAACGCCCAGCCATGCCAGAGGTGTATCGTTTTCACTGCAGTTCTTATCCGAACCATTACTTAATATGTTTTGTTTTCATGCAGGAGGGAAAATGGCTTGAGAAAGAAACTATGGGAGAGGCCTGTAAGGAGTACAGAGAGGGGACCATGGTGAGAGAATATAGACTGGGCCAATGGGGCTGGTGCACAGGGGCATGTGACTATCAGGGACTTCAGGGGGCCTTGGATTGCAAGACCTCATAATGATGCCAACAGGCATATTACTTTTTCTCTTTTGTACTTACTTGTATGGCATTACAATTTATCCATGTTTCTGGCATTTTTCATTCAATAACATTGTTCAAATTTACAAGAAAGTGACTTACTGGGCTAATTAGGAACACAGTTGTAGGTTCCGTTATGGCCCACCGCCGGAATTTTCAGATATCTTATAAAATATCTTCATTTAAATTAAACATTTACATTTGAATTAAACATTTTTTTTCAGATGGGGGATGAATTATTGTTTTCCCATAAATGCTTAAAAATGCATTTCCCATTAATGGTTAAAAGATCTGTAGGAATGTTATGGCTTGAAAACCCATGTGTATTTTGCAGAGGAGGGAGTGCAGGTCATACTTATCCCTGCAAAACCAGTAATGGCACAGATTTTGATAGGGGTTTACTGCAACTAATGTAGCTGTATATTGTTTTATTTTATTCTTATTCCTTGCAGAAGACAACAAATGAATGAAAACAGAAAAGGGTTAAACTTCAGTAGAGACAGAATACTAATAAAGGAAGTTCATATATCAGAAATACATTTTCATGACAAGAGTCATAGGGGGTTGTAAATCAATCAGAATGCTTTCCATTAAGGGGTCAGCTCAATAAATAAACCATGTCTCACCAATTTAACTGCAGGACCTTGAGCCTAGAGTTCCTGTAGTACTATCCTCTCCTTCTAGGCTTCGAAGAACCCCACACATCTTCCATCCTACCCTCGGACCCAACCTGCCCAATGCCCCCCAGATCATCTCTGATGAAACACTCCCTCCTCAGCTGGGCCAGTATATTTGCATGCAAGCCTCAGATGTCCTGGCAATGACACTTAGCTGGGCCCAGTGCCCCATTTACTGGATTCCACTTCCCTTCCACAGCATGATCTCTTTGTTGTTTTTTTCTAAACATGTGGCAGAGCCTGAGTCAACCGAGGATCTGCTGAATCAGGTCTTACAAGGAAGGCAGGGTTAAC
Organism: Albula glossodonta; assembly: GCA_019788955.1. Taxonomy (NCBI): domain Eukaryota; kingdom Metazoa; phylum Chordata; class Actinopteri; order Albuliformes; family Albulidae; genus Albula; species Albula glossodonta. Next base: position 151,838 of record JAFBMS010000057.1, on the reverse strand, counting down.
ACATTCTTCATGGGAGGGTGATAAGGCTAACACACTGACATCTGCACATGTACACGTAGCGCAGCAGTAACTAAACCTAACAGTACTGGAATGACAACAGTATGGTACTTCATCCTGTCCCAGAATTTTAACACCAATAATAGAACCTCTTTTAAAGAGGGAGAAAGAAAAGGTAAAATTATGTGTGTAACCCACTTATTTACTGGCCCAGCAAACTGTTGGTAGGGGTCTAGGCCAGTTAAAAGTTTGTTAGTTTGCTGCTCTCTAGCAACCCCTCCTGGTCAGCCAGATACCTGCAGGACAGCCTTTGCAACTGCATCTGATTTACTCTGGTAGTCTGATCTTTTTTAGCATGAGTTTTTCCCCCAATCTTTCAAGAAATATGAACTTTGGCTATAGTGGCGAATACCTGAAAAGCTGATGAGAATAAACTGAATAAACTTGAAGTGAGGCAGAGTGATGAAACCAGGTTTGTGACCAGAAGGTTGTTAGTGTATATCACATGTACCCTTAAGCTGCATTGTTCATCTTTTGTAAATATTACAGTTACCTTAACATGCCATGATGCCATCAGCTAAAAATAGGCAGTTTTCATAGAGTTTTAATACTGTTTGCTTTTTATTTCCTCTTCATAGGAATTTGACTCAAAGTGATTGGTTGAACGACCTCAAAGGGCTCTGATGTCATTCTGACTGAAGCCAGGCATTTGGTTGCCCAACACCAGTATAAAAAATTAATAATCCCATGCTGTGTGTTCAGACAGGCCTTAAAAGGGCCATGTCACTGGGTAACCTGACTGTTTTCAGCTCATGCACTGTTTACAGATATGATTAGGATCTTCTATTCAGCTAATACACCATCTTTACATACCAGCTAATTTTTTACTCACAATAGACTAATGCTTAATGTATTCTATTTAAAGCAATCCTTTCAGCCTTTCTTGATTTATATACTGGAGAAATGTGCATATTCTGAAACACGCATCTGTGCTGAAATTATCATTTTCCAGTTGTCTCCAAAACTGGCTCAGCATTTCTCAGTGTCATTAAACATTGGAAAACATACAATGCTCAGTAGGGCTGCATGATATATCGTTTTAGCATCATCATTGTGATTTTCGCATACGCAATAGTCACATCGCAGGAAGTGCAATGTCATCTGAAACATGTCAAGCTACAACTTTTTTACTGCTTGATACAAAAAGACAACTCACACAGTTTTCATCTTCCATTACCAATCTACAAGAGAAGTCTGTCTGATATAACATAATTTACTCAATTTAATGGGTTCTTGGATACACAGAGTTGCTTGTGAGTGACAGGCAGACTCTGCATGCGCAGTGATCAACCAATCAAAACCATTCTTGATCAGTTTATTAATCAACCAAAGCAGGCCCCACCCCCGCTAGTCATCGACCACAACCTGAAAATGAGTGAGGAATAGGAAGAAACACCGTAAAAGAAGATTTGGCTGTGAAAAGATTATGTATGTATTTATTATTTCGGCTACAGAAAAGATGATGTTGACCAAAAACAGATACTTTGTTGACAGTGCCTTGCCATTGTTGCCACAACAAGAGGTAACTCGATTAATTTGTTTGATCATTTAAATCGGCACCACTAAGATTTGTATGACGAGTGCAAAGCCAGATCCGAATGCCATCTAAAGCAAAAAACTATTTTGAATGCCTTTGCCCACTTAAGAGTAAAAAGTCATTTTTCAGCTTTTTTCTATTATTACATTACATTAAGGGCATTCGTTAGATGCTCTCATCCAGAGAGACTTACAAGGCAAAGTGCATAAGAACGGTACAAAAAGTGCAAAGATAACCCTAGAGAGGGGTAAAGTCCCAAGTGCCAAAGATGATCGAACAGATCAGGACTCCCCTACAGACTAAGTGAAAGTAAACAGCCTAGTTTAGATACAAATCACAGTTTAAAGAGCAAATAACAGACACATTACAAAGAGCAAGGGAGGGGAGGGAAGAGGTGCAGCCTGAAGAGGTGAGTTTTCACTATTATCATTTTCTATGCAGATGCACTCCCCCACAAACTCACCCCAATCATTCTAGAATGATAAATACTTTCCAAATACAGCTATTCAAGTCATCTGGTGAAAATTCCTGTGTTTTTTTTATTTTTCATATTGCAATATACTGTATATCGCGAGGAAAAAAATAAATTGCGATGTCAGTTGTTTTTCCGAAATTGTGAAGCCCTACTGTTCAGACCATTAAACTGTATGTATTTGTATGTATTTGCATCTCAATCAATTTCATGGCCGACTCAAACTCAACAAATATGGAAGTGGTATGTGAAAATTTGCTTTCCTTGCCTCTTTCAAAATGTACAATATTTATGTACAGTCTGACTTCTTGATGAGCTGCACACAAATTGATGTAGTTATTTGAGGATTAAAAAAAAAAAAAAATTACATCCTATGTCCTTTCCTAACCACTTTTCCTTGACCTCGATGGAAAACGTCATGAGGTCAAGGAAAGGTGTGAAGGAGAATTCAGAAGGACTTACAAGACAACCGCAGTGCTAAGAGATTCCGACTGCACTTACACTAGGCTACGTAATTATACGACAGTGGACGTTATTGACGTGAGTCTGCCTTAGTGAAACTACAATGTTTTCAAGATGGACCACTTAAAGTGCATCTTAGACACTTAGCCCCATGCATTCTTGCCTTGTGGTTTCATGCTGGCGATATAAACGTGGACACTCCGGTGAAAAGATATTACTTCATTACAAAGGTTGGAATTTAAATAAAAAAGGAATATAGGCTGCCAGTGAAACAAAATGGTTGTCACACCGAGAATGGTTGCTCACACTCACCCTGCTGTCCATTCATATTTCGACATGAATCCCAATTAGTATGAATGTATGAAAATAACTGTTAAATTTATACATTATAGGCATAATATGTTAGGCCTACAAATCTACTGTACCGTGCCATCATGCTCTGTGGGAGGGTGAATACATGCAAATCTTAAAATGCTGGCAAACATCTTCTACGTAAAAGATTTCGTGTTTATTCCTGGCTGCTGGTTAATGGCAGGTATTCCTGGGTCGCGTCTTTGTGTTTGCTTGGTAGTGTCCATATATACGTTTGTCATTAACGTTTAATGGTTTGTCAGATATTTTTCCACATGTTAATTGAATGTCTCAGGTACATTCAATCACAATTATAAGTTCAAATAATTTAGTTGCGATCATTCTAAAACAGTTACGCATATAATCGCGGTCTGAATACATTGTAATGCAACCGAACCAGGGCAACGATACCAATGTCGTTTTAAGGTGAGGGGGGTCCCTTCCTAAGGGAGTAAAATGGGGGGAGGTATTGTAGTGTAGTCCGGTTTTGTCATTTATTTATGTTGTGAATGGATTGAAATCATCTATCATGTGTTGGTGTTTCATTTAAAACTATTATGTTCTTGTACTGTATGTCGTTTTTGAGAATTTTGTCTGTACTGGGGGGGGGGGTTAACTGATTTTGTGGCATTGGTTTGCCCCAGGGGAGGGCAGTAGCCTATATAGAGGCCAGGTTGTCTGCCATGGGACAAAAAAAGAAAGAAAGAAATGGTAACTGGCTATAGCACGCCAGGGTTCTAACTGGGACATAGCCTGCAAAAAGTCTTGCAACTTTCAAAAAGAGTGTTTTCTTTGCATTTATAGTTGTTTTATTTATTTATTTATTTATTTTTTGAGTAAACACTGTGATTTCTCTTTAATTTTCTTTGATTGAATTAGTTTTTGTTTTTTTTTCATTATTATTATGTTTTGGTTTCAGGTAACCACTGTATATATGGGCACCATTTTGTTTTTTGAGCAAAGGAAAAACTGAAAAAAAGGAAAATAAATGCTGCGCCAGATGCTGCTACTCCAACTTTGGCTGTGAGTCCCTCTCTCCTGTGCTTCCCTTGGTCATCTTGTCAACATCTACTACTGCACATATCATTATTCTATAGAGCCCCTAAAGTCCCGAAAGGTTATATTTTCTTATCTTTTGCGCACAAGTTATTATCTTGTGGGAAAATGTTTTATCTTTAAATAAACAACTTTCGGGATTTTAGGGGCTCCCTGTCATTCTTAAGTATAAAACATGTTGAATTAAAAACAACATCTGGCAAAAATGTCTCATATTCCTTTTTCTTGAAAGACAGACTTCTGTGCTATGGTTAATATGCTGATTGTAATCTGATTATAAGCCTATGCATCTATGATCTGCATCCATTGTCGGTCACGTTGATCGTTTATTTTGTTAAACGGCCGAATGGTATGTCACTTTGTCCATTGCTGCCACAAGGAATTGTGGGATGGCACTTATCTCCTTTCCTTATAAAGGATGGTCCAGTGTACCCTAAAGGAGATAGGAAAGGAAGCACTGAAGCACCTTTTCTTAGCATTTTGAGAATTTAAACCGCTCTTATCATGCTCACCACTTAGATACTTCCAGGTCATTTCATTCATTTAAGAACCAAGCCAGAGAGAGAGGGCAAGTGAGAGAGCTTCTGTGTCTGTTAAACGCTGCAGACTTTAAAAAAACAAAAAAAAACATGTAAATTATTACACTGCAAACCAACTCCCTAATTCGATATTATCATATGGCAACTTGTGTAAAAAATTATTGAGCAGCGGTGCAGGAGAGATTTTTGAAGTGGGGGGACAAACTGTGCGCAAAAGGTCTCAACTTTTACACTTATACAATCTATATATATATATATATATATATACACACACACACACACACACACACACATATATATACATATATGTATATATATATATATATACAGGGGGTCCTCGACTTACGAACGAGTTCCATTCCTACGACTTGTCCTAAGTCGATTTTCGACGTAAGTCGGAATTTATACCTAAATTATACCTAAGTTAACACCTTACGTCACTCACTAATAAAAAAAAAAAAGAGAACAATTTCTTATCTTTATTTCTGTGTTCGTATGTACGAACCAAACCGCGTAGGTCGAAACTAGGTTTTTCAAATAATTTATGGAAGTGCGTCGTAACCACGAAACGTCGTAACTCGAGATCGTCATAACCCGAGGACTCCCTGTATAGAGAGAGAGAGAGAGAGAGAGAGATGAAACTCCCTATGAAACTGGGGGGGCATATCCCCACTGTCCCCCCTGCCATCTATCCCCCTGGTATATCGAACGTATCCGATATATCCCAGCCCTAGGTGAGGTTTTTGCAGTCTTACCCCTCTACATGCCACTGGTAATGCTGGAATGATAGGTGCGTCTCACAACCCATGACAAGTCTGGGATAACAGTTCACAAAGTAACAGCTACCTCATCCCATTTCATCTGAGGCCCAAGTTTTTGTTAATTAGTTGGACAGGTCAGATAAAATGGAACTAATGGCCGTCTAATGTCGTCATTGAGGAAAAAAATCCTGTTTCTTTCAACCTTGTTTCCGGGTTCGAAGGAACATTTTGATGCGATGATAAGTCAAAAACATGCCCCCAGCTTAGAACAAATACAAACAAGGACATTCTTAAAATGTTATAACATTTTAAGAATGTCCTTGTTTGTGTTTGTTCTAAGCTGGTGTGGTAGTTTAATGAAACATAAACACTTTAAACGCAGCCTAATGCAGAAATTGGTGAATGATGGGTTTTTTCCTAGCCACAGAAAGAATAACCTGCAGTAAGTCATTAATAAAAAAGATTTTTAATAAAAACAGTGCTCATAATTGCATGTTTTCTAAAGTTAGCGTACAGACTACAGCAAGGTTTTGTACATTAGTTGAATAATTTTTTATTTTTTTTTATAATTGCCGCTGTTGTAGGCGCAAGTCAAGAACTGCACTTTGTTCATCATTTTCACCGAAAAAAAGAACTACTTTTACGGGCAGTATCAATCTTACCGCCAAGAATTAAAAGTACCATGACACACTGTAACCGTCCATGCCTACTGTAGCCTAGTAAAAAAAAAAAAAAAAAAAAAAAAAAAAGGAAAAATCAAAGGCCCGCTGCAATAAGGTTGGGAAATTACCAGAAGTGAAAAACTGAGGCTCATGAAAGAGGAAAGTTAGTATAGTTATCTGAGAATGTGTGCAGTCAAAGAAAGGATTCTCAACTGCTAGCCTACTTGTGGAATCATGAACACAGTTCATCAGTTTTAACTAAAAAACATAATTAAAAGCCTTCTGCCTTTTTGAAGTGTAGAGACAAAGGATAGTCATATTATGTTTGCTGAAAATGTTGAAAATGTACCAAAGGTTGTTTGAAAGCCAGCATGTAATCACCAGACAAGCAATTTGAATAATGCGAGACATTTGCAGATGTCCTGGCTTGACAGATCTGCTGTATTTTGCCTTGGCATAAATGAACAAAAATGATCATGAAACCTCACTATCTCATCCCTGCTTAGAGGGAACTCATAGGAAAAAAGTATATAATTAATTAGGCAAAATATTCCATATAATGTATTATTATGTAACTTGTTCTTTCATGTTTTTATACATTGAACAGATATTTAAAAAATAATCAATTAATGTGTAAACTCAATATAGATCGCCTCTCAATAGCAGTCCCTTTCATAAGTAGGCATGAGGGATTTCAGTGTTTATTTCTGAATTTCACCTCACTATTAATATGCTACCCAACATAAAGTAATCTATTTAGATTATCTGAACAAGCTCTGCTTGAGTAATCTTGCTCTTTATCTTCACAATCTAATTAAGGAATTATCAAGAATCATGTGTAAATTGAAGAATGAAAAGCTGGGAGATTTGGCAAAAAATATTTATCAAATTCACAAAACCTATTCATGACCAGTTTTTCCATGGCTGTAGGATAATGACAAAGCCTGGCAATATCCCTTAATCTCTTATTCTTAAAATGAAACATATGGGACGGGTTGTGAAACAAAAAGAGCCACTCAACTGCCAGCTGAAAGAACAAGCCCAATGAAAATAATTCAGTGCAATTATCAAAAAATCCCAGATTTCTTACATAGTGCTGTATACAATAAGCCGTACATTATTGTTTAGTTTGGGGCAGGTTGCTTGGTGGAAAACAACCTATCTTACAAATTTATGCTTTAGGCAATGGAATATTGTAGTTTCAAATTCCCTTGTGGCTGTAAAATTTAATATACTTGGACAAGAAAAAAAAAAAAGGCGAATTGTATGCAGTGCCAAAACACAGGACATTTGACCCTTTTCTCCAAAAATGTTAGGACAAATGGAAAGGGCCTGAAATACAAGATGATCCTGAGATGTCTGATCAACCCAACTTTCTTTGACTGAAATCTTAGCCCATGACAGATGGAATCACAAATACTGGATTCACTACTGAATACTGAATCTTCATATTGCCACTAAATTGCGGAACTCAATAAAACACAGTAGTTTCGGTGTTTCACTATGGGGCCAGCTGTGACTTTGTACCATTTTTAATACATTCACATGAAAAGGACAAATGCAGTACTGGTTCCACCCCCTCTCTGGCCTCACTTGCTGTGGCAATAATAAAAGGCACTCAATGCACTGAAGTCAGACCATTGCTTTTACTCTGGTGCTGGTGCTAGCACGTCAACAGCCCGAGTTAGTTCCCAAATCTTAAAAAAAAAGAAGTACTTACTCTTCTTTGCTGAGGTATAAGGTGTGCTCATGTTGCAGTGTTCACTAAAGCATTTCTTGTACTGCTGTGGCAGAGGCAACCCTCTGTCCCCACCACACTCCATCTCTTGCCATATTACTCAGGCAGTTGAAGGGTAGTATAGGACCAGATAAGTGTACAACACTCAATAGGAATGAGGAAGAGTTCAAGAACTGCAATCCTTTCAATGAAGCACAATTATCTAATCGTGTATTGGCCATCTGGGGATGTATAACCCCATAATAAGAACTGTATATCAATGGCATTTACACTGGTCAGCACTCGACTTGGGATAAAAAAAATTTTGAAATCAAGCGGGATTATTTGATGATGCATCCAAACATGAAAAGTTTATGTGTAATATTTATGTGAAACTTCCTTACCCCTATTATTAAGCCTAAAAATGAGTTTAAGATATTTCTGTTGATAGTTGAATTCTAATAAACTAGCCGTGTCACTGTATCTTGCTAATGTTATCCAGTGTTTCTGAAACATGGTTTTTGGCTTGTGGAGTGAGACTTTGGTTATGCTCAATCTAGAACACTTTGCAGATCTTAACAGAATATCTCTCAATACAAGCATCCACTATTCAGTCTTTTCGCAAGCATCAAATGCACTACAAATAATTAGTCACTTAATTTTTCTGTGATAATGGTTTATGTTTTTCCATTTAACCTGACACCCCTGCACACTCTGGGATGTGAAACTGTTGGGCCTAAATCAAACGTATTCTGAAGAGAGCAGTGCTGAAGCTGATCAGTGCCCTTTTGGGATTAAATTCAAAAGTTTCAAACCGATCACTTGGCTGCTTCGGCAGGCAACTGTCAGATATTTGACAGTTCAGTTCAAGTATTCAATGACTGATGGTTTAGAATTTCTGCTGTTCAAAAACTGGGTTTGGCTAAGGCTGTAATCAGATCCTGGTAGGGTAAACCAGTGTCTTCTGGTAACAGTGGCCAATCAGCGGATTCAATGTGAATGCTGCCACAACTTGTGCTACAGGAAAATCAAACAATAGTGGCACAATTAAAAGAAAATGCAGACCTTGACTCACTACCTAATAAGCTCCCATTAACCTCAGTGGAGACCGAGATGTCCAATGGGAAAAAACTCAACATTGTGATAAATCTCGTTTACCCAGCTGCAATAACTGAGGAGCTCAATATCTGGGCTTCCATGCTAAACACAGAGGCTAATCCACCAACACACTTTACCTAATATGCAACACTCTTTACAACAGGCCGACAGAGAGTTCCAAGGAATTGGGTTTATTTTCAAACCAGGGGATACTTTGCCTGGTCAGCCATTTATCCACCCCTGACTGTTCCTGCACCTCTTTAAACTGCAGCTAGAAGTTATTTGTATCATGCAAAGGACAATATGCCAAAAGTCCTCACTTACATTTCCAAGCCAATTTTAACAAAATCATAATGCAGAGGTTTTGTTGAACGTTAGCTATATATGGCTATAAAATGTTTTGGAAGAGCAGAAGTGATTACATGGAAAGTGTGTATGGAGTTTGTGCCATCATGATGAATGTGCTTGCCAGACAACTATTATTTGTTGCCTAGAAGAATAAGGACCCATGCAATAACTAGGGGTTGCTGTATTTATTTTGAAGCCAGATAGGTTTTCTGTAAATGTTTACAGCACCCAGTGTGCATTTACAGTTTTGAAGTGTGCCCCCAACCCCTGCATTGACCTCTTCTATCCACTGTAAAGACACTTTGAAAACTGAGTTTACACATTGAGCATAGCATCCACAAAACTGAGGTTTCCTTTTCTTGTTTTTATTTTTGTGTTTTTAATTTCTGTCTATACTGAAATCAAACAAACCACGTTTGTCCAAGCACATCATTATCTTTGCTACTGTGTGCCCAATTTGTGGCCGAACAAAACGGTCAGCTGAATAAAAAAAAAAAATGTACACAGTAATGTAATTCACATGAAGGCTACTACAGTTTAACCATTCGTGTCCGAGAGGCAGCACTTTGCAAGCACTCACTGGATCCTGTCCATTAAACCGAACTAGTCAAGTTAAAATAGTTCTCCCGAAAAGATGATAAATCGTTACTCGGGTTTTAAGTTGAAGCGTGCCAACAACTCTGTACCGTGAATTCTAAAACGACGGTGGTGGGACAGTTGTGCAAGCAGAGAATAACAGGTAGGAAGTGGGGGGGAAGCAAATTATATATATTGATTAGTCCAAGTGCTTGAACAAACTGCCAAACTACTCGGTCCACTGTCAAGATTTGTTACAGACAGGTGGATATGTTGACTTATTCAAGCAGTGTAGATTTGTCTGCTGCGCAGAGGGAAGTATACAAACGCTACCTAAAGTCTGTGAGGAGTAAAGTTCACCAACCCTGCATGTTTGTTTGCCAAAATACACTCCGCCCCCTAGGTTCCAGTTAGCCATTTTTTGCGTTTCGGGTTGACAGGGTGCAACTAGTTCCATTACAATGCATTTTAAAGTGCAGCTATTGTTCCAATATGTAACCGAATTAGCTATGAACATGGCAGAGTGTCAAGCATTCAAAAGAAGACAGAACACGAAGGTTTGCCGTGAGAAAAACACGCACAACCAAAATTCTACTTATCCGTGTGTGTGTGTGTGTGTGTGTGTGTGTGTGTGTGTGTGTGTGTGTGTAGATGAAATGGCTGATATTTACCTATTGCTAGGGAAGGTAGACTGAGCAGCACACATTCTGATTTATTCAAACGTCATGACAAAATAGAACGACGATTAAACGTAAAATTACAGTCGAGTAGAGACCATGCTTACAGATATTACAGTCCAGCAGCAGGCCAACCATTGGGTTAACTGGAGCTAATAGTTTCATAAGCAACAACATACCAGCAGCGAAAATTGCACACACACCTGCATGGGCTACATTATTACAAGACAATAATTAAAAGCCGTTGGTGTCAACAAACGATTTAAGAAAGTTACCTAGATCTTTGCAGTTCCAAGGCAGCGCTGCCGATCTGCCCGCTTTCCATGCAGCAGTAATTCTGGGATGTTTGCCTGGTGAAGGTGACGGGTAAAATTCCCTGAGTGTACGTCTGCAGCCTTCCCCTTGTCGCTGCTGGCACTGCGGGAAAAGGAGAACTAAATACAGACTGGCTAGCCGCGTGCAAGCCGCAGGCGAAAGAATCCCCTTCCGGATTTGCACAGATCGGGGCTGCCAGCTGACTGATCCCGAAGCTTCCCCGAGCGGTGAACATGAGAGCCTGGTTTGCAGCAGCGAGCGTCTGGGCCGCTGTGGCTGTAGCCCCAGCCGGATACACTGCTCGCTCTGCTGAAACCAGGCACTGTCTAGTCCTCGCCTCAACTGAACCGTCCTCGTCGCCCTGATTGTCGCCGTCATCTTTCACTGGTCGTCCATCCAAAGAGATATTGCTGAGGAATGAGAGTGCCGCTTGCCTCCTTCGTGGATCTATGCGTTTTCGAGTATGATCACTGCTGGAATGCTTTATAGGTAGGGTAGCTGTGGTCGTACTGCTGCTAGTGGCAGCCGCCATGGTCCACTTTATTTCAACTGATGAGCTGAGGCGAGTGCTATTTACTTTTCAATGGGGCATTCGTATTTATACGTGCACTAACATATTACAAACACCGCGGAGCGCTATTCGAGAGGTGCTTCCGTAGAGAAAAGATCACGTGTGATCAAAGTACTGAAACGTAACAAAATCGTGTTTTTCCAACCAATGGGTTTTTCCATCAGTGTGTGGACGCTTTTTTTCTCCGAGTACCGCCCATCTCCGCCACATGGCAGTGCAATCGTACAAAGCGAAAGGGTGGAGGCAACAGTGAAAACCGACGTAAAACACATGGCACTGTAGCAGATCAATAAATATTTGCGTTGGGATTCAATATTATCACTGTACTGCTAGCATTTAACCTTTTCAGTTTATTAGCATCGCTATTTCAACGGAGGATATAAGCATTCACATTAAACTGTGAAATAACCGAACAATCGAGCTCAACATACAACAGTAAATGTAATCCTTCGTAACCGCATTAAACAGGGTGTTGTCAGATCACTGGAATTCAGGACCGCGCTACAACCTGTTGAGTAACTAACGCGTAAATTCGGTTAATCTCCTTGCTTGAATGTTGTATTGCAAACCTGTCACCCATGTAGTAAACTATCAAACTAATTCTCCTTTTATGTAATCCAAAGTGGCGCAACCACAGTAAGATCAAATATGTCAAATACGTTTGTATATTTTGCATATTTAGGCTTACTTTTCAGGGTCTACGTATGTAAAAGTAAATTGTAATGCATTGCCCTTTTCTGTTGCAGCTGCAGCGAATCTACTGGCAAACGTGGTTTTGCTTCTTTGTTTTGTTAGGTCTGGTGAAAGACTAAGAAAACTCATTTTGAAAAGTGGATTGGAGATGACGTGAAAGAAAGGCAACCGGCCATGCCACCAATGCATATTTTAAACTTATTATGAACATGACGAAGAGCATGATAGAACTCACTATTAATACACGTTGTTTAAAATGGTGGCCATTCCCGTGCCTATCTGCATGTGTATTTCTTTAATTCTCTCTCTCTCTCTGTTTCCTCCTTTTATTATTTCCTTCTGCTTCACTGACAACCTGTGTAATATACTTGATTCTTAGAGTAACGTTTGCAAAGTTATTAACTGAAGGATTTACTGTATAGGTAAGTTTTGAGCCTAGTCTTAAAGGTAGAGAGAAAGTCTGCTCCCCAGAGTTCAGGGGGTAACTTGTTCCATTGGAGAGTGGCTCAATAATTATTCTTAGCAATGAATGCCTGCAAATAAACATTGCAAAATGGTGAAAAATAGATGGCAATGCCTTGTGTGGTGCAAGTGCCATCCATAATCACAGGGACATATTGCTTTATGTTTATCAATAGTTCTGAGGCCTATCAAACAATAAGAAAGATTTTATCCCCTGCTATTACACCCTCATTTTTTCACCCAAATTTGTCCCAAAAATATAGGCTGATGCCATCAATTTACATGCTACCAAATTTCCTCACTCCAGTCAGCTAACTGGTTTTCCACAGTAACTGTGCTGGAGTTCAGTACAGCTGATGAAGCTGGTGCAAACACCTGATTTACCAGGAGTGTTTCTGGTAAGCAATGAGGATGGAGTTAACTTACTTCTTGTAGCCCAGAGGTACAAAATCATTTTAACTAGTTGCAAAACTGAAATTCCAATTTATAACTAATGTTATGTAATTTGGTCAAAGAAAACATTTTCATTTAACAACTACAAATCTGAAGATTCATATCATACTGCACAGAAGTGAAACTGCAGATGTTAATTGAGCTAATAATACATGCATTCTATTTCTTATCATGAATCATTACCCCCACCTACCCCCCCAACCCCCACCCCCCCACAGTCAGTCATGCAGCACAGTCATGAGGGTGATCCTAAGGCAATCAACCAAACCATGGGCAGAGCAGCTTAACACAGACCTGCATCTCTACTCCATGATGTTGTGACAGCAATGACCTCTCAGTCCACCAGAGATTCTATGATCTGTGTCAACACCAAGCCGTATCTCTTAACTAAATGATTTACTGTATAGGTAAGTTTTCAGCCTAGTCTTAAAGGTAGAGAGAGAAAGTCTGTTCCCCAAAGTTCAGTGTAAGGTAAGGTGGGTGTAAGGAAAGAGAGGTATAAGAGGGGGGGCAATATTCTTAATACATGAATAATAATAATACTTGTGTACAAAACGCATAGGCTATATAGGCTACCTGTATTATACCGCATCGCGGGGAGCGGGGGACGGCTTAGTAAAGTAAATAAGCGCTCATAAAGAATCAGCGGAGCCTGGCTCTTACAATAAAGATAGCGTGGCATGTGGATTTTTACATACTTTTACTACAATGATATTGGCAAAATAAGACGGTTACACAAGAAGGCTATATAGAAGAACTTTGTTTACGAACAGTTTGAAGAGACTTTGATCTTCATGCAGGATTGCAGGCTGTCATCAGTGAGGCGAGAGCGGTGTTTGGACTTTATGAAGTTCATGTTAGAGAAAACCTGCTCACGTGAGTATGTGGATCCAAAGATGGACAGGACTCCAAAAGCATACTTTTTCATGTTCACATACGTGTCAGGAATGGCATTCCACGTGTCAAGTAAAAGTCTGTCGACTTTGGGGAGGCTCTCAATCTCACTCCACATGACATGTTCAGCTGTGATGGGTCGATGTCCAGCGGCGTCACCGGGAAGGTTTGTGTTTCCTTTCTGAATTCACCGAATCTTTCCCCAAATGCGGTTTGCATTGTGGTGATTGCTCGCTGTAAATATTCACAATTAAACACTCGATTTTCCTCCAAGACTTTTTTTTTGGGGTTGATCTATAGTTAGCTTACCGGGGGTCTGGAATTGAAGATAAGCCACCTGCAGGAAAAGCACGCGGACAGATGAGAGGTTTTGGTGGTGGATGCAGGGTGTGACGCATATTTTAGTGGACATATTAATATTTGCTAAATAAAATTCCAGTTTTATTAATACTCAGTTTAATCATTCAGAGTATAGAGTAAGTACATATAAAAATAGATGATTTAATTTTTAAAAATTCTTTTTGTATTTTTTTTTTCCCAAGCTGGTGGGAGCCACAGCAGGGGGGCCAAAGAGCCGCATGCGACTTGCAAGCCGTGGGTTGCCGACCACTGCTCTAGGGCAATTGTTAATCTACTCATTGTTGATCTAGGCAAATTGGTGACCTTCTGCCAGATAAGACCTAAACCAAGGAGAGGGACTGTTTTCAAGTCGGTCTAATAGAATACAATGATCAATTGTATCAAAGATTGCAATTAAGTTGCGAAGCACAATTAGGGAGACATTATCATTAGAGAGGAGGAAATCATTAGCTACTTTGAAAGAGCAGTTTCCATGCTGTGATGAGGCCTAAAACCAGACTGAGCAAAAATTTTTGTGTGAATGCTTTTTCTAAGGTTTTTGATAGGATATTTATTAATCCAATCTTTAGGACCATTTTTTGTATTCATTATATTGATTTATTTTTTATCAGATTGTCAAGGCAGATGCCTCTAGTAGAGCTTTTGAAGGAATTTTTAACCAAAATTCAGGAAACAGACAGTCTCTATGAAACCTCTTTTGAGTGATGGTTTAAGGGAAAAGGCAGAATTCTGTGTAGGACAGTAAATCTGTTGCCTGGTCTTAGCCCTGGTAAGTCATGGTTTAGGGTAATTAAGACATTAATAAATGCTAACTCAGGTGATGTATGGTGTCTTACCTGAAAGCTGTTTCTCAATTGTGATTTTGGACTAAATAGTGACGAAGGGTATCTTGTATGCCATTGTGATGACATAAAATGTTGATTTCTGTTATGATAGTTCTGTTATGATAAATATCATAATTAGGCAGTAAACACTGGGAAGTGCTTTACAAGGTTTATGAATCAACCCTTTCACATTGCTATGTCTAACAAATAACAATCTGTAATTGCATAAATTGAGTAAAAGAATGTGTTGAGACTCACTGAGCTTTCCATGAGCAAGCTGGGTACCTGGCATTGTAGCATGCACTAGTATTTACAACGGTAGAACTAAGCAGGGAAAATGATTGTTCAACCAAGCAAATTTTAAAATAATCTATTGATTATTTTAAAAATTAAGTAGCCAGTTGTGTATGTGAAGTGGCTTTTGAGAAAAGGTTTTCCCCACTTGGGAAGTGCATTATTATTTCTTTTGTGTACACTGAACATGCAAAAAAAATTCTTGCAAAGTCCACCATCAAAATGCATTCCAGCTACATGCCTTCTGAGGTACCTTTACAGTTTTTACTCCGACTTGGGAGACTGGTGCCTACAATAGACGCAGGTAACAGGCAGTTGCCTTGTGATTGAGATGGCCAATATTTACAATTTTTAAAATTTCATAGACTCTCCATTAGAGTCAATAAACTGGGGAAGTGAAGCTAGACTTTCCTTATCAGAAACCATTGCAACAAGAAAATCCTAGATGAAACTGTGTACTACAAACCATGAATTTCCAGTAAGACCACAATTTCCTTCATCACACTGCATAAAAAAACTATTGAAGATAGTGTTTGATAGATGGATGGTTGCCCTTTAAATTTTTTGATGGGGAGTTTTTAATTGGGCAATCACTACGAGAACGATATTGAAATTCAACTTCAGATATCATCCCTTACTATAATATATTATGCCCTCACTGGAGTTCTAATTTGTTATTATTTGAGGGGTTTTAATTTTAAGACTCCTTCATAAGATGGTTTATTATCAACAAGTAACAACATGAACAACCATCCGACATTTTTTCAACAGTCTCAAAAGCAAAGTTCATATTTCATTGAAAATGAATGACTTAGATGTGGAGATCCATCCTGACCTACCCTCTATTGACTATTAGAAGCCTTTTATGCAGGTTTAAACAACTTCTTAAAAAGCACCTGGAATGGTTTTATGGAAAATTAAAATTCAAGGGTAAATGACTGGATATATATGGGAGGCACCAGTGAATCAACTTAATAACAAAATGATGGAAACGCCAAACAATATATTAATATTTATTAACTAAGATTTTTTTTGGGCTGCCTTTGACTTCAGGACAGAATCAATATGATGTACAAGTTCAGAACTCTTTATATTGAGATACTGGACTATTTGGAAATAAAAGGTCCCAGCAGATGACTGCCAATCCCATAACTGATTTCTCTGTTTAATGGTTGGAAACAGGCAATGTGAGTTGAAGGCTTCCTTTGACTTTCAAAATTATGTGAATTCCCCCACAAAAAACATGTAAATTTAGGTTTTCTTCTGGGTGCTTGCATCGTAGGTCATCTAGTCTCCTGTCATACTGACATTTTTCCATTTGTGTGACATTATACATTATTATTGTGCCTCAGTTGTTGGCCTTTGGGATACTCTTAAGAATTGTTGAAGGGGTGAGCAAAAACACAATACCTTATTAAACCAGCCAATGCAGTCAAGACATAGTTTAAAAATTCCCTTGCTGGTTAAATTAGGAGATAAATACTTCAACCAAATATTCAACCAAAAATAAAACTTGAAAACAAACAGAGTGTTTAGAAATATTTCATATGCAGAGTATCAGTTTTCTCCTGAATATCATATGTGCACAAGCATTGTACCATTCCTTTGACAAAAACTGAGATTGAATCACGTTTTTATTTTTATAGCATTCTGTTGTAATAAGCATTTGATGAAAATTTTTAATGAAAAAAATTACAGGTTACCATAGTCTATTTACTTTGCAGCCTCTGTTTCATAGGCTTCAGGTCAATATTCACTGTGTAATAGATTTCGAACATGTGATGGAGCATTACCATGAGATACTATCAAAATATTAACTGCTCTGTATTCCAATGCAAAGATGAGTACTTAAAGATATGAATTTCCTCCAACATGTATTTATTACAATTTTTTAATTGGCATAGAAACAGAACAATCAAACATAGGACAATTATCACAAAGGCTGTGACTGTGTTAAGTAAATTAATTATACAAATTAAAAAATTCCAAGAAGAAAATAATAAGACCTTTCTGTAAACATTGTCTGACATTGAAATAGGTATGTCATTCAACTTGTGTCTCATGAGCAGCATCTAAATATTTCGTATTCTGCAATCAAATAAAGTAATAATAATTTAACTGTTTTTTTTTTGTGGCTAATTGTGAAAACAGATTAAAATTCAGGAACATTTAAGTATGGTATTGTGTCACTTATTTAAGATGAAAGTTGATGTAATTCATACTTGGCAACTAAAATGTTAAGGAAATAGTGAGTGCAGTTTGGAGAGGTGTGGTTTGGGCGACACCATCCCTGTTGAATAGAGGTTTATTACAATATTGGTTGTTATAAATGTTAAGTAGCTACACAGTATGACATAAAAGTAAGACATACTACAAGCTCCAAGTTAGATATACATATATACATACATACATACATACATAGAAACAGCACCCCTGTTAGTTTTGATGATGTCCAACAGGTGAGAATTACTTTCACGGCAGTGAGAAGACAAAAACCAAAAAAATTGAGTCTTGGCAAGTATTAAGTGATTTTGACAATTTGTTGCAATACAGCTTCAATCTATGTAATCCTGTATAGTAACTGTGGAAATGAGAAAGGAAACAAAAAAATGGACTGGCCTCATACTATGAGAAATGAGAAGGTGCTGGATCTGAAAAGGATAAATTACTGATGACAACATGGACAACATTAGCAATAAAATGTTTTAAGAGACTCCCAAACAAACAACACAGACATATTTCAGCGGTGAGGAAGGTTGTGTGCAAAAACACATCCATGCTGTTTGTCAGTCAAGTACAATTGTTATGTAATTGCAGCCCAACTTTAATCTCAGAATGTAAAAAACCATTTTTACCCTTTATATCCTAAAAGTCAGTCAATAATAACCTTACAGCAATCACCTACAGATCTATTAATCTTAATTCCCTAACAGTATACATTACAGTAAATAGGCTGTCTCGCAATTATCTTCACAATATGTTTAAATATATTGCAGTATACTAGACTGCACTCATGTAAGTGTACTTATTGAAGTCATATTCACATAGACATTAGCCAAAATATAGCAATTTCGTGATGTAGTCTATATTGAAATAATGCATTTTAAATCAATCATGAATTTCGCATGAAAGGACAAAAACTCAGCATTAATCTCTGCTGCAGAAAAGTTTGTAAGGTAATGAATTGAATGAGAAAATGCTTCAATAAACAAATTCTTGTTTATTTACTATAAAAATCAATGTCAGTTGTCATAGGCTAAGCGTTTCTCAGTTAAGTTGCTCCAAATGTGGACACTTTTTTTGCGGAGAGGAAAGCTCAGCTAGCAATCGGGAAGGCTTTCAAGTAACTTGTGCAACACACCAATGCTTTGCATTGTTTTCTTTAAACATGTGACTCAGGAGACAACTGTGCATGCCTTGTTGGCGGCCAAAATTACACTTCCTGGTTCTGAAGTTGTCTCCATTGACTTCTATTGAAGTCACTGTCTCTACATGTTTATACACTCTAAGGCTTAAATCCTGGGTCAGACACGCTGCATAACGTATATCCTAAATTGCAGCCTTTATGATTTGCTAATTGCATTGTTTCAAATTGCGATTTTGATTTGACATTGATTAATCATTCAGCCCTATTTCAATACCACTGCAGTCTCTTCATGAGTTACCCACTCCATAAGCTCTTTCGAGTCTATCAGAATTCATGGTTATCACCTGTAAATATATGAATGTAATATAATTGTTACCACTACGATCTGTATACTGAGAAATACTGTGTGAGCTAAAACAAGAAACAAAGAATAAAGAACCCAGTTCAAGTTATGTCTTGCAAGTTATTTTTTCAAGACACTATCATTCAAGACACTCTGGAATTACAAATGAGAGAGGCATGGAGTCTTTTGAGAATTTATACAAAATGTATGATATACTACATAATCAAATACATTATTAGTTATTTGTTAAGAAATCCATTAAAGAATGAAACATCATTGGACATCCATCTTCTTGATATACATGATGAAAGCACATAGCAACTTAAACATAAGTAATATGTAAAATTCTATTTAGAAAAGTCAATATTATGAGTGAAAATTCTATTAGACATTTGGCAACATGACCATTGCAAAACATGACAAACTCAAATGTTTGGAGAGAATATTCTTGGACAGTTTAAAGATGGCATCTCACACCAGTTACACAGTCAGAGCATAAAAAAGAAATTACCTCAAACTGTTCAGCACCTGGTCATGGCGCCACCGTTAGTGGCCATCCCCTAGGGCCAAAGGCAGCTGCTTAGGATGTGTTTGAGTGTCCCTCTCCCAGAGTGGGAAGGAAGGCATGTCAGCCTTGCCCCACAGCTTGTAGTTTGCAGGGCTATGTAAGGTGTCATATACAGCCTGGATTAGGAATTTGATGCGCTGGGGCTCTGCTCGCCAGATGTCCGTCCAAGTGAGCGTTCATTCCATTGCACTCTCCCATCTCATCCAAGCTCCCTGCTGCCTCATGCATGCCATCCTGCTGGTTCATTCCTTGTCTATTGCTGCTCTCACTTCTTCCTAGACACGCAGTCGCCTCTCCTTGCCCTAGACCTTGTTGTATTGAGGCATTGGAAAACTGCCCAAGCCTGATCTTCCCATTGCCACTGCCCCCACCACAGCCTTGTGCCTCAGCCTCGCTTCTGCCGTCTCCAGCTCCCTAGTGGCACTCCATTTCCTGCCAGTACAGATGAAAGAAAATGAAAAAGGAGGAAGCAAAACTTTTTTCTCAAAATATTTCATATACATATGCAGACAAGTATTTACTATATACCCTGGTGAGCCAAAACATTTTGACCATCTGTCTAATATGCTGTTGGTCATCTGCATGTCTGGCACTGAGACGTTGGGGTACTTGAAGTCTCTGCACTGCAGTGCTTCTCTAGTACGGGAGACCTTGAACTCTTCCGTGACACTGTTGAAAGGAAGCTGCAGAATGATATTCTTCCTGTACAGAGCTGCATTGCTCAGGTTGCGTGTTAAGTCAAGCCACCTGCGGAGGTATCCACTGATTCACTATAAATATATATCATCATCATCATCATTGGTCAATATGGATTTTTAAGACCATCACCAACTTTCAAACAAAGGAATACCTGCATTTTTATTTTTGCCTATCAATTTTAAAACAGTTTGACCTCCTGACCATACATGTACTTCATTTGCAGTTTCTATCCATTTCATAATATCAGTCACATGTGGTTTCATCCAGTCTCTGATTAACTTTATGTACTGTAATTTTTAATATTCTGAAGAGAGACTGATCTGTATCTTGAACCAGTCCAGGCCATGGCTTTCCTAATAAATATCACTGATGATGCATCGCAGCGCATCTGTAGGATGTATCTTTCACCTGTTTAGTCTGGTTACACCAGTGACTACCAGGAACAGACTGGTTGACAACCAAGAACAGTTTGGTGACGACTGGAAAGGCAGTTGACAGCTCTGAAAAACAGCAACAGGGGCAGGGAGGATTAGCTGCATCCTTCAAGAGGAAGAACCTGCAACAAGCTATGGAACCACACTCAAAAACTTACCTCCAGGGGAGCCCGAGAAGGGGGGGAATGAGAACCCTACAAGGACAGATCTAAGGATGATGATGAACGCAAACTGAATCACGACCTGCAAGAATCAGCGTGGTCTTACAATACATCAGACAATGAAGTGCGTGGAGCAGGAGCCTACTGTGCAGTGCACAGGGTCTGACCCTGGTGAGATGCAGGAGGAGCCCAGCCCGGAATCACCCCACTAATCCCAGCACCTCCAAGCATCAGAAGCTCCGGCACTGGACGAAGTAGTCCAAAAGGCAAATATTATCAGACATGCGGAAGGGGGATACTGACAGCCGCCTGCAATCCATGAATGCAGTTATTGTGAGCTATGGAGCAGAGCAATTCGACTTGGAGAAGGAGAAGACTGGCAAACCTTACATCATGAATCATGGAGCAGGAAAGATCCACCAGATGCGACAAGAGCTCAAGGCCCTCACAAAGCAGTACAAGAGCACAGAGGGCAGCAGGCGCACTCTACACCTCACATGCCTCAAGGGGGAAGTAGACCAGTTCCTCCATGCCACCCTGCAAGATCCTATGAGAGACCAGGAGCTGGAACACCAGAGAGCCCTCATTGATCAACCAGCCTCAGAAGTCGGCTTTGACATGAGGGAGCCTAGCCTGAAAGTGGTGGAGGTGGTGAAAGCAGCTAGAGCCAGCTCAGCCCCTGCATCAAGTGGTGTTCCTTACAAGGTGTAAAAATGCTGTCCAGAGTGGATCCAACTCCTCTGGAAGCTACTGTGAACAATCTGGCGCAGGGGAGTCGTCGCCAAGCAGCGGAGGTTTGCTGAGGGGGTTTGGCTTCCCAAAGAGGAGAATTCCACAGAAATCAAGCAGTTTAGATTGATGTCGGTGCTCAGTGTCAAAGGCAAGATTTTCAGCATCCTGTCCTGCCGGCTGACAAACTTCCTGCTCAAAAACAATTACATTGACACCTCAGTGTAAAAGGGCGGAACTCCAGGGATGCTAGGCTGCTTTAAACACACAGATGTAGTCACCTAGCTTATCAGGGAGGCACGTGAGGGGAAAGGAGGTCTGGTTGTGCTGTGGCTAGACCTGGCCAATGCATATGGGTCAAAACCACACAAGTTGGTAGAGTCTGCACTAAACCGGCACCATGTTCCCAGTAAGATCAAGGACCTCATCTTGGATTACTATAACAACTTCAGATTGAGAGTCACTTCTGGGCCAGTGACATCAAGTTGGCACCGACTGGAGAAGGGTATCATTACTAGGTGCACGATATCAGTCATCCTTTTTTCCCTAGCCATGAATATTGTAGTAAAAGAGGTGGAGTGCAGAGGCCCATCAACCAAGTCCGGTGTGCAACAGCCCTGGAGAGACTGATCAAGTGGGCAAGGATGAGCTTTAAGCCTGCCAAGTCGAGGTCACTTGTTTTGAAGAGAGGCAGAGTCTCAGACAAGTTACACTTTTCCCTGGATGGAACCAAGATTTCATATATCAATGAGAAGCCAGTCAAAAGTTTGAGGAAACGTTTTGACCATAGCCTCAGAGATGTAGCAGCCATCCAGGCATCCATCAAAGAGCTGATGACCTGGCTGAGCAGAGTGGACAAGTCTGGACTGCCTGGGAAATTCAAGTCAAAGTCCATGGCATCCTGCCTCAGATCCTCTGGCCATTGCTGGTTTATGATGTGCCCATTACATCAGTGGGGACAATGAAGAGGCGAATCAGTGGATACCTCTGCAGGTGGCTTGGCTTACCACGCAGCCTGAGCAGTGCAGCTCTGTACAGGAAGAATATCATTCTGCAGCTTCCTTTCAACAGCGTCACGGAAGAGTCCAAGGTCTCCCATACTAGAGAAGCACTGCAGTACAGAGATTCCAAGGACCCCAATGTCTCAGTGGCAGGCATGCAGATGACCAACAGCATATTAGACAGATGGTCAAAAAGTTTTGGCTCAGGGTATATAGTAAATACTGGTCTGCATATGTATATGAAATATTTTGAGAACTAAGTTTTGCTTCCTCCTTTTTTTGTGTGTTTTTTGTTCCTTATTTTCACATCTTTTCCCCCCTTTATGAAATTGGTAAAAAAAAAATTGAAAAAATGGAACCAAGGTTATTACCATATACGAAAAATACCTCGATAACTATCAGATGAAAAACATTTTAGTAAACCAAAATAAAATGCATTCAGACAAGAAAGAAAAACTTAAAAAGAAACTAACAATACTGTCTAAAAAAAACTAATTGAAATAAAATAATAAATAACATGACATATTTTTAGTTTTCATTGTCAATAATCTACACCCTCTAAGACAATGGAAACTCCTGTCTCAGACCTGCATGAATTTAGACACTCCTTCTACAAATTCTAGACAACGGGTGCTAATTTTAATATAACCTCCTTAGATTTATAATCAATACTTTTGGCTATATATCCTAGCATCCTGTTGGCCTTTTTTACTGCTACAGCACACTGCCTAGATCCTGTTAGGCTTTGGTCAACTATTACTCCTAAGTCTTTTTCAAATTGAGCACAATCTAGTTTACTTCCTCCCATGAAGTAGTCTCATCTAATGTTCTTGTTGCCCACATGCAAGACTTTACATTTAGTTAAGTTGAATGTCATCTGCCAGGTACCTGCCCACATATGGATGCTGTTTAGGTCTTCTTGTATTACCTTAGTTGATTCTATACTGTTTGCTTAGACCCCCCAGTTTTGTGTCATCTGCAAATTTTACTATTTTACTACTAACCCCTGCATCAAGATCATTTATGTAAATAAGGAAACGCAAAGGCCCCAACACCGATCCCTGCGGTACTCCACTTCTCACAGGACCCTGTTCTGAAACAATTCCTCCAACAGTTACATTCTGCTTTCTACCGGTCAGCCAACTTCGAACCCACTCAGTGATAGCTCCTGATATTCCTGCAGATTTCATTTTCACTATTAGCCTATCATGCGGAACTTTGTCGAATGCCTTTTGGAAGTCTAAATAGATAATGTCATAAGCTTAGTTTGCATCTAAACATGCTGTAGCTTCCTCAAAAAAGTCCAGGAGGTTTGTTAAGCATGACCTCCCTCAGCGAAAATCATGCTGGGTATCGTTTAAGATACCATTTTGTTCTAAGAATAATTCCAAATTGTCCCTAATGATGGCTTCCAGTAATTTACAAGGGATACAAGTTAAGCTGACAGGCCTATAATTTCCTGGATCAGTCCGGTGTCCTTTCTTGTAGATAGGTACTACACTGCCTAGCTTCCAGTCAACTGGTATTTCTCCAGTTTTAAGAGATTACTTAAAAATAACTGTCAGCGGTTTGTAGACCTCTTCTGCTAGTTCCCTGAGGACTCTTGGAAATGTTCCATCAGGACCTGCTGCCCTATTTTTGTAAGTTTTCGAAGTTTATCTAGCACTTCTGTGTCATATAAATCAATTTCCTCCATAAGACTCTGAGGACTGAATTCTCCTGGAGGTATATGAGTGAACCCTTCACTCGTGAAACTCTCCACAAAGTAGTTGTTTAGAGTATCAGCAATAGCCTTGTTATCATAAACCATAAGTCCATCCTTGTTTTTTTAAACCTATCTCAGCCTTAAGTGTCCTTTTTCGATTGTAGTATTTGAAGAAGCATTTGGGGTTGTTCTTTGCATCTAGCGCAATCTGTCTTTCCAAACGCCTTTTAGCTACCCTTATTCCTTTCTTAACTTGAGCATGCATTTTGCTTAATTCAATCTTGTTTGTCTCTGAGCTGTCTAACTTGAATTTTCTAAATAGTTCCCTTTTATGTTTCAAACTATCTTGTAACGCCTTATTCATCCACTGCAGATGCCTATTTTTCAGCTTCCCTTTTCGCACTTGCGGAATGAATTTACGCTGTACATACAGGATAATCATTTTAAATATGTTCCACATTTCTCTACCATCTAGAAGATGTACCCAGTTTATATTTCTTGTATAATCACGCATTTTAATAAAGTCAGCTCGTCTAAAGTTGAAAATTCTAGCATTGCAGGATATAGTCTTAACTCGCCAAAAAACATCAAATGTAACTGCACTATGGTCACTTGTTCCAAGTGGCTCCCCTACCTCAGTAGAGCCACTTGCAGATTTGATCAGGATTATTACACAAAACCAGGACTACAATTGTGTTCTCTCTTGTAGGTTGAGTAACAGCCGGTATCAGAAAACAATCATTTACAACATCCAGAAACTCTTCCTCACATTTACCCTGACCAGACACAGTTTCCCGATTAATTGAGGGGTAATTGAAGTCCCCCATTACTATTGTCTCACCCTCCTGACATGCCAGTGTAATGTTATCAAAGATCATCCTGTTGACACTGCTGTCAGAGGCTGGTGGCCTATAACATACTCCGACATTCACACCCTTTTCATTTTCCCCCAGTATTTTAATCCATATGTCCTCACGAATACCAAGGGGCTCCATACCTGGAATTTCCTGGATATTAAGATAATCCTTTACATACAGAGCTACACCCCCTCCTCTTCTATTGGTTCTATCTTTTCTAAGCACCTTCTATCTCTTTATGTTATACTCATCCCCATCCCCTGTACCAAGCCACGTCTCTGTGATCCCAACAACATCTTAGTTACTATTACTCATAACCGCTTCTAGATCCAAAATTTTATTTTTTATGTTTCTAGCATTTAAACAGAGAAATTTCAGGGTACTGTGTGTGCATTTCCCATCCCTCCTCTCCACCTCCAGCTGCCCAAAACCACCTCTATGACAGTGCTGCTCTAACTGATTTGCAATTATGGTTCCCTCACTACCAATAAAATAATTAGCCTTAGTGTGTTCTATTCCGGCAGTCTGTCTATCCCTACCCATCTCACTGTATAATCTCCCTGCCCCCCCCAGTCCCTAGTTTAAATACCCCTCTGCTACCCTAAGCATACGCTGGCCCTATGCAACCAGTGTAACCCGTCCCGCTTGTACAGGTCACCCCTGTTCCAAAAGGAGTCCCAGTGCCCCATAAACCTGTACCCCTCTTTCCTACACCAGGTTTGTAGCCACGTGTTAAACCTCCATGTAAAGGCTTGCTTCCCTTTGCTTGCACGTGGTACCGGTAGAATTCCAGAGAAGACTACCGTGGAGGTTCTGCTCCTAATCTTCCCCGCTAGCTCAATAAATTTATCATGCAGAACCTCAAATCTACCCTTTCCTATGTCATAGGCCCCAACATGGACCATGACCACTGGATCCTCCCCCGCTCTGGCCAGGAGCTTGTCCGTACGCTCCAGGAGGTCTCCAACCTGGGCATCAGGTAGGCAACAGACCATACGAGACTCTTTGTCATGTGAACACACTATGCTATCTACCCCTCTAATCACTGAGTCCCCCACTATCACTAACTCCGTTTTCTTGGAGGATGAGGCCGCCTGGGTGCCCTGTGGCTCTTCAGTCCTCCTACTCACAGGATCGCGGGCCAACTCATCATGTAGTGGCATGAAGCGGTTGGTCACCGCAATGATCCCACCCCACTTGGGATTTTGCGCCCCTTTCTGCGCTTACGCCCTACTGTAACCCAGCTCTCTCGCCCTGTCTGGTCTGTATCTTCTTCCCTACCCGGCTTTGGTGAGCGCACTATCTCCCTATAGGGTGTAGTAAACAGTTCCTGGAACTCTAATAATTCAGGATTACTGTGGAGTCCAGCTAGTTGGGCTTTGAGATCAAGAATCTTGCTCTCTAAATGCTCAACTAGTCGGCAACGGTCGCAGATGAACTCATCCTCGAGGTCTCCCTCCAGAAATCCGATCATCCGGCAACTCTCGCACAGTTTTGGCCACATTTTCTCCCCTAACTAAACACGCGTTCCCTAAACAAAGATTTACTGCCGAGACAGAATTACTGGCTAAAAAAGTGCTACGAGCACCGAGGTGGCTCAGAGAAGCCACAAGGCAGAAACCAAACACAGGAAAAGCCACTGCGTCTAGATACAAGATTCAACAAAAATACGCTAGCAGCAAGCAAAAGCAGACTCTGTAACATACCAGAATCGGGATATCCTTAAAGCAAGCACTGGAGAACGGTAAAAAAAAAAACAAAGTAAACAAGCGAACTGGCTGGCTAACTAACTTCCCGACTAACTACCCGAATAGCGACTTAGAGTTGTCCCTTAAAGATTTGCTATTTAAAGATTTGCTCCTGGGAGGGTGAAAAACCACAGAAAAACCTCCCGTCAGCTCGACTATGCGCCGAGTTAGCAGCGTTTGCTGAAGAGCTACGGATGAAAAAAAGAGGAAAATTCCCTCCTTGTCCCCTAATGGCAACAAAAGATTACACTTTAGGAGCAGATCAGGCCTGCCTTATTTAACAGCTAGGTGAGTAGCCCCAACTTTTATTTTAATTAGTATGCGAATTAATGAACGCGAATTAATGAAAGAGCACAGAGCGCAGAGACCACTCCACTCCACAAACACAGAGCGAACTCGTCCAGGCTAGAGCAAGCGAGCAGAATAGAGCAGCAATCGAGCACTGTTGTTGGGTGGCTATCAAATACTAGCAGGTTAGCTAGCTAGCTAGCTAAGTACCACCAGCTGTTCTGTGATTCTCTGCTTGCTTAAGGTGGCAAACCGATTTGTGTGTGTAGGCACATTTATTTTTGCCAATAGCATTATACATACTATCGGTGCAATAAGTCATCTTAGCTGACTTGGCAATGTTAAAATAGTTAGTGATTGATTTGTCTATAAGTTTACAATACACATTAGTCCAATAATGATGCTAATAACAATTATATTAATAATATTCTAATACTGTGGGATTGCATACACTTTTATTTATAGCTAAATAGACAGAAGAAGGATTATAAAGAAAACTTACCTCAAATTACTTGTTTGCCGTCCACAGAGGTATTAACAGAGTATTTAGCTGGCTAGATTCTCTGTTCTAAATATAACCTGAATGACAGAAGGCAGTATAATAATCTTATCAAAGCAATCCCTCAATCTGTTGTTGTGATGTCTTATAATTTGTGAATTTGTGAATCCATCCCTTCCTTCGCTCTTGGTAAATGGTTACAATATCTCTGATCCTAAACTACATAACATCACAATCCGACATGCCTTGGTTAATGAACTGTATCCATTCTCATCAAACAGAATATCAATTCTACAACTTTTCTCTAAAAAAGAAGTCAAAGCTTGAGATCCAAACTCTTTAAATTTCCCATTACTCCAAAAGCAAAGGAAGTTCACTTTAAAATTATTAATAGAGTATACCCCTCTTCTGAATTTTTAAGGAATTGCTTTAATTTAGACCATAACAACTGTTCATTTTGTGATGAAGACATTGAAAAAACTGAACATTTATTTTATGATTGTAAATTTGTTAATGCCTTCTGGGAAGACTTGTATGACTGGCTATTTCCTAAAGTATCCAATCTTTCTATTCTAACCAAAGAAAACATTTTGTATGGTTTATCTGTAAAAGAGGCGTCCCATGATCTGGCTATTAACACTTTCATCATTCTCTGTAAATTTTTTATTCATAAAAATAGATGCATAAAATCAAGACCTAATTTCTATGTTTCTCATAAAGAACTATGTCATTATTTTTCATCTTTGAAATATATGGAGAAGAAAAATGCAATGAAGGTTTATGGGTTGGTGGAGGTACTTGGACTTGCTAGGAACCCCTAGCTCTCCCCCTTTATTTAGTTATCTATTTATTTTACCTTTGCTTTTCTTTTCCCCACTGTGGTTTCTTTCTTTCATCTTGTTTAGTTAATGGGATTCTGAGGCTTGTCTATGTGCCTTGTGTTTTTTGATGCAATGTACCATGCCAATATGTTGTGTAAACTGTTATTCAATAAAAAAAAAAAAAATTTAGCTGGCTAGATAACTTGCTAACTACCTAAAGCCCTTTTCACACATGCACTGTAACCCTGAACTTATCTAGACATCTCCCAGAGAAGCTGTATTTGAGAATGCAAATGTCCGGATCAGTTGCACTGGGCATTAAACAGAATTTATCCTGCCAGCTCCTTAGTACAAAGACCGGGTAATGTCCAGTTCAGCCCATGTGTGAATAGAGCAGGTAATTATCTGGAGAATTCACAGTGACCGAGTGGGTGTGCTGATGACGTGTCTGTCATGAGACGGGCACGAAACTGGAAGAATACAAGCATCTGAGGGTAGCTGCTTATATTGCTTGTATTGCTTTCCACTTTCGTTTATATTGTGGATATGTCCAAATACATGTAATATCGATATCAACGCAAAAACAGTCATCGTCACGGATGAGTCGGTAGCCTCGTCCGCCACCTTCGATGTGCTGTACAGTAAACAAAACACTGCAATATCCGCAGCATACTTTTTGCATCATGTCTTGCCCCCCCCCCCCCCCCCCCCCCCCCCGCAGGCTCTACCAAGGTGCCACCCCTCACCTAAACCAAATGTAGTATTTCCAGAAGAGAGCACATCTGACACAGAAAATCTCCTGTTGTGTGCTACATGTGTGAAAGGGCAACTCCGGACAATGTCTGGACCTGATTCTCCAGACATTGTCCAGAGTTCAAATGATAAAACAGCTAAACATTTAAAACAGTTAACACAACAAACAATTTTATAGATTAAAACAAACATAATAACAAAATAACACACTAACCTCATACTATCTTGAAACTTAAATAATGCCATATATTTACAGAATCATTTAAAGCACATGTACGGTTTCTAATGTAATTTTTTCAAAGGATTTGTTTAAAAAAATCACTGCTTTGTCAGATGTCCTTCTTAACTTCACAAAAGTTGTCCACAAGCGGTGACGGTTGGATCAGAAGCAGCCATCACTGGAGCACGAGAGACACAATGGAATCTGAAGTATCCTGATGACAAGTGTGTCCCTGAACATAGCAGAAGTCATTGCTAGTGCAACTTTCAGGAATGCAGTGGTCAGCCAATGCATTGCTTTTAATAACGTAAGCAATAATGCTGAGAAGATATCTGGGATATCCTTTATTTTCCTCTATTAGAGTAGAACAATATAAGTTGTAGCAGCTGAGAGGACATGCCTGTAAGTGAGGAGGCTGTCATTCCATTCTAGAAAAAAGACTGATTTAGACGAACGTCATTTTCTTTCAAGTTTCTGTGTGGCTTGGTTACTATACATGGTGCTTGCTTTTTAGGAGGGAGTTTTTCTTTTCAAGGGGGGCAACAGCAGTGTTTTATGAAGAGTAGAATTAATGCTATCCATAAATTGATTAATATTAGACATATCTGGATTAGAACTTACATTTTTGGAGTCATTATTTCACAGACTGTACAATCCAGGGAGTGCATGAGTAAAGGCTCTGGAGGTATCAGAGGAGATGGTTTGCCTGTAAGAAAGTTTTCCACTGCATTACTGGGTTTACCAAATTACCAAATGTCCTCCAATGTTTCAGTAACAGAGAAGACTATATTGGCTAAGCTGATATAATATTTCATATTAAATGCCAAGTCGGCACCAAAAGCTATCTCATGGCAACATCATGGTAAAATATCGATAAATAATATTGGATATGCTAACTAAGCTGACAATGATTTTATGATCTCAATCAAATACAACTAAACACACACAGTTGAGTAGTTTGAAATACAAAAATAAACAATGATTTATTTTGAACAAATAATGTAAATAATATTCCAACATGTTAAAAGTAAAACACATATAAATAACAAACAATGTACATACAAATGGAGTTAGGAGTGTCCTTACGCAGTTCAAAGTGATCATTAATGCAAAAACTACAGCAGAAAATTAACAGCAAGGTTGCCGACAGAAACAAATTTAGCAATTTAAAACAAGCGGCTAATAGCTAAAACTACGTTGGAATTAACGAGTGTCCTGAGAAAAATCCAAAGAAATGTCCTGGGAAATGTCCAGAGAAATGTCCCAAGCAATGTCCCAAGAAATGTCTGAAGTGACGACGTTGACAATTCATTTTATAGTTTCCCATCCTTTCAAAATAGTTGCTCAGTGATGATCATGAAGACCTCATGTGCTGCATCTTCTAATCCAGTTTCTTGTTGATGATCAGGATGTTAATTTGTTTTTTATAAAGACAGTCAACGTCATATCACATAGTTTATACATCTACTACAAGTGTTGTCTGGCGATGATATTACTGTTCTAAGCTCTATCTGAAAAGCAAAAAGAACACAAAGCCATGACAAAACAGAACACAGGACAAGCAATATAAAAGCAAACAGGGATAGCCAGTGTGATGTGACACTGGGAATTTAAAAGTTCTTCCAAACGCACATGGCTGACTACATCATTAAACTCAAAAGAAGGTTCTTCAAACAAGGCACTAATAAGTTCACAGATATAATTTTGAAGCTCTGAACTCATGCATTACAATTTTAACGTATTGTTTCTTTGTGTTTAGCACTTTACATACAAACCTCATTTCCATAAAAGTTGGGACACTTTCTAAAAATGCAATAAAAATGAAAAACTGTAATTTGTTAAATCACTTGAACTTTTATTTAACTGTTACAAATACAGAGAAAGCATTTTCAGTGTTTTCATTGACAAACCTAATTGTATTTTATAAATATAAAAAAACAACAGAATGTGACGCCTGTAACACACTCAAACAAAGTTGGGGCAGAGGCAAAACAATACTGAAAATGTTACAAGTAACACTATTCTGGAAGGTTAGCTGTTTAACTGGTAACAGGTGAGGTTATCAAGATTGAGTATAAAAGGATGTTACGACCCTGGAAGTCTAGGGGTATAGCGAGTATTATGTCAAATGGCAGGGGCGGGATGATAGCAAAAAGGAGGGCAACAGCAGACTTCTTTTGGGGGGGGGGGGGGATAGGAACATGCAACAACACAACAATCACACACACACGGAGACATAACACTCTCACCCACAAGAACAACTTATAAAGTTAGTTCAACTTTACCCACACTCCAAACAAATAGAATGCACTTACCAAATTTTAATATCTAGCACAACCTATGCTTGAGACAAAGCATCAGCCAATACATTGTCAGCGCCTTCATTCTTATGAGCAATGTTAAGGTTTTAATTCTGAACAATCAAAGCCGAGCGCATCAACGGTTGGTTATGATTGTATATGCGCGAAAGGAAAACCAATGGGTTATGGTCTATGTACACCATGATAAGAGCAGCACTGGACCCCACATAGACCTCAAAATGCTGCAGAGCTAGCAGTAAGGCTAGCGACTCCTTCTCGATAGTGGAATATTTCAGTTGGTGTTTGTTGAATTTACAAGAAAAGAAACATACGGGGTGATCAATCCTGTCTGCATTTTCCTGCAGCAGAACAGCACCAGCTCCCAAGGCACTCGCATCTACCTCCAGTGTAAACGGAGGCGTGAAGTCTGGGGCAGCAAGAACAGGAGAATTGTACAATAGAGCTTTCACGCTGTCAAAGGCATGTTGACAGTCTGGGGACCAAACGAACGGCCTAGTAGGGCTGAGTAGGCTAGTAAAAGGGGCAACCATAACGGAAAAGTTTCTGCAAAAACTACGGTAATAGCCAGCCATACCAAGGAATTTCCGCAACTCCCGTTTAGTTGTGGGTGCAGGAAAACCGGTAATGGCCATGACTTTAACTTCCACAGGGCACACCTTTTTTACCCAACCTGCTTACCCAAATAAGTAACCGTAGCCTTTCCGAATTCGCACTTGGCGAGGTTTAATGTCAAAGAGGCCTTAGCTAATCTTCCGAACACAGTTCTCAGGACCTGCTCATGTCCTGTCCACGTACTGGAGTACACAACCAAATCATCCAAATAGGCCTTACAGTTAGGAACGTTAGCCAGAACAACATTTACTAATCTCTGAAAAGTAGCTGGGGCTTTGCGCATACTGAACGTTAAAACATTATATTGTAAGAAATCATCGGGAGTTACGAATGCAGAGATCTCTGAAGCACGTGGAGTTAAGGGGACCTGCCAAAAGCCTTTTAACAGGTCCAGCTTACTCACATACATAGCCAACCCAATATCGTCAATGCAATCTTCCATTGATGGAAGCGGGTAGGAATTGGGTACAGTAACCGCATTCACTTTTCTGAAGTCGGTACAAAACCTGAAGGTACCATCTGGTTTAGGAACCAGTAAGCAGGGGGAACTCCAGGGACTAGAACTGGGCTGGGCTAGGCGAATGTCTAAAAGATATTTTACCTCGTCTTTCATAACAGCCCATTTCATGACATTGACACGGTATGGACGCTGTCTAAGCGGCGCTGCACTATTCACGACTATGTCATGCTGTAAAGGAGTCATGCTGTCAGGAGTTTTTATGACATAGTTACTGTCGCTAAGTTTATCCTCCACAGTATATGGACCGGAAAAACGAGCAGTGCAGAACCAATGGGCAGCAAAACTAGGACTTGGTCTCCTGGCCTAAAAGAACGAGCGACAGCCTTCTTGTCATAGCAACTTTTCATCTCGCTCTGAGAGGTGGACAGCGTTTCCTTAGCGAGAGAGCAAGCATGATGTAAATGCTCTTTGAACTGACTAACATAGTCCAGCACATTAGACTTGGGAGGCAAATCAGACATGAGCTGCTCTTTCAGCACTTTTAGAGGACCCCACACAGTATGTCCAAAAACCAACCTGGTGGGACTAAACCCAAGCGATTCCTGTACTGTTTCTCTCAGGGCAAATAGAGCCAATGGACCACCCTCGTCCAAACATTTCCCTGTATCTGAACAGTACTTACATAAGACTGCCTTCAATGTCTGATGCCAGCGCTCCAAGACACCTTGCGTTTCAGGGTGATAAGCACTGGAGACCTTGTGGGTAATGGACAGAGACTGGATGACCTGTTTGAATATTCTTCAAACAAGTTAGTACCTTGGTTGGTCTGCACAATTTTCGGGAAACCAAAGGTAAAGAAAAACCTAAGTAAAGCTTTGATGACAGACTTGGCAGTGATGGTATGTAGAGGGATTGCCTCAGGAAACCACGAAGCAACACACAACAGTGAGCAGAAATTGGTTGCCAGATTTTAACTTTGGTAGCGGTCCCATGCAATCCACAACCACATCCTGAAAGGGTTTGCCCATGTCAAGTACAGGACAGAAAGGAGCAGGGGGAATTTCTTGATTTGGTTTTCCAGTAACCTGACAGGTGTGGCACGTTTTACAATGCTGAGCCACCGTGGACTTTAACCCAGGCCAAATGAAGTGTTTTAAGACTCTGTAGTAATTCTTTGCAACGCCTAAATGACCAGAACACGGGTTCCCATGAGCCAGGGACAGCACCTGCTGGCTGTAGGTACAACTAACTGATAAACTGCACCCCAATCCTTCCCTGCAGAAACAGGGGAAGACCATTTCTGTATCAATATGCCATCATCCAGGAAATAAGCAACGGACTTGTCCTAAGCAGATTCAGGACTCACAACCATATTAAAACACTGCTGTAAAGTTAGGTCAGTTTGCTGGGCAACAATAAATTGTCCATGGTTGGCAGACAACCAGGACTGATCCGGGAATAGAGCGTTTTCTTTTTCCTCCTTCTTTGAACACTGAGGGACTTCCAGGTTAGCATGAGAACCATCACCGGTAAACATAGATGCGAAAACAATGCCTGACAAGTCCACATTTTCGTCGTATTTTCGGGACTGGGCTCGGGTAAGCACACAGGTAGAAAAGACATCATAACACTCGAGAGAGAGCTCGGCCACGGCTTGGGTAGATTTTAAATCTCCAGTGCAGGTTGCACTTTCCCACCTGCTATGTCATTCCCCATTATGAAATGTACACCTGGAACGGGCACAGCAGGACACACGGCAACCTTAAAACAGCCAGAAATCAAATCCGTTTTAACATGCACCTGGTGTAGAGGAACAGACACAAAACCCATCTCAATGCCCTGTACAAGTACATTGGAGCCACACAAGGTTACGTGTGATATGGGAAAAACACCAACTAACAGAAACGACTGCGAAGCACCGGTATCCCTAAGAACTGGTTTATGATCTCATGTTTTCCTCGCTGAGTGCTACGAATCCATTGAAAATGAATGGCTCGTAACCACTGTCAGTTTTAATGTCAGATTCTCCAGAAGGCTGAGCCACCTGAGGAACTGTTTTAACAAAAGCTACTGGCTTACATTGACCGGGATTCTGTGAAATCTTTCCCCTTAGAGCCAGACAATCAGCAATCACATGCCCAGCCTTGTGGCAGTAGAAACACCTTCTCTCTTCTTTGGAGTGTGTAGGGGAGGACTTAAAATTTCTGACCTGAGACACAACCTGTGGGTCGGGAAAAGGGAGCAACAGGCTTTTCATTACGGGTGGGCACAAACGTGTTAGCGAGAACTCATCCGCAAACACAGCTGCCTCACTCAATGATGTAACTTTCTGTTCATTTAAGTATACCACAATGTGCTCAGGTGTGCACTTCTTGAACTGTTCCAGCAATATAGTTTTTTATTTTAATTTTTACCCCAAGTTTTCCCCCTTTTTTCCAACCTGAATGTTCAACCGAACTTGTTGATCTCACTGTAGCAGAGGAGAAGTTGTGCACGTGACTCCTCCGATTCACATGACAACGCTCTCGCTTCTTTTCACGTTGCAACTGCAGCACCAACTGCACACTGCCTATGACGTCGGAGGAGGACGTAGTCAGCGTACGCTCGGTTCGTGCTGCCGCAGGCGCCCAAGCATGACAAGGAGAGTGCTATTGCCAATGGGACCTCTGGCCATGGCCGGGATTGGCGAAGCCGGGAATTGAACACCCGACCTCTTGACCCGTAGGTGGCAATTTATCCCACGAGCCATTCAGAGGCCCTCTTCCAGCAATATTAGCGCACAGAGCAAATCGTAATCTGGAGCCTTGCTGGCAGTGCACCTTTTATCCCTAGCAAACTCCAAAAATGATTGCTAAAATGTTTTTTTATGCATTCTGAATTTTTGTCTATATGTCTCCACTAACTCATACGCACAAAGAACAGCAGCTTTAACAATGTCATAGTCTAGGCTCTCCTCAAAAGACAAGGTAGCAAGAACCTCCTGCGCTTTACCAGTTAACTTACACTGCAGCAGGTTAGACCATATTTCCTTTGGCCAACGCAGTGCAGCAGCGAGCTATTCAAACGTACTAAAGTAGGTATCAACTTCAGTTTCAGTAAGTCTACGTGCCTTCTGACGTCATATGAGCTCCACCTGCCATAGTCTGACTTTGGTATCTGCCTCTATTTCCAGCCTGTGTACTGACAACTTGTACTCATGTTCAAGCCTCAGAGCCTGAGCCTAAGCCCTTTCTTGTGCCTCCAACTGGAGACGGGCCAACCGGACCTTCAATCTGGCATCAACTAATGACCCAGATGAACCCAGCGAGAAACCCTCAAACCTTGGCAGGGTAGCTGGGGGTTTCTCCTCCACCTCCGTGTTCACCAAAACGCTAGCAAAGACCTGCGGGGTGTAGGGACTACTGAACTGCGTTTCCCATAGTTCCACAGCCAAATTCCAGAGATAACTAACTCACAGCGTAACTACGTTAAAAGCCATAAAACGTAGGTAATAAAAAGGACCAACACCCCAAAAATCTCACTCTCTCGAACAGACTCTCGCTCTCTCAGAGTCCCGCTCTCTCTCTCAGAGTCTCTCTCTCTGAAACTCTTCATGCTCGCACCTCGTGTGCTGAACGCACGCATAAAACTCTCTAACCTGGGCCTGGCATGCACACCGCATGCCAAGGAATTCTGTCCCTCGTCTGCCTTGTGTGCAATAACTTCCCGGTTAAATAGGCCCGCTCAATGCAGCCTAAAAGTTAGCTTCGAACCCCGGTGGTCAGCTACAGGGAACAGAGATGCACAGCCAAGAAGCCACGAGACGAGTGGAACCCTGCCGCAGAGAGCCACGCAGCAAACCCCGGAATCCAGCAAAGCGAAGACCTGTAAGTCCCAAGAGGCCAGCAGCCTGCAAAAAGGATCCAGCTTCGTGAACGACGGCATCGGACCCCAGAGAGAACGAGCGAGCAACCAACTCTGCGCCCTGGGAAACCAGAGACTGAAACAAAGAAACGCACTGGACCCGGCTAACCAACGGAGAAAACCCCCAACAGTAAGGCTGTAACACTGGGCACAGATAGATAACATAGCTTAGGCACATATTGTTATTTCATAACTAAATGTAATTAACTGTGTTATTTATTTTTCATATCTGCAATCATTCTTGTGTTTGATCATTGTTTAGCTGGCTCCTAGCCAAGCGCCGCGCAGCGTTAGCAAGCAAATATCTCACTACAAACTAGGTTTTGCATGTGATCTATTTAGCTACTAACCTACGACAACCCGGCATTAGTGATCTGCACGAATACATCCATTTTTCCACACTGCATGCACCATTTTCCTGAAACGCTTAGCTTCAGCTAAGTTTCAAAACTCCCACCATCTCTCTCCTTTTGTTCTCCATGAACACGTGTGTATCGCGCACACACTCAAGGCTGCGCGACCCCCACACACAGGAGAACATTCCTACAACTACACACGCCAACGCCCTATACATTCCTGCACCATATACATACACACACACACACACACATCGTTTATTGTTACATTGTAATAAATCGTGCTTTGCCGTTTAGTACATGTGTTCAATAAACTTTGTTATATTCTAAGGTTGTGTGTTTATTAATGTTGCATAAATATTGAATGTTTGCCGACCTCTGCAACTCTGAAGAACTCCGAATGCCTTCACTTTTGATCAATCATTAACGTTATTAATTCAGGTAAAACTGAACCAATAGTGTTGTCATTTGATTATGATTAGTTATTAATATTGTAATTTTGATTATAATTATTAATTTAATTATTAGTTGGAATTACGTATTTATAGCTATATAACGAGACTGATATATTTTATGAGACTGATATATGACACTGATTAACCGCAGTTGCACCATTATTCGTAGAATAATGTTATAGAATTTCCACCACGTAAGTGACGCCCTTTGTTGTGGGGAATATAATAATAAAGTCTTGCGTAACTGGTGCCACACGTGAGGTTTAGATAATTCTTTACACTTTTGGTGTCCTGTGCGAGGAATACTATAACAAATCCCTACAGGGGAAATGGGTTTCAATCCAGACACAGGGGACTTCACTCCCCCCAATTGCACCAGCATCAGGCCGGCTGACAGGCAAGGCAACAATTACCTTCAGTTCCACTAATTTATGCCACACCAATGACTTTATCTCCCTTTTCAGCTGAGAACAGGAAACCTGTACCCTGAAGCGAGCTGCAATAGCCAACAAATCCACCTTACGGCACTGATCAGAAGCAATAACTGAAGGTTCTGCAATAAACTCATCCACATCAAATGAAGCCATTTTGTCTTTTTCAGTGTCACTACATGCCCCACCAAAAAAACACTGCACACTACAACAGTATTAACCAAAGTTATTCCTTACCCCAATAACACCGCTCCTGGATGAGCCTCCAATTATTATGTTGCGACCCTGGTAGTCTAGGCGAATGGGAAAGGGAACATATCATGTATACAAGATGAAAGAGTGCAGTGAAACGGGTAGAAGGAACAACAGCACAATATACAAGTACGGTGAAGAGTGTTTATTAAGTGACCAAGTGAAGAAGGTGTACAGGTGACAACAATCTTTAGTAAGTATTTACAGTTAGTTCAGTATTTACAGTACATTTACACAGACACACACACGACCAAGGTCGGAACTATGAGTGTTGCCAAAGGAATGAAAGGAGCAAAACCGAACATATCTAACTACAACGAAAGTAGGCTGACTAACTACCGAAAAACACAAAGCAAAACCTACCTAACTAGTCTAACTAACCCAAACCGAAAATACAAGGGGTGGCAATCACTCCTACCCTAGTGTGTCTATACACCATAGGTGTATAGATAGGGGTGTACAGGGGCCCCTATCTATCCTGTTCCTAGCCCGGCATGGCTGACAAAAGAGCAAAACAGGAGGTACAACAAAAAGGGTTGCCACTACACCAGAAACTACACACATTACAACACACAGCAGGAATAACATGGGCAAAACACTGCACGAACACACACAACCAGCACAGACATGAAACAATCAAGACAGACATCTTCATGGTGAAGTAGGGGTATTTAAAAGGTGCGTCGCCCTCTGATTGGCAGGATGTTGATGAGTGACAGCAAGAATGTCGAATGGCAGGGGCAGGATGATAGCGAAGAGGACGGCAGCAGCAGACTTCTAAGGGGAGGGGGTAGATAGCGGCAAACGTCTGAGGGGAGAAAGAGTGTGAGGAACATGCAACAACACAACAATAACACACACGGAGACGTAACAAAGGAGCACCCACCAAAAGCTTAGTCTTTGTAAGCAAGGATGAGTCGTGGTTCATCACTTTGTGCCAAACTTTGTGAGAGAAGTGTCAGTCAGTTCAAAGACAATGTTTCTCAGCGCAAGATTGCAAGGAATTTAGGCCTTTCACCTTTTCATAATATCGTGAAAAGATTCAGGGAGTCAGGGGAAATCTCAGTCTGTAAAGGCCAAAGGTGGAAACTGCTGCTGAATGCACTCAGGCAGTATTGTTTGAGAAATGTTACCATGATGGACATAGCCATCAGGCTCGGGAGTTCTTTGGAAAATCATTGTCACTCAACACAGTCCGCCGCTGCAACAAGAAATTCAACTTGATATTGAATTATGCAAAGAGGAAGGCATTTATTAATTTCACACAGAAACGACACTGAGTTCTCTGGACCCGAAGTCATCTGAGATGGACCAAAAGTGGAAACGTGTTCTCTGGTTAGACGAGTCCACATTTCAGCTTCTTTTTGGGAAAAACGGACGTCGGATTCTATGTGCCGCAGATAGAAAAGACCATCCAGACTGTTACCAACAGTGCAAAAACCAGCCTCTGTGGCGGTTTGGGGGTGTATCAGTACCCACAGCATGGGTCATCTGAATATATGTGAAGGTGCCATTGATGCAGAGGCTTATGTTGGAATTTTGGAGAGACATATGCTGCCATCAAGACAATGACTTTTCCCAGGAACTCCATGTCTATTTCAGCAGGACAATTCCAGGCCTCATTCTGCATGAGTTACAACAGCATGGCTTCATAAGTATAGTGTTGTGAATTCCCTGCTGGGAGGAGTATGTCGCAACAAGCTGCTTCATGCAGAGACTGATAGACTGTTTGCGCATGGGAAGTGTGCTCGATAAAAAACTTTCTGCGCAGTATTTGTTGTGTTGATCTTCCACCGACCGTCGAAGTTCGTCTGTACTCCTTTGTACCACAGTGTGCGTCGGTGATAATACATCACAAACCACACACACATCCATATACTCCAATGTAAAGTGTTCTGTCCATTTGGCAAGAGGTAAATAAAGCATCTAAAGGAGAGAAGTTGCTGCGTCTTCTTTGACCGGAGGATTAGGCCAGTATACACACAGCCAGAGTATCATCACCGAAGCTGTTCCGGTACAAGTGGTCCTTCGAGCCGGATCGTGTGTATGACTGCGCCATGGCAACTTCTGGCAACCATGCAGATGAACAACCTCCAGTTGTGTCCCGCCCAAGCCGGTCTCACCAACTCCCCAGGCACCTACATGACTTTGTCATTGATAACCCTGGCTATCTGAACAGACGAGATGCAACACGGCAAGTGATTGAAGCACACCAGGAAGAGCCTCCATACCATACTGCGCTCACTGGGACAGAAGATTTCAGGCTGGAAGGGATGGAAGCCCGCATGAAAGATATAACTAGGCAGATGAAACAGCTACAGTCAGCCATGGACAGTGCTAAAGGTAAAGCTCATCCTCAGCAGCATCCATCCAACTTATCAAATCCTCTACGGAGCTCGAGCCTTCCTCATATTCATCACAGTGGAATGACAGGGCCCAGAGTATCCCCCCTTATGGATAATCTGATGAGTTGGAAATCAGCTGATGGAGGATATTGTCAGCTCTTAGACAACAGCAAGCTTCTCACACCTACAGTACAGCCCATACAGCATGGCGAACCCAGCTCAACAACTCAGGTCGTCAGAGCTCGGCAGCCATCAGTCCAGGTAGCAGCCCAACTGCTGGACCTCAGTGAGTCCACTCATCATACAGCTACCCTAACTGTACCAGCGCCAGAGTTTCCACAGCTGCCTGCAGTTCAGTTGGCTCACCACACTCCGCTTGCCCAGCGATCATATTCACCTTCTCTGCCTGTCCAGCATGCAGGTCAGTATGTCCAGCCAGAGCACCAACCAGCTTAACAGGCACCCCCGACAGCGTTTCCGCCAGACCAGCCTGCAGTCCAGCTGACACATCCCCCTGCTCTGTATACACCTCTGCCAGCCCAGCCTGCATCTCTACAGTCTCAAGGCATGCCACAGCCCTTCCCCACAACTGCACAACAGCAGAGTTATCCTCAATATGTCCAGCATCAGGCGAAACCTCAACCTGGACCGTTAGGATTTCAACCTGCTCCATTCAAGAAACAAGAGATAAGACCAAACTCTCGTGCTATCCCTCCTTATCAGCCACCTACTGATCTAGGAGCAGCCTAGTCACTGCCACAGACTGGATACCCCCCTGCAGCTCAACCACAGCTATATCAGTCCGGATCTCAGTCAGCAGCGCACTACCCCCAGTTTACACCCATGGTTGCTCCACCTACAGCACCAGGGTACAGCGCTCCCTACAACAATCCTGCAACACTCACCATGACAGAAATGGCTATTGCGGCCTCATATGGTATTCCTAAGCCCAAACTGCCTTTTTTTAGTTCTGGACGAGAGAGTGATTTCATCATGTTGAAAAGGGGACTGGATAGCCTACTTGGTCCACACAGACACTTAACTGAAGATTATAAATACCAAGTATTACTTGATCACCTCAAACTGCCTAGTGCCTACCAAATGGCAAAGAGATACATACATGACTCCACACCATACACCAGTGCAATGGACGCTCTGCAACAACGATACGGGCAGCCAAGACAGCTGGTCCAGGGAAAACTAAAGACCATACTGAACTCTCCTCCTGTGAAACCTGGCGACGCAAAGGCTTTTGAAGATTTCTCCTCAGCTGTAAACACACTGGTGGGGATGTTAAGCCGCATGGATGGTCCCGCTCAGTCGGAGCTGCAGTGCGGCTCACACGTAGACACCCTCCTTGGTAAGCTGCCTGGTAACTACAGGGATAGCTTTGCCGAATTCTGTATTAAAAGAGGTATCATCAGAACTGGGAGCAACCGGACATACACCTTACCTGACCTCGCTGAATGGTTGGATATGAAGGTTCAGGTGCTCCAGGTGTCCCGACTTGCAGCACAGTCCAACTCAGCTGAGCCCGGTCGTAACACACCAAGAGAAAATAAAGCAGGTAAACCACAGTGGGGCAAACCAGCCTCTGTTTACTTCAGCAGCGACTCCACAACAGTCAAACAGCAACAACGGACCTACCTCCAGCCGAGCTCAAAGACAGATCAGCCCACAGGTAAAAAGAGGGAACGTTTTAAGCCCTATTGCCCATATTGCACGACCACCCAGGATCATTACCTTAACGGCTGCCCGGAGTTCGAAAGAATTACTACTGAGGAGAAAGCCGCCTGGATTAAAGACAAAGGGAAATGTTGGAGATGGGGGCGTGGCCACTCACCAGAGAGTTGCACCCTAAAGAAACTGTGCTCCACATGCAACAAAGAACACCTGCCGATACTCCACGAAGTCGTGGCCCAAGACCCACAGCTAAACATTCTCACTGTCAGTACCCCAACCAATGC
Organism: Albula glossodonta; assembly: GCA_019788955.1. Lineage (NCBI taxonomy): Eukaryota > Metazoa > Chordata > Actinopteri > Albuliformes > Albulidae > Albula > Albula glossodonta. Next base: position 109,364 of record JAFBMS010000057.1, on the reverse strand, counting down.
AGTGTATCTTGATCATGCCAGCCACTCAGGGCGCGTCATGTTAAAGGTGGTACCAGTGCTGCTCCGCCATGGCAAGAGAACACTGAACACACATGCGGTGTTAGATGACGGCTCTGAGCGTACTGTGATTTTGGCTGCTGCGGTCAAACACCTTGGGTTGTGTGGAGAAGTGGAGTCACTTAAACTGAAGACTATCAGACAGGATGTATTAAAGCTCCAGGGAACGGCAGTGTCATTTGAGGTGTCTGCTAACACACAGCCATGTGCCTATCACTCTATCAGTCAAGCTTTCACTGCAACTGAACTCCAACTGGCTGAGCAGTCATGTCCAGGAGACAAATTGGCAAGAAAATACAACCACCTGAAAGGAGTCCCCCTACACACATTCACTAAGGTGCAGCCAATGCTACTGATTGGATCTGACCACCCTCATTTAATAACTCCGATCCACCCAGTACATGCAGGACCTATAGGTGCACCAGTAGCAGTCTGCACCCTACTCGGCTGGGCAGTGCAAGGACCCACTACCTTCCTCCAACATCCACCCGGTGAGAGCTCCTTCCTTCACCTGTCAGTTGATACACCTTGCTCCGACCTACACAAGGATGTTCAACGCCTGTGGCAGCTGGATATTTTGCCATATACAAACGAAAGGGAGGTGATGCGATCCAAGCAAGACCAAGTAGCCCTCACCATGCTGGATGAAAGGAGCACCACTGTAATAGTGGATGGCGTATCAAGATATGCAACGCCCCTCCTTCAAAAGAGGAAAATAGCTCTGCCCTGCGCATCACCTGCTGCTGTGATGCCACTCCTCCGCTCTACAGAACGCTTGCTAAAGTTTACAACCAGGAAATACACAAGCTAGTGGAGGCGGGATATGCTGAGCGGATCACCAGAGCAGAGGCCAATAGTTCGGCTGAATCCTGGTACATTCTGCACCACTTAGTACATCATAACGGAAAGGCAAGGGTGGTATTCAACTGCTCCTTTCGCTACCAGGATAGTGCTCTGAATGACAACCTGCTACCAGGGCCCTCTCTCGGGCCATCGCTATTGGGGGTTCTGCTCAGGTTTCGAGAACATGTGGTCGCTATCAGCGGAGACATACGGGCTATGTTTCATCAGATAAGACTCCTTCCCGAGGACCGCCCACTTGTCCGCTTCCTCTGGCGTGACATGGACAGAGACAGACCACCTGACATCTATGAATGGCGTGTTCTGCCATTTGGCACAGTTTGCAGTCCGTGTTGCGCCATATATGCTGTGCAGCGCCACGTTCGTGAGCACCAGAGCGGCCATGAGGACCTACTGGAGACGGTAATTACCTCGTTCTATGTGGATAACTGTCTGAAATCACTTCGCTCACCACAGCAGGCAAAGGATCTTCTCGACCGCCTGAGAGACCTCCTAGCTAAAGGTGGATTTGAGATCAGGCAGTGGGCATCCAACAGGACAGAGGTAATCTCTCACCTCCCGACTGAGGCGCGATCAACAACATCAGAGCTATGGCTAACCGCTGAAGGAGCTGACTCAAGAGAGTCCGCTCTCGGCCTGGTTTGGCATTGCATGACAGACACACTGAGTTATAAATGTCAGCCTGTGTCACCCAAACAGCCCACCATGAGGAACGTGTATAAGGTGCTTGCCTCGCAATACGACCCGCTCGGATACATAATCCCCTTCAGTACCCGGGCGAAAGTCCTGGTTCAGGCTTTGTGAGCTACAGAAAGACAGTGGGACGAGCCTATCGCAGACACGCTACTTCCAGTGTGGGAAGCATGGGAAGGAGAGCTTCCTCAGTTGCAGAGCATAGTTTTACCCCGTTGTTATGTTCCAGCATCTGCTGATAATGATTCATCTGTGAGGCAGATTCACGTATTTTGTGATGCCTCTGAGAAGGCATATGGATCAGTCGCCTACCTGCGAGTGGAGGATCCAGAGGGACGCATCACTGTGTCATTCGTTATGGCCAGATCACGGGTCGCACCCAAACGACAACAGACGATGCCCCGACTGGAATTATGTGCTGCACTCACAGGAGCCCAGCTGGCCAAGGTGCTACAGACTGAACTGACTTTGTCCATCCAGTCCGTGGTGCTATGGTCGGACTCAACAACTGTACTGAACTGGATACAGTCGGAGTCCAACCAGTACAAAGTATTCGTTGGTACAAGAGTTACTGAAATACTGGACCTTACCAAACCTGGATCATGGAGATACATCAACACTGACTTGAACCCAGCTGATGATATCACTCGCGGGAGGACTCTCCTCGAATCATCCCAGCCAAACCGTTGGAGTCAAGGGCCTTCGTTTCTGTACCAGTCTTCAGATCACTGGCCAGTAAACCTTTCAGTGCATACAGAGGGACCTGATGAGTTGAGAGCCCAAACCTTCTGTGGTCACATCTCTACTACCATCAGTGATGAGCCTGATCCTGCTAAATTCAATACATGGACTGAACTTTTGCAGGCTACATATCAGTCCCTTCACGGGGCGGCTGCTCCAGCTATGTCTGCTGCCGACCATATCAAGATGGAGACTACCCTTCTGAAAAGGATACAATCCGATAGTTTCCCAGAAGAACTAAAGGCATTCAAACAGGGTAAACCAATCTGTTCAGGCAGCCGTTTAAGTGCTCTCAGCCCCGAATACGATCAAGTATTAGGCCTCATTCGAGTTGGTGGTCGACTACGCAAAGCAGAGAGCCTGCTCGAAGACAGCCTTCACCCTGTTGTCATCAGCCCTGATCATCCGATCACACAACTCTTAGCGAAGGATTACGACAACCGTCTACACCACGCTGGCCCTGAGAGAATCTTTGCAGAGATTCGGAGAAATTACTGGATCCTACGTGGTCGACAGGTAATTAAGAAACACCAGAAACACTGTGCAGAATGCAGTTTGTGGCGGAGCACCCCCATGGCACCAAGGATGGCCGACCTGCCTGCTGCGCGGCTCCAGATCAACAAACCCCCATTCTGGTTCACTGGGGTCGACTGTTTCGGGCCCTGTACGGTGAAAATCGGAAGAAGGCATGAGAAACGGTGGGGCATTATATTTAAATGTCTTACTTCAAGATGCGTCCACCTTGATTTGTTGCCACACATGGACACAGACTCATTCCTACTGGCCTTGCGTCGATTTATCTCAAGACGAGGCAAGCCATACGAGATCTTCTGCGACCGAGGCACCAACTTCCGGGGTGGAGAGCGAGAGCTCAAAGAATCACTGGAAGGTCTCGAGCCACCATTGAGACAACAGTTAGCAGATCAAAGCATCACATTCAAATTCATTCCTCCTCTTTCACCCCATTTCGGTGGCGCGTGGGAGAGGGAGGTAAGGTCAGTTAAAGCCTCCCTCCAAGTTGTGCTACGGGATCAAGTCGTGTCAGAGGAGGTGTTGTCGACGGTCCTCGCGGAAGTGGAGGGTATACTTAACTCAAAGCCCCTGGGATACTCCTCTTCTGATCTGGCTGACCTCGACCCTGTGACGCCTAACTTGCTGCTGATGGGGCGGCACGACGCATCGCTTCCCCAAGCCGCGTATGGTTCCAGTGACCTTCTAGGCCGCCGCCGTTGGAGGCATAGCCAGGTCCTGGCAGACCGGTTCTGGGGCCAATTCACCCGCCAGTACCTTCCTGATCTTCAACGCCGTCAGAAGTGGAGGACCTCTACTGTTGACCTCGCTGCAGACCAAGTGGTTATGGTAGTGGATCCCCAGCTTCCTAGGGCGCTTTGGCCCATCGGCAAGGTCACCAAAGTTCACCCCAGTGATGATGGGACAGTTCGCTCAGCAGACATCAACGTCAAAGGGACAGTTTACACTCGTCCGGTTACCAAGCTGGTACTGCTCCCCAAGATGCCTGATGATGACGGGGACACCAGGGTCTCTTAACAGCAGCAGGGACTTGTACTTCTTCTACACATTCATGAATGAATGTGGGGGCGGCTGTTGTGAATTCCCTGCTGGGAGGAGTATGTCGCAACAAGCTGCTTCATGCAGAGACTGATAGACTGTTTGCGCATGGGCAGTGTGCTCAATAAAAAACTTTCTGCGCAGTATTTGTTGTGTTGATCTTCCACCGACCGTCGAAGTTCGTCTGTACTCCTTTGTACCACAGTGTGCGTCGGTGATAATACATCACAAACAACACACGCATCCATATACTCCAATGTAAAGTGTTCTGTCCATTTGGCAAGAGGTAAATAAAGCATCTAAAGGAGAGAAGTTGCTGCGTCTTCTTTGACCGGAGGATTAGGCCAGTATACACACAGCCAGAGTATCATCACCGAAGCTGTTCCGGTACATATAGAGTGTGTGTGCTTGACTGGCCTGCCTGCAGTCCAGATCTATCCCCTATTGAAAATGTATGGCACATCATGAAGAGTTGAATCAAACAAAGGGGACCATGGACTGTTGAGCAGCTCAAGTTTTGTTTACACCTAGAATGGGCAAAAATTCCACTTGCAAAACTGCAACAATTGATATCTTCAGTTTCCAAATGATTACAAAGTGTAATTAAAAGAAAAGGTGATGTTACCCAGTGGTAAATATGCCTCTGTCCCAACTTTTTTTAAGTGTGTTGCAGACATCAATTTCTGAATTTGTTTATATTTAACAAATAGAATTAAGTTCATCAGTGAAAACACTGAAAATCTTTTCTTTGTCCTTTAGTCTGTTAAATAAAGGTTCAAGTGAAATAACAAATTACAGATTTTAGTTATTATTGCATTTTTAGAAAGTGTCCCAACTTCTATGACAATGGGGTTTGTACATTGTTTGACTACTTAATGTAACTTACTTTGTCTTTGACTCTATTGCAAGACCAATTTCCTTGTGAAATCATGCTATCTCTCTTATTTGCAAAGCAGTTGAGACTCACTATTCCTGCCCCTATCCACACTACTGTACCGCAGGTTCAACCTGATGGCCTTTGGTCATCAGGACCATGCCAAAATGGCCCCGAGGCATTTGTCAGTAGAGTGTGCTTCCAGTATTCAAAGATCTGCTGTACAAATGGCTGGTTCCAGAGCCACATTGGAGCCAATGCCATCCACCTCCCACTCAGCTGTTGCAACATCAGGCACCTCTAGCTCAGCCACATAGTCAGAAGAGAGCAATCACAGAGCTCAGAGCTGGTGCCACAGTTGATGTTCAAGGGTATCTCAGTGACGTATCACTGATGGTCAGAATGGAGGATCCAGTGGAGCACTGGAGAAAGTGCAGAGGCCCCTATCCACACCTCCCAGTGCTTACTGAGAAATATGTATGCAATCCAGCTTTTTATATGACCCATAGACTTTTTTTGTCCTTTCCTCCACATTATTATCTTGTTTCACTACTTTTGTCACCTACTTTCAAAACCATCATTTTATTTGTAAGGTGTGTGGTAATGTGTCAGACATGAAGCCAAGACATCTATCTCAGTTCAACAGGTACAGTAAGTTTCATCCAAATTCTACTTTTTTACATTTATTACTACATTTATTACACAGAAATGTTAAGGGAAACATTGGCTCTCCTTTTGTTGTACCTTATGTACAGGTGTGTTCCTCCTGATAACTGAAAAAATACTATCCTTTCCTGACATAGACAAACAAGTTCCAAACCACAACCTGAAATGGAAGGAGGGAGCACATTTTTATATACAGAGAAACTTATAATAATTAACCAAGAAAAGTACTAGATGGATAAGATTACACTGTGGGCCCACTTGGGTAAGCAGCAGTTTATATATGGGTGCTTATATCATATCAAACAACGGATTCAAATGTGTATTCTACAGTAGTCCGAACAGTTGTTTTGTTTCCAATATCCTATGCAAACCTGCCTTTCAGTTCACCCAAACATGCAAAAAAATAGACTAGAGCAGGTTTGTAAATTTTACTTGTAATGCTTCCCAACTTCTAATTGTTTCATATTAATTCTCATCCTATTCTATCAATAGTTATACATTGATATGTTAAAACAAGATTGAAATGCTGGTGATTGTGAGAGCCAAGAAGACCAAGTGAAATGGACCTGTAAACTGGAACAAAGGACAAATTCTTGGCTTTCATTTCAATCATGTAGCCAGTTATTCTTGATGGAGTGTACAGTGTTCCAAGACCAATGTTTTGAATGGGTACATTCCAATATTTAAAAAGTTCTCCCCTCCACTCCAGCCTCATCTCCTCTGTGGGGAATGCACTCCCTCCTTTTTAGAAATCAAAATGATAGTTACCCAATAACCATCAATTTCCAACCACTAGTTAACCTAAGTGGCACTAAGGTAATTTAGAAGTATATTAATTGCACCATAGATAAATGGTTGGATTTATTATGCCATACTCCTTATGGTTTTACCTGGTAACAACTCTTATCCATATTCATTAGGGGTGTAACAGAAGTAAATCCATCCTCACCCCGTTGGACTTCTCTATCTCCCTAGGCAACACCATCCTGTCACCATCATTCTGTGCGAAGAACCTGTGGTGTTCGATTACAAAACGACCCTCTCCGAGAACATTGCAGTGGTGACCCAGGTGTGCAGATTCTTTCTGTACGGCATCAGGAGAATCTGCCCCTTTCTCACCACCTATTCCACGCAGTCCAAGCAATGGTACTCTCCTGCCTGGACTACTGCAACTACCTCCTGGCTAGTCTTCCAGCTACTACTATCAGACCCTTGCAGCACATTTAAACACTGCAGCTCATTAGATCTTGAACCTGCCCAGACATTACAACATCTCCCCCCTCCTCTGTGACTTGCATGAGCTACCTGTCATGTTCAGCATTGAATTTAAAATGTTGGTGCTTGCCTGCCAGAGTGTTAAGGGAATGAGCCCATCCAATCTCCAAAAGATTATCAGACACTCTATGCCTGCCCGACCACTCCAGTCAGCATCATCAGCATGTCTGATGCCCCCTCCTCTTCACACTTGCACTGCCCAATCATAACTGCTATCTGTTTTTCTATCTGCTCGGCCAGGGCTAATTTGAAACCAAAGAAGATGGTAGCATTGAGCTTTTCTTTCAAAATACTGACCTTATCTTTACTTTTCTTCTTGACCAGGGACTTTTTGTCACCACTGACATGCACTATGTTACTCTGACCTGTATGTCTAGTCGACATTCATGACAGAAGGTTTGGGTCTGCTTAAAAGGGAAAAATTAGTGAGCTGCTAGCAGAGCTATGAAATGAAAGCTGCACCACTACCGATGGGCCATTTGACCTCTCCCCAATAATCGATAATAATATTTGTGAGAAAATAGGGATGCCTACTAAACAGTCAATCTGAGGGAGCAATATGATCTGAAGTGTTATCTGTCACTGCTACTTTAACTGGCCCTTTTGAAATAGCATAATGTAGAGAGGGCAGGGTCAGCTGTAATTATGGCAATATAACTAGCCCTTTCCTCCACATACTTCTTGGGTAGGAGCTGAGTGACCATGGGGGAGTGGTGAAAAGGAGGAAAGGAGAAAAAGAATTGGAACACACCCCAAATCGAATTTTGTTGATTCACCCTGCACTATGCATGTCATTAGGCACATTGAAGCTTGAATAAAAATTTGTGAAATAAAAACAGGCTACTTATATGCTATTTGGTATATTGTGAAAAATTGCAACTTCCACAATTGAATATACGGACTGTTACTTTTTAGCAACGACTGCACATCTGTATATGCGGAGAAATATTTTAATACAGTATCAAAAATTAGTCCAATGAGAAAATAATGCCTTTGAGCAACAATTACACATACCAACAGAGGGAGACTCTAACTCCCTGTGCCTTAGATGAGAGCTGAAAGCTGAGCAGCTTTACAGCAATAAGCCCATGAAATCCATCAAAATAAAAGCCCAGATGAACTTAATTATTTTTAGGTGACTCGTAACCTCTGAAACACAATTATTTTAGCTTTTAAACATTCCAAAAGGTTGCGTGTTATTACCAGTACTGACAAATGCAATTAAGGATTATAATTGTAACTATGATTGTCATGACACAGATTTTGTGAATAATTATTTTTCGTTAACAGTACCTTCCAGTGGCTAAATAGTGTATTTTCCTTTGCTTCATATTGGAACTCACTGTAGTTTTGTGATTGGTCAATCGAGGTCATGTGATTTAGAGGTCAGCGATTACCAGGAAGTAAGTTAGTTTTTACTGTTCCATGGCTGCGTTCCAAGGCTGCGTTCCAATCCTCAAATTTTGTCACCTCCTTTCCTTCTTTCCTCCCCTCTTTTCCTCCGTTCCTCGGAAACTGATTATGTGTCCTCCTTCCCTCCACTGTTCCAAAATGAAGGCTGCATTCCAATACTCAAATTCGTCTCCTCCTTTCTTCCTTTCCTCCGTGTCCCAGAAGCTGATTATGTGTCCTCCTTCCCTCCACTGTTCCAGAACGAAATCTCGCCTCCTCCTTTCCTTCAAACGAAGGATACATCGATGAATCCTACCGTGGAAGTCTTTTCACATTTCTGGGTGACATCACTGTGCTCACGACCAGTCAGATTAAAAGACCATCCTACTGAATATTTCACCATCAAAAATTTCTAAAACATGACAAGAGGTTTACAAATACTGAATGATAAGTGGCAGAACAGTAAACAATGTAATTTACATTAATTGGGAAATATTTTGTTTTGCGTTTTCAAACATAACCACATTGACGCGATATATTCACGTTTTTGAGCTGCGAATGGTAATTTTACCAATGTAAAATTGAGCGAATTTATGTTGCGATAAGTGTGTTTATTCCTTGTACAAATGTTTATGTTACATCCTGGGGAGAATGCGAGAAACTGACTTTTATGACAGGCGAATCGGATTAGCCATTCCGATTTTCGATTCATCTCCTCCTTTCCTCCACTCGTTTCCTCCTCTCCTTTCCTCCACATATTTCCGGCATATTTTCGGGGTAGGAAAAGAGGAGACAAGAAAAAGTATTGGAACGCAGCCCATGGAAGCTGTTTATCGTTTCCTACTCTGTTTGTGCCTTGAAGAGCCTTTGCTTGTAAGTTCTTTTAACCTTTGTGATTAATGTACACAAATAGGCATGTTGTGAAATAACAAAATAACTCATTTCCATATGTTTTGAGGAAAGATACATATTTTATTTAAAAGGGTAAAAGCAAAAACTGAAAATACATATTCCAAGCTATACATAGTTTATGGTCATGTTAAGCTAGATAATTCTTGTTACAGAATGACTATTGTATTATATTGCAGTTGAAGACCTATAGAGGGCGCACCATTTATTGCGTATCCAATGATTAGGCAGTGTGTGTGTGCAGTAAGTCGTGCTAGATGGTACCAACAGGTTGGTCATGTATGATCCCGTGATGGGTCCTGCAAATAAGTGAGTTCCAATACATATCTGTTCCACTTCTATTAATAGATATCCGACGATATCACATATGGCGACGAGGATGAAAGCCTGAAGTGATACGGCAAGTTTTGACTGCGGATGAGTGCTGGCTGAGTTAACAAGTGACCTGAAGCTAGGTTAGTGCTATCAGTCCGTTAGCTATAGACGTTGTGCCGACAACTTGGAGAAAGTTGGGCGCTCTCTGTAATGAAGAACCATGGCTGCCACGGTGGGGTCAGTGTCGCCTTTTGATAGCAAGTCACAGACTTGGGAAGAGTAGTGTGATATTTTGGACAATTTCTTCGTGGCGAATGACATCGAAAATGAAGGAAAGAAACGAGCTGTGCTGCTAAGTGGCGTAGGCGCGCAGACATATGCACTGATGAGAAACCTGCTCAGCCCCGACCAACCGATAAATCATATAGTGACGTGGTAAGACTGTTGAGGAATCAATTTCACCCTAAACCCAGTGAAATAGTGCAACGATGGAAGTTTAATAAAAGAGACAGAAATTCTGACGAGACTGTAGGTGACTATGTGGCAGAGCTGAGAAAGCTAGCGCAGGACTGTAATTATGGGGAGTCTTTGACGGTTATGCTGAGAGACCGTCTCGTGTGCGGCATAAATGACGACAGGATTCAGCGGAGGCTACTGTCGGAGGATGGATTGTCTTTTGACAGAGCGCTCAAGTTTGTACAGGCCATGGAGGCGGCAAACAGAGACATTGTTGATTTGCATGGCATGAGAGAGCAGGGCAAATGCCGTGTGGCGGGCTCTGTCAATAAGGTGAACAACACGCGTTCAAAACCTCAGCGAGACATGAGGAAATGCTACAGATGTGGCGGAGACAGCCATTTGGCTAAGGAATGCAGGTTTGCCAACGAGATGTGCCACAGTTGTGGTAAAGTGGGACACATAAAGAGGGCCTGCAGGATGAAACCAGGGGGAAAGGAAAAGTCTAAGCCCTTTCAAGGGGAGAAATGCAGGCAAGGAAAAAGGGCTCATTTCATGCAAGAGGAAGGGGGTGATAGCAGTGGCGGTCGGTGAGTTGGAAACAGGGAAACACAAACCTCACATGTAAATCTATCATGAATTTCAACCGGTTCCCGTTAATCCGCCTTGATTAACAATAAAGCTAGCGATTCGCAGAATCACTGGGTGATAGTGATAGTGAGGATGTTTCCACTATGTATCTCATGAAGGATAGAGTAATGACCATGTACAACATAAATGAAGAGACAGTCATTCCCAGAGAAGAGCCCATAAAAAAGTAAAAGTAAACGGGAAAAATGTAACCTATGAGGTAGATACAGGCTGTGGGTACACCATTATGTCAAAGAGGGCATTTCACAAAATTTTCAGTGATAATGACAAACCCAGACTAGCCAAGTGCAGGATAAAACTGAGAACATATGGTGGCCATAAAGTGGCCGTGTTAGGAGCGACAAAGGTCAAAGTTGAACACAAAGGCATTGCTAAGATGTTAGCAGTAGTGGTTGTCAAAGGTTCAAGTCTACTGGGACAAGGTTGGCTTAAAGCTCTCAAAGTGGACTGGCAACCTGTACATAAGATAGAGGCCAGAGAAAACACCCTACAGGAAGTACTTTCGAGGTATGAAGCAGTGTTCAAAGCAGAGCTAGGGATGTTAAAAGGCTTCACTGCAAAAATACATGTAGCTAGTGATGCCACACCCTGTTTCTATAAGCCAAGGTCAGTACCTTTTGCAATGAAAAAGAATGTAGAGCAAGAGATAGAGAGGCTCTTACAAGAGAAAATCATAGAGCCAGTGAAGTTCTCAATGGGCTGCACCCATCGTACCAGTCTTAAAACCAGACTCCAGGGCGAGAATTTGTGGGGACTATAAACTCACAGTAAACAAAGTGTCACCCATCGAGCAGTACCCCATTCCTAAGGAAGGACATGACAGCCTGTCTAACAGGAGGAGAGACATATACTAAGTTAGATATGAGCCATGCATATCAGCAGATTGTACTGGATTAGGAATCACGAAAATATGTCACAGTGAACACACATAAGGGACTAGTCACATATACAAGGTTACCTTTTGGGGTGAGCTCCAGTCCAGCTATCTTTCAGCGTACCATGGAGGGTGTGCTGCAGGGATTGGCAAATGTCGCAGTGTATTTGGACAACATCATTCTGACAGGAAAAGATAATAAAGATCACCTGCAAACACTGGATCAAGTACTGCAGCGACTGGAGGATGCAGGACTTCGCTTAGAAAGGAGCAAGTGTGAGTTGATGGAGAAAGAAGTGACATTTTTAGAACATCGACAGGGTTGCATCCCCTGCCAGCAAAGTTGAAAGCAGTTCAGGAGGCCCCCACTCCCACATCAGTAACAGAGCTAATAGCTTATTTGGGACTGTTGAACTTCTACAATAAGTTCCTGCCAAACCTGTCGACATTACTGGCACCGATGCACAAATTGTTGAGGAAGGATGAACCGTGGTCTTGGGGACCCGAGCAAAAAAAAAGTTTTCAAGCAGTCAAAAGAGCTTTTGCAATCCAGCAGCGTGTTAGTGTGCTATGATGAAAAAAAAGAACTGATACTGTGCTGTGACGCTTCTCCGTACGGAGTTGGAGCAGTGCTGGCTCACTGCATGTCAGATGGAGCAGAGAAACCTATAGGATTTGCATCACGCACACTTTCAGCTGCAGAAAAGAATTACTCCCAGCTTGATAAAGAGGGACTAGCTGTCATCTTTGGAGTGCAGTATTTTCACAAGTATCTGTATGGAAGGAAATTTGTGATTTACACAGATCATAAGCCATTGCTAGGTTTATTCCATGAGATGAAAACAGTGCCACAGATGGCATCCCAGAGGATAATGAGATGGGCTGTACTGTTAAGAGCATATGAGTATGTTATCTTGTATAGAGCAGGTAAAAACAATGGTAACACTGACGCTCTTAGCCGTCTCCCACTTCCAGAGACACCAAGTGTTTCAGCTCCAGAGGAACAGGTGTTAATGTTGGATCAGGAGCATCCGCCACTGATGACTTCAGAGCAGCTTAAAAAATTGACAGCTAAGGATCCTATACTCTCACGAGTAAATGGGTATGTGCTGAGAGGATGGCCAAAGAATCAGGACAGAGACTTTGTACCTTATCGACAAAGACAACATGAGCTGAGTGTACAGGGCGGCTTTGTGCTGTGGGGAGCCCGCATTGTGTTACCGGAGAGGGGAAGAGCTCCCATGATGGAACAGTTACACCAGTCACATCCGGGAATGAGCCGCATGAAAGGCCTGGCACAAAGTTACGTATGGTGGCCACACATGGACAATGACATAGAGAATAAGGTAAAGTTATGCTCCACATGCCAAGAGCACAGAAAGGCACCTGCTTGTGCACCACTCCACCCCTGGGAGTGGCCTGAGAAGCCGTGGAGGAGGCTCCACATAGATTATGCAGGTCCCTTTATGGATAAAATGTTCTTAGTCATTGTAGATGCGCACTCAAAGTGGTTAGATGCATATCCAGTAACATCAGCTACATGCGCAAACACACTAAATTGCTTGAGAAACAGTTTCAGCACACATGGTATCCCAGAAATGATTGTGCCTGACAATGCTCAGTTTTTTGTCAGTGAACAAACCAAAGATTTCATGACACGAAATGGAATCACACATGTCACATCAGCACCTTACCACCCTTCATCCAATGGCGTGGCAGAAAGGGCCGTACAAACTTTTAAAGAACTCATGAAAAAGAGCAGCGGTGACACACTGGAGACAAGGTTAAATAGGGCTCTGTTTAGCTATCGCAACACTCCACAGTCAACTACTGGACTTTCACCTGCTGAGATGATGATGGGTCGGAAGTTGAGGTGTACAATCTCATACATCCCGACATAAGACAAAAAGGTGGAGTCAAAAGCAAGCCAAAAAGCCCACCATGACAAACATGCAACAGAACAGTACATCTGGTGGTTCACCCACTAAGGAGTTGTTCAGACCTCAAAGAAACAGGAAACCACCAGCCCATATGAAAGACTTTGTTGTGAAGTAAAAGGCATTTTGAAATGCAGAGAAAAGATTGTGTTTTCTTAAAGTTAAGTAGGGTAGTTATACAGTAAAAAAATGTGATGTTTTCTGATTTCTCATATTTATGTTGTGTTAGATTACATGCAAACTATGGTGTAGTTTGAATTTGAGAGGGGAGGGATATTATAGAGTGACTATTGTATTATGTTGCAGTTGAAGACCTATAGAGGGCGCACCATTTATTGGGTATCCAATGATTAGGCAGTGTGTGTGTGTGTGTGTGTGTGCAATAAGTCATGCTAGATGGTACCAACAGGTTGGTCATGTATGATCCCATGATGGGTCCTGCAAATAAATTGAGTTCCAGTACATATCTGTTCCACTTCTATTAATTGATATCTGACAATATCACAACTCTATTGGCAAGTGACATGCTGCTGTTGACTTTTATGCTTTCAAGAACAATGTAAATTGATTTTTACATCCTTTTACTTATTTGCAGGTTTACAATATATCAAAATGTACGAGAAAAGAAGATTGAGTAAACTCCTTTGAACTTTGCTCTGTGTCTGATTTTCTCTGAAGCCTGTTTGCTATCTGTTGAATCTGCGTAGATGTTATACGCACTGGGGACAGAATAATGATAATATTGTTTTGTAATAATAGTGTTTGCTTGGTATGTTAATGTGCTGAATGAGTTCATTGTATTTCTTTTATTAATTACAAGTGTTTGACATACTTTTTATTATAAAACATTCCTAAACATTAAACATAAAAAAACTGGGTATTAGTTTACCATTGGTTTTCCTGTCTAAATTCAACTCCAGAACTGATACTAATAGGGAAATTAACTGGAACTGATCATTAACACTTGACTGAATTAAAATATGTTGCCTTTTATGTTTCATAATTGTAATTCCATATTGCCATCATATATGTGAAGTCTTCTTGATTAACCCCATTTGGATGAACCCACATTTAAATTAAAAGTGACTCTTATCTCACATTTTTCTGCTCCATAACAGATTTAAGACATATGAAACACATGAACCATGACTGCAAGTATTTTAAGCCTACAAAGACAACATTAGTAAAGATACTAAACTGAGTCCAAATGAGATGTGTGACTATTTTAGTGTCTTGCCGACTGCTGTTGACATTTATTTAGCACCATATGGGAAAATGGATTGGACTGTATGGCATATTTATTTTCAACTGTACAGAAAAAAAATGTAATGCATGTCTCAATAAAAGTGGGGTTCAGAATACCTTTTCAGAGGACACATTTTTGTGTACAGTCCATAAATGTGCCATAAAATCAAGTTCATTTACTGTGACTATATGGCACCAGGCAAATGCCAGAGACTGTCCATGAGACATCAGACTATCAGCCGACTGCCATTGAGACATATCATTTATTTTTTTGTGTGTAGTCCTTAGTAAATGTGCCATAATGACAGGTGCAGTCACAGCGAATACATGGTGCCAGGCAAATGCCAGCAACAGTCCGTAAGACATCAGACCACTATCAAACTCACTTGTTTTGGATACTAAACATGTTCCTGAGTATTCCCATCCCCACTTTCATTGAGACATATATTTTAGTTTTGCCTGTACAGTCTAATTTTGACAATCAAGTATTAGTGACTTACAATTTTATTAATAGCTCAATAAAACACAGTATTTTTGTAAAATATTACTAAATGTAATTTCTTTTAACATATGCTTTAAATTTTCGTTAATATTAGATGTTTAAATGTGATATTTTACAATTTTTGTGCAATTTCTTCGTTTTTGTAGAGGTCTTCTATTATGACAAGCAAGACCCGGAAGTACTTTTTTTGTTGTTGCTGGCGGAACACAGGTTTGGAAATTGCGATTAGGAAACCAAAGTTTATGTTTTGTGGAAATTGTCTTCACGCTGACAGGGCCGATTCAATGGATTTTCTGTATATATTCTACCGGTGGTAAAATACATTTAGGTAAGTATTGTTTTAAAGTTTATGAAATTGTAACGCCGGCTAACTTGACGAAAATCGGCTGTCTACGAGTGGTTTTATTAGCTGCATAACATCTGAATAAAAATGTGTCTTGCTAACGTTACTGAACAGTTAAAGTGTTGGGTATGCGTTTCACAATTTTGTCATGTTGCTCGCTATCCACTTGAACTAAACTCAGTGGCAGGTAAGGCTTAGTTCTTAATTGGCGTTTTTGAAGGAAATACTGTTTTTGTTGTGGTAAAAATTGAAGTTGGCTTCCTGGGCGTACACTACACTACAGTGATATTACAGTAGTGACCCTATTTTTTGTTTGAGCTATGACACTGGTTATGAAAATCTGCTATCGATAACCTTACATGGAAATTGATATTATAGATTTCATATGCTCGCATTTAGTTTTACAAGCTAGCTACATCAATCGTATCGGACTTCACAGGAGGAAGTTTTTGTAGCTTGATGTAGTTGCTAGTGCTACTCTTGAGTGAGCAAACTTATGTCCAGTGTATTCCAGTGTTATTTCCGCGGAAGTTAATTGTAGCCTATATACCACAATTTAAAAAATATAGTTACAATTTTATCTTCTGAATTGAACATGTTAAGATGAGTTTGAATTGGAAAGTAGCCTATTTGATTCCTGTGCTCCGCCAGCAACAATAATAATAGTACGTCCGGGTCGTGGTTGTCATAAAAGAAGGCCTCTACAAAAACGAAGAAATTGCACAAAAACTGTGCAATATCACATTTAAACATCAAATATTAACGAAAACTTAAAGCATATGTTAAAGGAAGTTCCAGTTAGTAATATTTTACAGAAATACTGCATTTTATTCAACTGCTAATAACAATACAAGTCGCAAATGCTAAAGTCAAAATTTGACTGTACAGGAAAACTGAAATATGTGTCTCCGTGAAAGTGGGTTCCCGGTTACTCAGGAACATGTCTAGTATCCAAAACAAGTGAGTCTGACAATGGTGATGTCTTATGGACTGTTGCTGGCATGCCTGGCACCGTGTATTCAAAGTGAATGCACCTGATTTTAAGGCACATTTATTTTGGACTCCACACAAAAAACTACAAAATATGTCTCAAAGAAAGCGGGGTTGGGAATACTCAGGAGCATGTCTAGTATCCAAAACCAGTGAGTTTGACAATGGTGTGATGTCTTACGGATTGCTACTTGCATTGGCCCTAGACGATGTATTCACAGTAAATGCACCTGTCATTATGGCACATTTGCTGTGGACTGTACACAAAAAACTAAAATATATGTCTCAATGAAATTGCAGTCTTAACTCTAATGGGAGAATGAAAACAATGACTTCTTTGAAATGTAATTGAAACATGTAACACTTCATTCATCAAACCAATATTTCATGTCTTTGAAAAATGTGCTCTATTGGATCAGTAAAAATAAATATTTTATAAGATTTATTTAAAGTGACCTCAATTCAATCAAATTCATTTTAATGATATGATTAACATGACTGTAATAATAAGTAATTTAATTAAAATGGAAAATTACTGAAATTAATAAATACAATGAATTTTGGGGCTGTAGATAGAAAGTTCATCCCCAAATCTTTGTAGCTCCAACTTAAGCAAATTCCAATTTTTCTATTGTGAAACGTAGTTTTATTTCTTGCAGCGTCAGTACTTTATACTGCTTTTCCATTATATGGCTCATGTTGATGTTCTTGCTTGGATGATCCTTTTGTGTCTTGCTGCCTGAACTCCTCTGCTGCACTCTCCCCACAGGTGCTAATTTATAAATGTATATATACGTTTATATTTATAAATATACACATTTAAAAAACTAATTTACAAATATTATCAAGCTAAATGTGTCATACATGCTTTGTCATAATTTCATACACAGTATTTTAAGCTAATGCTTGAATTGTAATTTTTTTGCTACAGTATTTTCTGGTTAGTAGCACTTGTGCTAACTATACCACAAAAAATACTGTACTGCCCTGGCTACAGAAATAAAAGGACAGAAACTTTAATTTTGCAACTTTTGTAATGTGTATGTGAGATTTCTACTTCATAAAATGTGGTTCCTACTTCATAACATGAGTCTGACATGTGGTCGCAACAATTAGCTTCACCTTCACTATGTGCTATTTGGTTGTGAGTTACTACAAAAAAGAAAACTTGTAAATATCACAACAGCACCATGGCACTTCTTTAGCCAGCCATCTAAATAATAAAATTGTCTTTACATAGCTTTAGTAGCTAGCTAAAGTTATCTGATAAACAATATAGTGAAGCTGTAGTTCAAAGCTATTCAAACAGCCATCACTTTTTAAATTTAAGGCAAAATAGCTTTCTGAGCTAACCAACATTAAACCGGAAAACAAATAGTCAAACGTTACTTACAAGACTGTCAAAGTGGAACTGGGAAGCCGCCCATCTGAGGAAATGTATTTATTGTTGCCTGCCTGCCAACTCTACTCTCCCTCCCTCCAGAGTTTCCCCACAACATTGCAGATTCTTCGCTGACTATTTCAATGACCAGTTCTGTTGTTCATTTTGTAAGGAAGGAGGTAATTTATGAGGGAAAGAAAGTTAGGTGACACATACATGTTATTGTTGCAGTTATTTCAGTTGTGATGTGTCCCATGCATGTTGCCACTTAGTAATTGTTTTCCACTTGTACTATGTTGGAATCCACTTTTTGTCTAGGGCAATGTAGAGTGTAAAACCTAAAAGGTATTTAAACAATGAAACACAGACTTCTGTACACACATCGATAAGCAGTTATCAAACAGATAAAACAGGTGCTGAAATTTGAGTGCAGGATATGACCAGGTTTGCCCCAGGATTCAGGTCCCCAACCTAAGATATGAATGCAGCGGATCTAGAAAGTTGGTGACTTGTTGCAGCCTAGGCTTACACCTAATGGCCTGCTGCGGTTTCTGGCCGCACTAATAGGTCTGTGACCTCAGCGCAGTCTAGGCTTACACCCAGTGGCCTGCCACGGTGTCTGGCTCCATACAGCTTAGGCTTACACCCAGTCGCCTGCTGTGGTGTCTGGCTACACTCAGGTTTCTAGGCCTAGATCAGCTTGAGTTGAGATCTTAGGGAGCGTACCCAGCTCCAAATGTTACAAACGGAACAGGATGGGATGCAAGACCTGGGCCCTGTATCTGGTACAAACCTCAGCATAACCACACTGGATGTTGCTTGTTCACAAACCTAGATTAAATAGGAAACACTGCCATGGAGCTATGGATAGGATGAATGCAACATACTGGGGAAACATTATTGTGGACAGAAAATGTGACAGTTTATTTCATGGCACAAGATCAATTATCATCATAGCATCAAGATGTTATATGCTGTATGTTATCATCATAGCATCATGGTATTCTAATGTTACACACAGAAATATCAAGACAAGGATAAACAGCAAAATATGCACCCCCATTGTTCTCGAAATGACTATGGCTGCCAGGAACTTGTTAATCAATGCTCCCCGAATGTATCATTAAACTGCTCTTAAATACCATCCCAAGAAACCCTCTTCTACTCACTAATGCCCTTCAGTCATCCAATAGGATTCTGCAAGAACTACTCTACAACCCTTTTCCCTGTTAGCCTGTTATCATGAGACCCCCCTTTAGGCGCAAAAGGAATTCATCCTGAATGGATGGGAGAGTCAACAAAATGGCAGTTGTCAGTAACTTGTATGGCAGATGTGCCCTTATCACCTGCTCTCTCACATCAGGGGGGATCTCAGGGCTATATGCATACACATGCATTTGCAGATATATACCTATACAGACATACATATGTGGGTAAAGTTGTAACAAACATATTCATTCCTTTATACTCAAAGCTACAGCTTTTAGTACATGCCCCCAGTCTTTCCCAGTGTTTACTGTTTGTACAGGATTGAAGTGGCTGTTGGGCTTTATGGCTCCACTGTAGACTCCTCTTTGTAGACATCATGCTGGGGTTGCCTAGAGTCCAGGTTCCCATCCAGGTGGCCACAGAGTAGCAATGAAATTATTCCTTACAGTTTTAATTTTGTACTTGGACCTCCTCATGTGGCTGGATTTTTAGGCTGACATATCTCCTTTTTCGCCTCTTCTACCATGTTTTTAAAATGTTTCTGCACGTATTTAATGGTTCTAGTGACCGACAGATTAACATCATTAAAATCGTTAAAATGTTCACCTAAGTCTATATTTTGTTGCATGTAACCGCTCTGATCGAATTTTATAGATAATTGCACACTTTTTACATAATATACAAAGTTTTACCCTTACAGAAACAACATTTTTCAAATGGTCACATTGTACTGTTTCAAGAACAGGATAAATGGACTCCAGTTTTCAACAAAATGTTATCATTTGGCATTTTCCAGATTGACAAGGGAATGAAAGAGCAATGTATATACACAGTTTGCTTTAAGAGCACAGCTCTACATTTATAAGCCTCTTGTTTATGAGGTCAGCGAGTTCCACAGCCAAGTCACATCCATAACGTTTTATAGGATAAGTTTATGCTACACAAACAGTGTTGATGCAACAATGTCCGAAGTTTCTGTGCAGAACATAATATCAATGTAAAGTCTGATGAACAAATCGTGCCCCTTTGTGACTTTTAAAAACTTTAATGATGTGTTATGGGCGTGACGTTACGTACGTCACACAATGTGAATGCTCTCATTTTTTACAGCCTAAAATAAAACTGCAAAGGTGATAAACTTGTGTTCCGGGAGCATGGCGGTTTTAACACATTTCATTGTCATATTTCAATGAATTGGACATTCTAGTGATTATTATAATCACAATCATGGGTAAACATTAGCAAAACAAAACATTACATTATAGGGCTCCAGATTGTGCCTAAAATAGTGAATAACTTCTGTATTTTGCGACTAGTTTTTTCCTGCCAGTCTACAGTGGCGACCGTCCTCCACAACCAAAAAGAAAAACAAAAATTCCTGAACGCTCTCATCTCGTCCTGCGTGTTCCTGCTCTGCTACACTATCACTCTCACTCCTGTGTAGTCCTGCTGTACCCAAATCGATTGAAGCCTACACAGATGCAGAGAAGCAGTTTTTGTTTTTTTAAACTCGCCCCAGTGCCGTGCTAGCTAATGTGCACAACGTAGCTAACTACTTAGTTAACTAGCCAATGTTAGCTACCATTTTGGAACAATTGACAAGAAACGAAATGGCCAAACGAAAAATATCCAACATTTCTCACTCCCTGCCCGTCCAATCTCTGTCTCTTCTACACCAAATGCAGATACAGAGACTGACTGTATCTGTCTCTACTGTATGAAATCAAGGTGCTTGAAATTAATGTGCTTCTTAACTTTGACAACCTGTAGTTGCTTTGCCTTCTCTGTTTTAAATAAATAATTGTTTAGGCAATATTAAATGAAAAAATATCATAAAGTGCAACATCAAGTGAGCTACCTATTCCGTATTTTGAGGTTCTTCTATCTTAGCTTTGACTACCTGTAGGTGAGGGAGGGTACATGGTAATGCTGTTCAATTTTTTTCATCAGTGACAAAATCCCTGATGAAAAAGTAACCACTGAATAGGGCTGCAAATCTTTGGCTATTAATACTCCCACTGCTTTCGTTATTTCTTTATGGTTTTCTGAATTTGTTGCAAACTGTTGTGGAAAGGCAGCAGCAGTAGTTTGAGAGACACCAGTGTCTCTTAAAATTTTCAAATTAGCTTCTCTCTGTCTAACTAGCACTCCCCTCTCTTCTCCATCTTTTATTTGCCTATAGAACACTAAAATTCTCATAGGCTTCATCTGTGGATCTGAATGTACAATGTGTGTGTAGTCTGCAGTGCAATAAGCAAGTTTTGTAAATTATAGGAAAATGACAGGCATATCGTAATACCGTGTGTGTGTATTGAACCGTACTGAACGGTTCGACAACATACCATGTACTGTTGCATCCCTAGTAACTGTCTCTTCTGTAACCTCCTGGCTGTATGTATATATTATATTATGCTGTATATTTCAAAAGAGCTTTTGTCCTTATTCTTCCTGTGGATCGTAGTCGTGAGGACTGAGGATGCAATTATTTCATTGTTAGTTTTTCCATAATTACTATTTCAGTTGTTTCATGTTAAAATTCACTATTGAAACATGTGCTTTATATAGTTTGTAGAGGGCTGGTTCAGACGCGTCACATTCATAATGTGAAAATGTCACATCCATAACGCCAGGTTTGCCTAAATAATTTATTCCAAAAATGAATAATATTTTCAAATCTACACTTTTTGTGTTCATTAAAGTCTCTTTCATGGTACACATGTAATGCAGTTGTCTTTAAATTTTGTTGAAAAAATTTTAGAAAACCTGTAGTCTCCCATAAAAGTTTGTCCGTTTGATGCCACATCCATAATGCTGATAAAATGTTTACATTTAAAATTATGCAATTATGAATGTGACTTGTCTGAACCAGCCCTCTACAAATGATATAAAGCACATGTTTCAATAGTGAATTTTAACATGAGACAATTGAAATAGTAATTATGGAAAAACTAACAATGAAATTATTGTATCCTCAGTCCTCACGACTACAATCCTCAGTAACATAAGGGTAACCGTGTTGTAAACACAATAATTCTGAGGTCCGTTGTTCTTGTTGTACATGGGCACCGCTTTCCCCCCTCTCCTTTTCTGTTTCTCAGATTTTCCCTCCTTGAATTTTACCATCCACTAATCAATGCTTTACTTTGTTTTCCTCCCCCTGCTCTGGGCCCCTGCCTGGAGCTGAAGCCCAAACACTGCAGCCCAACCCCGGCTCAGCTATCTTCCTGTCCTGCCCGTCCCACCCTCCCTGTCCCTATTACCGTATTTTCCGCACCATAAGGCGCACCGGATTGTAAGCTGCAGTCGCAATTACGGGGTCTATTTCTGTACTTAAGCCATACACAAGGCGCACCGTATTATTCGGCACATGCTAAAACAAGGCAACGGAAGCAAAACATGAGTTTGGTTGAGCTTCATTCTGCTACGTACTTACATATTTATTTTATTTATTTATTATTTATTTTATTATGTATTTATTTTATTTTACATATTTATGTAAAAATACACTCTTATTTTTTTAATCAATCTTTTGTCACAAATCCATCAAAGTCTTCCTCTTCTGTATCCGAATTGAACAGCTGGGCAATTTCGCCATCAAACATGCCGGGTTTCCTCTCACCATTGTCCGAGTCAGTCTCATTGCCGGGTGGCTGTTCAGCAATGATGCCGGCTTTCTCGAAAGCTCGGACAACAGTCAAAGCAGATACCTTTGCCCAGGCATCCACAATCAATTCACATATGGTGGCATAACTCACCCGTCACTGCGTCCCAGTCTTAGTGAAGGTGTGTTCGCCGTCTCTCATCCATCGCTCCCAAGACGCTCGCAGCTTCACTTTGAACGCTCTCTTTACACCAATGTACATTGGTTGGAGTTCTTTTGTTAATCCTCCCGGAATGATGGCAAGCTCCAAATTCATTTGCTTCACTTGGTTTTTCACAGTAGCGGTGATGTGGGTGCGCATGGAGTCGCAGATCAACAGAGACAGTGATGCGTGGAAAAAACCATCCGGTCTTCTCACATACACCACTCTCAGCCACTCTGTCATTTTCTCCTCGTCCATCCAGCCCTTTTGATTGGCTTTAACGATGACTCCAGCTGGAAACTTCTCTTTTGGCAGCATCTTCCTTTTAAAAACGACCATAGGTGGTAATTTCTGTCCATTACCGTGGCAACCAAGAACAACAGTGAAAGCCGACTTCTCATGCCCTGTGGTGCGTATGGATACCGTGCTGGTCCCCTTCTTCTCCACAGTATGGTTCACAGGGATGTCAAAAGTGAGAGGGACCTCGTTCATGTTGGTGATGTGGTTGGGCTGGATCTTTCTGTCAGTAATATTGTTGCTGCAGTAGGTGTGGAAGATGGTCAGCTTTTCTTTGAAATCCGCTGGCAGGTGCTGCGTCACGGTAGTCCTTGCGCGGATGGCGAGATGGCACCTTTTCATAAAACGAAAGCACCAAGACGGGCCTCCTTGAAAGTGTTCGATCTTCATGTCTTGTGCTATCGTTATTGCCTTAGAGTCGAATGGTTACTGTAGAGGTGCTTCTCCCGGCTGTTCTTTGTTCAAGAATCCATTGTACAAGTTGGTCTTCCAACTCTGGCCACCTCGCCTTGTTCCCGCGGAAACTCTGTTTTGTCTTCTTAACTTGGCGCAATTCATTCTCCTGCTTCCTCCACTCCCGAACCATAGATTCATTGATTTTGAATTCTCTCGCGGCTGCTCTATTCCCATTTACAACTGCGTAACTGATAGCCTGTAGTTTGAATTGTGCCTCGTAGGCATGTCTCTTCGCTGATGCCATTTTTTGGGGTCCTTAGTCAAACAAATGTTGTTTTGCAGCGTACCGGTAGTACAGTGTACTTACTAGAGGCATTGTCGAGGTAAGCGTACGTACTGTACGTAGCTTTATGTAATGTTCTCTAATTGGTTTATTGCTGCCAGCGTACGTAGTGTACGTATTACATCCCGATGTCGGCGGGAAATGGTCTGACAGACAGTCAAGCGGAGCGCTTACTAAAATCGCACAACAACATTTTTACAGATTTTGGACCTCAGTGCACACATAAGGCGCACCGGGTTAAAAGGCGCACCGTCGATTTTTGAGAAAATTAAAGGCTTTTAAGTGTGCCTTATAGTGCGGAAAATACGGTATTTCAATTATCATTTGAGTCGGTAAGATACATTTTAGTCACCTCCGCTCTTCTGTTTTCCCACGTACACCCTGTGCCGGCCAGAAGCAGATGGGCTCCCCCTCTGAGCCTGGTTCTGCTCAAGGTTTCTTCCTATGCTATAACATTATAGAATTAGGTAACATTAATGTCACAAGACTAAAATGCCATTTTTAAAAAAAACTGACAATTATCTGTGTCCCTGTGCCATGCCTTATTAGTTTGCTTGCCGAGGCGTTGTTAGTAAATAGGAAAATTCTTAAAATGAGTAAAACAACCATGCTGTTAATGAAGAGATGGATCCCATGTTCGCAGTTGAAGACAGATACTTTACTTACACAGTTGACCGCAGGAACACAAGCATGGAACAAAATGGAGCATTATGGTAATGAGGATCTTCATGTTCCGCAGACGGCAGGTAACAGACAATTAACAGATTGTATCTCTTCAAACAGTTTTTAAGATAGACATACCAAACTTGGCCACCAGAGGCATGGATACCCTGGTCAGGTAGCTTGAATTTTTCAAAGCTATATGATTCATACTTTTGAAACTATTAGGCTTTAAAAAATGGCCTCCATTGACTTAACATTGGTGGAATGTTGAACATACTAATGTGGCTAATGTTACTAAGGAATAATTATAACGGCCGCTGCTAAGCTCACACATGGATTTAATGTATCAGTATCTATTTTAGCAGACACTATCCAAGTTCAAGAATCATGGTTGATTCTTGAAACATGGTTCAAGTTTGTGCATGGCTACGTCACTTGTTTGTCTGATTACCTTTCAAAATTGAAGTTTTCTCTGCTACGCTGCAGACTCTTAGTACTAGGTAACATACCTCCAAGAAACACATTAGTGGGCCATCAAGTTGTCGTGGGAGGTGTGTCATTTTCCAGCCTGAATTAACATTATTCAAGATCCTTGGGTGTGGCCACATAAAGCAGGTCAGAATACGAATAAGTTTTTTCCACGAAACTATTTACATGGAAAAAAACGCTGAGCGCCTTCAAGTCAGAATTCCCACCATGGGCTTTGATGGTGCCACAGTACCGATTAAGCCCATGCCAGACTTTTGACTTATTTCTAAAATTATCTTTATTTTACATACTAAAATGTACATGAACTAATGAATACATTTTCAAATGAGAGATTAATTAGATTAATGAGATTAATCTTACAGTTTTCCAACATAGCTCCCTTTTAAATCACGTCAATATCTATGAAAAATACCTGAAAATAGATTTTGGTGGATTTAATGGGTACATTTACCCAAATGACACCGTTATGGTGTTCAGGTACAATGATCTTAAATGACTAATTCATATTTTGAACAGAAACTATAAAGTTTCCACAGTAAACCATAGCCACTACAAAGTTTATCCTCCATCTTGGAGCCATGAGAAACATTTACGATGAATGGTTATGGTATGTTAAAATACACAATCCTATTGGCCATCACCTGGTGGAATTCGCTCTTCATTTCCATAAAGTCAAAAATATTTCTGCTCTGTTTGCTTGATTCTCTGAAGACACACAGGCAGCGTCGAAGACATGTGGTGTCACTCCTGCCTGTCACTGCCCAACGCTTGGGATGGGATAATATCTGGGAAAATATTTTTTACTCCTCTGACAACTTTGAGAGGCCATTACTGTTGAACTGTTTGCCGTAGAGATACAAAATCATCATATCATCACAGCCAAACAAACAAGCAACATGGACTGAAAAGACGCATCATAGTAGATTTTCCGCTATTTTTTACTGGCATTTGAAATTAGTCTCTCTTTGACCACCAATCACAGACCTGAACGCATAGCATTTCCCTCCCAGCAACTGCAGAGGCATAAAAACTGATAGGGAGGATCTTTCATTTAACCCTTCACATTCCAACACAAACTAAATAGGCAGGTTTGGAGGGTTTATTTCCTCAGAAACATTTTGTTTAGATGTTGATTGTCAGATTGTGAATTGATAAAATTAAAACTGATGAATTTTTAAATAATAGTTTTACGGTTGCCGTCCGGGTACATGAATTGAAGAACTTCAGAGACTAACTAATCTGTACGGTGTGGAAAAAAATAGCTTAAAATGTATGTTACTTCCTCAAGTTAATTCTGTTTTTTAACTTTCATGCCAGCTATGCTGAGACAACCAGTTCAAGCATGCTTGACCATCAATGGTTAGGGAATAATTTTCAGCACAGAAACACCACTTTAATGTAATGGCAAGTGCCACACAACTTTCTTCCACAAGATGGTAGTAGGTAAATATAAATGAACGTTATTTATATGTAGCATAACCTTGCACCTTAATTACTCATGCGCTCATCTTTTCAGAAACATCAAAGATGGTGAAAGAGCTGTGAGTAGCATTTGTGTGGTTGTTTCAGTATATTTTTGTGATTATAGCATAACATTCTTCAGTGTGAATGTGTGCTGTTTTGGATTTAGAATGCATTTAAAAGGTAAAACTTTTTTTTTCTAATAAAACGTTTTGTTTATATGCTCGCGGCTGTATTTAAGTTTGATGTTAAGATCCTTTTCTGATGACAATGTTTGTGACATCAGAAACTAAAGAACTCATCGTAGGACAGAACAAAGAGATTTCCCTCCTCTAATTCACACATAATGTGTATGAAATTACAAATTTAGGTAATTAAAGATGATTTCCTGTTTGTGGTTTTTGAATTTTTTTATTTGTAGGTCTTCAAATTACATTTCAATAGCACCAACAATACTGGGAAAAAAAACACAACCATATACTTTTGGGAGAGTAGCCTGGATTGTATGATTATATGCCCTGCCCTACTTCCTTTATGGTCATCTGCCCAGCTCACAGCCAAACTGAGGGCAGATAAGATAAACCAAAAGAGCTTGGGAGTGAGAAGTGACTCACAGTCATAAGTACCTTTAAGTTAGTAACCACAAGGTCTTGCAACTACTTAAAGTTTAATAGCCATTCTCTCAAAATCTGAATTAAATACAGAAAACACGTTATTGATGCTTAAGATGGATCTACATTTTGAGTCAGTGTAAAGCGGAAATAGGCCTGGTACAACCAGTGTTTGATTTGGGGAAAAAAAAAATTCAAGGGAGGTGGTCAACCTC
Organism: Albula glossodonta; assembly: GCA_019788955.1. Taxonomy (NCBI): domain Eukaryota; kingdom Metazoa; phylum Chordata; class Actinopteri; order Albuliformes; family Albulidae; genus Albula; species Albula glossodonta. Next base: position 82,146 of record JAFBMS010000057.1, on the reverse strand, counting down.
GAAGTGGAAGGATGGTGGTATATGCTTACTTTTTTTATATTCACGCATAATCATAAGAAAAAAAGACAGAAAATGTACCTGTTACTCATATTATTAATACAAAAACTATAAAACTATCCAATTATTTACAATTATTACTATTTTATTATTATATTATTGTATTATTACTAGCACGTGATTTCAAAAACAGACCTCTGCACTATCACAACTGCATACAAGTAACTGCTTAATATACATTTTACATTCAGTATATGACCTTTGCATTAGAATCTTAAATCAGTCATGTTATTTCAAGCAAATTAATCAGTTACATAGCTCACATGTTCTTTTGCTCACAAGTGAACAGCTTAGCTGCCACGCTGGATACCCTGTTCACTTGTGAGCAAACAAAAAGGTGAACATGTTATCTTCGACAGTCTCATTCAAGATTAAACATTAGCTGAGCTGTTGCCAAAGTTTTTTTACATAAGGGATGTATTATTTAATAATAATACATGAGACTGGTTATCATCTCACCTGTTGTTTTCTTCTTTACGTTTTTCCTGTCTTTAAAAAAAAACCTTTTAAGGTCCTGCTGAACTAGTTGCTCAGCCATTTTAACCTGAAGAATCTGCCAATACCCATCCAAAGCAAAATTCACAGGGAAGTTGCATTAGCCAAAAAGAAGCATGCATTTACAGACTCCAATCAGATAAGCAATAAGAAATCAAACGCCCCAAAGGCACAGAGGATATAAGAAAACAGGAATGCAAATAAAAGGTGAATGACATTTAAATATCGCTGAAGTTTCGTCTTTTCATGATTTGCCGATAAATAGCATACATAATTCCATTAAAGCAAAGGGGATGGGAAGGGAGAAGACAATTTTACAAGGGAGATGGTTGTGGTCAAAATTTTTTCCAAGGTGGATGGCATCCTCCTGCATCCCCCCTCAACTCAAGCCCTGGGTACGACCCTCTTTGTTTCTAGGTAATGTGCCCCCAGATGTTGAATCCTTTGCAGCAGTCCTAACCACTTGGGGCCATCACGTCTCTCCCTCTCACTCCTTTCCCCTCCAGGACAAGCAGTGTGAGGGTGTGTGTGTGTGTATGTTTGGATCACAGTACCTTTCTATACCATCCAGAAATGTTACTGTCCTGTTAAAGGACAGTAAAACTGGGAAAGTTGAAGTCTTGTGATGACAAGCATGTCCCTCAACATAGCAGAGGAACTATTAATAATAATTGCCTGTTCCTCTGTGTGACCTCTCCTCCTTAAACTCAGGTATATTAATGTTTTGAATTTTGAAAAGATTACTTGTGTTTCCACAGGTTTGCCTCATATGTGTAAAAATAAGACCTGAGTAAACTTTCAGGCAGTCTTCCACAAGGCAATTAATTATGCGTGGACCAGGGAGGAGGGGAGAGACCCTTGTTAAGTTGGGCTGCATTCCTCCACAGTGTGATCCGTTTGCATTCTTGTTAATTCACTGTCATGGTTGTGGACTGGGTCTGTAGTCTGGACTGTAGTTTTGTCTAATAAACCTATTTAAAATATTTATTTTGTAAGTGAACATTTCTGATTGAGGTTGATCCACCAAACTACTCATCCCTATCTTGAACTTGAGGATTTAATTAATAGTTAATAATTTTAATAGAACTTATTCAATTAAATCTATTTTAACTTATTTTAAGTGTTGGTAAAATGAGAGGTATTGGTAGTTAGTGTCACTTGTGTTTGGTATTCAGAGTGCCGGACGTGAAATGAAGGCATTAATTGCTAGAACCAACTGGATTCAGAGAAGCGCTATTTTTTATGAAATTATCACTTCCCTGACAATACAAAGTTTCACTTCAACAAAAGCATTCAGTTTGTCAATCAATAAATCTTTATTAATATACAGGGTTCCCATGGTCATGGAAAACATGGAAAAGTAATAAAATTTAAAAATGAAATATGTAGGATCATTGAAAGTTTTGGATAAATCTTGGAATTAAATTTTTTTGTATGTAATGAAATAATGATATAGTTAATCTTCTGTGGATAACCTTCCATGTAACATTTTTGATAGGCAGGCTGAATTTCTGTAGCTGTGGGCATAACATGATATGTGTTGATGCATGTCTACTTATGTTTACTAGCCAAATTATACTATGTTTCTTCAATTTCCTTGTGCCATTTTTCATCTCTCTCCATGTAAGCCAGCTAGCTGAAATGATGGATAGCAAATTTTAATGTATGATTCCATTAGGCTCTCTTTGAATAATGTTGGGCAAGTGTCCATATAATATCTCATGGCTCTCTTATGACCAATATAAACTTTGGTAAGAAAGTGAATGAGAGAATGGACGTGTTAGATGTAAGCTGTGTAAAAAGAGCTTCAATATGAGCAATATAGTGGAGGCAGCCCTCACAAGTCATGCTAAGGGAACAAAGCACATCCACGATGAGAAGATTGTGTGAGATGACCAACCAATCCTCACCACGACAAGGCCAGCGAGTGAACCAGGGTCTGCCTCAGATCAGTATTTATAATTTTAGTATTTATCAGACATTTCACATGTGGGAGCATAAAAGCTGCCAACCTCAACACATTTGGTGTTGCACCTTACTTAACATATCTCCTCGTTGGAGAGATATTGAGACACTCTGGATATGTAGCATTGTTAAATAAAGTTAAATACTGAACCATGAATTACAACAAAAACAGATGGACTCACATGTTTGAAATTGGCAGGTTGCACTATGGGAAGAAGGCAAGCCGGCGGAGGCTGTGTGATGCTTTGGGCAATGTTCTGCAGGGAAACCTTGAGTCCTGCCCTTCATGTTGATGTTGCTTTGACATGTACCACTTACCTAAGCATTATTGCAGACCATGTAAACCCTTTCATGGAAACAGTATTCCCTGATGGCAGTGGCGTCTGTCAGCAGGATAATGCTCCCTGCCACAAAGCAAAAATGGTTCAGGAATAGTTGTGTTCAGGAATGTGTGAGGAACACAACAACAAGTTCAAGGTGTTGACTTGGCCTCCAAATTCCCCAGATCACAATCCAATCAAGCATCTGTGGATTCCGATCTATGGAGGCCCCACCTCATAACTTATAGGATTTAAAGGATCTGCTGCTAACGTCTTGGTGCCAGAAACCACAACACACCTTCAGAAGTCCAGTGAAGTCCATGCCTCGATGGATCTGGACTGTTTTGGCGGCAAAAGGGGGACCTAAACAATATTAGGCAGGTGGTCATAATGTTATGGCTGATTGGTGTAGTAAAACAAATAAAATAATGATCAGAGATGGCCATTAAATAATAGAGATAATGTCTATAAGAGAGTCCTCACGTGAAAATGAGATCTAGAATGTGTCCATTTTTGTGTGTGCCTTGGGTGTGTGTATCATGCAGACTGGTTTCAGGGAGAACAAAAAGAATAAATGGTGGGAGGTTTGTACTTAGCTGAAGCTAAGCGTCACTAATAAATGGTGCATGCAGTGTGCTGAAATGGATTTTTATTCATGTAGATCAGGATGCAAGGCCAAGTCTATATGTGATATATTTGACTACTAACGCTGCACAGGGCTCGGCTTAGAGCCAGTTAAACAATGAGTTCACACAAAGTGATATTAAATACAAACATTGAATAACACAGTTCATCACATTCCATTATGAATTTAACAGTATCTTGCTATTCTACTTGTCTGTGCCCAGTGTTACAGTGTTACTTTGATTTCCTGTGGGTCAGTCATCCTTCCAGTGATGAAGAGGGGAAGCGCTGTGTGGTCAGCTGATAATATTTTACCCATCTACATGTATATGTTTTTCATTTGTTGTGAAAAAGGCAGATTTTGTGCATTATAGTTGGCCTCATGCAGCTCCTTAGTTGAACTTTTTTTGTTGTTGCTAGCTCTGGGACAGGGGTGGAAAACTTGCCTTAGAAAGTAAAAGTACTACCATGTATTCTATCTGTGCTCTAAAATAAGTGAGTTCACCAATTAACACATCTGACTGAACAGTGGGGTGTTTCAGAACATACAGCCCAAGGAAGACCACATTTTTTGAAAATAAACAATAATTCTCCAATTAACATACCACCTCCTACTAGTCTTGTGTAAAATTGTATTATTCCTGCAAATAAAAATAGTTCAATATTCTTTTTCATAATTTAACAACAATTAAGTAAGTAATCCTTTTTGGATTTGCCATCAGTTTATGTGAATTGAAGTAGACTATACTTTATATAATGTCATTATAGTGTTAAAAATTTATTTTAAACGTGTGTATTCTGTAATTTTTTCCACGCTAACGCTCACGCTTTTGCTGCCACTGCCTTGTTACTTTTTAACGGAAGATGAAGTCGTAGTCCACATAGACATTAATATTTCTTGACTGAAAATGCAGAGTAACAGAAAACGTGTGTGCAGCTCTAGGATTTTTTGACTAGTTGCCATGATGCATCCTGTTGTCTGCACTCCATTGATGATGACTTTTTACTTTCATGGTGAATGCGCTTCGATCAGGTTCCACTTTGTCAGAGTTGTTTTGAACTAATTCTTGTTGGCTTTTCTCGAACCGAAAACTTGGGGTATGTTACCTCAGGTTTGTTCAACCTTGAGTTCAGGTTTAAGTTCAGGGTTTGTTAAACCACCTTTCGGAAATACCCCCCAGATGTTCTAGTTATAATCAGCTGGTTTAGTTCATGGATCGAATAAATATCTAGCTGTACTTTGACTTTCTGAAGCCAGCATTTATTTTCACCTCTGCTCTTGAGGACAGGGAAATGGTAGGTAGTCCAAATTAGGATAATAAAATAATGAATACAAAATCTGCCAATTGTTGACTAAATCTATGGTGAAAACATAATAATAATAATAATACAACCAACAACAGTCAAGTTGCACCAATTTTACTCATTCATTTTAATGGCACTGGACAGATTTGTGGTTGAATACGCAACCAGATTTGTTGTAGTATTGGGCCTTGCTTCACTTGCTGAAAATATTGCCCTTCCTAAGGATAGCAATCACATGGAAATGTGCTTTGAGAATTTGGGGGTGGGGGAGGGGGGGTGTGTGGAGGCTAATTTTGATGAAATCAATTGCAAGAGTGTGAACCACACATTGCTTACTTGTGTTACTACATAATGGGCAATAAGTAATTGGGGACATGTTTACAGTGTAGAAATAAGGAAGGTTTGTCATCATGTGAATCAGAGGAATCGTGTGTACAAAGACTCCCTACTGAGTCCTCCTAGAGGATTGCATGGCTGTATTTGGCTTATAAGATTGTTTTAGTTGGGGAAGAGTTATTTAAAGAATTAGCGTCAATAAAAAAAAAAAAGATCACAGTAACAGTACTAACATGACTGTGTAAGTATCTCTGTTTAAGAATGTCTGCCATAGATATAAATGTATTACTATTGTTTTTTATATTGTTTTCTTTTTTAATGTTTCAGGTATGGTGAGGAAACACAACTGACTTGGGAAGTTTGAGTGGAACTGAGGCATACGCAATGGGAAACAAAGATAATCTGGAAGATGCATTTGTTGCTGTAATTCGTCCAAAGAATTCAGTTAGTCTGAGCTCCAAAGAATACAGAGCTAAAGCTTATGAAGTAAGATACTTTTCTTCCTTCTTGAAATATATGGAGTGGACAAATTGCATATCTCTGTGTAATTCAAAACATTGTTGGCCTGCATTTTTCATGACAAAATTCTCAAATTGAGCTCTTATGCCTTCACCCTGCAGTTCAGTTTTTCCTTTCCTGTGCAATAACTGTTTCAGTTCACATAAATGTCTTTTAATAAATATCTTTGTATATCTGTTGCGCTACTTCGGTTTTTATCTCTGTTTCAGACATCTATGTCCTGTATTTTAAGTTAAGATGTTTCCTGTTTATTCAGTTGTGATATAAGTATTTGGATAACAAAAATTTGAGCACAGTCTCACATAATGCCATGGTAATGCTACCAAAATCACATTATGTTCCCGATAACAAGGAAGCTCCTTATATCACTGTTTAGATTTTTAAATTCATGTGAAATTTCACCATCTGTTTCAGTTGATTTAAGTCGGAATTTTACAAAGCCTTGCACTTCATTATTAATTTGAAGATTAAAAACATTTTGAGTCCTTTATGTCCTTCAAAGAATGGTAATTCCATGTTTTTGTGTTTTTCCCCCTCCCATTATGCAGATACTTTTGATAGAAGTTCCTCTTGAAGGAAAGGAAAAGAAAAGGAAGAAGGTTCTTTTGGGAACCAAGATCCAGACTGATTGTGACACTTCCAGATCTATTCTGAAATATGTTGATGAAACGACCAAACCTATATCCAATAACCAGGGCTTCATAGGTAAATATATCATGTCTAAATTTGTTCAGGTGTTTTAAGTGCAAATTCTTGTGATACAGATTGATGTATTCAGGCAGTGTTTTGGTTTGCATCAAGTTTTAGATGTGAAGATGTGACCTGAAACACACGTTTAAATATATTCACCCCCCGTCACACTAGTGCCTTCCACACAAGCAAGCTATCCCTGGGGTACCCCAGTAGCTCATCCGGTAGAGCACATGCCATGCAAGGCCAAGGCCCTACCACAGCAGCCCCGGCTCAAATCCAGCCTGGGCCCCCCGCCGCATGCCCCCACCCGCCCCCCCACCGCAACCATCAAACAAAGTGGAAAAGTCACAAAACAAATAATCTTTTTTTAAAAAAAAAAAAAAAAAAAAAACCCAGTCTATCCCTGAAATGTTCAGGAACTTTTCCTTCATCGGATCATATGTGAACGGGAGCAGGGATCGATATTCCAGGAAATCTATATCCCCAATTTCCCACCTCAAGACCTAGTAACATTTGAGGGAAAATTCCTTTATGGCTGTGTTGTGAATGAAAGCAGTAACATTGCATGGACAAGCTTATCCATCTGATGTAAGACATTTTCACATGGAGTGAGGGAACCAATCACAAAACTGCTGATGACTTATTCACTCTTGTTCAGACTTTGTGTGATCCACAGAAAAATTAATTCAGGAACTAATACTCACAGGAGAGCCAAAGAAATTTAATTAAAGTCAAGCTATACATGCCAGAAATAGGGTGAAAATATTTGAATTTCTGTTAAATTGGAACAATATTTACAACACCATAATATCTGACCTAGTGTTGCTCGGTATACCAAAACTTTGGTACTTTTTCTGTACTTAGTTTTTAAAAAATGGTACAGTATCAGAATTTTCATTCAGTTTTTTTTACTTTTTGGGTCAAATGTGTCTCCCGGGTTGAAAGGATAGAAGGTGTAATTAACTTTAATTCTGTAAAACTGCCATCTTTGCCAGATGACAGTAGTAGCACCTAGCGAAGCAGCCCCGTTTGCAAAATTCGCATATAAATTCATCCTTGGTGATACAGCACGAGCTTTGTCTCAAAGACTAAAAACAAATGAGCTAATTTGGTTACAGAATAAGCTAGCTGGCTAGCCAGCTAGTATGATGATAGCACACTGTTCAATGACATGAGATGCGTTAACTAATATTGATGCTAGGTGACAAGGTGATTATTGGAGATGGGCTGTCACATGTTGGCACTATACTCTATAGAGTGAAGTGCTGATATTATGTGGTATTACCTTTGCCCCACACAATGAAGTTTCATTGATTTTTACCAAATCAGCGGTGGCAAACCTTGTGTGCTCCATGACTTTTGGCCTTTTTACAGACAGGATCCAGGGCTATTCACAAATGTGCTAGTCAGCAATCTATAGCTTTAGCTATTAAGCAAAGCAGCTTATGAGCTAATAACAAGGCCGAAAACCTGGCATGGCTGCTATAGATCAACAAGACCAATATGACTTGTTTACCCTGTCATTCACTAGCAAGACTGGGCCAATTATTGCCTTGACAGTGCAGACCTATAGACGGCAACAGTTAAACCATTACTTGAACCCCATTTGCTAGGTTCACAGATTGCTTACAGAATGAGCATCTTTATAGCATGATCCACCCAGAGGCCAGAGAGAGGATTTCTAATTTTTCCCTCTGTATGTTAGCACATATCCTGAAGAAAGACCTGCCTTTTATGACATTGGTAGTACATGTCCTTATGATAGTCAACATCTACGACAGGCCACATATCCAAGCAAACAATTTCTCTTTACCATCTGATACACCAGGGGTATGCACAAAGTCATGGGTGTACGCATGTTTCAAGAATCACGCAATGATTTTTGGTAGAAACTTTTCTAATGAATGAAACGAAGAAAAGAATTTAAGAAAAGTTTTGTGAATGAAGGCCAACTAAGTGTTACCTCTTTGCAGGAAAGCGTGTGGTGCACATGAAGAAGTTCCCTCTAGATGGGGAAAATGCAGGAAAAGAAGCTTCTTTATTTATTGTGCCAATAAATGTCAAAGGTAGGACCATGCCTAAGGCAATTTCAATCACAACTGATCTCAATTAAACCTGGCACTTTGATATTGTGTAACAGGCAACTTACTGCAACCTTATTGTTACCAGGATATTTACATTCATCAATACCAAACCTGATTTGCTTCACACTGGATTTGTGGACGCTCCCTGCTCATCTTGCACATAACATCATTGGTGTTCATGCATGTGCATCAAGAGCCAATTGTGCACACTCAGCTATACTTTGCTCTCTACGTTTTCATATAGTTGTCTGCTTATTATTTAAACTATTGCAACGCACTGCGATATGCTTATTGCAATAAATTAATTTGCAATATTTTTAATAATTAAATATATAAGGTCTAAAAACACCATATAAAAGTTCAATCAATGCAAAGAAACATTAATATAATAAAAAGTAACAAGACATTCTCAACAGTCACCCACCTAATTGGATTTTCAAACTGTTTGATGTGGTGTTCGAGCTGTTATAGAGAAATTTGCAGAAACTGGGTAAATTGAAGACAGAAAATGCAGTGGAATACAAAGTAGTCTGATGAACAGTCTGATAAAGGCCAGTCATCTGAGGGACATCTGAGGAAAGCCAGAGGAAGTTACCCGGTACCAAAGTACATGCTTTGACTGTTTTGAGAAGTCATATAAGAAATTGTTCTGTCTCATCCCTCCTGAATGCCAGAGGTGGTGCTTAAACACTGGAATATTGTCACGCATGAGGCATGCTGGTTGAGAGCATGAATACCAATAAATGTTATCTTGGGACATATAACATTGAAAACGTCTAGTTTAAGTTCCGTTGTCATACAACAATCTATTCTTTCTATCTTATCACTTCGAGACACAGATTACAGATAAAAGATAGAGCTGGGCAGTAGGAGGGAATTACCTAGCACATTTTTCTTGTCGTGCAGCCCTGCGACTATTGTCTGAGCCACGGTTTTCCCTGTCCTCTAACAGCTGTGACAACACTCTCTGACTTTGAAAGCTTTAGCTATTGCAGATAGGTTTTAGGCTATTGAGCTAAGTTTAACCTACTGTAGCAATTTAATTTTAACTCAGTTGACTTGATCTGGCTTTATTATTCTCACAAATTTAGCAGGCAAATTATACAGCAATTTTTCATCCATCCAGCACGGTGATCTCCAATAATTTCAGACTGGATTAAGTTTGTTCAAATCCAGCTTGTAAATGTTGCTTACCTGTTATCAAACCAGTATTATTGTGTTAGCAGGGCGGAATTTTATTATTTATTTTCTGTCGTGTTCCATACCACATTAACTCTAACATGGTTATCTCAGGTTCGGTTTATTACCTTGCATATATTAATGTGTCCATTATTATTTTTTTCAGCTGGATTAAGATAACTTTTTCTCCAACTGGTGTGTCTTTCATCTGCTTAGGCAATTATTAAGACAGCATTATTGAGCAAGCTTATCATCCTTAATTTTTTTTTTCTTGCAGTTTCCTGACCGAGTTGCAATAACTCTGACTAGTGCACTGCTAACAAGCTTACCTGCCTTAAACATGCATTTCTTCAACTTGTTACCATCAAAGTTCCATTACCAGTACCATCTTCTAGGAATCCCTCCCCCATTCTGGCACAGTGCCCCAGCCTAAGGCCTGGAAGTGTTAGGCTACAGTGGCTGAAATGGCTTCAGTGAAAATAACTAAGCCAAAGACTGAACATGTCAAAATAGATGGGCTTTCTGTAGAAATGCTGCTACTAAAATGAATATGAATATGAGCCTCACCACTCAGAGCATAGTACTGAGTTGTAGCTGATGTCAAATGCTCATGAATGGGAGTATAAGGAAGATGCAGTTTCTACAGCAGTGTCAGGAACCTGCTTTCAGAATGAGAGGGATGGCGGCACAAATGTTGAGGTGCCTACCACTACCCCTGCGACGCACTGCCCAGTGTGGTTTTCCCTTGTGGGTAAGACTAGTTCATTGGGGTAAGATGCCCTTGCAAATTAGTGGCCAGTTTAAGTTCTGTATGGGTCATTCCATGCCAACTGACCAAGAATTCAGAACTTTTCCCAGGTCATGTCATGGATTTTCTTAAAAAAAAAAAAAAAATCACGTAAAAACTTCTATTAAATTAATTGGACCTGGCAAAATCTTATACCTCTACTCCAAATAATTTGTACTGAACATCCAAGAAACTCAGTGTTAATATGTATTGCAGATATATAAAACATTTAAAGATGATATAATACTCCATCATGTAATACATTTTAAAAATAGCAAATTTTTGGTACTTTTAACATTCAGTGGTTTTATTTCATAGGTAGATATTTGTACTATGTTGACTTCAAGGTTTTCTATCTCTTTGTGATATCTATTGAGCCTGTTTTTCATTGGGTTCAGGAAATTTACAAGTTACAGCTTGTAATGGCTTGGTTTGTTGCATATTAGATGATGTCATCTTGTTCAGTTGGTATGGAATGACCCATATGCATTCCCTCCGTTCATGCTTTTTCTGAAGACACTGCACAAAATCTGCCAAAGCCATCACAAGGTCCTCCTAGTAGCCCCTCAACAGCCAGCAGGACCATGGCTGCTATCAGTGGTGCTGTCATCAACTTAAAGAGGTGCCGATTTCTGCTCAATATGCCCCCATTGATGGCCGTTCAGTTGGAGCCCACAACCTCATTGTTAATTTTTTGAAAGCAAGAAGATGCTTTGCCCTTCCAAACTTCCCAATAGCCCTCCTTGAGATTTCTCCTTGGTGCTAGAGGCTATCTGCTCACCATATGAACCACTGATGGGAACTCAGCTTAAATTTCAGTCGTTTGGTCATGCTGTGGCCAAACCCAGCAATTCTTCCCAAGGTTCTGTCATCTCAGTTCATCAACCAAACTATTAGTGGTTTCCCTTCCACTGCCCTTCCAGAATGAGGAAGATGAGTGGAGGAACCTCCTTTGCCTGCTTTGTGTTTTTTGTTGCTATGTGGATGCAAGCATTGCTCTGAGGCAGGCAGACCAACTTTTCATCTGCTGTGGCAGGAAATACAAAGATACAGCCCTCACAAAGCAGCAGCTGTCACATTGGATTGTAGATATTATCACTCTAGCTTATATACATACCGACCCTGCTCCACTCCTCCAGACGTGTTGCTGCATCCTGGGCATTATTTAAAGGTGTTTCTTTGTGTGACATCTGTGCATGTCTGTGCAGCAGCACCACCTTTGCCGATCATCCAGGATTCATAGAACCCCAGTAACATCCATAACTAGCATTTTATAGGACATGCTGCAGCTAAGAAATCATTCTTGCAGAAAGGCAACAAACAGATGAGGTTACAGTATACAATGAGGCAGCAACAATATACAATATACGTAAGGCAACAACTACTGGCAGAAATTCTTATGGTGTCATGAGTCCAAATTTGAAATTTTTAGATCACAAAGATGCCAGTTTGTCAGAAGAGGAGTTAGCCAGAAGTGCAATTGTTGTCTTTCCATCACATTTACATGAAGCTCACTGGTGACTCTGTTATTGTCTGGAGGTGAATTTCAGCCAACAGTTTTTGGGATCGGTTCTGTTAGTAAATAAGAAAATTCTGAAAATGAGTAAAAACAACAACCATGTTGTTCATGAAGAGATGCGTCCCAAGTTCGCAGTTGAAGACAGATATTTTACTTACACAGCCGTCCGCAAGCACAAGCACAGAGCAAAATGTTCAATGATTATTTTGTGTTGTCAACATTTATACAGTTTAAGGGAAATACATTAGCATGTGATGACCAGGTAACCCCAGGAAGTGAGGCCCATACATGATGGTGGGGAGCCTAGATAGCAGGTCTTTAACAGGAGGCGCCACTTGACTCTGGTCGGATGCAGTGACATCCCATTGTTATTTTAATACACAGTGCCTCTCTCCAGAACTGTCTCCGAACAGTGCAAAATCTGCATTGAAATGTCAATAAATATCAATCATTCTGTACTTATAGGCTTATTTGGAGTGGAAGTCTGCAGAATACACACAGTATTAGATTGGCCACCTGGCCTAAATATAACTAAAGCTGTGTGAGGTCACTTGGACAGAAAGAGAAAAAAAACTGGCAGAGATAAAAGAAGAGCAAATATATTATTCCTGCAAAAAAAAAAACGTACAGTTTATTACAGGACCAGTCTACCAAAGTAAATTGTTTCAGTTGGTTTCATTCTAAGGGAGCTCCACACAAAGCACTGACTAAAAAAATACTTTACATTGTATTAATGTTTTGTTATGGTTTTGAAAATGGTATGTCATGATCTTTCAAGCACTTAGTGCTTGCATAAATGGCTTGAATTAGAATTTTTCATAGTTCCCTGGTTCTTGCACAATAATGTGTAATGTTTGCAGGTTCAAAAGCTGTTGTGCTGAAATAGAATAGTCGTGACTCTAAATGCCATGATTTATGAATAGCAGTACTTTTCAAAATACACAGTCATTTAAATCATGAAGCTGTAGCACATTACACTAACAGTGTGTTTATTTTTTTAATTTCAGACAATAGTAAGCCTGTGTATAGTCCTGGGAGTCCGTGTTTCTATTGCCTCCAGGATATCATGCGGGTGTGCACTGAGACCAGCGCCCACTTTTCATCCATCACTTCTAAGATGCTTTTGGCCTTGGACAAGTATGCTGAAGTCTCAGACGTTGTATTCCTTTTCATTTTATATAGGCCTAATCTGCAGCTATTGAGAAGTGTTGTGCTTGTTTCCTTTCCAGGTGGTTGGCAGACCAACACACTGTTCCTCATGCCATCCCTGCCCTGTTTAGACCCTCTCCAGCAGACAGGGTTAAGACAAATGTCAGCAACCCAGCTTATGCAACAGAGAACAAGCTTTCTGACAGCACTCTGCATATGGGTTACACAGCCCTGGAGATTCAGAGCAAGATGATGTCACTAGAGAAGGCAGATATGTGCATTCACAACCCACTGTATGGCTCTGATTTGCAATACACAAACAGAGTAAGATAACTTTCTGCAGTATTGTGACTTTTGCTATTTGTGATTATCTGTTGCCCATTCCTCACCTATTCTTAAGCTTGCTCTATTAGTCTGAGTATGTGGATAAGATCCAAGACTGGAACTCAACCTGGTGGAGCTTACTTAATGTCCAGAATTTCAATTGTCCTTTAGGTCTTTTAGGAGCAGTTATCCTAATTAAGTTGTATTACATTGTTATACCACCTCCAGATTACCAAATTCCTTTTTATAAACAAAAGTAATAATTTAAAACAATAAATGCACTATTTTTCCTTCTAGGTAGATAAGGTTATCATTAACCCATACTTTGGCTTGGGTGCTCCAGATTACTCCAAAATACAGATCCCTAAAAGAGAGAAGTGGCAACACAGCATGAGCAGTGTGACCGAGGACAAGTAAGAAAAAAATACTCTAAGTATATACTGTTACAATGAACGTAATAAAAGCCATATAACACTGAATTCAGTGCAAGTCAAGCTTCCTTCTACTGTGTTATCATTTGTATTCTAGTTTGAGAGAAGTTTTCCTTCAGTTCCCTTCAGTTTCCGTACAATACGGTTGTACAGCTCCACCACAGTAATGGAAACAAACTATATGTATTTTATTCATAGTACTGATTTCTTCATTAAAGGATTTGAGGCTGTTTTAAAATATAATTTGCAATATTCATGTGTCTTGTTTGTGTCTAATTGTTTTGTTTGCATCAAGTTCTGAATGTACATTTATGTCCACTCAGGGAGCGGCAGTGGGTGGACGATTTCCCGCTGCACCGTAGTGCTTGTGAGGGTGACACAGAGCTGCTCTCCAAACTGCTGGACAGTGGTTTCTCTGTCAAACAGCTAGACAGTGATCACTGGGCTCCTATTCACTATGCATGCTGGTGGGTACACCTCTCTCTTTAAACACTTAAGCTAATTCAGCACACATGAATGTTGGGGCACCTCTCTGTTTGCACAGAGGGGGCTCTGTTTTAGTCCTGGATATTGAACGTTAGCTTTACCTATGTTTAACACAGTTTATATCAAATCATTAGCTACTTTGTTTTTGTTGGTCTATAGACTATCCTCATTATTGCTACTGTAATTGCTGCATTAATACAAACGATTGCAGGGTACATTTAAATACTCAGATGTGATGTAAACCAGGTAACCCATTTTAAACTGACCTGGGACTCAACCCTTCTTGCTGTACTGTAAGAGGTCCTTAATATTGTGCTGCTCAGAGGAGTCAAATACCCTAACTGTACCTAGGTAGGTACAGTTAGGGTATTTGACTCCTCTGAGCAGCACAATATTAAGGACCTCTCACATACAGCAAGAACAAAATGAGGGTAAACCCAAACATGGTTGCCAAATGAACTAACACCAACTTAAAATTAATCACTGACATAATCTATCATTTTAGTATGGCCCTCTTTTTAGTATGGCTGCAGTCATAGTCATAATGAATATTCAGATTTTTCATAAATTGAGAGAACATTGTGACTCATTTGTAAAAAGAAGTAGTGAAGGTGACCTGGTCTGATGAATCACGTTTTCTTTTACATCAAGTGGATGGTTGGGTGTGTGTGCGTTGCTTACCTGGGGAACACATGGCACCAAGATGCACTATGGGAAGAAGGCAAGCCAGCGGAGGCAGTGTGATGCTTTGGGCAGTGTTCTGTTGGGTAACCTTAGGTCCTGCCATTCATGTGGATGTTACTTTGACACGTACCAACTAAATAAGCACTGTTGCAGACCATGTACACCCTTTCATGGAAACGGTATTCCCTGTTGGCAGTGGCCTCTTCAGCAGGATAATGCACCCTGCCACAAAAATGCAAAAATGGTTCAGGAAAGGTTTGAGGAACACAACAACGAGTTCAAGGTGTTGACTTGGCCTCCAAATTCCCAAGATCACAATCCAATCGAGCATCAGTGGGATGTGCCGGACAAACAAGTCCAATCCATGGCGGCCCCACCTTGCAATGTACAGGACTTAAAGGATCTGCTGCTAACGTCTTGGTGCCAGAAACCACAGCACACCTTCAGAGGTCTAGCGGAGTCCATGCCTCAATGGGTCAGGGCTGTTTTGGCAGCAAAAGGGGACCTGCACAATATTAGGCAGGTGGTCATAATGTTATGGCTGATCAGTGTATGTATATAATGTTATCACATCAAAATAAAATAATGTTCAGGCTACCAATAAGATTCCATAACTACCCTACGTATAATGCACCACTTAAAAGAAATGGGTAAAGGCAGCAAAATCACAGTATGTTTACTGTCATCAAGCTCTCATCAGGCTGCAGTTACAAAAATAACAAAAACTGGCGAAAAAGTTGCTTAATGTGACAGAAGTATAAAAGATCACAATAAATAAATTTTTAAAAAAAGTGAAAAACTTTATTTTACCTCTGACTACTCCCTCTTCTCTCTGTGACAGACAGGTTCTTACCCCAAATTTGAGTTTAGTTTGTTTGGTATTAACTTGGCCAAAGTGATCTGTTGTTCAATGTGTTGTCCAAGACTCGGAACTCAGCCAACTTACCTATTATTACCCTGTGAAGCTGGCCCAATTGCTGCACTGCCAATGTGGACCTCTGGCCTTGGCCAAAAATGGCACAACTGAACCCCCAATTGCAGGGCTCACATTTAGCTTATTGAACAAGTGTCATTACAGTGTCATTACAGCCCAGAGGCCCCTACATGCTGCTTGATTGAAAAACTGTGTTAAATGGGCAGGATTCACAGAGGTCCCATGACAGTTGCTAACATTCTATCTTTCATAAATACATACATAAATCTGTACTTTGTCAGCCACTTTCTTTCTTTCAAAATTATCTAATGGCCTATGTAAATTTGGGAGCCAAGCAAGTGGCTTTGTTAAGTAATGTATCATTATATATAATAACGCAACCTGTTGCTTTTTCTTGCAGAGCCTTCTCTTTTTTTTTTATTGAAAGATCGTCCCACAGAATATTTTTATTGGCTTAGGTATCCTCGGAATCAGTTGAAGTTAAACAACTTCATCAGTTTACAAGGTTGATTTTGATAACGGGATAATCTGATTAGCTGTTCCACTGTTTGTTTCATCCCCTCATTTCCTCTACTCCTCCTTCCCCGCAATGTCAGAATAATGTCAAATAATCTCAGATAAAGGCCCCCACATTAATGTGGTCCTCATCAGAATGTCTGGTCTCCAGTAAAATTACCTCCTGAACCATCATTCACTGTACTTGTTTTCTAAACTTGGAGCATGACATGAGAGTCTGAACTTGCTGGTTGCTGCTATTCTTGCTTTATGGCTGCTTAGATTGGACTGGAAGCACCGGTCAATGGCCTTGAGAGTAGCATCGATCATATGTGCTGTGTAGTGCACTTCAGGCATGTTTTTAGGCTACCTGCATTTCAGAGTGAAAATGGTTGGGATAATGTACCCAAAGAAGGAGTTGTTCTCTCCCTGTCGAAGAGTGATGGAGTTTCAAGAGGCTTTAACAGGGCTGTGTACCACATCAGAAATACCAGCTTGCTCTGCAGGAACTTCAAGAGAATCACAAAGACTTGCCAACTATTGTTCTATATGACCAACGACTTTCTCAATTTCCCTGAACTCCACCTTGTGACACAGGGATCAATGAGTTGCATCTTCACAAGCACAATGACTTGCTACAGCAGCAATGGATGACCTGTGATCTTTGTTCCAGGGGGCTGCACACTTAGCCATGGAACTACAGTACAGCTTGTGTTGATGGACCTTCCAGTGGTGATGTCAGTGACAATGGAAAAGCAACAGGATTAAAGGGAAATAATAATAATAGTAATAATAAGGTAGTTTTTACTTAAACTTTTGCACTTGAAGGTTTGTTGGCCATTTCATATAGAACAGAATCTGTATTGCATAAATAAAATACAATCCAAACAAAAACTAAATGCAATGAATACAGGTGATGGTTTTCCCTCATTGTCTCAAAAATGCAACCTTACACCCCCCACGAAATGCATTTCCATGGATCTTGTGGATGAGCTAGACAATGCATTGTCCAAATTTACCAAGACAGTGGTGACAAGCCTAGCATGGTCCCCATAATTTTATAATGGTTCAAAAACTAGCCTGGCATCACACATACGTGAGCTCTGAATCATGGTGGTATCCTTTATTTAAAAAAAGGCCATAGCCATGAATCCAGGTAACCAATTTTAGCTGGTTGAGCTGAATTCTTATGGCAATAACACCACAAATGAAACGTTAGATACCTCCAATTTTTTATCTGTATTTTTTAGAATATATATTGTAGGTACAATATTTAGAAAATGAAAATATAATTCTCATTTAAATATCTTTTATTTCACTCAGTGGAGTTCCAGTTTAAAATCCAAGTTCAAAGTTTTGAAGTGTGATGTGGTTATTCTATTATTGTGTTGCTATTGTAACCCATTCTGTGTGGTTTTAACTTTGAATATTATTTGCTTGCTTTGCTCACTTTCTGTTCGTCTTCTTTGTGTACTGATTTAGTAAGCTGAACAGCAAATCAGAGAGCTCTGTGTCACTGACAGTCTTTTCTCCAAATATTTAAAGTTAGACTGAGTCATTAAGGGAGTGTAGGGGATTTAAGTCTGTATGTTATTATTTCCTCTAGGTATGGCAAAGTGGAGGCCACCAAACTGCTGCTGGAGAAGGGAAAATGCAACCCAAATCTACTGAATGGGCAGCTGAGCTCTCCCCTGCACTTTGCAGCTGGGGGAGGTCATGCAGAGATTGTAAAGCTCCTCCTACAGCACCCAGAAATAGACAGGGTAAGGCTGAGACTGTGCAAATCCACCCCTACACCATTGTTAGACTCCCCTGGCACTAAAATGTTGCTGCAGTTGTATCTCAGAAATAAATGTTGGTGAAAAAATGCACCACACAACGTATACTGCCACCACCATCCTATGTTGTTGTCATCTGCCAGAATGGATCCCTAGTCCTCCCATCAATGTGAAATTGGAGGAACTGGGATTCAAAAGACCAGGTGATGTTTTTGCAGTCCTCCAGTATTTGTGTTCAGTAGATCACTGCAGCTGTAGTTTCTTGTTTTTCACTGACAGGAGTATAACACAGGTATGTTGTCAGCCAAACTAAGGCCCAAGACAAAGTACTGCAAGTTTTATATATGCCTTTGTGTGTGCTTTTATTTAAAGCACATTGAAGATCAGCAGAAGAGAACCCCATTGCAAATCTGTGAGGAGAACAAACAAAACGAATGGGAGGAAGCATCAACTCTGCTCCAGCAAGCCAACAACAAGCCTGTAAGCATATTTCATCATTTTCTTTCTAATCCAGCACCTAAAACACCCAGAGGCCAACATTTCCACTGTTCTTCACTGACAGCAGAGAATTACTCACTTTAATATTTTATCTTTGATTTTCAATAACACAAAAAAATGCAAAAGTCTGGTAAATTCGGTGATACATGGTTATCTACAGTGGAACTAAACTTGGGGGTCAGGATCAGTTTGGGGGGCAGCATCTTGACTTTCTAAATGTGCACAACAAAAACTAAGTTGCCAATTTACAAAAAGCCACAGCTTATTTTTGGTCATGTACTTATGCTGATGGTCAGGCTTTTTGTGTGCAGGTATACAGTTTTTAAGTCAAAGGCACTTTGGGAGGATGTGAGACTCCCCACAATTTTTTATGCACAAACCCATTTTTGCTAAAATCATGATAAATATCTAATTATTATTATAACATCTAGTAATTAATGTACTCAAAATTCTTGGAACATTGATAGAGGGCAGTTCCAGACATCCACTCATTACATCAGTCCCTTAAGCATTATCATCAGGCCAAATAAAATTTTTACCTCTAGCTCCTGCACCTTTTTTTTTTATTTTTTTCCCCCATGACTTTTCCTCTCTTTTTCCCCAACCCCTGGCCATATTTAGTTGGCTCTCTGCAGTGACCATTCTGACATTTCTGGGAGGAGACCCATACACACCTGACTCCTCCAATTCACATTATGACACTCACTTCTTTTCCACCCCGCATGTACACAATTAATTGCACACTGCCTATGGCATTCAGTTTGTGCCAGTACTGGTGCCCAGCCTGATCAGTAGTGGCCACTCGAGAAACCGACTAAAATTTTTACTCCTAGTATGGTATTCAACAATATGACTTCCTCATGGTAATGAAATTTAAGATAAAAATAGGATGCCAGATTTATATTCTTAATGTTAAATTTGATTTTAGCAAAACCTGAGATAACTGTTGTGTGCAACTTCTCTTAGAAACTGATAGGAAAATTTCCTAAAAGTGTTTGCACAGGAAAAACTATGTGCTAGAGCAAAAAACACTTAGCAGCTAGCTTCCTATTGTCACCCACTTCTCAATTGGTTAAAAAGATGGTGGCACTGTAGCAAGCCACAACACATTTCGGCCCACAACTCTTAAATGGTTTGGTCCACCTTCACGATTTGGATTTGTTTCTCAGATTCCCTGGCTCAAGATGAACATAAAAGTATGTTGGAAAAAAATATGCACATTGGATGTAAAATCTGTCTTTCTACAGTTTGTCCAATTTGCATTTTCGGAAATTGCTACACAGTATCTTTAAACCAATATCTCTAAATGTTATATAACAAAGGTTACTACATTTAATAAAGTGGCTGCAGTATGCCAATACATTTTGTGGGAATGGCCTCTATTGATATAATAAGGTATAAATGCTGGATGCACAGTGCAGTCACCACAAAACAAAAAAGGTTAAAAAAAATGACATCTATTGGACATGAGGCTTGAGGCTTCAAAATGAGTTCATCCAGTTCATCAAGTGACACTATAGCAATAAATGGCCCAGTGAAGTTACATTTGCTTTTTCTTGGTCAGAGTTGCAAATACATTTTCTTAATGGCAAGTTTTTTGCTCAAAATAACCACCATCAATCAAATTTCTGCCACATGCTGCTTGGACCCCTTAATAACTTCTGGCAGCTAGATTCATTATTGTTACTAGTATTAGTAATAGTAGCAGTAGCAACAGCAAGTTCCACAAACATATTGATTCTTTTTATGGGTCCAACCAATACATGTGTTTGTTTTTTGATCCCTGTTATTTTTTCTTCCTATTGACTGACCTGACAACAACTTGTAGCTGGTGTAGTTTACTCTGCAATGTGTTTTGCCGGATCAAGTGTTCAGCCATCCAGACAAGCTTACCAAGTAAAATACAGTGCAGAGTAGACTCCTGGTAGCACTATTGAGCACATGTTCAGATCCTGGCCTTTACAAAAATATTGGTACACAGGTCCCTCTGTTTATGAGGAACAAATTTCAGAAAATCTGCTGAAATTGCCACCATTTAAATTTTTTATAAAATCCAAAACCATTTGACATTGTGACAAAACTTGACATGTGCTTTGGCAGCCTCATTGTGACTCTTACAAATACAGGGTGCAGTGGTGGCAATAGTGAAACATAGAGTAGATATGTGCTGTATGGTTTGCCACCATCTTGAATTGGCCACCATTGTGGATTATATTTACACACATTTACTTACCTTATTTGGATAATATAAGTGTTTTTTTGGCTAATACTTCTGAAACATTGTATATTGCTACAGGCTGTCTGTAACACCCATTTTCGAAATTTGGCACTGCTTGGCCACTGGATTGTGATTTGAAATGCATTTGAAAATGCCAGTTTTTAAACCATTGTTATTCCTCCACCCTTTGACACTGAAACATGCAAAAAAAAAAAAGATTGGTAAATGTCTCTCCTTTAAAAGATTGCATTTTCAGTGATTGACAAACACATCATGAGTCCAGTTCTTTCTGGCTGTCTTTGATTTGAGTGCTGTCCGTATATAACATCCTCATTCTACATATGCTGATGTTTCACAGCTGCCTTGTGATCATCACGAGGGTTCCCAGTCATATTTGCATCCAAGGAAATAGAAAGGGAACTGATCTTAGACCAGGATCATCTGTGATGAAATTTTATACACATACAGTTCAGGCTGTGAATTCATCACCCAAATGCTAGGTAAAGATGTAATTGTCACAATGTGTCTTAGACAAAATATCATTCTTGTGCATGACAGTATGAAAAGGTACGGATTTATCGCATGGATGGCTCATATCGGTCAGTGGAGCTGAAACATGGGAACAACACATCAGTGCAGCAGATTATGGAGGGAATGCGTCTCTCTCAAGAGACACAGCAGTACTTCACTATCTGGATCTGCTCTGAAAACCTGAGTAAGTATAGTGTTCCTTACTTGCTGATCTGTTTTTTTTAACTAAGTCTCTGGCTCTTTGTGTCTCTGTGCCCTACGTGTTTTTGACCTGGGGTACACTGTCTGACTGAGACATTTCAGCCCTGCTATTTGACTGTGTGTGATTTGAAACTCTTTGACCCTGTGTGCTCTGTGTTTCTATGTGTACCTCTGTGTACCTCTGTGACCCTGTGTAGCTTTTGGCCCTTTGTGACCTAAGTTAGCTAATTTCACCTACCAAAATGCAGGACATACTCAAAGAATATATTCAGAAACCACTCGGGCCAGTGCTAGGTTTCTATTTGTAACCTTGCTGTTGTTTCAATGTTGTAAATTATTGATAATGATCATTACATTAACCCCTTGCCAAGATGTTCAATTACATGCATGTATTTTGGGGTAATTCATTTGCACAGTAAGAGTACTTAGTACTTGGTTAGTGTTAGGTTAGTTAGCAGCCATGGTCAGTGCAGGAGATTGTACTTGTTTGGTTGTATTTTGCATAGGGAAAAGGTAGAAAAATTGGGTAAAATATATTTTAAAAACTGAAATTACCAGAGAGGCAGAAACCTACAGTCAAGCCCGAAATTATTCATACCCCTGGCAAATTTTAACTTCAAGTTACTTTTATTCAACCAGCAAATTTTTTCTTGATTGGAAATGATACAGGCGTCTCCCAGAAAATAATAAGACGATGTACAAGAGGCATCATTGTGGAAAAAAATATTTCTCAGCTTTTATTTACATTTGAACAAAAAGTGGCATGTCCAAAATTATTCATACCCTTCTCAATAATCAATACAAAAGCCTTTATTGCCTGTTACAGCAATCAAACGCTTCCTATAATTGCTGACCAGCTTGTTGCATGTCTCCACTGGTATTTTTGCCCATTCATCTTTAGCGATGAGCTCCAACTCTTTCAGGTTGGAGGGTCTCCTTGCCATCACCCTGATCTTTAGCTCCCTCCACAGGTTCTCAATTGGATTCAAGTCAGGACTCTGGCTGGGCCACTGCAAAACATTAATGTTATATATGATAACATTTTCTTTAATGGTTTTTTTATTAAAAAATGTCTTTTGGTTGAGGTAATGCATGCAACATCTGTAACACCCATGTAGTCCATAGTCTGAATGTATAATTTGGGATTGTAGAGGTAACATAAAAGTGGGCAAAAAGATGAAATGTTGTTTGTGGTGGTGGTGGTGTGGGGGGGTGCAAGCCCAATGCCAGACCTAAGTCACAGGGGGGGCACCAACCCCCCCCCCCCCCCCCCCCCCACCCACCTTTCTGGTCAATGCAGTCCCCCCTGTTGAAGTGGGTAAAAGTCTGATGTAGTGACAGAATTTACCTTGTGGTAAACAGAAACAAAACTGTCAGAGACATGAATAATGTCAGAGTGGTGTGATTCATCTAAGTTAGCTAACTGAACATCCAAATTTGATAAATATTTTCATTTTGTAATCATCATTGTGTCTTGAAGTCTATATCATGTCCAGCAGAGGTGGACAAGCCATGGCTCCCAACATTGGCTCCATTTTAAGTTCCAGGCTCAACCGCCTCAGCTGTTAAGGCAGACCCAGAACCAACATAGGTTTTGGAGAAGACTGCTTCAGTCTTGGGTTCCACTTGAACCCGAATAGGTGTATATACACTATATTGCCAAACGTATTGGAACGTCTGCCTTTACACACGCATGAACTTTAATGACATCCCATCCTTAATCTGTAGGGTTTAATATGGTGTTGGCCCACCCTTTGCAGCTACAATAGCTTCAACTCTTCTGGGAAGGCTTTCCACAAGGTTGAGGAGTGTGTTTATGGGAATTTTTGACCATTCTTTCAGAAGTGCATTTGTAAGGTCAGGCACTGATGTTGGACGAGAAGGCCTGGCTTGCAGTCTCCGCTCTAATTCATCCCAAAGGTGTTCTATCGGGTTGAGGTCAGGGCTCTGTGCAGGCCAGTCATGTTACTCCACAGCAAACTCGCTCATCCATGTCTTTATGGACCTTGCTCTGTGCACTGGTGCGCAGTCATTTTGGAACAGGAAAAGGCCATCCCCAAACTGTTCCCACAAAGTTGGGATTATGAAATTTTCCAAAATGTCTTGGTATACTGAAGCATTAAGGTTTCATTTCACTGGAAAGGGCCAAACCCAGCCCCTGAAAAACAACCCCACACCAGAATCCCCCCTCCACCAAACGTTACACTTGGCACAATGCAGTCAGGCAAGTACCGTTCTCCTGGCAACTGCCAAACCCAGACTCGTCCATCGGATTGCCAGACAGAAAAGCGTGATTCGTCATTCCAGAGAACACGTCTCCACTGCTCTAGAGTCCAGCGGCGGCGAGCTTTACACCACTGCATCCAACGCTTTGCATTGCACTTGGTGATGTAAGGTTTGGATGCAGCTGCTCAGCCATGGAAACCCATTCCAGGAAGCTCTCTACGCACTGTTCTTGAGCTAATCTGAAGACCACACAAAGTTTGGAGGTCTGTAGCTATTGACTCTGCAGAAAGTTGGTGAGTTCTGCACACTCGGCATGTACTGACCCCACTCTGTGATTTCCCGTGGCCTACCACTTTGTGACTGAGTTGCTCCCAATTGCTTCCACTTTGCAATAATATCACTAACAGTTCACTGTGGTATATTTAGTAGGGATTATTGCACAGGTGGCATCCTATCATGATACCATGCTTGAATTCACTGAGCTCCTGAGAGCGACCCATTCTTTCACAAATGTTTGTAGAAGCAGTCTGCATGCCCAGGTGCTTGATTTTATACACCTGTGGCCATGGAAGTGATTGCAACACCTGAATTCAATGATTTGGAGGGGTGTCCCAATACTTTTGGCAATATAGTGTATATAATGGGACTATGTATGCATAATGGGTAATATGCTTGATGGGCGCCGCTGAACTTGGCCAGAAAAGTGGACCCAACTAAAGCAAAAAAGCAAGTACCTTGCAGCATTTTTATACCACCATTTCATTTTATCTTGTGAGTCAGCAAGCTTTTCTTTTCCCACTCCACATGCACAGCAAAGCCTCAGTCTGAAGTTTTTCACATAATACTGTAAATTAACTGGAGGTTCATTGGCTTTCCACTCATCAGCTATAAAATTAACCAGATCTCACACAGTATGTCCAAAACCTAATTCATTTTTATTAACCAATAGATTCTTGTGCAACTTCCCTAATAGCAAACACTAACTAAGGCAACCCCTACTCCCAATCCCAAAACAGCTTCATACAATAGGAGCATAACATTGATTTAAGAGATTGGTGGAAACATTCTTGTGCACCGTTCCTTTGGGGATGAGAAGCACTTGATACCTTTTGTGTGACGTGCAGATGCTTCAGGACCTGGGAAAAATAGAAGTAAAATTAAATCCTAGGTTGCTTTGGATGACTTTGGGTATACCAAAGATTGAAATAAAGGAAGCTAACACCTTGATTACTGGCCTGACTAATTGAACAAAGTGGATAAGCTGTGGGGTCCTTTTACATGAAATTATGAGCAGATACTGATTTTGAGCCCAAGAACCTGGTAAAGGGCCAGCACAATCAAGCATGAGGAACATCAGTAGATTCTTCATGACAGGAATGCCAGCAGCGGCCCAGAAATTCTCTCATTAGGCTTTCCAGTTATTTTAAGTATGACATGTTTTAATATTAGCAGAAACATGCTTCAACTGGGGCCAGAAAATTTCTTATAATTCTGTCATGTTTTTCTTATGCCAAGATAACCAGAAAATCCATCATGGGCCGACTGCAGTATGGAGTCCCTAAACTTCTATGGAATGAGCTCTATGAGCTTTGGTTACCTCATCACCTAAGGCAGTGGTTCCCAAACTTTCTCTGCTAGGCCCCCCTTTGGTACATAAGAAAAAGTTTGCGCTCCCCCCCCCCCCCCAAAAAAAAAAATTGTAATTAATACAAACCTCAACCTTTTTTGAAAAAAATAAAAGTAAACTGCCATAAACTACAACTTCTTTTAGAATGGGAAATAAATAACAAACCGCCTTTACAGTGTAATTATTTTAAGTGTAACTGTTTTCAAGCACCTTAACTGTGTAATTATGTTCAGTGTAACATGTTTCTTTTTTAATATTCAACATTGCTATCCATTTTTCAAAAATTGCCTCATTGCAAAAATCGGTTTTAAAACATGAACAAGTCCCTGAGGAAAAAAACAAGAACCTAAAGGTTTGTTATGCAAAAATGACACCTTTAATCCTCACATCTTTTCAATGACTGGTATGGGCCTGCTTCATGCTGCAGATCTTCTCAAATCTGGGTTGCAGTTTTGAGATTGCCCCGTCAAAAACTTGTAAATGTTATGCTAGCAGTGTCATTTATTGATTCATTTATTCATTCCACCCGCGCTCCCCCTGCAATTGCTCAACGCCCCCCACTTTGGGAACCACTGACCTAAGGGTTGATTGGGTGCCCACGTCCTTGCCAACAATCCATCTTGAAAAGAATAACATGCAGCTTCACATCAGAACAGACCGTCTCAAATAAAGAGGTTAATGTAGAACCAGATTTTTGTTCTATAAACAGTTCAGCACAGGAAGCTGAGAAAGGGACCTGTACTTCCTTGTTTTTACCTGTGCTACCACTGGGGAAGATACAAGGCTCTCTTTTAAAATTCATACATCATAAGTCATAAATCAGTTTTTGCCCAATTTGCGCAACACTCAATGGGACAGGCAAACCTGCAAACCGGACTCAAGTCCGTTTTCACAGACTCAAGTCCAAGGCGATATGTCAAATTGGACGGGTCCTGTCCATGGCGCTATCTGCAATAGGAGGTCCTTTGCATGGCGCAATCTGCAATGGATGGAGTAATTTGTTAGTATCAATTCAGGAGTTTGGCATGGTGTTGCATGTTTCAGCCAATCATAGTGAGCGTTACATGCAGTAAAATCACATGCACCCAGCGCTCGCAAGAGAAAATGAATGAGCTAAGGCAGAGGAACGTGCACTTCACAACAGAGGAGAATGACGTACTGTTTCCTGTCCATAGGAATGTATATAGGATATGCTCAGTGATACAATACATCACTTAATACTGCACTTATTACCCATTTTATATTAAGTAACATCAAACCACATGACACATAAAAATAGATATAGCCTGCAGTTACCTCTGTAGCTTGCATGACATATTTCACTCAGCTACATTAAATATGGATGGAGGTGAGGCACACTTCACTCAGCAACAGCCTAGAAACTGCAGCGGAGCAGCTGTCCATTCCAGCTCCTTATCAGCACCGTAACTGTGACATCCCCCTTTCAAACTGCTGCTCCAAGGACATCATCCAGTTGAACATCATCCAGTCGGACCTTTTCTCCTTAGATAGTTGGTAGGGGAGTCCTACCACTTTTCATACCAAGCTTATGCACTTTGCCTTGTAAGTCGCTCTGGATAAGAGCATCTAACAAATGTCATTAATGTAATGTAATGGACCTCTGTCTTATGAAAAGGCAGACTCATTCATTCGTAAAGTTCTAGGATACCCTGAATTGTATGATACCAATGTAATACAGTAACGCTAATAGAAAAGAGCATGCACTGATAGTTATGTATTTTATTGTTTGAATAGCTTAGTTATGACCTATACAATATAGAGTATCCTATCTAGCTAACTAGTGCTAGCTAATGTGCTTGTCACAACTTGCCGTTATGGTCATGTGGGCCTATCTTACCTAGCTAGCTAAGTATATTGATGATAATTATTTGACAGTTGGCTATCTCTATTGTCCTTATGTAATAATTTAGTTACATGTCTGCTGTAGGTCCCAATCAGCGATCACCTATTTTTGACAGGTGTAACGTTGTTCTATGTTCTGAGCTCTCACTTTTTGAATGCAGAGCCGAAATTCCACTTATGTGTGAATGTAGGATCAGTCATATTAAAGAAGGAGTGCCACTGTTTGAAAAGTTGGCGGTAAAGCCTTCTTCTCCTTTCAATTACATATTCCATACTATTGGAATCAACAGCAAAACAGAGATGTTAAATTCAGCCAAGATTAATAAGTCTGCAACCATCATGTTCCAAGCATTAAAAGAATGTAAAATTAAAGAGTTGCTTACTCTTTCATCTTGTTGGTGGATTGCGGGGATAGCCTCCACCAACAAGAAGGGCCCCATACTAGAGGTGAGAGAGAGTCAAGAACTGTTACTCCCTCACTCAGTTGGAAATGTCCAACAAACTGCAAGTACTTCAGTTTCTACTAATAAGTTCAGTCCAAAGAAGTCTTTAATTCATTTTTAATTTAACCACATGAAATAAAATCATCACCACATCATTCTAAGCCGCTCAAATCATTTAGGGAATCTCCATTCAAATTCTCCTGTCTCTTGCAAGTTTTCCAGCTACATCTCCATCCCTCTTGCTAATGCGCTGCCATCCAGCAACTCGCAGTTGCTCCTCAAACACACGGTCATTATTACCCCCGCTCTGGTTTGTAAAGGAGTCCCCTCTCCTCTAGGTTGCGCACTGCTTCTTCCGCGGTGTTGTAGGTCTGTGGTTCACGCTCCCAGTGAATTCACATCCTGGTGAAAGATGGGGAGGGCCGAGCCCATTCAAAGCCTTTTATGTGAGAAGCAGTATTTTGAAGTCACTGTGAAAGTATTTTGATGTCAAGTTGAAGGATAGCCAATGAAGAGAACTAGAACTGGGATGATTTTGTTTTTGTTATTGAGTATGAATATCACCATGCTAAGCATGAATACAACTGACCTCAGCCCTCCATGGGAGTCACAAGTGGGCCATTAGCAGGGGTATGCTATAGAGACAATACCCTGCAGAAGTGTAAATGTTTAGCTGGTTGTACAGATCACAGAATAGGGCAAAAAGCTGTATTGAGAATTGTAACAGCATGAAACCTACATCACAATAGACACGTTCAACAAGTGGATATGGTAACATCAACATGCTCACTTTGCTTCACAAAACGGGAGACCAGAAGGAAACTCAAGATAAACTTTACCCTGCTTGGAGTGCCAAATTTGTTGATCAGTTACCAAATACCACAAATGAGTAAAAACCTTAATGAGGAGAAGGATCCAAACAAAATTTTTAATTACACAGCTGGCCATGGGAACACAATCATGGAGCGAAATGTTCAACAAGCACAATGTATAATCTACTTTTATGCAGTTTTACGGAGATCTTTTTTTGTCCAATTTATGTTACATCCAGATAGCATCTTGAATTCATCAGAACCTTTTAAAATATTAGGAACTGATTTTGTAAAACATATACAGAAGAATATCATCAGCATGTAAGGACACAATATGTGATGATTTAATTTGTATTGGAGCAAGTTTTTAATTCTGAGATTTTGAATTAAAGGCTCAAGTGGCAATATTAAAAGTAATGATGATAGTGGGCAGCTTTGCGCATTCCCGTACAAGGGGCTAGAATGTAAACCATTGGTGACAACCATGGAGTCAGGTTGGAGTACATGACACAAATTATGTTTATTAAATTTTTATCAGGTCTGAATTTTCATAAATTAAGACTTGGTACAAATACAATACAATCCACAAATATTCCAGGTCCAGCCGGTCAAATGCTTTTTATGCATCTTATGAATGAAATGCACATGGGCTATCCTGTGCCTGTACCTCATGTATAACATGTACTAGTCTCTGAATATTATCAGCTGTGAACTGTCAGAGTGGATCAAATTGTCCATGGATTTACCCAGACGTAATTCCAGAGCTCAGGCATATAATTTGTCAGAATGTATCAATGATATAGAGTGAGCATTTGAATATTCAGTATGATTATTCTTATTTTAATAGGGAGGTAATAGAGATTTCCTAAAAATGTAGCAGTAACTTTGGCAATATGCCATATGGTTCTGGGGGTGAAATTTTTGGATAATTTCAATGCATAATGTAACTCTTCTAAAATGATGGGCTTTCCTAACTAAATTGATTCTACATCATCCAGCTTTGCAAGTCTTGCAAAAAAAAAAAAAAATGCCTTGCACTTTTTCTTATCTATATGAAAATTAGATACATGTACAAGTCTTGAAAAAAGGACTGACATGTTGCACTGATCTCATCTAGCTTAGACACAAGACCTTTTGTTGGTGAGAGGATGGATTCATATTGATGGATTCAAGGGATTCAAACTGCTTAAACTGCAGAAAAAAAGAAGCCTACTTCGTTCACTACCATTAAAGTAATAATTTCTTTTACCATTTGCATGATGAATTCAGCCCTTCTAAACAAAATCAAATTCATAAAATTTCCACTGAGCTATGCGTAAATCATGCTGCACTTTATCTGTAAAATTGAATTTCACATTATGTTAAAGTGATTGACACAATTGCTCCAAATTCTTTGTTCTGGTTAAGAGGGAAGCAAAAGAGGACAAAGTTTCTCATGGCTTTTAGTGGCCATCCAAATGTCCAGATGGTCATCAACCAAATCCCTAATACTGATTAAAAATTCCAATTAATAATTATTGAACTCAGTAACAAATTTGTGATTATGCAAAAGAGAAACATTAAATAATTAGCGCCGTGTTTTCTTTACACCACAACCAAGTTCAAATACAATTTGGTCAGAGAGAATCACAGCAAATATAGTTATTAAATTAACTTGTATGCTTGAACTGTGGAAGCAAAACAAATAATTATTTTGATTGCATTTTATAGACAACACCCAGATTGCCCTTATGCTCACAGCTGAGACGCTGTCAGGCCAGCAAGCGATTGCACTTACACATGTGCCTAACCCTAGTACAAAAGCTAGTACAAAAGCACCGACCACAGCATCGAGAGGCGGCTGTGGTGGGGAATGGCGCCAAGTCCAATTCCTGAGCGAACAAGAGGGAAGCAAGTAAGCTTATGCAGGGTCTACCCCGAGCACCAAGTGCGCTACCCGCATCCTGGTAACATCCATGCAGCAGAACCTCGCAAATGTGTGAGGAGACATCCACGGCTGCACAGATCTCCTGCAATGTGGCACCACAGAACAGAGCCCACAATGTGGCCATTCCCCTCATAGAATGAGCCCCTAGGCCCAAGGGAGGTGTAATCTGCTTAGCATCATATGCCATAGTAAAAGCTTCCACAAGCCAGTGGGACAGCGGTTTGAGTGAAACCTTATCCACATTAGGGGAGAAAATTGCACATGAAGAATTGAGAGAGAGCACATGTCGCTCACACACTTAGCCCAGGCAAGGGTGAGCAATAACATTAACTATCTTGAGAGACAGAAACTTAATATCTATCCTGTTTGTAGGCTTAAATGGCCATCAAGATAGAGCCTCCAGCACCAAAGCCAGATCCCATGAGGAGATGAGCTTCTTAACCACAGGCAGGGTGCTGCGAGCCTCCTTCATTAACCTGTGAATAAGGGGGCGTTGCCCAACAATATAGTCAGGGGACCCAATGTGACAAGCAGCGACAGCCACCAGGTAAACCTTAATGGTAGGAAAGGATCTCCTTTTATGCATTCAGTTTTGTAGAAAGCTCAACACGTCCAGAAAAGAGCACTGGTAGGGCACTATCTGACAGGAGGCACACCATGCTTCAAACACCTGCCACTTATTATCATAAAGTGACCGGATGGAGAACACCCTTGCATTCTGCAGGGTTGCCAGCACGCAAGGGGGAGCCCTAGAGCACTGAGGTTGTGCCTCTCAAGATCTAACTGCTCTGGATTGGGGTGGCATATCTCCCCGTTCGCCTGAGACAGGAGGTCCATGCGGAGCAGAAGCGCTCACAGCTGAGCATAAAGGAAAGGGATTATCTCTGCTAGCCAGGGTGACTTCGGCCACCTGGGCGCTGTTAGGATCAAGGTAAAGCTCTGCTCTCTCACTCTGGCCAGACTGGGAGAAATCAGAGCAAGTGGGGGAAATTCATACAGGACCAATTTGGGCCAAGGGTGGGCAAGTGTGGCCATGCAGAGAGGTGCGTTCTCATCCTGTAGCGAGAAGAGCATAGGACATAGGAAGTCTACGGCTGCACAGACAAATTTCTGCCACATCATTCCCTGAAAAAACATGTGCTCCCGTGTTCAGGATGCCTGGAACATGGGTGGCGCATAATGACAGAAGGTGGAGGCTGCCCCATACCAACAGCCTGTGAGCTAAGCTGTGGAATTGAGGCGAGCACATGCCGCCCTGGCAGGTTACATATGCTATTGTTGTGATGTTGTCACAGCGCACCAGCACATGGTGTCCCCTTTGGCAGAGGAGGAAATGTCTGAGAGCCATCCACATGTTCAGGAGCTCCAGATAATTCATGTGAGCTGAGTGTAGCCAAGTCGGCCACATCTCGTTCACCACATGCCCTTCCTGGGGGACGCCCACCCAGACAGGGATGTGTCTGTCGTTACAACTTTCCTCATGACAACTGTCCCAAGGGGGCTCCCTTAGCATAAAAGTCTGTCTTTCTCCAGTGACGCAGAGTTTCCACACACTGGTGCATAACTGTGAGATAGAGATGGAGATCACACACGGGGTTGAGGTGGAGGGAGGAAACCCACCTCATAAAGCCCCCACCTGTGAGGCAGACACCATCAGACCCTGCAGTCTGAGGCATGTGCAGAACTGTACTCTCGAACCTGGTCAGAACAGGTCTTGAGGGAGGGGATGCTGTCCTTAGATAGACAGTCTCGCATCAAGACAGAGTTCAGCTCCAGTCCAAAGAACAAAACATTCCGGGAGGGGAACAGATTGCTCTTGGGGAGGTTTACTCTGAAACCAAGGGAAGACACGCGTGACAGAACTTGTCAAGTGTCCTGCATGACTCCGACTTCTGAATTGGATATGACGAGCCAATTGTCTATGTATGTCAGAATTCTGGTACCTGTTAGTCATAACAGGGCCAGACACAGAAAGACAAAACACCTGTGGGCTTATGAAAGACTGAATGGAAGTCCTGTAAACTCACAGCAAACGCAATGGTGGGTGAAGTGGACAAACTTCACATGGGGGGGATAGAGGCCTGTGTGGAAAAAGGCATCCCTGTCTATCCCTGAAATGCTCAGAAACATTTCCTTCATCAGGTCATTTGTGAACAGGAGCAGGGATCGATTTTCTGGGAAATCTGTACCCCCAATTTCACACCTTAAGGCCTAGTAACATTTCAGGGAAAATGCCCGTATGGCTGTTTTGTGAATGAAAGCAGTAACATTGCAGGGACAAGCACGTAAAGGGTTACGTCCATCTCATGTAAGACATTTTCACATAGAGCGAGTGGACCAATCACAAGACTCTGCTGATTACATATTCACTCTTGTTCAGACTTTGTGTGATCCACAGAAAATTTAAGTCAGGAATTAATACTCACAGGAGAGCCAAAGAAGTTCCATAGGGTCAAGCTATACATGCCAATAATAGGGTGAAAATATTTGGATTACTTTTAAATTGGAACAACATTTCACAACAACAAAATATCTGACCTAGTGTTGCATGGTGTACTGAAACTTCAGTACTTTTTTGATTCTTAATTTTCAGATGTACTATACTTTTTGGGTCAAATGTGTCTCCTGTGTTGAGAGGATAAAAGGTGTAATTTGCCTTAACGCTGTAATATAGCCATCTTCGCCTGGCGAGGCAGCCACGTTCGTAACATTTGCATATAAATTCATCCTCAGTGATACAGCAGGAGCTTTGACTCAAAGACTACAAACAAAATAGCTAATTAGGTTAGAGAATAAGCTAGCCAGCTAGTATGATGATGATACACTGCTCAATGACATGAGATATGTTGACTAATGTTAACGCTACTGTATCTTAAATTACATGCACAGGCAGTGTAACATACATTTTTTAAAATGCCATTTCTTTATACTGCTAACAAGGACATCTTCAAAATACTAGTTAGCTAGTTTGATTTCCAAATCATACATTTAATATATTGTCAAATACATTTGTTGTTTTCAATATGATGGATGTTGTGGTTTTCTACACACGGTTCTATGAGTTTACAACATAGAACTTGAGCGGTCAGTCCGCCATGTGCTGGACTGTTCCTTGTCCCATCTATTCTGGCATCATTATGGCATGTGTGAAAAGGCGCAAGAGGGAAATGTTCCTGAGTGTAGCTGCATGTGTGAATAATGAAAATCTCTAGGGGTGCCTGAAAGGTTATCCCAGTAATTTATCAGGAACTATGTGTGAAAGAGGCTTATGATAGTCTGTGACTCTTTGAGCTGTGTGAGACTGTATGGCTTGTGATTATTTGAGACTGTGTGTATGTACATTCTGTGTGATTCATAGGTCTTCAGCTGAAGCCATACCACAAGCCACTACAGCACCTGCGGATTTGGACAGAAATTGTCACTGATCTTACTGTGTTGGACCCTCAACGAGAGACACCCCAGCTTTTCCTGCGTAGGGATGTTCGTCTGCCTCTTGACCAAGAGAAGAAGGTTTGATCATACAAAATCCCATAAGCTTACTAAAATGTAGAACGTTGTGCCAGCAGGAAATACCAAAAGCTGGCGTAACAAAGCAGCAGTAATAATGACAATAATAATGATAGTTTTATTCACAGAGCATGATTCAAGTAGGATATCTTAAATTATTTGTATATATTTATACACACCCGCACACACACACACACACACACTTAGGATATACAGTGCTGTGAAAAAGTATTTGCCCCCTTACAGATTTCTTCTGTTTTTGCTTTTTTGTCACACTTAAATATTTCAGATCATCAAACAAATTTTAATATCAGACAAAGATAACCTGAGTAAATACATAAGGCAGTTTTTAAATGATGATTTCATTTATTAAGGGAAAAAAAGCTATCCAAACCAACCTGGCCCCATGTGAAAAAGTAATCGCCCCTTAAACCTAATTACCGGTTGTGCCACCCTTGGCAGCAACAACTGCAATCAAGCGTTTGCAATAACTGGCAATGAGTCTTTCACATTGCTGGGTTTTTGAACATGAATGGCCCGTTTAAGGTCATGCCACAGCATCTCGATTGGATTTAAGTGTGGACTTTGATTAGGCCACTCCAAAACCTTCATTTTGTTTTTCATTCAGAGGTGGACTTGCTGGCATGCTTTGGATCATTATCCTGCCGCATAACCCAAGTGCGCTTGAGCTTAAGGTCACAAACTGATGGCCGGACATTCTCCTTCAGGATTTCCTGGTAGAGAGCAGAATTCATGGTTCCATCATCTACAGCAAGTTGTTGAGGTCCTGAAGCAGCAAAGCAGCCCCAGACCATCACAATACCACCACCATGTTTGACTGTTGGTATGATGTTCTTTTTCTGAAATGCTGTGTTAGTTTCCAACCAGATGTAACAGGACGCACACCTTTCAAAAAGTTCCACTTTTGTCTCATCAGTCCACAGAATATTTTCCCAAAAGTCTTGGGGACCAAGAAGATGTTTTCTGACAAATGTGAGATGGGCCTTTGTGTTCTTTTTGGTCAGCAGTGGTTTTAGCCTTGGAACTCCCTGGATGACATTTTTCCCAGTCTCTTTCTTATTGTTGAATCATGAACACTGCCCTTAACTGAGGCAAGTGAGGCCTGCAGTGCTTTAGATGTTGTTCTGGGTTCTTTTGTGACCTCCTGGATGAGTCGAGATGCGCTCTTGTAGTAATTTTGGTAGGCCGGCCACTCCTGGGAAGGTTCACCACTGTCCCATGTTTTCTCCATTTGTGGATAATGGCTCTCACTGTGGTTCGCTGGAGTCCCAAAGCCTTAGAAATGGCTTTTTAACCCTTTCCAGACTGATAGATGTCAATGACTTTGTTTCTTATCTGTTCTTGAATTTCTTTAGATTGGGGCATGATGTGTTACTTTTTGAGATCTTTTTTAGCCTACTTCATGTTGTCATACAGGTTCTATTTAAATGATTTCTTGATTCTACACGTCTGGCAGTAATCAGGCCTGGGTGGGGCTAGTGAAATTGAACTCAGCTTTCCACAAAATGTGGGTAATCACAGTTAATTCATGATTTAACAAGGCAAAAAACAGGACAATTACTTTTTCACAAAGGGCCAGGTTGGTTTGGATAGCTTTTTTCCCTTAATAAATGAAATCATCTTTTAAAAGCTGCATTTTGTATTTGCTCAGGTTATCTTTGTCTGATATTAAAGTTTGTTTGATGATCTGAAACATTTAAGTGTGACAAAAAAGCAAAAACAGAAGAAATCTGTAACTTTTTCACAGCACTGTGTATATATATATATATATACACTAATTAGTTCATTTCAACACAGTGATAGGATATATCATGGCATTGTGAAATTTTACCAGTGTGGTTTTCAGCACCATCTGAAAAAGTATTTCATTTTTGCTATAAAACCGGCAAATCAAAGTAGCTGTTGTAGACGTGTTGTTGCTTTACAAAACATCAAAATATGAAGGCTGTCTTAAAAATATGAAAGCTTTTGAAAAAACTGATCAGCAGTGGGTTTCCCAAAAGCCTCTTAATGCTAAGAACCTCTTTAAATGACTCCTACGATTGTTCTTAAAATAACATGGGTTTCCAAAACAAGTTTATAACTAAAGCTTCTCTTTAGTTTGCTCTTAACTAATGAGAGATCCAAACCACTTGTTCACAGCAAAGAACCTCTTTAAGATCCCGATCTTGCAGCGCACACAATACATGTGCTTTTGATGCACACTTCGAATAACAGGGAAATTGAGTAAAAAATACAAATATTTCTGTATATATATGTATATAGACTGTAAATACAGTGCTTATTTCATCATTTCATAACTTACAATCATAAGAAAATGATTATATTCTTCCTTTTTATTAATGACAAAAGTGGCTGCACCTGTATAATCTTATAAATAAGGACTTGGTAAAAACTTCGTAAATCTTTCTTATGTTCAATTTCATCAAGCAAGATGGGGGCTGCGTTCCAATACTTTTTTTCTCGTCTCCTCCTTTCCTACCCCGGAAGTATGCCGGAAATATGTGGAGGAAAGGAGGGGAGGAAACGAGTGGAGGAAAGGAGGAGATGAATCGAAAGTTGGAACAGCTAATCCGATTCGCCCGTCATCAAAGTCAACGTCGGCTATGATGAAGTAATAATTTCAAACGACTCGGAAGATACCAAAGCCAATCGCGCCTCTCTAACGCCACCAGCCCTGTTCCTGCATTAAAATATGAATGTCAGTTTCTCGCATTCTGCTCATGATGTAACATAAGCATTTCTACAAGGAATAAATACATTTACCACAACATAAACTCACTCAATTTTGCATCGGTAAAATTACCAATTGTATCTGAAAAACATGAATATATCGCATCAAAGTGGTTATGTTCGAAAACGCAAAAGTTTTCTCATTCATGTAAATTGCCCGATTACTGTTCTGGCACTAATATTTAGGTGTTGGTAAATCCCATGTCATGTTTTAGAACTTTTCAATGGTGAAATATTCTGTGGGATGGTCATTTAATCTGACTGGTCGTGAGCACAGTGATGTCACGCAGAAATGTGAAAAGACTTTCGCGGTAGGATACATCGATGTATCCTCCGTTTGGAGGAAACGAGAAAGGAGGAAAGGAGGAGGCGAGATTTCGCTTTGGAACAGTGGAGGAAAGGAGGACACATAATCAGCTTCCGGGGCACGGAGGAAAGGAGGAGACAAATTTGAGTATTGGAACGCAGCCGGGGATTTCTTCCTTCGTGAATGCTGACTTCCGTGTCCTTTTCCCCTCCATGACCGACTGGCAGACCGCACATTGCCACATGCCAATTTATTGGAGCTATCAGGCTCTGGATTGAATAACAATGAAATGAGCAGACAAGGTGAAAGGAGTTTTACTTAATTATTTTGCCTTTTCTTAATTATTTTTTATTCCTGTACTCTTTCATTGTAATACTTATGTAGGCTTATATAATGAAAAAAGATACTATGAATCAATTTATTTCTATTATGATGATAACACCAAATAAATTTAAATTTAAAATCTTGTATTTTAGTGTTGATTGGCTAAAACGAGTGACGTATAACCTCACAGCATTGATTTATGAACTACTAATGCTTTAGCGAGGACACGCTTAGCAAAGAAGCTCATTGCAAATTTCATCTTAATGCTCCCTCTAACGATTGTGTTTGGGGAACACACATAACGAGAGAACATTCGTTGCTTAAGAATCTCTTAAACACGCTCGTTAATCCTAAAATCTAATGTTATCGGGAAACCCATCGCAGGTCATTAATTCACTGGCTAGGTAACAAACTGTAATTCATGTATCTATGGAAACCTAACCTTGGTAGTTAACCATCCATTACTGTAATTCATTCATGAATTGGTTTTGAATGCTGTGTTTACAGTTAAACTACCTCAACAACTTAGAACAGAAAAGCATTGCATTTGAAACACTGTCAGAATACTCTTGAGGGTATAAAAATTGATATTGCCCAAGAATTTGTTAAAAATTTTCAGCCTTCTTATGGCCTAAACTTATTCATAATTAAAGCAGTAATGTCATTGTTTCACTGTTTCATTGTGTTGGAGATTAATTCGTGTCAAAACCAAGGAGGTAAATACTTATTCCACAAGGGCAATATGGGTAATTGGTGACTTTTTCAAATGAGTGAATGAAGCAATATATTATTTTATTTGATTATCTGAAACCATTTGGTGAGAGAATTATGCAATGCAAGAGGAAATTAAGAATGGGGTAAATACGTTTTCATGGCACTGTATTATTAATTTCTCAGTGTAGTTCTCACAGATGATAACTTCATACATTTGAAGATGTAATACTAATGCAAAAATGACGGAAAGACCCTATTCTTGAATCAAACTGATAGGCTAATAATTCTTGGAAACAATCCAATGTACTTCAAAAACCCATGAAACAAATGTGTGTGTGTGTGTGTGTGTGTGTGTGTGTGTGTGTGTGTGTGTGTGTGTGTGTGTGTCTAAATATATATATATATGTGTGTGTATGTGTATATAAAATATACACACACACATACATTTTGAATGTTGCTGTTTCGTAAAAAAACGTATTTACAACTACTGTCTGCTGCTTAGTCCTCCTCCTCCTCTCAGCTGTCCTCCCCAGTCTTTTAAGACGCCAGCTGCCACTGAGATATGTTTGACAGAAATCTATGTCAATGTGAAACAGTAATTTCAGTTTGCATTCTGAGGCTAAACCAAATATATTCATGTACATAGCAATAAAACTCTGTGAAAGTGCACTATTTGCACTTCAATGGATTTTTTTAGATTAAAGTTTTTCCCTCCATGTCATAAAACACAACATGTAAATTTAAAGTACCAATGAAGATTACCAATTCATTCATTGTGGAAGAGGACAAACAAAAGAATTTTGGGGTATCATCATGAATATTTGATGTTTATTCCCTTGAGAAAAATAAATGAAATGAACATGTGTAAAAACCTTATAAACACTGTGTCACAAACAGTGATCACATTTCACTCAGTAAAGTATGCTTGGATGGTATGTTATGAGTGCTTTCTGTTTACAATAAAATGTGTGTTTTGTGAAATGTGGCAGGTTGAAGACCCCTTGTCCATCCTCATCCTGTTTGATGAAGCCCGTCACTGCTTGCTGAAGGGGTTTTACCCCTCACCTGACAGCAAGCTGATCACACTGGCCAGTCTATTGCTGCAGATCATCTATGGAAACTATGAGAGCAAGAAACACAAGCAAGGATTTCTTAAGTCAGTAGAATCATGTACTTTTCATTCTGTCCTTCATTGTAGTGTTTAGAGAAATTAAAGTTCTTATTTGTTGTCTTGGTAATCATTGAAATGCTTAAAT
Source organism: Albula glossodonta (assembly GCA_019788955.1). Classification (NCBI taxonomy): domain Eukaryota; kingdom Metazoa; phylum Chordata; class Actinopteri; order Albuliformes; family Albulidae; genus Albula; species Albula glossodonta. The sequence continues at coordinate 42,774 of JAFBMS010000057.1, read as the reverse complement.
GTAGTTACCATTCTTCTCCTTGTTTATTGTGGAGGTTTTAATCCAGGCTTCTTACTTTTTATTAGACTCCAGAGAGCTATATTTCAATTCTTACCCAATGGGTCCTTGCAGGTTTTTAATGATGGGCAAGACAGTCTCTACCTACAATGACACAAGAATGAAATCAAGTACAAATAATAAAGCTTTTACTGCAAAATTTGCAAGAGGAGTTTCATATACAGACAATAGATCTCTCTGGTAGTCCACACAGCAGAAAATTCCCACCGGGAACTATGTCACTGGTGGAAAAAAAATGAAAAGAGGCTTGGTTGCTGATCAGACTGTCTAAATACGTCCCTAATTGGCCAGTGTGATCCGTATCACTGAATTAAGTATCATTTCCCTCGGTAAGTTTCTGTGTACTACCGACCTCTCTAGGAATTTTCCACACCCTGTGGGTTAGTTCTCTGTGTTCTGCAAATGGTTGTCATACTGCAACAGTAACACATCACACTTATCTACAATGGTAGATGGGCGTGATGTGTTACTATTGCAGTACAGTAGATCTCTCATTTACATCAATAACACTTAATTAGCATGTTGGTAGCATTTTTACAGTAACATGTCTTACACACATCTATTGCTCTGGGGTTATTCAGGGTTACAATTCAGACCAAGACACACTATCAGCTCTTTACCTCTACATTATAAAAATACAAATGATATTTTCTGTTTTTTTACCAGTGAGGAAAATCTTAAATCGGTTGTCCCAATATCCAAGATAAAGAGCAAAGCACACCATTGGACAAACAGGATTCTTCATGAATACAAGGTTGGCTTTATTCTTTATTTCAGAGTTTCGAAAAATTGCACTGATGGACCCAGTGTTTTATGCTGGTTTTTTCTATTATCCCTAAATTCCAATAAACGGTTAGTAGTTTACCTTCTTAGTGATACACAATGACAGATCTATCCATGAATCCAAGGAAGAATAAATGCCCAGTTTTCACAGAAATATCCCACATCCAGGAATTTTAATTTGCACGTTACGTTAAAATAAGATTAGAATCCCTGTTTTATGTTCTTGCAGGCTGGCTTAGGTGTAATTTCTGTGCTGTTAATTATATGCAATTATATACAATTATGCCACCTCTCATCATAACCTACCTCTATCCTTCAGAACCTCAGCACAAGTGAAGGTGTGAGTAAAGAGATGCACCACCTCCAGCGCCTCTTCCTCCAGAACTGTTGGGAAATACCCACCTACGGAGCCGCATTCTTTACTGGCCAGGTCCTCACCAAGGCCAGTTCCAGCAACCACAAAGTCATCCATGTATACATTGGGGTTAACACCAAGGGCGTGCATCTGATGAACATGGAGACCAAGGTTCACATGCACAGTCACTAACACAAGCTTTATTATCTCAGTGTTGAGCTTCTAGCCCAAATTGTGCCAACAGCCTCAGAGTCTTGCAAACCATACCATGAGTATTCATATTCATTCAAAAAGATGCCAATGTATACTTTAATTTTTATCCTTGTGGTGGAACAACAACTCGCAACTCTAATATTTCAAATTCATGTGCGTATTCTTTTATCAAACCTAGCTGTTAAAACGATAAAGCAGTTGGCACAGTGGTCATAGAATTTATCTCTCAAACCCCACTCTACTCCTGGTCATCAGAAAATAGACATGCAGTCAGTCTATCAATGTCATCATGTAGTGTTAATTTCAAGTTATTCCGAATTATTACCAACATGTATTACATGTCTGTGATCTCTGTATTACATGTGTTTGTATAGATTTCCAATTTTCTCTAGAGCCAGGTCGCAGGATCACATCTTAGGCAGCTCACCTCTCAGGCATCTGTAGAAGTTACATCTCTTTTTTTCCATGGTTTTCATTGGTCATGTGTTCAGAGGCTAGGAATTCTTGGTTAGGATGTAAATAGAGGACATTTTCTGTGTTTTTCTCAGAATTGCAGGAACAAAGTAACTGTTTTTTCAAGTAGCATTACTTTGGGAAAGCAAAACTGGTTAAACTTTTGTTGTGGTCTTGAAGTGTTGTGTTGTAGTATTATTATTATGACATGTTTTTTTATTACCAGCTGACAAAACAATTACTGGCAGTGGGGCCAGTATGTATCCAGAAGTAGGGAAACTTGGTTATTTGACCAAATTACAGCATTTTAAGTATTGATTGTTATGTTTTGAGGTCAGTGAATTCATGGTTTTTCTGTATTTGGATACAGCAGAGACAACATGACATTGTGTTGATAGTGAACGCCTCCTAGGTGTACAGATTTGTTGTATATTGTTGTCTGGACCCATGGCTTTGATCAGTTCCATCTTTTTTTAACCTATAAACATCCTCCAAGATCTTAACAAGATATCATTCTTAAATTGTCAGCAAGACTTCTAAATTAATGTAATCTCTATCTGCTTTGAAGTTATATTTGTCCAATATGTTAAAGGTGTTAAACGTACCAGCAAACTGGCTACAATGTTGTGCAGCCTTAAGGCAGTGTATTTTATATCAGTTAAAGTGTATTGTTTATAATGCAAACCATTTTTCTATGTTTCTGTGCCAGATGCTGCTCATAAGTCTGAAGTATGGCTCTTTCATGTGGCAGTTGGGCCAGGCAGACCAGTACTTCCACATCCACAGCCTGGAAAATAAAATCAACTTTATTGTGCACACCAAACAGGTAACATCTCTTTGATTGTCAGATCACACCAAATGAGTAATCATTCAATAAATATGTGGCATGTGAGATAAGGGTGGCACAATATTGTCACCAAGTCACATGGTTCAAAAATTATGGCCTCTCAAATGCCCTAAATTAAACTGGTTGCTATAGCGCCCCCTTCAGGTATTTTGCATCAAAATTGATGCGCGGGTGTAGTCTTGGGTCATCTAACCTGTCTGCCAAATATCATTATTAGCAAGAAAATGTGTACTTTCCTAAATTGGCATTCTTCCGCTTTCAATCACCATAGTTATTTTAACCATTGTCCACACATCTAGTTTAACTGCATTAGTCAAAGCTAAACCTAAATGTAACTAACACATATTTAACGGTGGAAATAGGACCAAAGACTCCAAAAAACTGGACACAAATTCTGTCAGGTAAACCGTCCCTAAAAGAGGAAAATCTCTTGCTCTTTGTTTCCGTTGAGTGGGTTTGCAGCTTTTGCCCTGGCTATTGGCAATGGGTTGCAGCAGGATGAGAGCTCCTTGATGTGTATGTTAGCCCTGTGTAAGCGTAGCCCATCTCATGGGAAATGAACACTGCAACTAAGTTCAAACACTAGGTATGATCAATAGTGGGAAGAAGCTAAGAAGGTTAACAACAAAATAAATGTAATATTGTAAAATATAATCAGTATTTGCTGGGTTGGGTGGATCTGGTGGATAAACTCTCAGCAGAAATATACACTTGCAACTGAAATAACGAGGATTGTTGCGAAGTTATAACATTAAAAAAGGACAAACATGAATGTGTAGGATCACAAGATAGATGAGTGAAATGAAAATTACCCAGCTGATTTCTTTTCTCTCTTGAGAAACTCCAGAAAGAAAACTGAGATCTCAAAGTTGAAAGCCTTACAGAAGCGCTGAGGTGTGAATTGGTGGAATGAGCCCAGGCCTAACTTAAAGAAGGGGCTTTCTCCTCCTCCCTCATACTTAATTTTATGGTGGGAGATAGCTTTTATTGTTTCATAGCTTTATCCAGGGATCATTTTTTAATAACTGGAAACACAAGACATCCTTTTAATTCAGTTCAATTAAATTTTATTTGTGTAGTGCTTTCTACCAGAAGTTGTCACAAAGCAGCTTGACAATTGACCCCAGGTCTGAAACCCACTCAGTGCAAGCCAACAGTGGCAAGGAAAAACTTCTCTGACAAACAGGAAGAAACCTTGAACAGAACCTGGCTCAGAGGGGGAGCTCATCTGCTTCTGGGTGGCACAGGGTGTACAATGAGTACATGACATGTATCTTACTGACTCAAATAGTAATTGAAATAAAAACAGGAACATCAATTACAATAATAGTAATAATAACAATTAAAGTAGAATAACCAGAATTGCAGTACAACAGTAAATATATGTAGGGTCCAGTTCTTGCACAGAGAGGAGCGGTATGGGCAGGATGGGGAACCAAGGCTGGGCTGCAGTGCTTGGGCTTCAGCTCCAGGCAGAAGCTGTTCATTTTTTGTCTGATCTATTTCTGCTTGAATGTAAGGTTACTAAAAATATTTATTTGAAACCTGCTAGGATCCCTGAATATCTTAATACTGTCCTTAACAATGTGTGCAGTTTACATTTACATTTATTCATTCTGCAGATGCTTTTATCCAAAGCCATGTAAATGAAGTTCATACAGTCAGTGTAATGACAATACCGTGGGACCTTGACTTATGATTGCATCTACACACGACTATTCCAAGATACGAGTGGTGATAGTCGCGAAAATCTACTTACGACTAGCTGCTCCAGGATACGACCGTACCATGGCAGACTTTTCCAGGGCAGTTGGCAAGTCGGCAGCCAATTTAGTTCTCAGTCATCGGGCAACCTTACTCCTGTGCGCACGTACTTCATTACATCGATTTCCTTTTCATATTCTACTGTGTTTGTGCATATTAATTTTGTGTATTTTGTATATTTTCACCCTTCATAATGAGTCCTAAGAAGGAGGAAGATGGGAAAAAAGAAGGAAATGATTCCCATTGAAACTAAGAAGGAAATCATAGAAAAATATGAGTGTGGTGTGCGTGTGACTCAATTTGCTCGTGAATATGGCCACACGACTTCCACCATCGCAACCATCCTTAAGAAGAAGGAAGAGTTCAAAGAGGCTGATGTTTCAAAGGGCGTTAGCATCCTGACGAAGATGCGGCTGAAACTATTGGATGAAGTTGAGAAGTAAATTGAGTGTAAATTTATTATGTTTAGGTGGGCAGAACGAATTAGATGAGTTACCATTAATTTATATGGGAAAAATTGCTTCCACATACGACCATTTCAATATACGACCATTCTTATGGAACGAATTACAGTCGTAAGTCAATGTACCACTGTACAAGAAAGAAAGTTGATCTGGGAAGGCGTAACAGTCAGGTTGGACCTGAGCCATGAGAGGGCGGTCCTAGAGATGCTCATCTCAACCAGTGTGGAGATCAGGAGCTGTTGATTGACTGTGCTGAAAGCTGCAGACAGGTCCAGCAGGATCAGGGCAGACAAGAGGTTGGAAGCTCTAGCAGAGTTGAAACCTTCGGTCACCGTGATGAGAGCCATCTCAGTTTTGGGCACCGCACTATTAGAAAGATATTTAGGCTCTTAAAAAAAGTACCTAAGCTCTTAAAAAAGTACTCTACATCGTAACCTATTGAGACCTAGCAAAAGAAGTGGTAATGTAATAGAGGTTTTTTAATGTTTTTAAAGGTTAACTGCAATATGCTTTTTAATAAATGGAATGGACATAAATGAAAATTAGTTAAGAGTACTTTCTGTGCTGATGTATTGAAGTATTATTTTGCAGAAAGAGTTATCAATACATGAAATAGTTTGAGGTCATGCAGTTGAGGCAGAGAAAAGAACAAAATGTAAATCAAATGACTTGTTTGCCCATATGACTATTAGCTCACCAGCCTGCTTGGATGTAGCTTTTCACAAACGCAGAAACAAGTCTGTCATCTGTACTGGAGGTGTACAGAGACATCGTTATCTGTATCTTTATCCGTATCTGTTCAACCAACAAAAGAATCTGTCTCTGTGTCTGCATTTGGATAGTAGTCCAGAAGTGGGTGTGGTTTATACCAGAATTCACTTTAAATCAGCTAAATGTATTTTCTAACCTAATATGCATTGGCAATGCATTTTTGTTCTTTCAAAGCATCAAATTGATTTTAGATTGGAATATAATTAATATGAAATATATTTCCACATCCTCATGCTGTATTTTTGTCTCTCTTTTTTTTTTTTTCTAAACTAAGTTTTATGAATTGTCTGAACCCCATCACCCCCCCACCACCCCCCCCCCCCACCCCCCCAACTTGATATTGAACACTCAGAAACTGAAAAAAGATTTTTTATAAATCAAAAACATTCTGTTTTGCATTAGAAATAGAAACTATTTACAGTAAAGACAGAAAAAACGCTATCCTTCAGTTGAAGGAAATAATCTTCCCATGATGCTACGTTCACATTTCTTAATGTCTTAACATAACTTCAGTTCACTAAGGAAACGTAAACCATGTATTACTGTAATGTGATTAGAGTTGTAAAACTCTAATTACATAACAGTAATATATTAACTTTTTTGCCTGTTTTACTTTGTTTTATTCCCCTACTGAACTAAGTTTGGATGGACTGCAAACCATCTGAACCCCATCTGAATATTAATTGAAATATACGGTAAAAAGTCATCACTTTTTAGTATTTTAACTGAGTTTTTTAAATGGAGGAAATTAACACATGTAGCTAACTACAGGTTTTAATCTTCATTTTGATGTATGGGTTGTGGGGATTTGAAAGAAATCCTGCTGCCACTCCAGGGTTTTGTTTCGCTAGCACATGACGCCTCCTCCTCCTTGATGTGAGAGTTTCCCTGAGTGATTAGCCAGGATCGGTTAGCCCTCATCCCGCTGCCTGCTTTGCGCTGACTCAGTGGTGGCGACTACAAGAATATAGCGATCCCTTTTCAATAATGTGATGTAAATGAAATGACTAGTTAGTGAAATCAAAGTCCTGTTTTGCAAACTGAATGGGCATTTTCATCTTGTGGACATCCACAATGATATGAATTGATTTGAAGAAAATTAACTGGCTGACACAGACGTCAATCATGGCTTTTTTCTGAATAATGAGCAAATTCGGGTACAAGAAATATCCTTTTCCATTGCATTATCTGTGCCTATTCGGGTACATCCCTAATCTGTACCCATGGTGAAGAATTTTATTTCTGAAGCTTTGTGCTGCATCCTGCAAATCTTTCCAGAGCATTTCAGTGGAGGTATACTGCTGTAGATTAGTGCATTTCTGATGTTGTCTCTGATGTCTATCTCTGGTGACATATGTGTAAAAATAAGCCCTGAGTAAACCTCCGCCATATAATTAATTGTGCGTGACAAAAGGGTGCTCTTTTGTCACAAGCTGACAAAAAGGCTGATATTGGATGAACAAGCCGGCCACTCCAGAAATCAATATTATGTTTAAACATTTGATTTCAGCCAAACTCCTGAATGCTTTGAAGCATGTTTTCTGAATGTTTTCAACCAATGAATGAACTTTTCTACCAAGAAATCATAATGCTTGAAAAAAATTACATTTTTTTCATTTGTATACCACCATCAACTCAGAATGGGCTAATGGTTTCATCCTTTATAATTCCAACCCATATCAAGACCACCAAACCATTCTGCTTGTGTTTGTTTTGAGTTTGATCCAGGTTAGCTCTCTCTAGCTCTCATCATGTACTTCCAACTCATTGTGAATGCCTCTTTTTAATTGGAAGTCTGAATGTATGAATGCCTTGGAGATTGATCCATTTCTGCACCATTCAAAATCAGTTTTTTTTTTTTTCAGTTAATGGCTGCACACATCCTTAGTGCTTAGCTTTCTTGTTGGAGCTGTTACATGTTTTTCTGGCCTTTTTCCTTTTGAGACAAACTTTTCAGATTGCTGGCTATGGCCCAGATATTTCGTGCCCTTAGCAAAGGCATGTAACAGTATTAGCATTTTACAGTGTTTGCTCAATCTTTCTTTCTGTTTCTGCCTAACAAAATAATTGCATAAAAACTTTGCGCACCCAATTTTCACACAACAGGATTTCCACTTGTTGGCAAAGTAATAATTTGATAAAAATAATGGTTCCCTGCATCCAGCTGTTTCCAGCAATTAATCCCTCATTTAAAATCCGAACACAAGTGAATACCAAACACAAATGACACTAACTACCAAAAAGTCTCACTTATCCAATACTTAAAATAAGTTAAATAAAAAATATATTAAATTAAATTATATATATATATTGAATTGCCAAATTCAAGAAAGGGATGAGCAGTCTGGAGGATCAACCTTAGTCAGAAATGTATACTTACACAAGAAATACTTTAAATAGGTTTATTGGACAAGACAAACTCAAAATCTACACTATAGACATAGTCCACTACCTTGACAACAAACAAGATAGATCACAGAGTATCAAATAAATCAAATAAAAGTTACCACAGCCAATTGTCTATCCCACTTCAGGAATGACGAAGGAATCAACCTTGATAGCAGCCAAACACAAAAAAGGAAAATTCAAAAGTCGCAAGTGACAATTGAGTAATGGCGTAAAAAGCTGAGCTTTGAACAGAAAACACTGAACGTTGCTGAGACCAAAAATACTGAAATTTGGGGTAATGCAGAAAAAAACTGGGAAGAAAAAATGTAGCAATGAGGCCTATTCCAGGCCCAATTTATGAAGAGTCTCTCACCTCCTCCCTGATCCTACACATAAGTAATTATATAGAGGAGGAGTGGTAAAGGTTTGACCCAAATTTCTGGGAACCATCTTTTTAAGAAATTTTTATCATTTTGATAATCTGCTCTTTATGTGCATTGCAACATTTAATATACACACATTTTAGGAAGGAGAGTTCACAGAGAGGAACAGACAGTTCTGCAAATCAATAGTTTAGCAGCTATGTTGAAGGACACATTTGTCATCCTGGAACTTCAAGTTTTCATACATTTTATATGACTGTAAATGTGGTACAAAAAGGGTTATGTGATCCCAACATACACACACACACAGACACACCAGCACTGCTTGTCCTGGGGGGGAAAGGAGTCAGAGGGAGAGAGGTGTTTCCCACCTGCGATTAGGAATGTTAATCAAGGGACTTTACATATGGGGCCACATTAACTCTATTTACTTTTGCCCCCTAAAAAGCCATTTCCGCCTAGTTTGTACTAGCCCCATACAAGTGTCAATATCTCAAAAACTATTTGCTGCACACACATGGTTGAGGGATTAAAATAAAGAAGTCTTGTACCATGTAGAAATTTGAGACAACACTAATTTATATTAGAGCATGGGCTCTGATACACTATTTGCATACAGTGTATACAAAACATACACAAAAATACCAACAAAAAATGCCTAATATTAAATATCTAAATGTATAGATCATGGAGGAAGCCATAAATATTTAACAGTTGTGCACAACCTTGATGCCAACTTTTGTACAAATATGGTAAAGATATGTACAGGCAGTTAAATTCCATTTAAGTTCTACCAAAATTGCACCTAGGCGTCCTAAAGTATCCCGAAATCTATCCAAATACAGAACAGTGTTCTGTAGTGGAGGTCAGTGAGTGTCAGTAGAGGTCAGCATTTTCCTTCAGTAAGAGTTGTTCCAGTAAGATAAAGAAGGGGTGTAAACACTGTCATCCCTATTGAGAAAAATGCAGATTTATGACTAAACAGAATTCATTATATGTAGAAATATATAAAAATTAATATACATTTCAAAATGGTCCATATTTGTTCTCCATTCATATTGGCATGAATATTATAGTCCTTTTGGTTGCAATCCTTATAATTCTTTGTAATGATCAAAACCAAATTAGGTTTTAAATTCATTATAAATAGCAGAGTATCCCTGACTTATACTGTCATGTATTGTATGAAAGAAAAAAATATTGAAATTGTGTCATGCCTGAAATGCTTTGTTTTGGTTCTACACAATGCCCTCCCCCTTCCCCTCCCCCCTACCCATGCTCAGTATGAATGTTTCCAGCTTACTGTGGCAGGAAAGTTAGTAAACTCCTACATATGAACATAAAAAGACTCCAGATAGTGTTAGATTCCATATCAAAAACATAACAATAATTGAAAGAAAATGCTTTAAAAAAAACCTGCATAGAAGCAGGTCTAATTCATCTTCGGATGCCACTTCAACCATGGAGTCACTGTTTTCCTCCATTAAAGACACGCTATACTTTCCAGAGTTGTTTTGGTCAAACTCAGTGGATACTTTTGGGCTTTAAAATGACTTTTTCTTGTCATTACACTCTCAGTCTGTTGTATTAAACTAATCCCCACTAATCACAGCTGAAAAAACCTGCCCAGTAACTAACTTACATACCCCCAGGATAAGCTACAAACTGCTTTACAGCACTATAGCCCATCCCTCTCACTCAGTCTGACTATGGGCAGCCTAAAGTCTGGTACAGGGGTGGCCAACCAGTCAGAGACTGAGCCACATTTTTACTGTGTTTCTGCAAAGAGCCACATCATAAACATGGACTGCCCCCATCCCTTCCTCTCACTCTCTCCTTCTCTCTCACACACACAGACCTGCTCAGCCAGATTTACTAATGTCAACATGATAATGACAAAAATTGACTCCTACAGTTCTAAGACCACAGGCCAGTCATTCTCAACAATGAACATTGTGTGCACTGTCTCACAAACACAAACTCTCAGTTCAACCAAATCTACTACCAAAGTTGTCGCCACTTGAAGCAATTCTTTCACATATGTGTCTGTCAGAACAGATCGATGCTTTGATTTCACTTGTTTCAGGGTAGAAAACACAGACTCGCAGACGTATGTTGACCCAAACATTGGCAGTATTGACAGAGCCACATGCGGCTCGCAAACCATGGGTTGGCCAGGCCTGGTCTAGTGGCTAAGGTACACCTGGGACACCTGAGGTTGGCGGTTCAAACCCCAGTCCAGCCACAACAAGAACACCATTGCTGGTGGGCCCTTGAGCAAGGCCCTTAACCCCACATTGCTCCCAGGGGGATAGCCTAATCAACTGTAAGTCACTTTGGATAAAAAGCGTCAGCTAAATGATTGTACTGTACTGTACTGTACTGTCAACCTCTGCATATTCTGTGCCAATTTCTGTCAGACAAAGATTTGCCTGCAATACAGTTGTGCATGTATTATAATCTGCAAATGCAGTGGTTTCTATCTGTCTGTCCATCACCTGAATATGACACATAATACCTTGTTAGAACAGGTAGGAAACTCTATTTAAGAATATCACCATGTTTTTTTTCTTACTGAAACTACATAGGAAGGCATTTATGCATCATCAACAAGTTCTTCAAGACAATGTTCGCTAAAGAGTAGCTCCAGGAAGTATACATTTTCCATTTCTTTAAAAATCCTTTTTCACATTTTTCCAGATATTACTGAATTGATTATAAGAAAAAAATCAGCATTACTGAAAACAGTCATAGCTACATAACCAGGTGGATATGTGGTTTCATAAGCAAAACAAACATATATCCGTGTTTGTAGATCTCTCCACTTGATGTTTCAGAGAACAAGGATTACGACTGTCAGCATAAGTTCTCTTTCATCATCTCATGTTCGAGATTCACCTATGGGGAGATATGGACAACTCCCAGATAGGCCTATGTTTACAGATGAGATGCTGTCCCACCAGTAAGGGTTCTCACCCTCCCCAGGGCGGTGCTTGGCAACTTGTGCAATGAGGTGCAGGAGATCTGCACAGGAGGTGCAGAGCCCATGATGTAGCCATGCCCCTCATAGAAAGGGAGGCATAATCCATTTCCCATAATGCTATGGTGATTGGCTTCCACAAGCCAGTGGGCTGCTCAGAGATTCCCTTTGCACATGGGGCCCCAAGCAACAAAGAGCTGGTTGCTCTTTCAGAAAGCTTTGGTCCTTGCAATTTACATGTGGACAACACACACAGGACACAGAATGTGAAACCTTTGTTCCCCTTCTGAGGAGAAGGGTGGTGGGTGGAAAGCAGCAAGCTCTGTCACTTCACACATAAAAACAGGGAAGCTTTTAAGCATAAAAGCTTCTTTGGCTTTAATGTGATCTAATGTAACCACATGGGGGGGGGGGTATATTAAGTTCAAGGGATGTACTGAGAGCTTATGGAATCCCTGAATTGCTTAGACTAGTACGAGCAGCAATGCCATATTGATAGACAGCGACTTTATATCTATCCTGTTTATAGGCTTGAACGGCCATTGAGCCTTCAGCACCAGAGCCAGATCCCATAAGGGAATGCCCTTTTTAGTGACAGGCAGGGAGCTGCGAGTACCCTTCACAACTCTGCTAATGAGGGGGGAACCCTAGAGCATTGAGGTTGTGCCTCTCAAGGGCCAAGCATAGAGCGCTACCTTCTCCAGATTGGGGTGATCCGTGCAAAGCCAAAGCGCCCAAGGCTGAGTATAAAGAAGTGGCAGCCATGGTGACTTAGGCCCCCTGGGTATTATTAGAATCTGTGTCAAACTCTGCTCTCTCACTCTGGTTAGAGTTGGAGAGATAAGAGTAAGGAGGGAAATGCATACAGGAGCATGTTGGGCCATGGGTGAGCAAATGAGGTGTGTTCTTGTCCCATAGGGAGAAGAACATAGGACAGTGAGCGTTTTCATGTGGTGCAATATGGTGCGTTTTACAGCTGCGCGGCCAAATCTCTGCCACAGCATTCCCACGGCCTGCGGTTGTAGGCACCATTCCCCAAAACAAGGGTTTCCCCCTGACAATAAAACCACTACTGTGTTCAGAATGCCTGGTACATGGGTTGTGTTTACAGACAGAAAGTGATTGCTGCTCCATACCAGCAGCTTGTGAATTCAGCTGTAGAGATAAGGAGAGTGCATGCCACCCTGATGGTAGATATATGCTGCTGCTGTCAATGTTGTTGCTTAGGGCCCCACATGTAAAGGGGGCCAAATGGTGCCCCCTTAGGAGTGAGGGAAATATCTGAGAACTATCCATATATATTGGAGATAATTGATGTGAGCTGAGCGTAGCTGAGCCAACCATGTCATATTCACCACATGCCCCTGAGTGGTCCTCTACCCAGAGAGGGATGCATCTGTTATTATGACTTTCCTCATGAAAACAAGCAGGGTTCCGTATGTGTAAAAGCGTAACTGTAGTCTCGATTCTAGTCGGAACTGAGAGAGCTACACCCTGAGGGAGGAGATTTAGTCCGCAGATAGAGGAGCTCACATCCGAGATGGAGTTCAGCTTCAGCTTATAGCATTCTGGGATGGGGAAAGATTTAGCTGGTTAGACATGAAAAATCTGAAAAACCGATAAAATCCATGTTTTTATCGGTTGATTTGGGGAAAAGCCGAGCAATGTTGCTTGCGTTAGCTCGTGTTGTTGCATTATTATTGTTGTTGTCATTAGCATTGTGCTTACTAGTCCTCTCCTTTTTAAACCAATTTTCTTGGCTTTTCAAACTGCCGGTTTATGACTAGAATTCCAGTAAGACCGACATTCCAAGAGCATCAACAATACTGAAAAACACCTACCATACACAAAGTGTCACTTTAACAAAAGCATGCAGCTAGTCGGCTTGTTAGCTGATAATGTTTAAAAAGGGGAGGACTAGTAAGTACAATGGTAATGACAACAACAATATTGTAACAACACGAGCTATGGCAAGCAACATTGTTAGGCTACCAACTACTAGCTACTATGCTCCTTTTCCCAAATTAACCAATAAAAACACGGAGACTATCCATCGTGTCTAGCCAGCAAAATGCATGCTATGACATATGAACACCTTTAGAAATCATCGCAACAACTGGGACAATTGTTTATTTATATTTGGTAAATACATGTAACTAATCATCGCTACACCGTCAACATAACCTCAGCTAGTGTTGGCTACATCAACCGTGTGTTATTTTGTGCGCTGAAACCAGCAAATGAGGTAGGCCGTGCAAAAATGGGCCGTGAAAGTTAGCATGCTAACGCTAGTTTTTAGCATGCTAACAAAGTACAGCTGAGACTGATGAATGACGAGCTAAGGCTAACAACACAGCTGAGACTGATGGATGACTAGCTAAGGCTGACAAAGGATAGCTGAGAATGATGGATGAGGAGCTAAGGCTGAGGAGGTGCAGCTAAGAATGACGAAGTACAACTGAGACTGATGGATGACCAGCTAAGGCTGACGAGCTGAGGGCCACTGTAGAAGTGACCTCAGTCTATATATTCAGATTTTGACATCACTTTTAAAATGTATTACATAATGGTTAGTTACTATCCACACTTGCTTCCAGGGTGTTTATATCTTTGAGTGTTTACTCTTTGTGTAAGTTGAACATTTTTTGTTGAAACTGTATGGAGTGTAAAAAACCTAATTTCTTTTTCCATTCTGTTGTCTGTAGGCAGGTCTCATTGTGAAGCTCCTGATGAAGTTGAGTGGACATATAACACCAAGTGACAGAAGCTTTTCAGACAAGTATGCATATGGTTGATTTAACAACTGTATCTAAAAATTGGCATCTACTTTTAATTTTATTTTGGTTTTGTTTGCTGGACAAAATGTATTGAGGATTAAAACTGGGAAAGGATTTGTATATTTTCTAGAGCCGTATGACAAAAAAGGTTGAAAATGAATGTTTGCTGTTATAAAAACATTAAAGAATATGCACATACTGTTGCTCTGTATCACTTGTAAGTTTCCATAATAAGTTTTCATTGTCAGTTTTGCTTTTGGATTTTGAATTATTGTTTGAAAAAGTTTCATCATCTTCTGTAAATATTTGGATTGAACATTTTATTTCAAATAAAGTTATTAATATATCTGTGTGCACAATAATTTCATTCAATTCTCTGCAATGCTGTGTAACCAAAAAATTCACAATGAACGCTAGACTATGAGCACCAGAATTATTCATAGATACCTTTCCTAAAATGCAGGTTTCTATGACAAGCATAGTTTAATATGGAACTTGGGATTTGGTAAGTGACGTTTTTCACTTTTAATATGTACACCAAATCAGGCCTGAGGTGTGTTGTCAAATGGCAACTGATCCAGAGAATTCACAAGCAAACTCATAAGATGTGCATGAATGTTCCATATATACAAATGAATAAAAATAGCAATGCAATGTTCTGTGGAAAATCATCTGCCTATTCAAATGTGTATGGTTAGAAGTTATTTTAATTTCCATTTTTGAACTATGTTTTTCACATATACTCAATTAAAAAACAAAAGGATATTCCTTGAAATAAAGTCACATTTGATATATCACAGTGATGAAGGAAGCAGGGGAAAATGTACATTCGCATGCACATTCTCATACATTCACCTTACCAAATACTAAATGCTGTCATATGTATGAATATTCTGAGACTGAAACAATTATATACAATAGAACATATGACAGCAAAACTACAGGATTTTACTTTATTGTCAGAATGTACTTAGTTTTCCTGTGTAAACATATATATATGTTCCATAAGAAAAACCCCTGCAATTTTGGATAGAAAAATGAGGAACTGCTGAAGAACTTTTATTGAATGTGGATGCTACCATTGGTGCTGCAAAAGACCAAGTTTATACCTTCCAGTCGAATTCATTCCACATAGTTGGTGCCTGCATGGGAAATTACACATATTCCTTCCCACAGTCCATGGACCTGACCAGATTTTGATACCACTAAAGGTGGCAACATCTAGTTAAAAACATGTTTTCTGATGCTATTTTTGGCATGAAAGCCATTGCTGAATTTTAGCATTGTGACAATGTGTAACTCATAAGGTTAAAACCCTCTGCACTAACCAGATTTTGGTCAGCTTTTTTCTAATTCCATATTTCTTAGTTGAAATATTTGAAATTTTTATACACATATTTGTATACCTAATTCATAAATTAATAGTAATTTACTTCCATTCAATCTATGCAATGAAATAAGTTGGGAGAAGCCAGACATTAATGAACTATGGTTCATATTACCTAAATAGAGTTTCAATGTTTACAATGTCTTGTGCATCGTACTTAAATTCAGTTAAAATAAATTTAAAAAATAAATACATTTTCCCCATCTGAAATCCCCAGCCACAGTTTTCCCATCAAGCCATCCTAGCACTCCTGACAAGCTCAGCTGCCTCTGCCTAATTGTCAGATTAAGGAGCTCCAGAGGATGAAGTGTTTGGAAAACCAATTCCCCAATTTCAACACTATACTCGTGTTGCCAATGATCAATTTTCAACAAGAAACTCAACCAAATGGTAGTGGCTGCCAAGCTCACTTCCCGACCTCCGTTGCTATTAGCTAGCTAACTAGCTGCCTACATATCTGCTTGCTTGTGTTCAGACCCCCTATATTTAGATAAATCCCCCACAGCCTGCTTCAGGGAATTTCAGAAAGGTGGTTTAACAAACTCTGAGCCTAAACCTGAACTCTGAGTTGGAATAACCAGACATGGCACTCCCCGAGTTTGTAGTTGCAGAACAGTTTATACATTTTTATTGTGTATAGGCCTAGTGTTCTAGCTTCTACACCATTAAATTTAAAATTGTAATTATGAAACTTTTTTATGAAACACTATTATGCCCTTGTTTGGAATTAAACGCAATTTGTGAAGCCACTTCTTTCTTTTATTTACTTATTACCATTCAACATTATAGTGCTGTTTTCCATTTCCCAACAGACAACATTTCCGGACGGGTTATGTGATGTCTCTCGTTTTTTCCCCAAGATGTGGATGAATCTTATAAATATATTTATTTCATAGAGATTGCATGTGAATGTCTGCAGTGATATTTATTTCATTGTCTGAAATGTGATATGACACCTCAGTTTTGCAAAGGTGTAATGACACAATAATTTATGTAACTTTATTTGATCTTGCCAAATTGTGCAATGATGCTGTCTTAAATCATTATGACACTTGTCAACCAAATTCCTGAGTGCATAATAACATTTAAAAATAGATCAATAAATATGAAGCTGCAAAACTGATAGTGCCTTATTTGTTTTTGGTGGGTTTACGCACGTTCCTGTATACGCTCCTGCTTCTACTGTACCTAGAACCATTGATAAATTGCACTGATTGCTGGCGTGAAATGTGAATATCTGCCTGAGGATCAGGGATAATACTTACTCATCCTTGATGCATGAATAATGCAAGTAAATGAGACTCTATGCTATTCAACTTAAATACCACTTAGCTAATGTTTGTTTTAGCTACAATAGAGCTGGATAACATACTTTTTTTGTTATATTGTTGTTTGTTTATGCTGCTAATGACTTTCAATTGATATTGAAGTGGACGTTTCCTTTTGATGTATTTGCAGGACCACTTCATGGGGTTATCGGATGGGATTTGATGTCGCAGTAAGTTTTCATCACATTTTATGTCCCCAACAACATGAATGTCATTGTTTTAGAATTTAACAAATGTGTAAAGACACATTTTTCCATCAGCCAACGCTGTGACTTAATTTGTACACAGCTGGCAGCTTTACTGAGTTTAGCATACCTTACCATTTCACTATTGTTGAATGCTTTGGTCACATTTAATTTCTTAAGCCTTTCTGCCATAAAATTAAGCATATATTATTACACAGGACAAAGCGAAAATGTTTCCATGTAAACACACAAGTTGCATTTGAGTTGTTGAATTTGAAATGCATAGCTGCATTTCGGTCCCTGTTCCTCAGTCTGCGGGTCTCAAATAAATATAAACTCATTAACGCTTTTGGCGTATTGTGCTTTTTAAACTCTATAAACCCACGGACAATAATTCACAGATCTCAAGACTTACCATATGCCAATACAAATATAATCATCAGGTCAAGTAAAACTAACTCTACAACCAATTCATTATTCACATTAGATACTCGGTACTGTAGATATACAGTGAATTTAAAAAGCAACATCTAGGCAACAGAGGGTGGTGGGGAAGAAGTGTACAAACTATACCATGTTCTGTATTATAAAAAGACTGGGTCAGGTACAGATAAGGAGTCAGACTTCGCGAACTGACATACTCTGTTGGTTGTCAGGGACAGGAGGATCTCGACCCAGAGCTCTGTATGCTTTATTCATTTACTGCTTAATAAAACTAAGGATTAATGACCAAATATCTTCTCCTATCACTTCATTAAAAGAACACGCGGATTTCGCTCTCACATAGAAGGGTAAGAATGTTGAGTAGAATGGGCAGAAATCCAACAATTTGGTGACCCCGACGTGATGAAGATGGAGAAGTGACGGCCTGAGAAATGAAATACAATGGACAAGTATGGTGTGATGACAACAAGTAGCTGCTGAATAACAAGAAAAGGTAAGCAGACACCTGTTTTATCAAAGTTCTGCTGTTGGGAATACCAAAACTGTGTGTTGTCATTAGACTATATTTGTCCTAGTAAAGAGTAACTGAATAAAGCATTGATTAAAGGAAAGCGTGCACGTCGCTAGGGTTTCAGTCCCTGGCGGAACAGGCGTGGGTATAGAGTCCCCTTTTTGCGTCCAAAGGTCCGTAGGACGGGGCGAAAAAGATGCCTGTGGTTTAAGGGGGTAAGACCACTCTTCTGTTGATGATGGGGAGTAACTGCTGAAAGGTTTGTTGAAATCGACTAGGCACAGTAGTGAATTATAATCTCGTGTGAGACCATTCGCTATTGAATTAGGCACCAGGTTTTTTATGGATTTTGTGATAAGGGGGTAAGACCACTCTTCTGTTGATGATGGGGAGTAACTGTTGAAAGGTTTGTTGAAATCGAGTAGGCACAGTAGTGAAGTTATAATCTCGTGTGAGACGATTCGCTATTGAATAGGCACCAGGTTTTTGTATTGGTAATGTTGTGTATGATTATTTAGTAACTTGTGAAGAAAAGAAACATGGAGTCTTCTTCGTCCGTGTGGTGAAAGGCCCACAGTAAAGGTAAATGCACGGGTTGAAACACCCTTGGGGTTCGAGTCCCCATAAAAGCAAACAGGTGCGTTTGGATGAAACTCCGTGGGGGGTTAAAAAAAAATATATATTGTATTGATGTAATAATTGTCTTGTGGGTACCCTTTTGGTGTTTTATTGAGAGTAAAATGTCTGTAACTGTGTAATTAATGGTAAAGGGGAAACATGGACGGGGAATTTGACAGAGAATGTGAAGAATATGGGGGCTGTCCCCCTAGGCTAGCGATGTCGGTTAAGGGGCAGTGGGAAAGCGTTAGGCCCCAGTTACTCAGCGGGCTACTGTGGTGTGGTGACAACAGCAAGCGGCGCCGCTGAGAAAAAACCAAAGGTAAGCAGGCACCTGTTTATTCAAAGTTCTGCTATTGGGTATACCAAATTGTCTGTTGTCAGTTCACTGTCAGTGTCCTAATCAGAAATTAAATAAATATTGAGTTTTTAAGATAAATATTTGAACCAATAAAGACTTCAGTTTTAAATAAATAAATAAATAAAAATACCTGTTTAATTAAAATCTTTCAGTTTACCTAGAAGACATTTGGGAGGGAGGATTAAATCAAAATTAGTTAGGGAAACAACAGCAAAGGTAAGCTTTTAAGAATCAGGTGTTGAAACGGAAATAAGGTTTTCAAGAAAACAATAGAACAGTAGTGATAAAAGGAGAAAAGTAGCAGCGGCAAGTGGAGGATAAAGGGTAAATCCATGGAATATGTACTTAGGTATAAAAGAGAAAGAGAACACACTGAGTCAGTACATTAGAAGAGAGGGAATGAAAGAAAGGTAGAAGAAGGATCAAACAGTACGTGTTAAGAAGGACTAGAGGAAGTTGTAGGAAGGTGTCATGAGGACAATAAGGTAGAAGAGGTGTTTGCTTAGACTAGGCAAAGGGGTAAGAATAGGCGGGAGTGCAGACAGATATACAGGAAAAGGTGGACGGACATGTCAATGATAGTAAGTACAAAAAGGGGGTGAACGGGTCGTTTGCGGTCGCGGTGGGTGCACACACTGGCGAGCAGGGGAGCCCAGAATTGGAAGGAAAACAACTAAGTTAATGATAAGATAAGGAGTTAATTAGGCTCAAAGCAAAAGAGGGCATAAAGGGGGAGAATCAAGCTCGGAAAAGACAAAATATTGAACTAACAAGGCTTTTGAGTTACAGGGGACAGGAACAAGAAGCCGGAGATTTGAAGGAGGGGACAGAAATCCCTTAAAAGGAAAAAATATGTAAATAAGCAATGCGACTAACTATTGATCTTTGCTATCAGTTTTCTCTTCAAACAGGTGCTGAGGAGTTGTGGGTTGGGTAGAATGTGGCCAGTTCTGCCCCACTCATGTTGTTAATGGCAGTGAATTTTGAGCCATGGTGATACACATGGCTCAAAAGGGGGAATTGTGGGACTAGTTAATCAACGATATACTACGTTTGGCTTTGCAAATTATATATATAAAAAAAGAAAAAATTGTAAAAATGTTCGGTCTGTTTAAAATGACCCGCAGGGTAATTTGAAAGTTCAACGAGGTAAAATTCTTAATCTGGCCGAGCCATTTTGTACATGGATGATGGATTTCATACACCTTACCCCATGTGCAGGGAAAAAGTACTGCTTGGTAATGGTGGACCCATTTACAAAATGGACAGAAGCATTTCCTACAGGCTTAGTTGAAGCTAAAGTAGTGGCAAAAATTATCTGCTCTGAAATAATTCCCAGATGGGGTATTCCACAGCAGATATTTAGTGATAACTAATTTAGAAATTCAGAATTTAGAAATTAAGTTTTAGATAAAATGTGACAAACATTAGGAATGTCCCATGTGTTGCCACAAGGCATTAATTTTGTTTTTAGAATTTCTGCTGGAATGGTTGTTTGTTATTGACTGTATCACAGTTTCAGAAATCATTTGTTAAAATTGATTTATTTATCTGTTTGGGTCGCATGATGACACTTCTTCCTGTTGCGCCACTCTCTGTTTTGACTCACTGTTGCTAGTGTGCAAGGAAGGAATTAGACATCCTTGAAGCTATGTTCAACAAGTTTTCACCATGTAAATTCAATGGAGAGTGCAGTAAATGAGCTACCTTGCTACAATTTTGTTTTCATGGGTTTCAGTTTAACTCGGTGTTAAGTCAGCATTTCAACACCATGAACGAGAACACTACTAAGGGGGAAGGCATATTTCCTACCACAGTTTGGTATAACACAAACAGCAGCTGAAATGACACACGCAAATCATTTAAAAGATTGTTAACCACTGAGAAAGAAGTTTCTGCACAGATGGTTCCAGCTGATCCGGTTCGGGAAGGAGCAGCTTAGGTACAGCCCAGGGACTGGGTCCTGATAAAGCACCAGAGGACAAGATGGTCAGAACCGAGGTGGATTGGACCATATCAGGTAGTAGGGGCAACTGCAACAGTTATTAAAGTACAGGAACAATCCACTTGAGTGCACAAAACACACTGTAAATTAATAGATAAACCGGTGAGTTCCAGCTAAGTGAGTCCGGCTACAAAGGGGGTTCAGTGTATAGAACTGAGCCGTCTCAACCCCGGTGAAGACATGGCTAGTGGAACTGTTAGAGACCCGGTGGGGGTGTCAACGGTAGTGAACCTTTTGATATTCATAGGAGTGTTACTTTCAATACATCAGAATACGCAGGATCCTAAGAAAAAATTATACATTTCTTATGAACACCAGCCCATGGTATTCATGGGTGAATAAAACAGTAAATGAACGAGGCTATATAAAGGATGAGTGAATTTTTATGTACTTTGAATCAGATCTTGGAGGAGGCTGGGTTCCAAATGTGAACTTGTATTAAACTTGTGTTGATTGAAAGCTTTTGTTTGCATGTTCATTCCTCTCTAAGATTCACCTCAACAGGTCAAAAGGGAATTTACCTGACAAATTGGGGCTTGTACAGGATAGCGACATCTCACCTGGCCAGGGCCACGGGGTGGCGATGAATCATCCGGGATAGCTACGTCTCGCCCAGACAGGGCCAAGGGGGTGCCACTGAATACTATGCACGGGTCCGTCTAGGACGGATAAAGAAAGTCCTCGTCTCAGATCACCAAGGATCTTTGAGGGAGAGCGAGGCCTGTGGTTACTGCCCTGGACGGTGCAGGGGTAGGAGACGCTATCCTTTTTCCTTCTGGAACGGATGAGGAGGTCCTCAGTTCGGATCACTAAGGATCCTTGAGCGGATAACGAGGTTTGTGGGTGCAGCTTTGGACTGTGCAGGGGTGAGTGACGCTATCAAATATTCTGGGAAATTTGGTGAATAGAGAGTGAACAAACAAACGAGTAAGATGGGGTCGTCTAGCAGTGAAGGAGAGGAGTGTACTCTTACTAGAGATGAACTAAGAATGGCAAAAGTAAGTCGATAAAGAAGGTTGTGTGCAGGTGTGGAGAGAAAAGTTTGGGTTTAAAGGCAGGTTGCATAAGGAAGAATGTAAGTTGTTAGTCTGTGCAATTCTTAAGAGGTGCAAACGAAGCTCTAAGAAAAGGCAGAAATATGACTTGACTATGGCTGAAGTTTGGTTGGCAAAAGCAAGTGTTATAAAAAGGACAAGCAAAGTGAGGCTCAGAAATGTAAAGATTTTGTCAGTGAGGGAAGAAAGAGTTAAATACTGTACTGGATGACTGTGAAAGAGACGCTCCTCCAAACAACAGATAGAGGGAAGAGGCACCACTGCCTTATGATAAGAGTGTTGCTGAAGCAAGATTTCTGTTGTGTGCAAGGTGACTGGAATGCTCTAACAGACAATAGGCAGAGGCCGTGGGGTCCACGCCTGGCTGCGATAAATGTAACACAAGATCATTACTGGCAGTTGTTGGTACTGTTGTTCGAAAGAATAGTGATGCACTATAGACAGCAGTGTGAATACTGGAAAATATCAGACCCGCACGCGTTGCTTAATGAAAAGAGAACAGATGCTAAATATTTTTCAGTGATGGATTTGGCTAATGCATTCTTCCCGATTCTAATTGATAAAGACAGTCAATTTTTTTTTAAAGACGACAAATTTTTAATATGTTCCCCAGACCGAGAAACCTGCAAGAAAGATACATTGGATTGTTTAACATTCCTGAATGAACAAGCACAAGCGATTGCAGCACTTTCTGAGGAGCTGAAGGCTAAACACCAAGGTTACACTGCAGAACAGAGCAGTCTTAGATTACTTATTGGCAAAAGAGGGTGGGGTTTGTGCACTCATAGGGGACCAATGCTGTACGTACGGTTGTGTGCAAAATAGTAGCAGTGTGTTTAAAACAACAGAAGAAAAGTTCCATGTTCCTAATAGCATTTATTTCCTTACATTCAAAAGCACTGGGAGCAGCACAAATTCAACTCAAAATGAAAAATATGAGCAATTATTTTTCCTTTTTTTAATAAAAATGAAGAAAAAGAATATTAGGTTGTTTAAAAATAGCAATGTCTGCATTTTCATTTGCAAACTGGAATATCATACGGTATAAACAAAAAATGAAGATTTAGCTTTTCCTTTCCCCACTGAACTAATATTTAGATGTATATTATAACCATTATTTTGGATCACTGCTTTACATCTGTGTGGCATGGAGGCAACAAACACTTGACACCTGGACTACATTCCACAGGCTTCACATAGGTGTCTTCTGATTGTTTGTTTGTTTCTTTCTTTCTTTTCTTTTTAAATTTGAATCTCAGATTTTTCCCTTTTTTTCCCAACCCGAATGTTCAACTGAACTGATTGATCTCGCCACAGCACCGTGCACCTGACAGCTATGGGAAGAGAGGGTGCACATACGGCCGCACCATCAGTTGCACACTGCCTATGACGTCGGAGGAAGGCGTAGTCAGCATGCAATCAGTTCATGCCGGCCACAGGTGCTGCAATTGCGATGGACCAGTGGAAGATTATTAGGCCGACCTACCCCGTATCGAACCCCCGGCGAGGCTGGCCAGTCGTTGCCTCGCCAATGGAGCCTCTGGCCATGGTCAGGAATGGCGAGGCCGGGAATCGAACTCCCGACCTCAGGACCCTAACCCTAACCCTAACCCTAGGCAGCAATTTATCCCAAGAGCCACTTAGAGGCCTTCGCCTTCTGATTGTTGAAGTACTCACAGGTAAATGAAGATCTTCTTTGATCTCTCTAGAGCTGATCATTGGATGCTTCTTTGCCATTCTTGTTATTCTATGATCTATGCGGATGGTAGTATTCCTTTTCTACCGTGTGTTTAGGATTTTCTTTTCCATTTTAAAGCATTTGAATTCATTTTAGCTGAGAAGCCAATTATTTCTTGCACTTCCTTGTATGTCTTCCACTCTCCAATCAATTTTTTGATTTTTTGGCCATTACTCTGCTACACCTAGTTATGAATTTGTTCCCATGTTTTGTCATCATTCTGGCACAATCAGCACTTAAACTCATTAGTGATGTTAGACTGCTGTTGTTTGGCACATGACTGTATATCACCCATAACACAGCCCCGATGGGTCAGTGACTAGTGTCCTGGAGGGACTTAGGACACTGTCAGACGAGATGCATGAGCACTCGGGGATAGATAATTCACGGGGGGGGGCATATTTGATCAGTATTTTGGGGTCTGATCATGTCGGCATTGCTGTCCCTCATTGGAATGATGGCAGCACCAGCGATGTGTGGATGTTGTTGTATTCCCCTGTATCAGATCTCTGTTCAACAGGATTATCATCACGGCGATCGAAGGAAAAGCTCCTCCTCCCTATCAGATGCCCCAGATAGAAGCTGAGGCCAGGGCACTGATTGGAGACGGCGGCTATGAATGTCAAGATGTTGAATCAGACACAGAGTGTGATGTTTAGAGATGTTTTGTTGGTCTCATTTTCATGAGACCAAAAGGGGGAGTTGTAGATATACAGTGAATTTAAAAAGCAACATCTAAGCAACAGAGGGTGGTGGGGAAGAAGTGTACATATGCAATAAAATGTTATGTGAATCATTTATGATAAGCTTGTAAAATAAAATAGTGTGCTATGCAATGATATTTGGGTAATAAGGAACATTACAGAACAACAGTGGAAAAGTACTGGGGAGGGCTGGTAAATAGAGACATAATAATGGGAATACAGGATAAGAGGAACTCATGAGGAGATATTTTTACAAGGGGAACAGGCATGTTTTGAAAGAAGGAAAACGTTATGTACTGACAGTATAAAGGGAATGACGAAAATGGCAGATAGGAAGATGGGTTAAGGACATGGGCGCGATGACCATGTATGTGTAAAGATAATGGATAATGTAAGTGCAAGATGGTTTGTGTAAGTGCAAGATGGTTTGTGTACGTGCAAGATGGTTTGTGTAAGTTTTGTTTAGAAAACAGGGCCCACCGCATGGCGCCAAGAGGACGTATCGGACGACAGGGGCGTGAATGAAGATAGGAGTCAGATCAAGGAGCCGGTCAGAAGGAAGAACGCCCCAGGAAACTATACCATGTTCTGTATTATAAAAAGACTGGGTCAGGTACAGATAGGGAGTCAGACTTCGCGAACTGACATACTCTGTTGGTTGTCAGGGACAGGAGGATCTCGACCCAGAGCTCTGTATGCTTTATTCATTTACTGCTTAATAAAACTAAGGATTAATGACCAAATATCTTCTCCTATCACTTCATTAAAAGAACACGCGGATTTCGCTCTCTCGCACAGGCTTTTGTTGAATGCTTTACACACGCATGTAGTTGGCAAAGTCTTTGCGAGGTGCGATCCAGCCTGTAATGTTAGAGTGAACATTCAGTCACTGTGAGAGTTCTTTTCATTGCAGAGAGCTGTACTGCTCTCACAATGAAGGGAAACAGGAACCCTACACTGCCACAGACCAAGAAGGAAAACTGAAGTGCTGCAAGTCCAAAAATTAAAAATCATTACTACATGACAGTGTTTCTGAGCCAAAGACAAAACTAAGTTTTCTTAGTCCCAACAAGCTTGGAAACTTGGATCTTGCATCCGTACACACTTTTGCAGTTGTTGGAGTGTACTGACAGTGAAAACCTTTTCCTTCACTCACTTTAAGTTTTTTGGCTTTCTTAACTCATGTACAGCACAGGAGCGAACGAACGTGTTTTGTGAGCACCTTAGAAACTCGCAAGTGCCATATCGCGTTTTGAACAACATTTCCTTTCATCGGTGTAATGTTTGTCATCGCACAGGCTGGGAAGTGCACGAAGAAGCAGAAACTGAAAATGTTGACGTTTGTTGAATGCTTTACACACGCATGTAGTTGGCAAAGTCTTTGCGAGGTGCGATCCAGCCTGTAATGTTAGAGTGAACATTCAGTCACTGTGAGAGTTCTTTTCATTGCAGAGAGCTGTACTGCTCTCACAATGAAGGGAAACAGGAACCCTACACTGCCACAGACCAAGAAGGAAAACTGAAGTGCTGCAAGTCCAAAAATTAAAAATCATTACTACATGACAGTGTTTCTGAGCCAAAGACAAAACTAAGTTTTCTTAGTCCCAACAAGCTTGGAAACTTGGATCTTGCATCCGTACACACTTTTGCAGTTGTTGGAGTGTACTGACAGTGAAAACCTTTTCCTTCACTCACTTTAAGTTTTTTGGCTTTCTTAACTCATGTACAGCACAGGAGCGAACGAACGTGTTTTGTGAGCACCTTAGAAACTCGCAAGTGCCATATCGCGTTTTGAACAACATTTCCTTTCATCGGTGTAATGTTTGTCATCGCACAGGCTGGGAAGTGCACGAAGAAGCAGAAACTGAAAATGTTGACGTTTGTTGAATGCTTTACACACGCATGTAGTTGGCAAAGTCTTTGCGAGGTGCGATCCAGCCTGTAATGTTAGAGTGAACATTCAGTCACTGTGAGAGTTCTTTTCATTGCAGAGAGCTGTACTGCTCTCACAATGAAGGGAAACAGGAACCCTACACTGCCACAGACCAAGAAGGAAAACTGAAGTGCTGCAAGTCCAAAAATTAAAAATCATTACTACATGACAGTGTTTCTGAGCCAAAGACAAAACTAAGTTTTCTTAGTCCCAACAAGCTTGGAAACTTGGATCTTGCATCCGTACACACTTTTGCAGTTGTTGGAGTGTACTGACAGTGAAAACCTTTTCCTTCACTCACTTTAAGTTTTTTGGCTTTCTTAACTCATGTACAGCACAGGAGCGAACGAACGTGTTTTGTGAGCACCTTAGAAACTCGCAAGTGCCATATCGCGTTTTGAACAACATTTCCTTTCATCGGTGTAATGTTTGTCATCGCACAGGCTGGGAAGTGCACGAAGAAGCAGAAACTGAAAATGTTGACGTTTGTTGAATGCTTTACACACGCATGTAGTTGGCAAAGTCTTTGCGAGGTGCGATCCAGCCTGTAATGTTAGAGTGAACATTCAGTCACTGTGAGAGTTCTTTTCATTGCAGAGAGCTGTACTGCTCTCACAATGAAGGGAAACAGGAACCCTACACTGCCACAGACCAAGAAGGAAAACTGAAGTGCTGCAAGTCCAAAAATTAAAAATCATTACTACATGACAGTGTTTCTGAGCCAAAGACAAAACTAAGTTTTCTTAGTCCCAACAAGCTTGGAAACTTGGATCTTGCATCCGTACACACTTTTGCAGTTGTTGGAGTGTACTGACAGTGAAAACCTTTTCCTTCACTCACTTTAAGTTTTTTGGCTTTCTTAACTCATGTACAGCACAGGAGCGAACGAACGTGTTTTGTGAGCACCTTAGAAACTCGCAAGTGCCATATCGCGTTTTGAACAACATTTCCTTTCATCGGTGTAATGTTTGTCATCGCACAGGCTGGGAAGTGCACGAAGAAGCAGAAACTGAAAATGTTGACGTTTGTTGAATGCTTTACACACGCATGTAGTTGGCAAAGTCTTTGCGAGGTGCGATCCAGCCTGTAATGTTAGAGTGAACATTCAGTCACTGTGAGAGTTCTTTTCATTGCAGAGAGCTGTACTGCTCTCACAATGAAGGGAAACAGGAACCCTACACTGCCACAGACCAAGAAGGAAAACTGAAGTGCTGCAAGTCCAAAAATTAAAAATCATTACTACATGACAGTGTTTCTGAGCCAAAGACAAAACTAAGTTTTCTTAGTCCCAACAAGCTTGGAAACTTGGATCTTGCATCCGTACACACTTTTGCAGTTGTTGGAGTGTACTGACAGTGAAAACCTTTTCCTTCACTCACTTTAAGTTTTTTGGCTTTCTTAACTCATGTACAGCACAGGAGCGAACGAACGTGTTTTGTGAGCACCTTAGAAACTCGCAAGTGCCATATCGCGTTTTGAACAACATTTCCTTTCATCGGTGTAATGTTTGTCATCGCACAGGCTGGGAAGTGCACGAAGAAGCAGAAACTGAAAATGTTGACGTTTGTTGAATGCTTTACACACGCATGTAGTTGGCAAAGTCTTTGCGAGGTGCGATCCAGCCTGTAATGTTAGAGTGAACATTCAGTCACTGTGAGAGTTCTTTTCATTGCAGAGAGCTGTACTGCTCTCACAATGAAGGGAAACAGGAACCCTACACTGCCACAGACCAAGAAGGAAAACTGAAGTGCTGCAAGTCCAAAAATTAAAAATCATTACTACATGACAGTGTTTCTGAGCCAAAGACAAAACTAAGTTTTCTTAGTCCCAACAAGCTTGGAAACTTGGATCTTGCATCCGTACACACTTTTGCAGTTGTTGGAGTGTACTGACAGTGAAAACCTTTTCCTTCACTCACTTTAAGTTTTTTGGCTTTCTTAACTCATGTACAGCACAGGAGCGAACGAACGTGTTTTGTGAGCACCTTAGAAACTCGCAAGTGCCATATCGCGTTTTGAACAACATTTCCTTTCATCGGTGTAATGTTTGTCATCGCACAGGCTGGGAAGTGCACGAAGAAGCAGAAACTGAAAATGTTGACGTTTGTTGAATGCTTTACACACGCATGTAGTTGGCAAAGTCTTTGCGAGGTGCGATCCAGCCTGTAATGTTAGAGTGAACATTCAGTCACTGTGAGAGTTCTTTTCATTGCAGAGAGCTGTACTGCTCTCACAATGAAGGGAAACAGGAACCCTACACTGCCACAGACCAAGAAGGAAAACTGAAGTGCTGCAAGTCCAAAAATTAAAAATCATTACTACATGACAGTGTTTCTGAGCCAAAGACAAAACTAAGTTTTCTTAGTCCCAACAAGCTTGGAAACTTGGATCTTGCATCCGTACACACTTTTGCAGTTGTTGGAGTGTACTGACAGTGAAAACCTTTTCCTTCACTCACTTTAAGTTTTTTGGCTTTCTTAACTCATGTACAGCACAGGAGCGAACGAACGTGTTTTGTGAGCACCTTAGAAACTCGCAAGTGCCATATCGCGTTTTGAACAACATTTCCTTTCATCGGTGTAATGTTTGTCATCGCACAGGCTGGGAAGTGCACGAAGAAGCAGAAACTGAAAATGTTGACG
The DNA here is from genome assembly GCA_019788955.1 of Albula glossodonta. Taxonomy (NCBI): domain Eukaryota; kingdom Metazoa; phylum Chordata; class Actinopteri; order Albuliformes; family Albulidae; genus Albula; species Albula glossodonta. Next base: position 13,629 of record JAFBMS010000057.1, on the reverse strand, counting down.
TTTGTTGAATGCTTTACACACGCATGTAGTTGGCAAAGTCTTTGCGAGGTGCGATCCAGCCTGTAATGTTAGAGTGAACATTCAGTCACTGTGAGAGTTCTTTTCATTGCAGAGAGCTGTACTGCTCTCACAATGAAGGGAAACAGGAACCCTACACTGCCACAGACCAAGAAGGAAAACTGAAGTGCTGCAAGTCCAAAAATTAAAAATCATTACTACATGACAGTGTTTCTGAGCCAAAGACAAAACTAAGTTTTCTTAGTCCCAACAAGCTTGGAAACTTGGATCTTGCATCCGTACACACTTTTGCAGTTGTTGGAGTGTACTGACAGTGAAAACCTTTTCCTTCACTCACTTTAAGTTTTTTGGCTTTCTTAACTCATGTACAGCACAGGAGCGAACGAACGTGTTTTGTGAGCACCTTAGAAACTCGCAAGTGCCATATCGCGTTTTGAACAACATTTCCTTTCATCGGTGTAATGTTTGTCATCGCACAGGCTGGGAAGTGCACGAAGAAGCAGAAACTGAAAATGTTGACGTTTGTTGAATGCTTTACACACGCATGTAGTTGGCAAAGTCTTTGCGAGGTGCGATCCAGCCTGTAATGTTAGAGTGAACATTCAGTCACTGTGAGAGTTCTTTTCATTGCAGAGAGCTGTACTGCTCTCACAATGAAGGGAAACAGGAACCCTACACTGCCACAGACCAAGAAGGAAAACTGAAGTGCTGCAAGTCCAAAAATTAAAAATCATTACTACATGACAGTGTTTCTGAGCCAAAGACAAAACTAAGTTTTCTTAGTCCCAACAAGCTTGGAAACTTGGATCTTGCATCCGTACACACTTTTGCAGTTGTTGGAGTGTACTGACAGTGAAAACCTTTTCCTTCACTCACTTTAAGTTTTTTGGCTTTCTTAACTCATGTACAGCACAGGAGCGAACGAACGTGTTTTGTGAGCACCTTAGAAACTCGCAAGTGCCATATCGCGTTTTGAACAACATTTCCTTTCATCGGTGTAATGTTTGTCATCGCACAGGCTGGGAAGTGCACGAAGAAGCAGAAACTGAAAATGTTGACGTTTGTTGAATGCTTTACACACGCATGTAGTTGGCAAAGTCTTTGCGAGGTGCGATCCAGCCTGTAATGTTAGAGTGAACATTCAGTCACTGTGAGAGTTCTTTTCATTGCAGAGAGCTGTACTGCTCTCACAATGAAGGGAAACAGGAACCCTACACTGCCACAGACCAAGAAGGAAAACTGAAGTGCTGCAAGTCCAAAAATTAAAAATCATTACTACATGACAGTGTTTCTGAGCCAAAGACAAAACTAAGTTTTCTTAGTCCCAACAAGCTTGGAAACTTGGATCTTGCATCCGTACACACTTTTGCAGTTGTTGGAGTGTACTGACAGTGAAAACCTTTTCCTTCACTCACTTTAAGTTTTTTGGCTTTCTTAACTCATGTACAGCACAGGAGCGAACGAACGTGTTTTGTGAGCACCTTAGAAACTCGCAAGTGCCATATCGCGTTTTGAACAACATTTCCTTTCATCGGTGTAATGTTTGTCATCGCACAGGCTGGGAAGTGCACGAAGAAGCAGAAACTGAAAATGTTGACGTTTGTTGAATGCTTTACACACGCATGTAGTTGGCAAAGTCTTTGCGAGGTGCGATCCAGCCTGTAATGTTAGAGTGAACATTCAGTCACTGTGAGAGTTCTTTTCATTGCAGAGAGCTGTACTGCTCTCACAATGAAGGGAAACAGGAACCCTACACTGCCACAGACCAAGAAGGAAAACTGAAGTGCTGCAAGTCCAAAAATTAAAAATCATTACTACATGACAGTGTTTCTGAGCCAAAGACAAAACTAAGTTTTCTTAGTCCCAACAAGCTTGGAAACTTGGATCTTGCATCCGTACACACTTTTGCAGTTGTTGGAGTGTACTGACAGTGAAAACCTTTTCCTTCACTCACTTTAAGTTTTTTGGCTTTCTTAACTCATGTACAGCACAGGAGCGAACGAACGTGTTTTGTGAGCACCTTAGAAACTCGCAAGTGCCATATCGCGTTTTGAACAACATTTCCTTTCATCGGTGTAATGTTTGTCATCGCACAGGCTGGGAAGTGCACGAAGAAGCAGAAACTGAAAATGTTGACGTTTGTTGAATGCTTTACACACGCATGTAGTTGGCAAAGTCTTTGCGAGGTGCGATCCAGCCTGTAATGTTAGAGTGAACATTCAGTCACTGTGAGAGTTCTTTTCATTGCAGAGAGCTGTACTGCTCTCACAATGAAGGGAAACAGGAACCCTACACTGCCACAGACCAAGAAGGAAAACTGAAGTGCTGCAAGTCCAAAAATTAAAAATCATTACTACATGACAGTGTTTCTGAGCCAAAGACAAAACTAAGTTTTCTTAGTCCCAACAAGCTTGGAAACTTGGATCTTGCATCCGTACACACTTTTGCAGTTGTTGGAGTGTACTGACAGTGAAAACCTTTTCCTTCACTCACTTTAAGTTTTTTGGCTTTCTTAACTCATGTACAGCACAGGAGCGAACGAACGTGTTTTGTGAGCACCTTAGAAACTCGCAAGTGCCATATCGCGTTTTGAACAACATTTCCTTTCATCGGTGTAATGTTTGTCATCGCACAGGCTGGGAAGTGCACGAAGAAGCAGAAACTGAAAATGTTGACGTTTGTTGAATGCTTTACACACGCATGTAGTTGGCAAAGTCTTTGCGAGGTGCGATCCAGCCTGTAATGTTAGAGTGAACATTCAGTCACTGTGAGAGTTCTTTTCATTGCAGAGAGCTGTACTGCTCTCACAATGAAGGGAAACAGGAACCCTACACTGCCACAGACCAAGAAGGAAAACTGAAGTGCTGCAAGTCCAAAAATTAAAAATCATTACTACATGACAGTGTTTCTGAGCCAAAGACAAAACTAAGTTTTCTTAGTCCCAACAAGCTTGGAAACTTGGATCTTGCATCCGTACACACTTTTGCAGTTGTTGGAGTGTACTGACAGTGAAAACCTTTTCCTTCACTCACTTTAAGTTTTTTGGCTTTCTTAACTCATGTACAGCACAGGAGCGAACGAACGTGTTTTGTGAGCACCTTAGAAACTCGCAAGTGCCATATCGCGTTTTGAACAACATTTCCTTTCATCGGTGTAATGTTTGTCATCGCACAGGCTGGGAAGTGCACGAAGAAGCAGAAACTGAAAATGTTGACGTTTGTTGAATGCTTTACACACGCATGTAGTTGGCAAAGTCTTTGCGAGGTGCGATCCAGCCTGTAATGTTAGAGTGAACATTCAGTCACTGTGAGAGTTCTTTTCATTGCAGAGAGCTGTACTGCTCTCACAATGAAGGGAAACAGGAACCCTACACTGCCACAGACCAAGAAGGAAAACTGAAGTGCTGCAAGTCCAAAAATTAAAAATCATTACTACATGACAGTGTTTCTGAGCCAAAGACAAAACTAAGTTTTCTTAGTCCCAACAAGCTTGGAAACTTGGATCTTGCATCCGTACACACTTTTGCAGTTGTTGGAGTGTACTGACAGTGAAAACCTTTTCCTTCACTCACTTTAAGTTTTTTGGCTTTCTTAACTCATGTACAGCACAGGAGCGAACGAACGTGTTTTGTGAGCACCTTAGAAACTCGCAAGTGCCATATCGCGTTTTGAACAACATTTCCTTTCATCGGTGTAATGTTTGTCATCGCACAGGCTGGGAAGTGCACGAAGAAGCAGAAACTGAAAATGTTGACGTTTGTTGAATGCTTTACACACGCATGTAGTTGGCAAAGTCTTTGCGAGGTGCGATCCAGCCTGTAATGTTAGAGTGAACATTCAGTCACTGTGAGAGTTCTTTTCATTGCAGAGAGCTGTACTGCTCTCACAATGAAGGGAAACAGGAACCCTACACTGCCACAGACCAAGAAGGAAAACTGAAGTGCTGCAAGTCCAAAAATTAAAAATCATTACTACATGACAGTGTTTCTGAGCCAAAGACAAAACTAAGTTTTCTTAGTCCCAACAAGCTTGGAAACTTGGATCTTGCATCCGTACACACTTTTGCAGTTGTTGGAGTGTACTGACAGTGAAAACCTTTTCCTTCACTCACTTTAAGTTTTTTGGCTTTCTTAACTCATGTACAGCACAGGAGCGAACGAACGTGTTTTGTGAGCACCTTAGAAACTCGCAAGTGCCATATCGCGTTTTGAACAACATTTCCTTTCATCGGTGTAATGTTTGTCATCGCACAGGCTGGGAAGTGCACGAAGAAGCAGAAACTGAAAATGTTGACGTTTGTTGAATGCTTTACACACGCATGTAGTTGGCAAAGTCTTTGCGAGGTGCGATCCAGCCTGTAATGTTAGAGTGAACATTCAGTCACTGTGAGAGTTCTTTTCATTGCAGAGAGCTGTACTGCTCTCACAATGAAGGGAAACAGGAACCCTACACTGCCACAGACCAAGAAGGAAAACTGAAGTGCTGCAAGTCCAAAAATTAAAAATCATTACTACATGACAGTGTTTCTGAGCCAAAGACAAAACTAAGTTTTCTTAGTCCCAACAAGCTTGGAAACTTGGATCTTGCATCCGTACACACTTTTGCAGTTGTTGGAGTGTACTGACAGTGAAAACCTTTTCCTTCACTCACTTTAAGTTTTTTGGCTTTCTTAACTCATGTACAGCACAGGAGCGAACGAACGTGTTTTGTGAGCACCTTAGAAACTCGCAAGTGCCATATCGCGTTTTGAACAACATTTCCTTTCATCGGTGTAATGTTTGTCATCGCACAGGCTGGGAAGTGCACGAAGAAGCAGAAACTGAAAATGTTGACGTTTGTTGAATGCTTTACACACGCATGTAGTTGGCAAAGTCTTTGCGAGGTGCGATCCAGCCTGTAATGTTAGAGTGAACATTCAGTCACTGTGAGAGTTCTTTTCATTGCAGAGAGCTGTACTGCTCTCACAATGAAGGGAAACAGGAACCCTACACTGCCACAGACCAAGAAGGAAAACTGAAGTGCTGCAAGTCCAAAAATTAAAAATCATTACTACATGACAGTGTTTCTGAGCCAAAGACAAAACTAAGTTTTCTTAGTCCCAACAAGCTTGGAAACTTGGATCTTGCATCCGTACACACTTTTGCAGTTGTTGGAGTGTACTGACAGTGAAAACCTTTTCCTTCACTCACTTTAAGTTTTTTGGCTTTCTTAACTCATGTACAGCACAGGAGCGAACGAACGTGTTTTGTGAGCACCTTAGAAACTCGCAAGTGCCATATCGCGTTTTGAACAACATTTCCTTTCATCGGTGTAATGTTTGTCATCGCACAGGCTGGGAAGTGCACGAAGAAGCAGAAACTGAAAATGTTGACGTTTGTTGAATGCTTTACACACGCATGTAGTTGGCAAAGTCTTTGCGAGGTGCGATCCAGCCTGTAATGTTAGAGTGAACATTCAGTCACTGTGAGAGTTCTTTTCATTGCAGAGAGCTGTACTGCTCTCACAATGAAGGGAAACAGGAACCCTACACTGCCACAGACCAAGAAGGAAAACTGAAGTGCTGCAAGTCCAAAAATTAAAAATCATTACTACATGACAGTGTTTCTGAGCCAAAGACAAAACTAAGTTTTCTTAGTCCCAACAAGCTTGGAAACTTGGATCTTGCATCCGTACACACTTTTGCAGTTGTTGGAGTGTACTGACAGTGAAAACCTTTTCCTTCACTCACTTTAAGTTTTTTGGCTTTCTTAACTCATGTACAGCACAGGAGCGAACGAACGTGTTTTGTGAGCACCTTAGAAACTCGCAAGTGCCATATCGCGTTTTGAACAACATTTCCTTTCATCGGTGTAATGTTTGTCATCGCACAGGCTGGGAAGTGCACGAAGAAGCAGAAACTGAAAATGTTGACGTTTGTTGAATGCTTTACACACGCATGTAGTTGGCAAAGTCTTTGCGAGGTGCGATCCAGCCTGTAATGTTAGAGTGAACATTCAGTCACTGTGAGAGTTCTTTTCATTGCAGAGAGCTGTACTGCTCTCACAATGAAGGGAAACAGGAACCCTACACTGCCACAGACCAAGAAGGAAAACTGAAGTGCTGCAAGTCCAAAAATTAAAAATCATTACTACATGACAGTGTTTCTGAGCCAAAGACAAAACTAAGTTTTCTTAGTCCCAACAAGCTTGGAAACTTGGATCTTGCATCCGTACACACTTTTGCAGTTGTTGGAGTGTACTGACAGTGAAAACCTTTTCCTTCACTCACTTTAAGTTTTTTGGCTTTCTTAACTCATGTACAGCACAGGAGCGAACGAACGTGTTTTGTGAGCACCTTAGAAACTCGCAAGTGCCATATCGCGTTTTGAACAACATTTCCTTTCATCGGTGTAATGTTTGTCATCGCACAGGCTGGGAAGTGCACGAAGAAGCAGAAACTGAAAATGTTGACGTTTGTTGAATGCTTTACACACGCATGTAGTTGGCAAAGTCTTTGCGAGGTGCGATCCAGCCTGTAATGTTAGAGTGAACATTCAGTCACTGTGAGAGTTCTTTTCATTGCAGAGAGCTGTACTGCTCTCACAATGAAGGGAAACAGGAACCCTACACTGCCACAGACCAAGAAGGAAAACTGAAGTGCTGCAAGTCCAAAAATTAAAAATCATTACTACATGACAGTGTTTCTGAGCCAAAGACAAAACTAAGTTTTCTTAGTCCCAACAAGCTTGGAAACTTGGATCTTGCATCCGTACACACTTTTGCAGTTGTTGGAGTGTACTGACAGTGAAAACCTTTTCCTTCACTCACTTTAAGTTTTTTGGCTTTCTTAACTCATGTACAGCACAGGAGCGAACGAACGTGTTTTGTGAGCACCTTAGAAACTCGCAAGTGCCATATCGCGTTTTGAACAACATTTCCTTTCATCGGTGTAATGTTTGTCATCGCACAGGCTGGGAAGTGCACGAAGAAGCAGAAACTGAAAATGTTGACGTTTGTTGAATGCTTTACACACGCATGTAGTTGGCAAAGTCTTTGCGAGGTGCGATCCAGCCTGTAATGTTAGAGTGAACATTCAGTCACTGTGAGAGTTCTTTTCATTGCAGAGAGCTGTACTGCTCTCACAATGAAGGGAAACAGGAACCCTACACTGCCACAGACCAAGAAGGAAAACTGAAGTGCTGCAAGTCCAAAAATTAAAAATCATTACTACATGACAGTGTTTCTGAGCCAAAGACAAAACTAAGTTTTCTTAGTCCCAACAAGCTTGGAAACTTGGATCTTGCATCCGTACACACTTTTGCAGTTGTTGGAGTGTACTGACAGTGAAAACCTTTTCCTTCACTCACTTTAAGTTTTTTGGCTTTCTTAACTCATGTACAGCACAGGAGCGAACGAACGTGTTTTGTGAGCACCTTAGAAACTCGCAAGTGCCATATCGCGTTTTGAACAACATTTCCTTTCATCGGTGTAATGTTTGTCATCGCACAGGCTGGGAAGTGCACGAAGAAGCAGAAACTGAAAATGTTGACGTTTGTTGAATGCTTTACACACGCATGTAGTTGGCAAAGTCTTTGCGAGGTGCGATCCAGCCTGTAATGTTAGAGTGAACATTCAGTCACTGTGAGAGTTCTTTTCATTGCAGAGAGCTGTACTGCTCTCACAATGAAGGGAAACAGGAACCCTACACTGCCACAGACCAAGAAGGAAAACTGAAGTGCTGCAAGTCCAAAAATTAAAAATCATTACTACATGACAGTGTTTCTGAGCCAAAGACAAAACTAAGTTTTCTTAGTCCCAACAAGCTTGGAAACTTGGATCTTGCATCCGTACACACTTTTGCAGTTGTTGGAGTGTACTGACAGTGAAAACCTTTTCCTTCACTCACTTTAAGTTTTTTGGCTTTCTTAACTCATGTACAGCACAGGAGCGAACGAACGTGTTTTGTGAGCACCTTAGAAACTCGCAAGTGCCATATCGCGTTTTGAACAACATTTCCTTTCATCGGTGTAATGTTTGTCATCGCACAGGCTGGGAAGTGCACGAAGAAGCAGAAACTGAAAATGTTGACGTTTGTTGAATGCTTTACACACGCATGTAGTTGGCAAAGTCTTTGCGAGGTGCGATCCAGCCTGTAATGTTAGAGTGAACATTCAGTCACTGTGAGAGTTCTTTTCATTGCAGAGAGCTGTACTGCTCTCACAATGAAGGGAAACAGGAACCCTACACTGCCACAGACCAAGAAGGAAAACTGAAGTGCTGCAAGTCCAAAAATTAAAAATCATTACTACATGACAGTGTTTCTGAGCCAAAGACAAAACTAAGTTTTCTTAGTCCCAACAAGCTTGGAAACTTGGATCTTGCATCCGTACACACTTTTGCAGTTGTTGGAGTGTACTGACAGTGAAAACCTTTTCCTTCACTCACTTTAAGTTTTTTGGCTTTCTTAACTCATGTACAGCACAGGAGCGAACGAACGTGTTTTGTGAGCACCTTAGAAACTCGCAAGTGCCATATCGCGTTTTGAACAACATTTCCTTTCATCGGTGTAATGTTTGTCATCGCACAGGCTGGGAAGTGCACGAAGAAGCAGAAACTGAAAATGTTGACGTTTGTTGAATGCTTTACACACGCATGTAGTTGGCAAAGTCTTTGCGAGGTGCGATCCAGCCTGTAATGTTAGAGTGAACATTCAGTCACTGTGAGAGTTCTTTTCATTGCAGAGAGCTGTACTGCTCTCACAATGAAGGGAAACAGGAACCCTACACTGCCACAGACCAAGAAGGAAAACTGAAGTGCTGCAAGTCCAAAAATTAAAAATCATTACTACATGACAGTGTTTCTGAGCCAAAGACAAAACTAAGTTTTCTTAGTCCCAACAAGCTTGGAAACTTGGATCTTGCATCCGTACACACTTTTGCAGTTGTTGGAGTGTACTGACAGTGAAAACCTTTTCCTTCACTCACTTTAAGTTTTTTGGCTTTCTTAACTCATGTACAGCACAGGAGCGAACGAACGTGTTTTGTGAGCACCTTAGAAACTCGCAAGTGCCATATCGCGTTTTGAACAACATTTCCTTTCATCGGTGTAATGTTTGTCATCGCACAGGCTGGGAAGTGCACGAAGAAGCAGAAACTGAAAATGTTGACGTTTGTTGAATGCTTTACACACGCATGTAGTTGGCAAAGTCTTTGCGAGGTGCGATCCAGCCTGTAATGTTAGAGTGAACATTCAGTCACTGTGAGAGTTCTTTTCATTGCAGAGAGCTGTACTGCTCTCACAATGAAGGGAAACAGGAACCCTACACTGCCACAGACCAAGAAGGAAAACTGAAGTGCTGCAAGTCCAAAAATTAAAAATCATTACTACATGACAGTGTTTCTGAGCCAAAGACAAAACTAAGTTTTCTTAGTCCCAACAAGCTTGGAAACTTGGATCTTGCATCCGTACACACTTTTGCAGTTGTTGGAGTGTACTGACAGTGAAAACCTTTTCCTTCACTCACTTTAAGTTTTTTGGCTTTCTTAACTCATGTACAGCACAGGAGCGAACGAACGTGTTTTGTGAGCACCTTAGAAACTCGCAAGTGCCATATCGCGTTTTGAACAACATTTCCTTTCATCGGTGTAATGTTTGTCATCGCACAGGCTGGGAAGTGCACGAAGAAGCAGAAACTGAAAATGTTGACGTTTGTTGAATGCTTTACACACGCATGTAGTTGGCAAAGTCTTTGCGAGGTGCGATCCAGCCTGTAATGTTAGAGTGAACATTCAGTCACTGTGAGAGTTCTTTTCATTGCAGAGAGCTGTACTGCTCTCACAATGAAGGGAAACAGGAACCCTACACTGCCACAGACCAAGAAGGAAAACTGAAGTGCTGCAAGTCCAAAAATTAAAAATCATTACTACATGACAGTGTTTCTGAGCCAAAGACAAAACTAAGTTTTCTTAGTCCCAACAAGCTTGGAAACTTGGATCTTGCATCCGTACACACTTTTGCAGTTGTTGGAGTGTACTGACAGTGAAAACCTTTTCCTTCACTCACTATAAGTTTTTTGGCTTTCTTAACTCATGTACAGCACAGGAGCGAACGAACGTGTTTTGTGAGCACCTTAGAAACTCGCAAGTGCCATATCGCGTTTTGAACAACATTTCCTTTCATCGGTGTAATGTTTGTCATCGCACAGGCTGGGAAGTGCACGAAGAAGCAGAAACTGAAAATGTTGACGTTTGTTGAATGCTTTACACACGCATGTAGTTGGCAAAGTCTTTGCGAGGTGCGATCCAGCCTGTAATGTTAGAGTGAACATTCAGTCACTGTGAGAGTTCTTTTCATTGCAGAGAGCTGTACTGCTCTCACAATGAAGGGAAACAGGAACCCTACACTGCCACAGACCAAGAAGGAAAACTGAAGTGCTGCAAGTCCAAAAATTAAAAATCATTACTACATGACAGTGTTTCTGAGCCAAAGACAAAACTAAGTTTTCTTAGTCCCAACAAGCTTGGAAACTTGGATCTTGCATCCGTACACACTTTTGCAGTTGTTGGAGTGTACTGACAGTGAAAACCTTTTCCTTCACTCACTTTAAGTTTTTTGGCTTTCTTAACTCATGTACAGCACAGGAGCGAACGAACGTGTTTTGTGAGCACCTTAGAAACTCGCAAGTGCCATATCGCGTTTTGAACAACATTTCCTTTCATCGGTGTAATGTTTGTCATCGCACAGGCTGGGAAGTGCACGAAGAAGCAGAAACTGAAAATGTTGACGTTTGTTGAATGCTTTACACACGCATGTAGTTGGCAAAGTCTTTGCGAGGTGTGATCCAGCCTGTAATGTTAGAGTGAACATTCAGTCACTGTGAGAGTTCTTTTCATTGCAGAGAGCTGTACTGCTCTCACAATGAAGGGAAACAGGAACCCTACACTGCCACAGACCAAGAAGGAAAACTGAAGTGCTGCAAGTCCAAAAATTAAAAATCATTACTACATGACAGTGTTTCTGAGCCAAAGACAAAACTAAGTTTTCTTAGTCCCAACAAGCTTGAAAACTTGGATCTTGCATCCGAACACACTTTTGCAGTTGTTGGAGTGTACTGACAGCGAAAACCTTTTCCTTCACTCACTTTGTTTTTTTGCTTTCTTAACGCATGTACAGCACAGGAGCGAACGAACGTGTTTTGTGAGCACCTTAGAAACTCGCAAGTGCCATATCGCGTTTTGAACAACATTTCCTTTCATCGGTGTAATGTTTGTCATCGCACAGGCTGGGAAGTGCACGAAGAAGCAGAAACTGAAAATGTTGACGTTTGTTGAATGCTTTACACACGCATGTAGTTGGCAAAGTCTTTGCGAGGTGCGATCCAGCCTGTAATGTTAGAGTGACAATTCAGTCACTGTGAGAGTTCTTATCATTGCAGAGAGCTGTACTGCTCTCACAATGAAGGGAAACAGGAACCCTACACTGCCACAGACCAAGAAGGAAAACTGAAGTGCTGCAAGTCCAAAAATTAAAAATCATTACTACATGACAGTGTTTCTGAGCCAAAGACAAAACTAAGTTTTCTTAGTCCCAACAAGCTTGGAAACTTGGATCTTGCATCCGTACACACTTTTGCAGTTGTTGGAGTGTACTGACAGTGAAAACCTTTTCCTTCACTCACTTTAAGTTTTTTGGCATTCTTAACGCATGTACAGCACAGGAGCGAACGAACGTGTTTTGTGAGCACCTTAGAAACTCGCAAGTGCCATATCGCGTTTTGAACAACATTTCCTTTCATCGGTGTAATGTTTGTCATCGCACAGGCTGGGAAGTGCACGAAGAAGCAGAAACTGAAAATGTTGACGTTTGTTGAATGCTTTACACACGCATGTAGTTGGCAAAGTCTTTGCGAGGTGCGATCCAGCCTGTAATGTTAGAGTGAACATTCAGTCACTGTGAGAGTTCTTTTCATTGCAGAGAGCTGTACTGCTCTCACAATGAAGGGAAACAGGAACCCTACACTGCCACAGACCAAGAAGGAAAACTGAAGTGCTGCAAGTCCAAAAATTAAAAATCATTACTACATGACAGTGTTTCTGAGCCAAAGACAAAACTAAGTTTTCTTAGTCCCAACAAGCTTGGAAACTTGGATCTTGCATCCGAACACACTTTTGCAGTTGTTGGAGTATACTGACAGTGAAAACCTTTTCCTTCACTCACTTTAAGTTTTTTGGCTTTCTTAACGCATGTACAGCACAGGAGCGAACGAACGTGTTTTGTGAGCACCTTAGAAACTCGCAAGTGCCATATCGCGTTTTGAACAACATTTCCTTTCATCGGTGTAATGTTTGTCATCGCACAGGCTGGGAAGTGCACGAAGAAGCAGAAACTGAAAATGTTGACGTTTGTTGAATGCTTTACACACGCATGTAGTTGGCAAAGTCTTTGCGAGGTGCGATCCAGCCTGTAATGTTAGAGTGAACATTCAGTCACTGTGAGAGTTCTTTTCATTGCAGAGAGCTGTACTGCTCTCACAATGAAGGGAAACAGGAACCCTACACTGCCACAGACCAAGAAGGAAAACTGAAGTGCTGCAAGTCCAAAAATTAAAAATCATTACTACATGACAGTGTTTCTGAGCCAAAGACAAAACTAAGTTTTCTTAGTCCCAACAAGCTTGAAAACTTGGATCTTGCATCCGAACACTCTTTTGCAGTTGTTGGAGTGTACTGACAGCGAAAACCTTTTCCTTCACTCACTTTAAGTTTTTTGGCTTTCTTAACTCATGTACAGCACAGGAGCGAACGAACGTGTTTTGTGAGCACCTTAGAAACTCGCAAGTGCCATATCGCGTTTTGAAAAACATTTCCTTTCATCGGTGTAATGTTTGTCATCGCACAGGCTGGGAAGTGCACGAAGAAGCAGAAACTGAAAATGTTGACGTTTGTTGAATGCTTTATACACGCATGTAGTTGGCAAAGTCTTTGCGAGGTGCGATCCAGCCTGTAATGTTAGAGTGAACATTCAGTCACTGTGAGAGTTCTTTTCATTGCAGAGAGCTGTACTGCTCTCACAATGAAGGGAAACAGGAACCCTACACTGCCACAGACCAAGAAGGAAAACTGAAGTGCTGCAAGTCCAAAAATTAAAAATCATTACTACATGACAGTGTTTCTGAGCCAAAGACAAAACTAAGTTTTCTTAGTCCCAACAAGCTTGAAAACTTGGATCTTGCATCCGAACACACTTTTGCAGTTGTTGGAGTGTACTGACAGCGAAAACCTTTTCCTTCACTCACTTTAAGTTTTTTGGCTTTCTTAACTCATGTACAGCACAGGAGAGAACGAACGTGTTTTGTGAGCACCTTAGAAACTCGCAAGTGCCATATCGCGTTTTGAACAACATTTCCTTTCATCGGTGTAATGTTTGTCATCGCACAGGCTGGGAAGTGCACGAAGAAGCAGAAACTGAAAATGTTGACGTTAGTTGAATGCTTTACACACGCATGTAGTTGGCAAAGTCTTTGCGAGGTGCGATCCAGTCTGTAATGTTAGAGTGAACATTCAGTCACTGCGAGAATTCCTTTCATTGCCGAGAGCTGTACTGCTCTCCCAATGAAGGGAACCAGGAACCCTACA